>JACEFZ010016903.1:0-750000 GCA_014155875.1 Cepaea nemoralis | reverse complement strand
TCTCTCTCCTCTCTCTCTTTCTCTCTCTCTCTCTCTCTCTCTCTCTCTCTCTCTCTCTCTCTCTCTCTCTCTCTCGCTCCCACACGCACACACATATATAGTGAACAATTATAGTTAAACAATTATAATGAACAATTATACCAGTAAATGAATTATGGTGGCATATAGTCGATATGGATTAAGTATTGAAAGAGCTTTCGGTTAAATGTGTAGGGACTCATTGGAGTTTTCAGATCTGGAGGCAGCTCATTTCATAAGTGAGCACCAGAATAGGCGAAACATGTTTTGTATAGGTCCAATCTAGGCTTTGAGACATGTAACAAATTTAGGCGCTTGCTGTTCATTGCATTAGATTGAATCAGCGGCAGAAGATACTCTGGGGTATTTTGAGATATAATTTTATTCACTAATTTGGCTTTGTTGAAAAGGAAGCGCATTTGAAGTGGTAGAAGTCTTAGATGACTGTACAAATTATTACTTTCAACGTGCTTTATGCCAGAACCAAACGAATAGCGCGGTTTTGTAGAGAACATAGTCGTTTTAAATTAGATTTAGGGCAACCATCCCAAACTGTGGAACAGTAATCGAGATGTTAGTTAGTTAGTTAGTCGACAGATCATCCTCGTTGCACATCGGACCATTCAGTCCATAAGTGCTCGGATCCCCTCCTCAGCAAATCCCGCAGCGTGTAGCGGCTAACGACGCCAGTTCTGTGTTGGTTTATCAATCTTCTTTGGCTTCCTGCGTAGTGTTCTTGTTTGGCCACCCCTCTTTTAATTTGCTGCTCTCGCAGTCTGGCCATTGTTGTAGATTCACAGTCATCACTTGGTTCTTGCAAAAGTCTCACTTCTCGTAGAGCATTCAGAATGTCAGCCTGGTCCATGGCGCGTCCGCCCTCAACAGTAGCCTCACCTGCGAGCTTGTCAGCCCGCTCATTTCCTTGTACTCCCGCATGCCCTGGCACGAAGATGAAACTAATCTTTGCCAGCCGAGACCGCTTCAGAGGCAGCAACCATTCTCTTCGGATCGACCCCTCCTCTATCCTCTTGATCATGTTCATTGAGTCGCTAAGGAAACAAGCCCTAGTGAATGTCTGTGTCTCGAGCCATGTTATTGCTTTACTTACTGCCATGACTTCCATGGTCAGGCTACTTGTGGTTTCAGTGAAAGCACCAGAGTCCTCCTTCACAATTCTCCCTCCGGCCCGAGCTGTAAAGGCCCATGAGCTTCTCACATGTCGGACGACCGACCCATCTGTGTAGATGACCGCGTCACTGTCTAGCGAATTCTCGAAAATCAACGCTTGTACTTCAGCCTCAACAGCAGCCGGATTTTCTTGTCTGCATTTTCTATCTAGTTGGATGCAAACTGAAAAGGATGTGCAGAAGTCTGTTGGCACTTGCACCCACTCCTCGCCAGGTTCTAAGTCCTCAAGTGAACACACCTGTTGAAGAATGTCCTCGGCTTGACCCATCCACGACCGTCCTCTTTTTAACCTGCTGCCCTTCACCTTCCTAATTTCACTATGCAGTGGATGCTGTGTGTTTGCGTTAATTCTGAGGTAGGCACGTGCCCTGCAAACTTGCATTCTCTCTTCAATGGTTGGAAAATCAAGAAGGTAGCGCATCGCCCTGCATGCTGTATCTCTTGTACATCCAAGAATAATGCGCATAGCTTCATTCTGTATCCTTTCCATCCTTTCTATCTGCTTATGGCTGACAGTCAGGATTGCCATTGCATACTCCAAAACAGACATGACCAGCCCCTCGTACAGAAGACATAGATGGCGCTGCTCACAGTTTGCTGCCGCCATCACCCGCATCGCTGCCAAACCCCGCTTGGCCTTTGTTATCACCTGGTCTATGTGCACATTATAAGCAAGGCTTCGATCAAACCGTATCCCCAGGTAATTCATTGCCTGCGTTCTTTCCACCGTCTCTGAACACAGCATTACAGTTGGTGTTGGATTGTTGACAATATGATTATTCAACGAGAACCAAGTCACTGTTGCCTTTGTTGGGTTGACCATTGCCCCAGCTTCATCACACCAAGTACTTATGCGATTGAGTTCGGTTTGTAGTTCCACAGCAACCTCCTCTCTATCCTTACCCTGACGATACACTAAAACATCATCGGCATATGACAATGTCCTGCCAGGTCCAGTGATCTGCTCACTGGTGATTCTCACTGTGTAGGCGTTGAACAGTACCGGAGATAATGGTGATCCCTGTGGTAGGCCAGGATATATTGTTGTTGGTTCCGAAGTCCAACTGCCACATCTAAAAACTACTTTCCGTTGGAAGAGAGCTGCAGCGATCCAACTAAGGAGGAATGGACTTACGTTTAGTTCAAGAAGCTGAAACATTAAAAAGTCCAGTTGTACTCTGTTGTATGCGTCCTCAAGATCAATCGCTGTAGCAACGGTTTCAGTGCCTGAGTGGAAACCTTCATAGACATCGTGGGCAAAGACTGCTGCATTGGTCCAGGTTTCTCTTTTTGGACGGTACCCACCCAGGGTAGGTGGGAAAACACCTTGCCTCTCTAGTTGGCTTGATATTTTCCTGGCAATTACCTTCTCCAGCAGCTTGCCTATTGTATTCTGCATGGTTATAATTCGATATCCCTGAATTTTCTTGTGGTCTTTGTCAGGCTTCGGCAAGGGAATCAGATAGCTGTGTAACCATTCCTCCTTGATGCTAGCACTCCCTATACTGTTGTTGTACATGTCTGCTAGTTTCTCTAGCTCATTGTCGGTACACCTATTTATGTCGTCGTATCTTATGCCATCAGGACCTGGAGCACTGTTTTTTGATCGTCGAAGCACAGCCTTGATTTCTTTCACTGTCACTGTGTCTTCATCCGAAGTGTTCTGGGCCTTGCATCTGTCTGAGGTGACCTCCTTGGCCAGATTCCGGCCTCCCATGTCTGTCTGGTTGCTCTGCTCAAGGTAGCGTTCAAAGAGGGCTTTGCCCTTGTCCTCGTCAGTCCTCTGCCAGATGAGGTCAGCACCTTGGAAGTCAGAAATGCTCTTATTCTTGACTACACCACTCATGCTTTTATGTAGTCGCCAGAACAATTTCAGTGACTTGTCTGTGCTTACTCTTTGACACACCTCTGCCCATTTTTCGCTTTTAACCACCGTGACCAGTTTTTTTGAAATAGCTTACTTTTGTGTGCATCTCTCTAAGTGCAAGCAGGGACTAGGATGACCAGCTTTGTTCTTCTTGGCATTTTGCCATCTCCTTACAGCACTACGCTTATCCACCCAAGCCTTCTCCACCTCGAAACTCCACCACGGTGGCTGCTCCCAGCTTTTTTTCCTTTTCTTCCTGCCCTGAAACGTTCTGCGCTTGTCACGTCTTATTTTACTCACCACATCTTGCCCTGTACTGTCATACTGGAACGTCTTTACCTTTAGCTTGTGCTGCCTGGTTCTGCCTTTCTCCACCAATATGCTGCATGGGTGGTGGTCGCTGCCATGGTGTCCTAGGACACCCCATCTACACACTGTAGTGAGTGAAGGTGAAACTAGCGCCAGATCAATAGCACTGTCCTCATCGCCTGGACGGCTTGCTGTCCTGGTGACACAGCCACTGTTGATACAAACCAGGTCGATGGTTTCCAGTGCAGTCTCGAGCTCCTCCCCTTGTGTATTGGAGGAAGTGTTTCCCCATGATCTGCCTTTAGCGTTGAAGTCACCACAGAAAATAACATTTCTCTCGTGGCCTAATATGCCACTTAAGCACTGCCACTTCTGGGCGTCCACACTCGCATTGCGGGCATAAACATTAACCAACACGAATGGTATACTGGAATGAACTCTCAACGCCTGTATTTGTATATCGTCACTGTTCCAACTGGACATGTCTAGCTCTGACGCCACCATGCTGTCGCGAACGAGAATCGCCGTTCCCAGATGTCGTCTGTTATAGAAACATTTGAAGCCGGCAATTCGGAGTAGCTGATCGCCCAGTCTCGTCTCCTGGAGTGCTACAATGTCGTTCCTGTAAACTAGGGTTTCTAAAATAGAGCCCCGTTGTTTTACACTGGCACAGTTCCAATATAGTATACGGATGTTCCTGAGTCCTAGACGGTGACACTTGAGTCTAAAACGTCTCAAGCCACCGCGCTTACCTGGCTTCTTTTTCCCTGCGCGGCTACCACGCCGCTTCGGTATGTTGACTGCTGATCGTTCGGAAAACACACGTTGTTCCGCCATGTTGATGTGATTGGATATAGCATGTATAGAATATTTTTCGTGTGCTTTCGTCCAGGAAGTGCTGAATTTTAGCAAGTTGGTAAACTTTTTGTGCTATTTTCTTGGTAAGAGCGTGAACATGAGAGCTCCAGTTCAAATGGCTGTCAATTAAAAGACCTAGTGTTTTATGTTCAGTCACATTAACTATAGGTAACGTGCCTATGCGGAGTTCGAGCGGTGCTCCAGTTTTTGTCTGGTCGTTATTAGCATGGATTTGGTTTTGTCAATGTTAATTTGCATGCGGTTTTCATTGCTCCATCTAGTAAGATTATCAAGTTCCTTTTATAAAGAATTCTCTAATTCACTACGGTTTTCTTGACTAGTATATATAGTACAGTCGTCTGCAAATAGATCACAAGTTGTATTGATATATAAAGGAAGATCATTAATATAAACTGCAAAAAGCAGCGGATCTAGTATTGAGCCCTGAGGCACTCCAATATTAAGCTGTGTGGGTCTTGATAGACAGTTGTTGAAGGACACGACTTGTTGTCTGTCGGATAGAAATGACGTAATTATGTTCACCATGTTGGTGCTTGTCTTCATTTGTTTTAGTTTTCTAATTAGAATATCGTGATCTACCATATCAAAAGCTTTTTTAAAGTCTACAAACACCGCTCCACAAATTCTACCATACAGACTTCTATCGATACATGAAGCCCATAAGCGGGCACTCTCCCGCAGTTTATACTTCACCTCGACACCGCAAGGTACAAGAGGAACATGATGGGATGAGATTATATATATATATATATATATATATATATATATATATATATATATATATATATATATATATATATATATATATATATATATATATATATATATATATATATATTCTCACATTCAAGGTCTCTCGTTTTAGATGTACTTTAAATATATGGAGCACCCAGATCTTTTCATCAGCTGTTGGATAGCTTCTTCCGTCTTAGTCCTCGGATTAGGTTGTCAAGGTCATCATTCGTACTTGTTAAAACGTCGTGGACCATCTTTGTAGCTGTACTCAAGATTACTTGGCGCTGTTCAAGCTCAGTAAGTCTTTGGGTCCTGTAGTACTGTCCTGTGACACTTGTGGTGTCTATTTCTTATAATACTACATATTTACAATAGTAATGGCATTCTTCCACATTTCTCACAATTATACGACCCATTCATTCACATAATAATAATAATATGTACACAATATATTTACAATGGGAGATTAAATCTTCCCTATCACACTGTTCTTCACAGCGTAACTGACATGAAGTCACAATTGGCTGTGGTGTTGAGCACTATTTACGTTGCAGTTTATACACCATCTGCAATGTGCTCGGGTGTTACCTGGCTATTGGGTGAGTCGTATGGACATCTCGATAGAAGATCGGCCAGAGAGTTATGTGAGCCTCGTATATGTCTGATTTCGAAGCTATAGTCCTGTAGAAGAAGGGACTATCTGGCCACTCTGTGGTTACTTGGGGTACCACTGGTGATGAATGTCAAAGAGCTATTGTCTGTTTCAATAATGAAGTGTTTACCTAAAAGAAATCTCGAAAGTTTACGTACCGAGAACACAAGAGCGAGGGCTTCAAGTTCCGGCGTGCTGTAATTTCGTTCACTGGTGTTCAATTTCCGGGAGACGTAGTATACAGGGTACAATATTTGGTCGTGCTCTTGAAGCAGTACCCCTCCAATGGCTACGGAGCTCGCATCGCATCTTAGCCTGAAAATAGTGCTAAGATCAGGTAATTTTAGAATAGGTTCACTGGAAAAATAAGATAGTACTTTTCGCAAATGCAGGCCTTAAACATTCGCTATTTACAATAACATTTGGATGTTTGTTTGTTAGTAAATCAGTGAAACATTTGGTCAATTCAGCAAAATGAGGGATAAATTGTCTATAGTAATTCAAAAGACCTAACACACTTCGCAACTCTTTTTTGGTTGTCGGAAGCGACAATTTCAAAATTCTAGACATGATGTTATCGTCAGTTGATATGAAGCCATTTGAGATCTTATAGCCCAAAAATGTAATTTCTTGAAAGGCTATATCAACTTTGGATGGTTTTATTGTCAGTCCATGTTGTCTAATCCTGTCGAATGTCTGCTGTAGTGCTGTTATGTGGTCTGTCATGTTCTTTGTATGTATGCAAATGTCGTCCATGTACCAAATGATGTTGGAAATGCCTGTCAAAAGTCGTCTTGTCATTCTGACAAAGGTTGCTGGAGCATTAACTAGCCCGAATGGCAACTTGCACCATTCGTATAGTCCCCAGGGTGTGGCAAATGCTGTCAGATATATACTGTCAGCATGTACAGGTATTTGCCAGTAACCTTTTGTCATGTCCAGTTTAGTAAAGTAACGTGAGTCAGTCAGTTCAGTTAGTATGTCTTCACAGTTGCTCATTGGTTCTAAATCCAACTGTGTAATGCTGTTGAGTTTCCTATAGTCAACACAGAGTCTTATTGTGTTGTCCTTTTTCTTCACAATGACAATGGGTGAACAAAAATGTGCTTGTGAACGTCTGATGATATGGTTTGCTTCTAAGTCAATAATTTCTTGGTGTAATTTGTCTTTGTAGTGTATAGGAATGGAATATGGTCTGCCTTTTATTGGGATGTCAGATGTCAAAATAATATGATGATGCACTAAGTCTGTCTGTCCTGGGTTGTTAGAAAAAATTGTACTGTAGTCTTGTAATACTTGTCTGCAACTGTCAGTCTGTGTCTGCGTCAGTTTGGGATTTACCTTTATGTCCTGTAGGTTGGTTGTCGTGTCCAGTACTGGTGTTGGTATCTCGTCAGTATCGTTGTCGTCTGTCTGGTCCACTATTGTTGTGCTTGCTGTAGTCTCTACTTGTTCGTCGTCCCTGTGGTAATATGGTTTAAGCATGTTAATATGAAAAATCTTGTGTTTGTCCCTAACTGCAATTTCGTAATCTACTGTCGAAATTTGTCGTAACACTTTAAACGGTCCTTGCCATGAGTCTGTGAGAAGATGTCTGTCACTTGGCAATAAGAGAAGAACGTCCTGTCCTGGCGTCAGAGTAATGGTTCTATTTCCTCTGTTAGCGTATTGTCGGTAGATAGCACCAGATTTTTGTAGTGCTTCTTTTGCTAACACACATGATTTCATGATTCTATCGCGCAATGATATTACATGTTCATACGATGAAATGGGTGTAAATATGGTTTTACTTTCAGTCAGCATAGACTGGTACAATGATAATGGGCCGCGTGGTTTGGCACCATACACTATTTCAAATGGTGAGAATCCAGTGCTGGAATGTGGCACTTCCCTATATGCAAATAAAATAGCAGGTAGATACGTGTCCCAGTCTTCGGGATGTTCTTGGGTTACTTTTGAGAGCATATGTTTAAGATCGCCGTTGATCTTTTCTATGATACCTGTGGAGTGTGGGTGGTACGGGCTGTTAAAGCATTGCTTCACCCCCAACATCTTAGTAAATGCTTGTGTAGCTGCGGCAATAAACTGGCTACCCCGATCTGAAAGGATGGTATCGGGGAATCCTACCCTTGCAAAAATATGGAAGAATACTTCCATGATGTCTTTGGAAGTTATATTCTTCATCGGAATGGCTTCTGGCCACCGACTACATAAATCAATTATTGTAACAATATATTTGTTTCCTCTTGATGTTATGTGGTTAAGAGGACCAACTATATCGACCGAGATCTTTTCAAACGGTCTACTTGCCAAATCAGTGATTTGCAGTTCTGCTTGCGGGTGTTTCCCCTTTTTAACAAGCTTTTGGCAGATGTCACACTGATCTGCAATACAATTTGGTATCACTGCAAAATTTAGGCCAATAGAATTGAGTAAGTAACCTTGCTCGTGTTTTAGCATACGCCATATGCCCTGCAAAGGGTATGTCATGCGCTAGCTGTAATGCTTGGTTGCGGTTTTCTGAAGGTAGCACCGTTTGTTCTGTAGTGCTAGAACCTTTGGTATAGTACCGTGTCAGAATTCCGTTTTTCAGAGCAAAATACCATTTAGCGTTCTTTGCTACTCGTGGCTTTTGGCCTATTAATTTAAAATACTTTTGCAACGATCGATCAGCTTTTTGAGCTGTTATAAATTTCTCCCTGGTTGTTTCAGGAGATGTTACAACTGGGCTTATTAGCTGTAAAGCCTCTGTCTGATCGATTCGATCTTGCATTTGAGCAGTAGATCTGGTTACTGCATTTGTAATATCAAGGTTATCATGTACATTACAACTTGGTGTTACATTTACACAACTACATTCCTGTGATGACATTGCCGAATTGGCATACATACATTCATTTACAGGTGGTAATACATCATGAATGGTGATTTGTGATGGTGGTGGAATGGTATTATCAATGTTACTAGTGACGGTGGATATAATACCGTCATGTGGCATATCATTCACCTCTGGAAGGTTACCAATGATGACATCGCAACAAGGATTGGTCAATGCTGCGCATTTGACCTTTCCGGTGAGGAATGGTGTACTTATGTATGCCCATGCAAGCGGGTATCTCTCGATGTTACCCGAGAAAGTTCTGCATGTAACATATTTACCACTATATTGTGATGGTAAGATATAGTCTCTCTTAATGCCAATGAGGGTACTGCCGCTATCCCGTAAAACGGTGGCAGCTCTGCCGTTAATATACCCATGGTGGATAGTTAATTTGCCTTGGGAGTTGACTACTAAATTGGCTTCCTCATTTGTAACAGGAATGGAATGGCCACATGTCAAAATGCCATCCTCATGAAATTGATCACAGATAGTACATTTGTCGTGTTGAAACACATTAATAGAATGTGCTGCGTTTACAGTTTGATCTTCTACACTTTCATCTTCTGATGAAGAACTATCAATTATACAAATATTTAATTACAAATTATTAAAAACTACAATTCGCTTTTCTGGACATAGCTTTGGCTTTACAATCTTTCCGCCAGTGGCCGAACGCCTTACAAAGGAAGCATTTGGTGTTCCGTCTGTATATCTTTCTTTCTTTGTCTTGCTTCGCTATGTAGTTTTGTAAGTACGACATGTAATCAGAATGTTGGTCACACATACCAGTTTCGTGGTGTGACAAATGACAATATTTGCATTTGTTAAGCTGTTCAGTAGATTGCCTATAGGGCTTTTGTTTGTTGTAGGGCACTGACATAGATCTATCATATGTAGCGGCTGCTACAAAGTCTGTGCTAGTCAAACCCGTAATGAAACATTGCTTATTGGCTGAAAAATAACCTGAGCCACGACTTTCAATCTGTTGTACACTTTCACACTGACATTCTAATAGAAATTTCGAAAATGGAGGTGGGAGAGATGTGATAATTTTATCTCTCAAAATAAGATCTGTCAATTTATCAAAATTACCATTCACTTTGGCTGCTGACAGCCACTTAGAAAAAACATTCTGTATTTCTGAGATGTAATCAGAGAACGTTTGTGTTGGTTTAGGAGACAATTTACCAAACTGTTCTCTGTAGCCTGCTTCATCTAGCAGAAAATGAGACATATTCTTTGTCTTAAGTGGCTGTCAGCAGTGAAACTTTAGGATTTCCGATGGGCATTTGCCCTTCAGGTCTACTGTCAGCTTCCAGTCTTCAGTGCCCCCGAGGATGGATGGCAGGCTGTCGGGGCAGTCGACTCTGCTGTTCTGCTTTTGTCCAGATTTTACGAAGCGTATCCACCCGGTTTTAACAACAGTCCCCATTGTTTGCCTCGATTCTTGCAAAATCCACAATGGCTGCCAGTTCGGTGAGAACCTTGTTGTGGCACCACGTGAGGCGGCCTTGCCCAAGTGCCGCTCTGCACGCAGACAGGAAGTATGCTACGGTCTGGGCCCTCTGTGTCTGTGTGTTGCTAGATAGGGGACATGTTGAGTCTTCGCATACACCCCATCTGACCAGGTTAACAGCTGATGGCAGGCGGTCGTAAAGTGATCTGGCAATGAAGCTTCTTCTCAATGGCCGCAAGCGCCATATATCATTTCGAGAGAGGGACTTCTGCTCAGTTCCCTCCCATGACACCCACTGCCCTTGCTGCTGCTGCTGCACTGCCTTCTGCACTCGATTCTCGTCCCGTCAGCAGCATCATCACGAGCCAGGATTTTCCAACTTTGTATTCCTCAACAACAGACTTGAAAGGGAGCACGAGTTTGGACTTTTCTGAGTACAACGTTACATGCGTCAGACATACTAGCACTCCCAGCCATTTCCTTGTGGCTTTGCTGACCCTTTTCTCTAACGTCTCTACCGTGCTCGTGCAAACGCCATATATGAGTAGGGACCATAGGGATCAGTATGAACTGGAGGCACCTGTGAGGTAGTGTTTTGTCATCCAGCAGGCTTCGCTGGAAACTTGCCAAAAATTTAACCCAGATACAGAGAGACGGTCCGACGATTCCACATTTTCCACGAAAGGGACTCAAATGAAACTAACTTGGTTTCAATTCCAGCCTATTGATTGGCTGAGTTCCCTGACAAAAATGTTGTCCTTAGCTAGAAAAAGGCGAATCCCGTCACTAGTCATGTAATCTTCAAATTCGCGAGTCACTAATTAGTGGGGATAATTAATCGGCCATCTATTCTCTGCGCTTTTGGGTAAGAATCAAATGTATTATTTAATGTATTAGGATAGATGCTTTGTGCAGCAAGTATCATGATTGCAGTTGTGTGTGAGAAAAGATGAGAATAACTTTTCATTGAAAAGTTGGCCTGAGTTTCGTGGTCTGAAAGGCCGCCCTCCGCCATTTTGTCCTACCAGCTATCTGAAGGTTTGCAATCTCAATTTTGCAATGTGTAGTCTTTCTGATATGCTTTGGAACATACCTTATTCTCAAGTGCATATCATTTGAAACTTGTCTCTGTGTTATAAAGTGTTGTCTCTTTGAATACGTATATTGGAAAAATGTTACTATCTGTGTACAACTTAAATAGTCTGTTACGCAGAGAGACGTGGTCTCGCTTTTAATACACTTGGGAGTTAATCTTTTATTTACATTGTTGTAAATACACAGAGGTGTACTTGTCTTGTAGTCTTTTTCATACATGATGTTATGGGAACGAAGGAAATGTCATTTAGTTATAATCTCAGGTGAGAGGAAAGAAAACCTGCACCAAATATTCCAAGGGTTTAGCAGGACGTGCATTCTCAGTCTGCATTGTACCCCTGTTGTAGGTGTCTAGGCTAATAATTTAGGTCAAGGAATTTACCAACAACATTCTTACTGCTTGACTTACTACATGAGTGTTCTAGAAGTCAATGCGTTTCTTATGATGATTGAATTTGGTGGGATGTGGAACAGCGTTCATTAAACAACCTATTTTTAATAGTCTAGGGGGAAGAGAATCATCTGTTCTTATATTCTGGTTTTAAGATGTTGGGTAACTGCCCACTAGATGATTCCTACGTTGTATGGGAAAAGATTCACATGCTTTCTCTTTTATGAGTATTTTACCTTTTATGTTCGTGAATGTTACTGCTGGAATAGATCTTCTAAATTCACCCCAGTGGGGACAAACACATGATGATGATGGTGATGATGACGATGATGACGATGATGATGGTGATGATGATGATGATGATGATGATGATGATGATGATGATGATGATGATGATGATGATGATGATGATGATGATGATGATGGTGAGCATGATGCAAGATGAGATGACTGATCTGGTAGCTAGCCTTCTGCCATTTGTCAGTGGTACGTACCTAATGCTGTTTGTAACTATGGAGAAGAGATGTATGAATTGTTTACATGAGGCTATTGTCTCAGAGATTTGGAACATATTGTGACAGCGGTACTATCAAGATGTTTGGATATTTAGGAGGTGAATAACCCCTCAGGAAGCTCTAGTGTCGGTCCCGAAAAGATGTGCATATTGAGTAGATACCTCACTCACTTTTGGAGTGAGGCAAAACTCTAAAGTAGGCTACAAGTGCTAGGAAACAGGAAACACCTTCCTTTCTTCTTCCTGTTTGTTTCCTTCATTTTTATTATGATACATTGTTAACAAATTATGGGTTTTATTACTAATGTATATCGACCCTGGTTTTTTTTCTTCATTATGTAGGCGCTCGAGAGATGTAGGTGGAGTATTGAACCGGATTTATAGTCAACTTGCTTGTAATTAGAGGCGGGAAACTGGGATATCAGCCCACCCCTAATTTTGGACCTGCTAGAGTTTTAAAAGTGCTACTATTACTGCCGCGCCCACTGAACGTGTATATCAGTGCCCGGGTACCTATTAGACTTTGACCATGTTGAAGTAGATTCCTACATCTGGAAGCTTCCGGACAGTGCTCAACTATACATTGTATTCGAGAGCCATGGGATCTGTCTGGCCCATTTGGATTTAGAGCGATACCCTATTTACTACCCAATTCTGGCTTTTCACGTTCAACTGGCATATACAAGAGGCTCATGGATAGTCTGGGGTTCACTAGCAATTAATGGTATGGATTCGCCGACTATTTTTGCGAACTCTCAGCTTCTGTTGAATCTCATCATCCAGCATATCCCAGCCATGGGCAATCAAGCACTATACTCAAGGTCAATGCTAGTCGTATGTTTAGCTGAAGAAGGAAGATATAGCCTACATCTTTATCCAGAACAAGGGGCTGGAAATTGTAGGCCTAATATCAGATTAACTATTTTTTAAGACACTAGGACGACTGTGCGGTGTCCTTCTTCATTAATGGGATACTGAAGAACTCTGTGCCTAATCTTGGATATATTAATACAGACAGCTGGAGAGTTATACCTCGACCTGCTACACCACGCCGGAATGCCTCTAACCCAGCTACTTAGCAGCTGTGACTAGTGGATTACAGTACATTCTTGGTGGATATTATGATGGATTATCCCTTCATGATTTTAGCCTTGGATATCTGATTCGGTTGGATTACCCATTTGTGTGTGTACAATTCCAAATTCCTTGGATACGAGGGAATGTATATATCAGCTGTTTTCTGGATTATAGGGAGTGGGATTATGGCCAGACCTTTTTGATGGATAATGAGGAAGAAAGAGTCATCAATAGTCACCTTAGAATTATCAGAGACAGATTAGATATCGTTTCTTTATATTTGTCTTGTACGAATTGGTTTTTCACTTGCTTTGTTTTGTGTGTGATACCTGTTGTTTGTTGTGAACCTTTTTATTTTATTTTGGGGAGGACTGTTTTGGTTGCTAAACGTGTGAGTTTCCTTAAATATGATCATTGCTGTTCATGTAGATGTCTCCATGGTTCAACCAATATGGTTTTTCCAGGACCCAGATGCCTTCACAATACAGTGGGTTGTTTTTGGTTTGTGTGTGTGACACCTGTTGTTTGTTGTGAACCTTTTTGGGGATTTTGAGGAGGACTGCTTTGGTTGCATAACCTGAGGTAGTTACCTTTAATATGATCATTGTTGTTCATGAAGATGTCTCCATGGTTCAACCAACAGGGTTTTTCCAGGACCCAAATGTTTACACAATACAGTCGTCCGATGTTTGTTTAACCAAGCGTTGAAGTTAATTCATTGTGAACGTCTTGTTCCAAATTTGATGTGTATAGGTCAATCTATGGTTAGCTGTTGTTGTCTAACAGTGGTTGTTCCCATCTGTTAAGTAATACAGTTGTTGCATATGACAGTAGTTGTTCACATCTGTTATGTAATATTGTGGTTGTGCATGGCAGTTGATACCTGTCATTGTCTCTCTCTCTCTCTCTCTCTCTCTCTCTCTCTCTCTATATATATATATATATATATATATATATATATATATATATATATATATATATATATATGTGTGTGTGTGTGTGTGTGTGTGTGTGTGTGTGTGTGGGGGAGATTACATGTGGGGCGGGAGAATTACACATAGACACACCTTCTTGGTAGAGTGACTAGTTACTCGGGTGTCTGTGGTAGACTTCCCGGATCTCCCAGCCTTCTATAGGAAACATTTCTTCTATATTAGTGTTGAACTTGCACAATTTTCTTGCCTTGTTCAATGCTTGGGGGGTTTCTTGAGCCAGTATATAAATCCTCTAGAGGGCGTGTTTGGGAATGAGACCCAATTCCAACCGGAATACCCCTAGTAAACTTGTCCTTATTCTCATTTATTATTGTAACACCTCACAGCACCAGATCTTGAATCTTCGAATGAGTCTGCTCTTATCGATGGCTCGCAGACCGTTTTCTGTTGTCTCGTGTATATGTTGTGTTGCGTTCTTGTCTGTCAGTGAGAAATGGTACACTCGGCCGTGACTCTTGACGGGTTCCTCCATTCACAGTGGGGATTGCCTGGTTAGCCACCTTGAATGCAGTTGCCGCCACCTTGCCCTTCACGATGGACATGCTTCTCGACTTCTTTGGCCTGAAGCTCATGCTGCATCCGTCGATCAATTAATGCGGTGTGCATGACTCCCATCTGGTGTCAGGATTGTCGTATCGTCCACTGAAGGCACTGAGTGGCAACATCCTAAATTCCTCCTTGAGTCTCGGCCCTTGTGCGTAGCCGGATGCCGCATCCAGAACGACCTGCATGGCCATGACAAACAGTGTCGGCGAAAACGTACATCCCATGGCTATACCCACTTGGAGGTCAATCCATCTGGTTGTGTACGTCGAGTTAGGTGTGATCACATCGGTGTGATCTCCTCAGGCACGTGGTACATCCTAAGGGCCTTCCACGCCATCTGGTAGGGCACTGACCTGTAGGCGTTAGCCAGGTCCAACCACACCACCTGAAGGTTTGTCTTTCCGCTCTTCACTCTCTGGATAGCTTTCCAGATCATGGCATCATGCCCAATTCTTAAACCTTTGAAAATAAAGATTGTTCGAAAGAGAAATAAAGACGGTAGCATATTCCACACATCCGGAGACACCCGGTATGCCCCCGTTTTGAGCCGCCTTGTCGATATGCCTGTTCGCTATTAGGTATGTCATGATTCTGCTAGCCATG
Organism: Cepaea nemoralis; assembly: GCA_014155875.1. Lineage (NCBI taxonomy): Eukaryota > Metazoa > Mollusca > Gastropoda > Stylommatophora > Helicidae > Cepaea > Cepaea nemoralis. The sequence continues at coordinate 734,794 of JACEFZ010016903.1, read as the reverse complement.
ACTGAGAAGAATATTATGTCCTCGAGGTTCAGAAGAGAGATTGTCCTAAACTGGGTAATGTTTGCTGAGTTATGTTCCTTGGCTATGTAGATTCTATTGGTCTTGTTCCACTCCGGACATATTCGTTGGTGCCTCCACGCGGATCTCAGTATCTGGTGGACATTCTGGACATTTGTGCATCGCTTGTACCCTGTGTACGTGACATCATTGAGGCCCGGTGCCGACTTATCTTTGGTCTTCTTCACAACAGCCACACCTCGTCCCACCTTAGTGGCGTGGCAATGAAACCTACTGTAGGTTCTTCTAGCGATACCAGCCCTTCTATTTCTCCGAGTGGAATGTCGCGCTGTGCTCCGAGTACGTGCGTACCAGATGCTCCTCCAGCTCCTCTGTCTCGATGCAGAGGTTGCCGGATCGTGGCTGTTCCAACAAGTTTCTTGTGAATTGGAATGGTTCGCGGAACATTTCTCACGTGCTCTCAGCGCCCTTTGCCTGTTTCTTCAGAACAGTTCTGCTCGGCAGAGGGCGCAGTGTCTGGCTTTGAGGTGCTGCCACACCTCTCGCAGTTCCTCTTTCTCACTTGCATCTGCCTTTTTAAAACATTTCCAGGCAGCTTTCTACTGCACTCTCACCTCAGAGATTAGCTTTTGTCGCCTGCTCTCTCTCTCTCTCTCTCTCTCTCTCTCTCTCTCTCTCTCTCTCTCTCTCTCTCTCTCTCTCTCTCTCTCTCTCTCTTACTTCTGGGATTATTATTACTGCAAGCTGAATCACCTATCATGGATTTTTATATCAATGTGCTCGTTGAGATTCTGTGGATGTGGTTAAATAGTTTTTAGATTAATACAAGTGTTGATTATCGCAAAAATATGTGTTATATATAATATTCATAGTTAGTTAGTTGCACATCGAACCATTCAGTCCATAAGTGCTCGGAACCCCTCTTCAGCAAATCCCACAGCGAGTAGCGGCTAACGACATCAGTTCTGTGTTGGTTTATCAATCTTCTTTGTCTTCCTGCGTAGTGTTCTTGTTTGGCCACCTCTCTTTTAATTTGCTGTTCTCGCAGTCTGGCCATGGTTGTAGATTCACAGTCATCACTTGGTTCTCGCAAAAGTCTTACTTCTCGTAGAGCATTCAGAATGTCAGCCTGGTCCATGGTGCGTACGCCCTCCACAGTAGCTTCACCTGCGAGCTTGTCAGCCCGCTCATTTCCTTGTACTCCCGCATGCCCTGGCACGAAGATGAAACTAATCTTTGCCAGCCGAGACCGCTCCAGAGGCAGCAACCATTCTCTTCGGTCGACCCCTCCTCTATCCTCTTGATCATGTTCATTGAGTCGCTAAGGAAACATGCCCTAGTGAATGTCTGTGTCACGAGCCATATTATTGCTTTACTTACTGCCATGACTTCCATGGTCAGGCTACTTGTGGTTTCAGTGAAAGCACCAGAGTCCTCCTTCACAATTCTCCCTCCGGCCCGAGCCGTAAAGGATCATGAGCTTCTCACATGTCGGACGACCGACCCATCTGTGTAGATGACCGCGTCACCGTCTAGCGAATTCTCGAAAATCAACGCTTGTACTTCAGCCTCCACAGCAGACGGATTTTCTTGTCTGCATTTTCTATCTAGTTGGATGCAAACTGAAAAGGATGTGCAGAAGTCTGTTGGCACTTGCACCCACTCCTCGCCAGGTTCTAAGTCCTCAAGTGAACACACCTGTTGAAGAATGTCTTCGTCTTGACCCATCCACGACCGTCCTCTTTTTAACCTGCTGCCCTTCACCTTCCTAATTTTACTATGCAGTGGATGTTGTGTGTTTGCGTTAATTCTGAGGTAGGCGCGTGCCCTGCAACCTTGTATTCTCTCTTCAAGGTTGGAAAATAAAGAAGGTAGCGCATCGCCCTGCATGCTGTATCTCTTGTACATCCAAGAATAATGCGCATAGCTTCATTCTGTATCCTTTCCATCCTTTCTATCTGCTTATGGCTGAGAGTCAGGATTGCCATTGCATACTCCAAAACAGACATGACCAGCCCCTCGTACAGAAGACATAGATGGCGCTGCTCACAGTTTTCTGCCGCCATCACCCGCATCGCTGCCAAACCCCGCTTGGCCTTTGCTATCACCTGGTCTATGTGCACATTATAAGCAAGGCTTCGATCAAACCGTATCCCCAGGTAATTCATTGCCTGCGTTCTTTCCACCGTCTCTGAACACAGCATTACAGTTGGTGTTGGAGTGTTGACAATATGATTATTCAACGAGAACCAAGTCACTGTTGCCTTTGTTGGGTTGACCATTGCCCCAGCTTCATCACACCAAGTACTTATTGCCATAAGGCAGATAACCGATATGCTATAAGGCAGATAGATACTCGCGGTTGACGTCATTAATAATAGGTAGAGAATCCTGAAGCTCAAAAGCTTACGGATATCTAGGAGACTGGTGATAAACGGTGAATCGTCACTCTGACGTAGAATAACAACAGAGGTTGTGACTTTCACGGAACAGATCGGTTGTGCTTCGGAGTGTGAGAAAAGGAAAGAAGGCGCGTTCCAGAGGAATGAGGTATCAACGGAGATTCATTCTGTAAAGGACCTAGACGATATTGAAACAGAAAACGATAGAACAAGTGGAAGGAAGATAACTGGGAATCGGAGACGTAGGATTTTTAAGAATTGTTTTGGGAAACTAGTTCTTAGATGTTTTGAATGAAGACCGACCATGCATTAAATGGCACTTCATTTGTCTTCGAGTAGTTTGATCTATGAAAGATTCTACAGTGCATGAATAAATGCCGTCCTTCAGTTCTAACGGTTTGTCGTCAGTTATTTACGTTCGCTGCGTTTGAGCATTTTTCAAACAGGTGAGAAGATACTTTCGTTTTATTGTTGACTGTTACTAATTATTATAAACGAGCGGCAGCACAGGCTCCGTGGCAACTTGGGGACTCATGTTCCGGGTATATAGTGAATCCGTTGGACTAAGTTTTAAGGCACCACAAAAGAAATACGCCACTTGCCTCAATGTTACATTACCGATTGCACTCCGATACAGCTACGCATCTCATTTCGTATGCACACCATGCGCTACCACTGCTGAACAGGAAACCGGAAGCCGCAGTGTAAAGCAGACGTTGAACAATGGAAAATTGAATGTCCACAATTGCAAACGATCTTTTCTTCATGTTAATTTGAGGAATATTTAGTGGCAGACCGACAGTAAGTACATTTTATACACAGTATAATGATCTCCGAAATGTCTACTTTTCATAGACGTATCACAAGTGCTTATGGTTATGATTTCATCGGAACTGACTTCGACCTGTGTTGAGATCGAGCATAATCCACATTGAGTCTTCAGTTGAAAATTATGCTGGACGCTTGAACATCATTGATTTATTATACACAGCAGTCAGTCAACGGCACACGCTGCCGTTATTTTATCTGCCGGTACTTTGTCGTCTGGACATTGGCTACACGAGGAACAGTCGTTGCTTGGCATGTGTCTCGACAGGATGCTAGTTATATCTCTGGTGTGTTCCGGCACACTGTGTAGCTACTATGACATATTACTGTGATGGACTCTGATATTATCTTTACATTAACGGGATAGGACTATTATCCAGTTTGGCAACTCCGAGTTCTCACGAACGTTTTAATATGTCTATCGATATCAAGAGGACATCGTGACACAGTTGGACATGGAGTACTGGAATCTGAAGTCACTACACTTCACGGGTAGCACATATTACCTAGGATAGATTATAACACTTCACACATCAGTCATCCTACTTCGGGATCAGACAGTCGCTAGTATACATACTGTGAACATGTTTTCTACATGAATATTAAGAAGATAGAGACACAGTACACCAAGATGTGAGTATTTGTCACTAGCAATCCTCACTGGATCCTCATTACTATCAAATACGAACATTGAACCTGTCACAGTACCACGTCATTGTTTTCGCTACTCTACACGTGAAACTTCAACATATACTTACGAATATCGAACAGAATACAGGGATACACGTCATCACCAAGATTCCGACACGGCAAAGTAGACAAGCAGTTGACACAGAACACTGCACAACTCTTGAACATTAGTACATACCACACAGTCAAGATACACTTGGCGGGAAAAATGATATCTACATAATGTTATTGGCTGCCGACACTCTGTCAAATTTACACTATCGGCACAAGGAACATTCATTAATCTTCTGGGGACATTATAGAGATTAATTATTTAACATTTATCTACACACGTACGTGATGTCGGATATCAGTATGGATGATGATGTACATTATACATTATGGCAATGAATGAATCACCCAAATAAACGAGAAGTAGATTGTGAGCTTTACTAAAACACGACTACAAGAGACAAATTGGACGTTGCGGCCAAAGCCTTCGTCAGCACAGGACAAACAAATACAAACCAACACAAAACTACATGAAACACACTATGACAATATTACACTATTAAACTAATTAAAATAAAATGTACTCATCTGAATACTGTGTCCTAGCTTGGAAGGTCTGACACACGTAGGGCGCCAGTGGATCAATAGACCGGATGTATGGTACACGGGTCAAAGGTCAAGCGGGAAGGGAGTGGGGTGGAGACGCGCCCATGTGTGCGGAAAAGTGAAATTAGAGACCGGCAAAGATGTTACGGACGCAGATGACAATTAGCAATTATCGTTAAGCGCTCGAAACACAGCTGCGGAAACCTATATAGTGTTAGTACACACAGAGAGGCATGAGTGGCGGTCGTTCAGAAAATGATGGCAAAACACCGAACGTAAATCCGCCAAGAGAGTTGACTGTGATGTCATACAAAGGATCTGCACGTACCCAGATGGTGGACTGTAAGCTAGGGGTGGGAGGGGTGGGGTGGGAAGTTAAATGAAGCTGTGTTGGACATTAAGGCCGTGAGGGGAGAGTGTGCCCAACTGGAAGATGAGACGGTGTTCCAATGTCTTCCGATCCCGTTCGTGGGATGCGCATGATTTGATGGCCGTGACCTGTATGTCGGCTACGCCTTGGTGGCCAGGACTGTTGAAATGTATGGATACTGGTTTCTGGGAACCGCTGGTGATGTCAGAAAGATGTTGTCGAAATCTGTCCCCAAGACGTAATCCTGTCTACCCGACATATCTCATGTCGCAACGTGTGCAGGTAATCGCATAGATGACGTTGCGACTGATGCATGAGAAACCCTCACGGATGTGGAAGGTCGTCTTAGGGAATGTCAGACTCTGGGTTTGAAGTACGTATGGACAGGTCTTGCAAACCGATCGAAGACACGCCACCGTGCCAGGAAGAGACTGGTGAGGTTGGGGTAGCCTGCTATGGACCAGAACATCTTTGAGGTTACGATCCCGCTTATATGCCACTAGAGGAGCCTCTGAGAAGACATCACGAGTGGTCGATTCCGCCCGGAGAATGGATAGATGTTTAAAAAGGATATTCTTGGCAGCAATATTGTGGGGGTGATAAGTAAGTGAGAGGACAGGTCTATTGTTTCGTGGTTTCGGCCTGGAGGAGAGAGCCTCAGTGCGACTGATAGATTGGCAGCGGTGGAGAGCTGTAGATAGAACATTATCAGGATAGCCACGAAGGCGAAAGAAATCAAGCATCTCGTGGGCTTTTTGATGGAAGTCGTTGTTATCCTGACAAAGTCGTCGGAGACGTAACAGTTGGGAGAAAGGAATAGAACGTTTGCACGAGGGAGGGTGGGAGGAGGTATAGAGAAGGAATGAGTGCGAGTCAGTTGGTTTATAATAAACCGTCGTGCATAGACCAGCGGAACCTAAAGAGACTGTGAGGTCTAAGAAATTGACAGCCGACGAAGAAATGGTGGAGGTAAGTTTGATGCTGGGATGGAAGTCTGAAAAAAAGGCAATGAAGTTCTGTAGGTCAGGCAAGGGCATGTCCGAGACACCAAAGCAGTCGTCAATGTACCTCCTGTAGAGCTCCGGGAGCCTACCGGTGTACTGATTCCATACCTGGTGCTCCAGATAGCCCATGAAGAGGCAGGCATAACTGGGACCCATCTTAGTACCCATGGCCACACCGCTGATCTGGTCGAAGTAGTCCCCATTGAACTCAAACGAGTTGAGGTTGAGGACTAACTCCGCAAGACGCAGTAATGGTCCAGTGGCTATCGAGGGATTAAGCCTTTTCTCCAAGAAAAATTCTAAGGCTTTAAGGCCGTCAGAGTGAGGAATGGAAGTGTAGAGTGAAGTCACATCTAAAGTGAAGATGTGATACTGAGAGGGGTTAGTGAAACTGATGGAATCGAAGATGGAGATAGCGTGGTTGGTGTCTTTGATATACGAAGGGAGGCTGGCAACCAACGGCTGAAACATGCTGTCTAGAAACTCTGAAATCCGTTCTGTAGGGCAAGAGCAGGCCGAGACGATAGGTCTGCCTGGGTCACCAGGTTTGTGTGTCTTAGGCAGCATATTGAAGGCGGGTTTGCCCAAGCAGCTATCGTGGATGATCAACGAGGTGGCGGAGCTGGGTAAAAGACCTTGCTGGATAATGGCGTTAGTCACGCTTTTGACCTGGGTGTTGTTTCTGACTGTCCCATCTTGTATCCTTGGTCTGTAGAAGGTGGCATCACTCAGTTGCTTGTTGCCTTCCTGTATATATAAGTCTTTCCTCCAAACCACTAGCGCCCCTCCCTTATCGGCAGGTTTGATAACTATGTCATCACGACGTTTCAACTGTGTAAGTGCCCGTTGCTCATCCGCGGTGAGGTTGGAATACCGTAGTGGCTTAAATTTGAGGTTTTGGATGTCGTAAAGTGTTTTGTCGATGTATAAATCGAGGGCCTTAGATGCCCCTGGATTGGGAACCCAAGCAGACCTGCGTTTGGAGAGGTGAGAGAAATGGTCGGTAGGATCCGAAGAGTTATCGTTATGAGGTTGATTTCTGAAGTGATATTGTAGCCTGAGAGTGCGATGGAACCGATGAACGTCCTGCAGTAATGCGTATAGGACATGACAACTCAGCGTTCGACATTTGCACAACAAACAAGCAGGTATCTTCGAAGATCGGTCACAAACCAAGTGTAATTTGATTGCTCTGTTTCAAGTAGCAGAGAGCAACGATCACGACACCATTTTCGTTTCGTCGTCATTCTAAGGCGGATATATCGATAACGGACATACCTGTGGGATTATCGTGACAATCGTTCAGGCCAGTGTGATTTGTTGTGTTGGTGTTGTGTTGATTGTTGTTTGATCAAGTGCAGACATAATATATCAATAGTCAGTATTATTCTTTTATAAGAGTAGATATCTATTTACATCACTTGTCACTTGTTTTCTCATAACTGTTACTTGTCTGTTGTTATAATATTCTTTATACTGAATATATTTCTTATACTATTTTCTGTCGTTTACATATAGTAACAATTAGGACATGTCTATCGCATTAAAATTGCTGAATTTCTGTTACTGAGTTATTGTTGAGTTGAAGTTGACAATATATATTTCCATATTGTATGTTTCTTGTGCATACTCTTCTATCATATTTCAGCTAGAGTATTATACAGGTAGCTCAAGATGTCGACACTTCAAGATTACATTATCTTGGGTGAGAATACTGGATTAACTGGAGCCGAACTTAGGAATTGGGTCATACAAGAATTTAACGCTCAAGCCGCACGTGAGAGGGAGGAACGATGGAAAAAACTAGCAGCTGAAAAGGAGGAACGATTGAAAAAAATAACAGCTGAAAAGGAGGCAAAGCAACTTCAAGCTACACGTGAACAAAAAGAACGAAAAGAGAAATTGGCTCTGAAGGAACAGGAGATAGTGCGGCAACGTGAAAAGATAGCTGAAATGAGAAAAGAGTTAAAGGAAAGACAGATAACCGCAGAGGCAGAGTTAAAAGAAAAAACAAATAACCGCAGAGGCAGCGTTAAGGGCAAAACAGATAACCATTATAACAGTACAGATGATACGACAAGGCTGTGTATAGTTGATGGCTCGTGTCGAAATAGTTGACAAAGTCCCGACTATGATATAGGTATAAGTTTATTGAATGAAACGATACATCGTCAAACTGGTGATGTTACTTTACAGACATCTTTGTTGTGCTTCTCATAGCCGAATCCCAAGTGACGCGTGAGCAACCCCTGGATACCTAAACCCATTCGTGCTCACGCGTTCAGTAACTTTATTTCCCCATTAGTTAATGAATGCGCAGCATTCATTAACTCTCTAACTACTTTTTCCAGCTAACCTAAATCCCATAACAGAGATACTGTTATAATACCTCCCTTTTTCAACAAGACTTTTTCTCTGGAAAAATCTCAACTCCAACCCTTAAACACTTACTCAATACTGAAATATTTCTTCTTCTATACCAATTCTACACAACAATCCCTCAACATATATTTCATAATTCAATCTCATCCTTCTATTTGTGACTCTTCTTCATAGCAAACCACTATGAACTTCTTCTTCGTTTCTGACCCTTCATAACATATATCATTTACATATATCCTATCACCAAAATAAACTCTTGTGTAGGTATCTATTATACCTCAATAACATTTAACACATATATACAACAATCATAACACCTTTTTGAAATACTTCTTCTCTTCATAAGCAATCCGCTTAAACCCTCTTATCACGATCTCAAAATTTCAAAACGCCGTACTCTTTTGATACTAACTCCCTATTGTCATCACCAACAATACTAATCCCACATTTTCAATCAACCTGAGAACACTCACACATGATAGGAAGACAAGGAATCGGTGCGCACCGGAGATTCAAAGAAGTAGAACTCTTTCTCATAAAGAAACCACACTCACCTAAATCACACACCTTTACCCCCCTATGTCATCTGAGACTTTATGTAATAAAGTCTAAAACAATTATATCTTCTACAGTACCACTTATTATGGTAACAGTTTATGCTGCTATCTACAGCATCAAGTACCAACCATCAAAAATTTTATTCACTCCCAAATGTCTATATATTACAGACCTCTTTCCCCATTATACACATCACCTCACATAATTAATCTTCTCCTATACCTCACTCAGAATTCCCTTTTACTCTTGCCGAAAATTTCAGCGACCCCTTAATGTCCATTTATTATGGGCATATCTACTAAAACCTCTACTTATGCCGTTATCAGCAGCAACAATATACTGCCACTGAACTCAAGTCTGTGACTGCTTGCAATCAACGTTATTCTATCACAGTCCATATAACACGGACCCCCATGTCATTTAATCTATGTTCTCTGTGGCCACAGCACTCTACCCTGACAATTGTTTATTTCTCACTAGCGTACTTACCCCCCTTTTCTATTGTATCCAGAATATATAAAAACATGGATTCAATTAATGTTTTACTATTTGTCTTCACACTGTCTGGCGTAGCACGTTATCCACTTCTTCTTCTATAAGCCAGCAATCTCGTGTCTCTTATGAAAGTACATCATGGCTCTAAGTCCATGTTCACTTCTGACCCCATGGAAACTATGTTCAAAACTTTCCCTTCATTTACCCCACTGCTATATACGTTATTCACATTAATCTTTTCTTCCCCAATATGGCGTCCAATCTATATATATTCAATCAATGCTCACTTAATGTAGCTCTTATTTTTAACTTCCCCATAACCATTTTACTTGTGTAGTAACTTCGCCACTTAAGTATGGCATATGTTTCCACAACTTTGCAGCCCCTATATCATTAATCTCTCAACGCTGACTATCACAGCAATCCCACCAACAGAATATGCTTATGAACTTATTATTCACAAAGAGCATGTGTCTCTCTACTAGTTCTCAGTAGTTTATTAACTCTTTTCTGAACGAAGGGTCCTAAATAAAGCCCCATGTATTGCCTTTATTCTAGCCAAAACCATAATTGTTTGTAAATTAAACTTAACTTAACTAATTTCTAACATATTTATAAACAAGGTAATTCTTATTCAACATACAAGACAATTCAAGTTAAATTATGAGTCAACCAAAATAAAACAACAGGATGTCATACCCCCCAGGTTTTGAACTGTTTATCCCCAACAACAAAAAACAAAAACATGCATCAATTTAAATTAAAAGAAAATATCTAATGTTATCTACCACTACTGGTCTCTTTTACGGACCAGTAGTTTGTACGCAAAAGACTAAAAACACAATAGTCTTATTCTTAAATCAAATAGTGACAATCATTTTACAAGATCAAATCAAGCAAAAATAATATAGCATAATCAATCAACATTGGTCTCTTATACTAACCAATGAAATACATATCTATTCACCCAACAGATAAAACAAAACAACTCAATGCCAAGCATTAACCCCAATATATATATATATATATATATATATATATATATATATATATATATATATATATATATATATATATATATATATATATATATATATATATATATATATATATATATATAAATATTTGTTCCCTCAACAAAAATCATTAATCAACAAATGACCGTACTTTTTCTAGGAGTCAATCATTGATTCTCTCCTCTCACAATATTCTGTCTTTTACAAAACTAACTCCTAACACATCACAATATCTGGAATATAACCCTAAACAACCATTGTAAACTACAGGTCAACTCACTTCACCTAGTACTAGTGTGGCGACTGTCTCAATGTTACCTCAATGTACCAGCAGTCATCTATCTACCAATAGAACCCGTGGCTCGGCCCACCAATTGTTTCCCCTAGATTTGCACCAAGAATTACTACAACTTCTTAATCATTACCGTTAACTACGGTATCTCCACCCTACTACTACCAGCAAAAATTTTTGTCTATTTACTATAGACCTCTCACCAATACATCTACCTACTGTACCAATAACTAATTCTACTTTTAAGTTTCTCGTCTACCCGACGCAATTAACTAACGTATCATTACTTTCCAACATCTCACCACAACTACTCTATCCTCAAGTCTCTCCTAGCGTTCTTGCACCGCGATGATAGTTAAACCAGTCACACTTATCGGAACACGTTCTCCAATATTCATTTAACTAATCTTGTTTTCCTCACTATCTTTCACTCCTCTTCCTATTTATCGGGATTCTTTCAGAAACAGCAAACCACACCACATATTACTGACAACAGACCTCACTTTTCTCATTTCTCAGTATTAGGCATTCATGCTTCGACATGTCCCTGTCAACAATACTAAACATGTTTTATGAAACGTCATTCAGAATGTTAACTCTCTTTCCGTCAACCTGTCATACAACTTTCATTAACTCTGTCTAACGTCAGGTATTCTAACCAAAAGACATCACAAATCTCTAATTATGTTCTTTCTACCTCTCAATTTTCGCATACTCTATGCTCCACGTTTTATCAACGTCACTTATCAGCCACTCTTCGCATATTCACACGGTATTCGTATTTTATGTTTGCTCAGACAGTGATACACAACCTCGTTCTCATCTCACGACTACTCTCGCATCGCGACAACCTTACGTGCCCATAGTTTTAAAAAAAACAATTTAGACGCCAATTCAACATTCCAGCAATCACTCACCACAGTCTAAGCGTGTCGATCTCCTCTACACACATTGACGCAAGATATATCAAACGCGCAACTATTACTAATCGCTTAACCTCATTTTATCCATGTACTCCACTTAGACGGTGTCTCAAAACCTCACTCCTACTTCACTCATCGCGACGAACACCTGTTTGTCTACAGTTATACTCACGTACGAACAACGCATAAGCAGACAAATCACTCCGACACTTAACTACTCACTCACTTCTCCTCAACCTCCTCATCACCTCATCCTACACTATTAACGAGTCGGATTCTCTCAACGTATTCCGTCACGTCACTCATCAGTCAACTTTTCAACTCTAACCATAACAAAGTATCTTCTGATAATAGTGTCTGTCTTCATGAGTAGTAGCAATCAAACTCGTTATCAAGATCTGCAGCTGTAATGTATTGAGGCCATAAACTCATACACTCCCTAATCTTCCTCGCGCCGTCCTCTGTATAATTCGGGTTAATAGAGACCCCTGCCACTTGTCTTTTATTCTTAACTACTTTCATTTTGCCACCTCTAATTATTGTTCGTTTCTTTACTGCGTCAGTCTGCTCGCTATTTTCAGTATAAATCTTATATGTCTTAAATCTTCCTATCTCGTCTTCTGAAGATTCACTAATGATAGTTCCTTCAACAGGCTTATTATACTTTACTGCAGACAAGGGAATAACATCCATATAGTCGGAACTAGAACGCCTGACATTCTTCTTATTTATACCACTACATTTCATGCTTCGGTCAGGGATGAACTCAATGTCTCCATCTGAAGAATCCGATATACCAGTCGTACCTACATTGACTAATAGACTAGTTGTGGTTCTATCCTTGACGTTTTTTTTCAACTTTCCTCTTGGTCTTTGTCTGTCTATCTTTCTTAATTTCAACTGTGTCTCCTTTTTCTATTTTCTTAATTGACTGTACCTGGGTTGTCTTCTCTACAGTATCAATATGTGTCTGTGTACTATCATTTATCGTATTACTTGTCTGCGTCTGTGTCTCTCGGTCCATCTTCTTCACTAATACTGTCGTCTTCTTTTCCTGTTTAACCCTTACATTTGCAAGCGTCTTTGGAATACTTGGTATCTTATTTGTGTGTTCTACTCTGTCTTTCAACTCTGACCTCAAATATTGTCTCCGCCTTTGCTCAAACCAGTCGTCACGTCTTTTTCTAGCGGTTGCACTGTGGGAGGGCCAACCCCATGATTTCTTTGAAAGGTTTCTCTCACGCCCATTTTTGTATCTATGACACTTATACAAGTCCGACATTCCATAATTACTTCTCCTTTCACCATCCCCTACTTTATAGATATTGGGTCCTGGTTCATCGTAACCAGCCGCATACATGGAATCATATCGTCTTCTGTCTTCATTAAGTACTGGCTGTCTCCTGTTATTCTTTCCAACTCTATTGCACTCCACATTAAATATATAAGTCTCTTGCTCAGTCGTTCTTCTTCGTAACCCTTCTACAAAATTTTCAACCTCACTGACTGCTACTTTCAATTCTTTTAACCATGCAGTTATGCGTCCCAATTCTCTATGGAGGTGGTTCATAATTATTCAGTATGTTGACCCAATGAGAGACTCTGCGCTTCTGTTACAAATTTATGCAATCCAATATACAATAATCCACCAATATATAAGACTATCACTACTCAAATTCTACAGAAAATTACGAATTAATTAATTTAATATAATTTAATACTTTACTTTACTAGTTTGTGAAGTCTAACGCGTAGGTGTTCCAGTTTTTTAGCGTTAAAAATACCAAGTACTTGTGAAAGATCTTGGGCTTCCATTCTAAAAAAAAAAATCTGTAATGGGAAATACAGCCGTACCAACCAATATAGTATACTAATATATTAACACAATATTATCTTAAAGCAAGCAGCAAGAAATACCCTGTTCAATTGGGTATGTTGTTAATATTATTAATCTGAAGTTATTATTAATCACAAATTAATGATTATACTTGCTGTAGATCCTCCATTACCTATACTGCTCTGTTGTTTGTCCTGGGTTTACCAACTGACGAGATGCCTGTCCTATGTTTATGGGTGAAAATGAAGTACAATCCAGCATCCAACGAAGTACGGTCCAATCGACAAAACAACGGAGTATGGCCCAATCGACAAAGTAACGGCGGATGATCCAATCGACAAAGTAACGGAGGATGATCCAATCGACAAAGCAACGGAGGATGATCCAATCGACAAAGCAACGGAGGATGATCCAATCGACAAAGCAACGGATGATCCAATCAACAAATATTTGACCGTTGGTTATCGAGAAGTTAAATCTATCTTCACTGAGAATTCACCCCTTGGATGGCCTCCAATTTAAAAACGATTCAGTTGTATTTGTGGTAGTTGAACGGTCAGTTCAAATCAATTGTCATCACTGATTTGAGATAAGTTGAACATACAATTTTCACTGAGCTGAAGTGACTGTTGACCTTGATTCGAGAAATTTACTGGTCCAAAGAGTGAAAGTCGACCTTGATTCGACCTCAAACAGTCCAGTGAGCTGAGACTACGTTCATAAAATTTATCATCCTCGAGATTTTGCTGTTCCAGTTTGAGCTGATCGTTCGGCTGTAGACAGATAATTTATTTCCAGAGGTTACAAGGTGGATTTACAGGTCGTATGATGTATCCAGCAGTGACGGCATCATTTAAAAATTACAATGCAAAACGGCAAGTCAATTTATCTTGATTTCAATTAAAAAAACAGCGTATCTCACCGATCAAAACACGATATACTGCTGAGTGAGGTGTATCAAAAACATCGGTCTCTCAATTAAGCAAGATTAAGCAAATCTCCTGACCTTGACTAAGATCTACTTAGCAAACATCGGGAAATCACAACAACTACCCCTGGGCGGGCTTTTAGTTGCTGCGTCCCTCATAATTTACTTGAGAAAACCAATAAACATCCATCTCCAGACGCAGATAAAACAAATCTTCGCTTGTGTCAATAATCTCCGCGACGACCCATGCTGGAAATCCTGGGGTCGACGGCGCCAAAACAGCCTGTATAACAGTACAGATGACACTACAAGGCTGTGTACTAGTTGATAGGCTCGTGTCGAAATAGTTGACAAAGTCCCGACTATAATATATGTATAAGTTTATTGAATGAAACAATACATCGTCAAACTGGTGATGTTAATTTTCATACATCTTTTTTGTGCTTCTCCTAGCCGAATCCCAAGTGACACGTGAGCAACCCCTGGATACCTAAACCCATTCGTGCTCACGCGTTCACTAACTTTATTTCCCCATTAGTTAATGAATGCGCAGCATTCATTAACTCTCTAACTACTCTTTCCAGCTAACCTAAATCCCATAACAGAGATACTGTTATACCATAGAGGCAGAATTAAAGGCAAGACAGATTGCCGTAGAGACAGAAATCAAACAAAAACGACTCGCACTTGAAAAGGAGAAGCTTGCAAAGGAAACAATTTGGAAGGAGCAAATGAGGAAACAGAGACAAATGTATGAAATGAAAGAAAGTAATTACACAGGTAAAGTATGTGCTACAGTAGTGAAAGAACCAAACGCCAGAGATTTCGTTCAGAAAGTAACTATCGAACACAAGTCTAACGAAACACTTACAAGTGCAAATGCCCAAATTGAAATAACACAAAAAGAAGAAGAAGAAAAGACGCAAATAGAACAGGGTACATCAACGGTAGACATGCATGATACAACGCTACTGAGTGATGGCATAACGGTAAATAATTGCGAATACCAAGATTTACACAAAGTAAGTGAACCCAAACATGAAGAAATAACTGATACTCAAAAACAAATCAAACGTGATTACATGTCTCTCAATGACATTTTTATAAAACATCCTAAAAGAGAGTAAAGGTTACATGCACTCAGTACAAACAGAGACAACATACTAAAGTGTTGCCTAAACAACGGCAATGGAATTTGATAACAATAATGATTGCACAGATCATAACTTTAGCGAAGTCAACCATGACACAGGTTGAATATGTTGTCATAAATGTGTATTTTCGTACAAAAAATATATGCTATTAGCAACAGTGCATACATATACCCACAGCTCAAGAAACATTGTACAAACGGTTTCAAAAAGACATATCGCGGACATGCATACAGAAGGCAAGAAGTGTAGCACAAATATACACACAAAAGGCAAGAAATGTATTACATACTGTCAGGGTCTTAAACTTGGCTCGCTAACCTAACACATGTGAGACAGTACAAGTACAACGTGATTTGACTTAAGACTCAACGACACAACGTTCAATGGATTTATTTACAGATCATATACAGTACGATGATCACTACAAGATATACTTGATACTTCAATACACTTACATACACAATACAGCTCACAGTCTATCTCTCAAGATGTCCAGACACTCGACTTTCAGGCACAGAAACCACACAACGCCTTTCTCTCATCATGCTGATGAAATGATTTAATGATGAAATCATTTAATGAAGACATGATGGAAAATGTCAATGAAATACCAGCCACACAATTTGTTATAAGTGGTTAGTAAAGTAAACAATTTACAATTGTGTTCTATTGACAATACGTGCCTAAATTTGCATCCTTAAAGTATATGAAAAGAAAAATATACTCAAGTGCCCTGAATGCGGTGAAGAACGGTTGGAAATCGGGCTAGGAACTGTAGGGTCGCTACTTCGAAACACAGATGACCTCTACGCGCAAGGGTTTCAGATGGTACGGAAAACCTTCTTTGTTTTTGGAGGAAATAAATTAGCGTCTATTTGATGTGGTGTGCCTGCTTGTCACTAAGTATTGAGTAGGTTTGTATGGCGTTGAGTGTAATTGTAGGTCGTAAGTTTGTCTGTCAACAATTTTTTTTTTCAAAACACAAGTCACTTTCTTTCCCAAAACTTTCTGCGTTACACAACTCAATTCACAAAGACAATCTACATATATCTCAACACTCTACAACATTGATGACACATCACTTACATCAAGATGACATTCAGTAAGGACATAGACATCAAGTTTACAAGATGGCGACAAGGTCACAATGGCGACAAGATCACAATGTCGACAAGGTCAAAACGGTGATAAGTTCAACAATCACAAATGTTCTACACGTTTACAAGCTCGAACAATATGTATGCACTGTACGTTTACAACTAGTCTCCATGTTTAAACAATGTAGTAATTTATCAACATGAGCCTTCCATGATCACATTTACATGTACTATAAAGTTTGACAAAAATTCTAAGTTCACAAACTCTAATTTTAAACCGTTAATCACATAAACACTGTTCATTTCAAAGCCGGACGAATGCCACCACGTCCACACGTGTCAGGGTCTTAAACTTGGCTCGCTAACCTAACACATGTGAGACAGTACAAGTACAACGTGATTTGACTTAAGACTCAACGACACAACGTTCAATGGATTTATTTACAGATCATATACAGTACGATGATCACTACAAGATATACTTGATACTTCAATACACTTACATACACAATACAGCTCACAGTCTATCTCTCAAGATGTCCAGACACTCGACTTTCAGGCACAGAAACCACACAACGCCTTTCTCTCATCATGCGTCCAGTCGAGTCGACGTCCCAGAGCTGTCTGCCTATAGCTCGCAACTTGCCTCCCACCTGAAGTGGCTTCACGAGGCATGCGTGCGTCTTGCGTCGTCCTTGCCTGACCGCTGGCCGTCTCGTCAGCCAGCAACCTGCAGGCAGGTAACTACTACTCGCCTGGCGGCGTAACGAAGTTACGGCATCCCTGCTGGGGACTAAGTCGCCTGGCGGGCGTAACGATGTCACTGCATCACTGCACTGTTCTAGACTCTGACACATGCATACGCGCAGAAGTCACAAAGTGTATCACAAACGTACAAACAGAAGTCAGGAGATGCATCACACATATGCACGCTGAAGTTAAAAAGTATGTCACAAACATGTACGCACAATTGAAAACATACATTACTTGCGGCATTACAACTATCCATTCACAAGTTAAAAGAAGCTACACACAATCCAGAAAGAAACTGATAGATTGGTTAATAGAAACCAAGAAATACACTACAAACATTTGTACGCAAATTAAAACAAAAGTTATAAACTGTGGCATACAGGTAAAGATGTACGTTACGAACTTGATAGGTAAATGCAGAGAACACTACAAACGACAAACTACACTTGTATTTATTTACTGTAGTTATAGTTACTTGTCTTACTTCTGGTACAGATTTACCAAACATACTTCATTACAACGTATGCATTACAGAGGATACACAAGACTGAAAACAATTACATTGTTCCAATCAACAAAGTTACAATGTACAAATATTGGCATGCGTGCAGAAGAGAGATTCTATAGGTTTGAAACAAAGAAAGAAAGAAAGAAAATGAATGAAAGGAAGAATAAAAGAAAAGAATAAAGAAAAATAAAATGGGATGAAAGTGTTAGGTTCATATCAACACATAGTACAGTACACTACAGACACATTAGGGTCTTAGGTCTTATTACTTAGTTATGCCAGGTGTCACTGATATAGATCTATACTTTTCAGAGGTGTTCACACTATCTCATATCTCTACACTCAGTTGTGTGGAAAATATTTCAGTTCTCTATTTGTTGGATAATGGTTCTTAACTATATCTTTATTTGAGAACTTAATAAATTATTTGATTTAAATATTTATTCTTGTTGAATCAAGATAGTATATTATATTTCTGATTTAATTTTTAGAGGTCTTGAATCTTTAATAGGTATGATTCTTCACAAAATTTTAAGATCTGAAAAATTCTAATCAATGAGAATATTCTTAAAGATGTTCCTTAATCGTCTTAATCTTTGGAATCAGTTCAATTTCTGAATGTTTATCTACGTTAGTTATATATTAGTTAGGCCGATTGAATATATTTGAATGCACCTGATTCGATAACAATTTACATAACAAACAACAAAGTATTTGCATAATATTATCAGGTATATACATATGTTGTCAATTTTTCGTTTATTGGCAGAGACATTATGAAGCCAGTCATCGTGTTCATTAGATCGAGTCGATGATTATAATATTTCCTACTATATGATATGGACGTTGAACTGTTCCAGACCGACAGAGATCGAAATCGCGTTGAGGACGATTCGGTGACATTTATGTTGAACTTTGTTAGTTAGTTTGTGATTAAGAAGTCATGAACACTTAGCTACACATGAAAACACTATTGGGGTAGTTATATTAATTATTTATTAGCAAGAAAACACTTATGTACACTTATATAGAGTGATAATTAATTATTAACATAATGATATTGAGATACTATGAATTATTATAGTAGTTAGATTAATTTAGATTAGTTTCGTCGTCAATTAATGTTGTTCACAGATTTAAATATGTATTTATTAGTATTTATTGATATGATTTGGCATTATGTTCGCGCTAGCTCACAGGCGAAGAGTATGACACATGTTAATTTCACCATGAATTGCCAGGAAATTGTTGAGAGTCAACGGATGCAACATATGACTACAACTATGACGGAGTACCACTACGGCCACATTCAAGGCAAAGGACCTCACCTATACGAAAAAAATCATAGCAAGAGAGACATATTGCAGCGAAAGTTATAAAGCAACCACTAGGACTGACAGCTTGGTACCTATGAATCAAACACGTCCCCTACTCAAGTTTAGCTTGAGTTAGGACGCTTGACCATAGGGTCAAATGAGGGACTAAATTATATAGATTTATAATTTAGTTAGTACAGCCTCCCCATGGGCTGACTACATGACGTCTACCGCGGGATTGTAGACAGGGGGGCATGCCCGTCAATAATAATTTTTTTTAAATTTTGTGTAGGATACATAGGGAACCATACAGTCGTACTTGGCATAGCTTTTAACATATTTCATCTGCACGATTATTAGCAGATTTATTCTTGATGGTCTAGTAAAATGATAAGATCATTTTAAAGGTGAGGGGGGTATATGCCATAAGGCAGATAACCGATATGCTATAAGGCAGATACTCGCGGTTGACGTCATTAATAATAGGTAGAGAATCCTGAAGCTCAAAAGCTTACGGATATCTAGGAGACTGGTGATAAACGGTGAATCGTCACTCTGACGTAGAATAACAACAGAGGTTGTGACTTTCACGGAACAGATCGGTTGTGCTTCGGAGTGTGAGAAAAGGAAGAAGGCGCGTTCCAGAGGAATGAGGTATCAACGGAGATTCATTCTGTAAAGGACCTAGACGATATTGAAACAGAAAACGATAGAACAAGTGGAAGGAAGATAACTGGGAATCGGAGACGTAGGATTTTAAGAATTGTTTTGGACAACTAGTTCTTAGATGTTTTGAATGAAGACCGACCATGCATTAAATGGCACTTCATTTGTCTTCGAGTTGTTTGATCTATGAAAGAATCTACAGTGCATGAATTAATGCCGTCCTTCAGTTCTCACGGTTTGTCGTCAGTTATTTCCGTTCGCTGCGTTTGAGCATTTTTCAAACAGGTGAGAAGATACTTTCGTTTTGTTGTTGACTGTTACTAATTATTATAAACGAGCGGCAGCACATGCTCCGTGGCACTTATGCGATTGAGTTCGGTTTGTAGTTCTACAGCAACCTCCTCTCTATCCTTACCCTGACGATACACTAAAACTCATTTCGAGTGATAGTTGAACACTATTAAATTTTAACCAATCAAGTGCACGAGGCGTGTCAGAAACAACCACGGGACCTCAAATTGCCCACGGCGTGGCTAGATAACAATGCGATTGCTGCGTTCTTCAAGTTTAGTTATTCGTAATATTATGCAATAATGTCAGGGGAAGGAGAGTGCTCCGTATTGGAAGTGAATGGTGAAAGGACTCGCTCAGATTTACGATCGGCTGTCAATAAAACTTACACACTAAACAAAGAGAGGGCCGTGAAGAATAAGCTATCCAAGTGCATAAATCCCACCGGCCTAGTCGTCAAACACACCAACTCAGGACAGTGTGTTACTGTTTCCTTCAACAACACACTCCATTATGAGGCATTTCGAACTTGCCTACTCAACTACTATAGGCTTGAACAAATTGAACACAGGCAAGATAAGCGCGGGGCCCACGTTGAGGATCTGATTACGACGCCAGTGATTACGATACATTTGTACCACAGTAAAAATAAACTCATGACACCGGGCAGTAATGAAAACATTAATTCCTGGCTAAAAGTAGATTTTGTTGAACTTGAAAACTCGACACAGGCATTCACCGATTCTACACAGCCCACAACTACAGCTGTAGACAGCACATCAGCTAACAATGTTCGTCAATTAACTCATACGATGAGTGTACATGACAACATCAACACGAGGCCTGCCAACCCACCAGTGCTCTTGGCCATTGAATACCCAATGGAGCGCATCCAAAACAACATAGAACCCAATGTTGACATTGTTAAAGAAGTACCTGCCTCAGATAACAATAGCATCTTAACTATCAATGGACATTCGTGCGACTGTAAACAGCGCATTGATGAACTAGAACAATCACTAAAGGCGCTCATTGTCACTGTTTCAAACAACATTGAAGCAAACAACAAGATAAGCAGTGATTACAATGCTCTCAAGACAGAAGTCGCACTCCTGCGAGATGAAAATTTGCTGCTGAGAAATACAGTTCACATATTACAGAATGTGTCCTATACCAACCAAACCGAAGAAGCATGTAATTCCCAAGCAACCGCTTCATCCTTAGGAAATCTTGGGGAAGCTCAATCCCACACAGAACAGATATGCGCTATGAAAACACCTCAACGCGCAGAGGAAGATAAACAGCAACAAGCAGTCTACCCCATTGACGTCAAAATAAGCAACTGGTTCGAAGTACTTCAAGAAAAGTCACCAGAAAACCTACAATGCTTTAACATGCTGCCAACGGGCAAGACAAGCCTACAAGATACATCGGGAGAACCACATGGAGACATAAAGACTGCTGATAATCGGAAATGGATGAAACAACGGGCGAGACGTGCTGAAAACCAACATGTACAGACAGCACGACCTGACTGTACACATATTATACTAGGCGATTCCCTAATGAAAGGTTTATACAGCGACAGGATGGCCACATCAGACAAAGACATTGTTTCATTAATCCCACTGCCTGTTGCTGGTGTAGACCGGCTAACAGACAAGATTAGCAGGTTGGCTGTTAATCATAGCGTTAGAAGGGCAATCGTACATATTGGTATCACCGACACCATGAACAACCAACAAATCACAGTGTCTTAACTGCTGGCACTCTTGAACGGATTACGTCACACTTTTCCTAACTCATCCATTTTCTTCTTCTCCATCATATCACCAAGTTATGGACACCAGCGCCGTCTAGCTGACATAAATAACAACATTTTGCAGAAGTTCCGTTCTCAAAACATGATACAATTCATCAACAACACAGCATCATTCACTTCACAGGCTGGTGCACCAAAAAAGAGTCTTTATAAGGATCAAATACATTTGTCTACATTGGGCACCAGTTTGCTCGCCAAGAATATCAAATATCCTGAACGGACATACCATACATCCAATACGGGATCGCGCCGGACACTTTTAGCTACTCCTGAAACTCAAGCCAGACGACATACTCCCGTAACATCAAGTACCAATAGGACAGAAGTGTTATAACAGTACAGATGACACTACAAGGCTGTGTACAGTGGATGGCTCGTGTCGATATAGTTGACAAAGTCTCGACTACAATATAAATATACGTTTATTGAATGAAACAATACATCGTCAAACTGGTGATGTTATTTACAGACATGTTTGTTGTTGTTCTCCTAGCCGAATCCCAAGTGACGCGTGAGCCACCCCTGGATACCTAAACCCATTCGTGCTCACGCGTTCACTAACTTTCTGTCCCCATTAGTTAATGAATGCGCAGCATTCATTAACTCTCTGACTAACTTTCTAGCTAACCTAAATCCCATAACAGAGATACTGTTATAATACCTCCCTTTTTCAACAAGACTTTTTCTCTGGAAAAGTCTCAACTCCAACCCTTAAACACTTAACTCAATACTGAAATATTTCTTCTTCTATACCAATTCTGCTCAACAATCCCTCAACATATATTTCATATTCAATCTCATCTTATTTGTGACTCTTCCTCATAGCAAACCACTATGAACTTCTTCTTCGTTTCTGACCCTTCATAACATATATTATTTACATATATCCTATCACCAAAATAAACTCTTGTATAGGTATCTATTATACCTCAATAACATTTAACACATATATACAACAATCATAACACATATGGGTACCTTTTTGAAATACTTCTTCTTCTTCTCTTCATAAGCAATCCGCTTAAACCCTCTTATCACGATCTCAAAATTTCAAAACGCCGTACTCTTTTGATACTAACTCCCTATTGTCATCACCAACATTACTAATCCTCCACTTTCAATCAACCTGAGAACACTCGCACATGATAGGAAGACAAGGAATCGCTGCGCACCGGAGATTCAAAGAAGTAGAACTCTTTCTCATAAAAAAAACCACACTCACCTAAATCACACACCTTTACCCCCCTATGTCATCTGAGACTTTATGTAATAAAGTCTAAAACAATTATATCTTCTACAGTACCACTTATTATGGTAACAGTTTATGCTGCTATCTACAGCATCAAGTACCAACCATCAAAAATTTTATTCACTCCCAAATGTCTATATATTACAGACCTCTTTCCCCATTATACACATCACCTCACATAATTAATCTTCTCCTATACCTCACTCAGAATTCCCTCTTAATCTTGCCGAAAATTTCAGCGACCCACTAATGTCCATTTATTATGGGCATATCTACTAAAACCTCTACTTATGCCGTTATCAACAGCAACAATATACTGCCCCTGAACTCATGTCTGTGACTGTTTGCAATCAACGTTATTCTATCACAGTCCATATATCACGGACCCCCATGTCATATAATCTATGTTCTCTGTGACCACAGCACTCTACCCTGACAATTGTTTATTTCTCACTAGCGTACTTACCCCCCCTTTTCTATTGTATCCAGAATATATAAAAACATGGATTCAATTCATGTTTTACTATTTGTCTTCACACTGTCTGGCGTAGCACGTTATCCACTTCTTCTTCTATAAGCCAGCAATCTCGTGTCTCTTATGAAAGTACATCATGGCTCTAAATCCATGTTCACTTCTGACCCCATGGAAACTATGTTCAAAACTTTCCCCTCATTTACCCCACTGCTATATACGTTATTCACATTAATCTTTTCTTCCCCAATATGGCGTCCAATCCATATATATTCAATCAATGCTCACTTAATGTAGCTCTTATTTTTAACTTCCCCATAACCATTTTACTTGTGTAGTAACCCGTCACTTAAGTATGGCATATGTTTCCACAACTTTGCAGCCCCTATATCATTAATCTCTCAACGCTGACTATCACAGCAATCCCACCAACAGAATATGCTCATGAACTTATTATTCACAAAGAGAATGTGTCTCTCTACTAGTTCTCAGTAGTTTATTAACTCTTTTCTGAACGAAGGGTCCTAAATAAAGCCCCATGTATTGCCTTTATTCTAGCTAAAACCATAACTGTTTGTAAATTAAACTTAACTTAACTCATTTCTAACATATTTATAAACAAGGCAATTCTTATTCAACATACAAGACAATTCAAGTTAAAATATGAGTCAACCAAAATAAAACAACAGGATGTCATACCCCCCAGGTTTTGAACTGTTTATCCCCAACAAAAAAAAACATGCATCAATTTAAATTAAAAGAAAATATCTAATGTTATCTACCACTACTGGTCTCTTTTACGGACCAGTAGTTTGTACGCAAAAGACTAAAAACACAATAGTCTTATTCTAAAATCAAATAGTGACAATCATTTTACAGGATCAAATCAAGCAAAAATAATATAACATAATCAATCAACATTGGTCTCTTATACTAACCAATGAAATACATATCTATTCACCCAAGTTATGCCTATTCCGTTATAACAGATAAAACAAAACAACTCAATGCCAAGCATTAACCCCAATATATATATATATATATATATATATATATATATATATATATATATATATATATATATATATATATATATATATATATATATATATATATTGTTCCCTCAACAAAAATCATTAATCAACAAATGACCGTACTTTTTCTAGGAAGTCAATCATTGATTCTCTCCTCTCACAATATTCTATCTTTTACAAAACTAACTCCTAACACATCACAATATCTGGAATATAACTCTAAACAACCACTGTAAACTACAGGTCAACTCACTTCACCTAGTACTAGTGTGGCGACTATCTCAATGTTACCTCAATGTACCAGCAGTCATCTATCTACCAATAGAACCTGTGGCTCGGCACACCAATTGTTTCCCTTAGATTTGCACCAAGAATTACTACAACTTCTTAATCATTACCGTTAACTACGGTATCTCCACCCTACTACGACCAGCAAAAAAGTATTGTCTATTTACTATAGACCTCTCACCAATACATCTACCTACTGTACCAATAACTAATTCTACTTTTAAGTTTCTCGTCTACCCGACGCAATTAACTAACGTATCATTACTTTCCAACATCTCACCACAACTACTCTAAGCTATCCTCAAGTCTCTCCTAGCGTTCTTGCACCGCGATGATAGTTAAACCAGTCACACTTATCGGAACACGTTCTCCAACATTCATTTAACTAATCTTGTTTACCTCACTATCTTTCACTCCTCTTCCTATTTATCGGGATTCTTTCAGAAACAGCAAACCACACCACATATTACTGACAACAGACCTCACTTTTCTCATTTCTCAGTATTAGGCATTCATGCTTCGACATGTCCCTGTCAACAATACTAAACATGTTTTATGAAACGTCATTCAGAATGTTAACTCTCTTTCCGTCAGCCTGTCATACAACTTTCATTAACTCTGTCTAACGTCAGGTATTCTAACCAAAAGACATCACAAATCTCTAATTATGTTCTTTCTACCTCTCAATTTTCGCATACTCTATGCTCCACGTTTTATCAACGTCACTTATCAGCCACTCTTCGCATATTCACACGGTATTCGTATTTTATGTTTGCTCAGACAGTGATACACAACCTCGTTCTCATCTCACGACTACTCTCGCATCGCGACAACCTTACGTGCCCATACTTCAAAAAAACAACAATTTAGACGCCAATTCAACATTCTAGCAATCACTCACCACAGTCTAAGCGTGTCGATCTCCTCCACACACATTGACGCAAGATATATCAAACGCGCAACTATTACTAATCGCTTAACCTCATTTTATCCATGTACTCCACTTAAACGGCGTCTCAAAACCTCACTCCTACTTCACTCATCGTGACGAACACCTGTTTGTCTACAGTTATACTCACGTACGAACAACGCATAACCTGACGAATTACTCAACAGGACTTTCACAATTCTACT
Organism: Cepaea nemoralis; assembly: GCA_014155875.1. NCBI lineage: Eukaryota > Metazoa > Mollusca > Gastropoda > Stylommatophora > Helicidae > Cepaea > Cepaea nemoralis. The sequence goes on along the minus strand of JACEFZ010016903.1, from coordinate 708,670 downwards.
GCTTTCTTATTTCATTCAATCATCATAATGCCACTATTCTCCGTCCTACTTAATTCTCAAAGTCAAACTACTCTGACGGTCAACTACTCACTCACCTTATCTTAACCTCCTCATCACCTCATAACAATGATTTACTTCTTCGCGCTATTTTCAGTCGCACTACCCTATCGTCATTACTATTCTATGACCACTTTATATCTCAAAATAACCTATGTAATACAAGACAATACTACATAGTTCTCGACGTCACACATCACCTTGCAATGATTCTCCACCATTTTCCACAGCAACACCACACATTTGAGTCTAAATTTGAGCCTCATCAAACTTGAATTACCCCAAGCTCAGTTACAAAATGCTCAATCGTGCTCATATCGGTTATTCAAATACAACCATGGTCTTACGATTTCATGAGACTTCTAGCTTTTTCCAGCGACGCTTCAGCTGTTCTGCTGTTTTTGTGTTCCTACTTTTCTACTAGGCAAACATCTTTCTTTTTGGAAGTATCTTTCTCTCTCTCTCTCTCTCTTGGTATTCGTCTCCTAGCCTTCACTACTTTTCTGTCATATATACTGGTATCTTCTTCCAAAGAGTCACTAACTAAAAATGTGTCTGCTTGCCCACCAGCAATCATACCGTATGATGGAACATCACGCTTCGAGTCAGGATCTGCTCGTAGTGCAATTCTCTCATTCTCTGAATCATCAGTATCTATAGTTGTTTCAGCATCACGGTATTTACTATAATATGCGGCGGTAGGTAGAAATATCTTCTCCATAACCTGAACTCTCACACCTAATATTTCTACACCATTTAGGGATTAATTTAATGTCTATAGCTGAGGAACTTGACATAGCAGTACCTCTATTAACTATCATACTACTATTCCTTTCTCTAATGCTTTTCCTCACTTGTCTTTTAACCTTTTTGGTACTTGTCTGCCTGTTTTCTGTCTTGGGTTGTTCAACCACTGTACTAGTGTCTCTCTTTGTCACTTTATCAATCGACGTTTGAGTACTCTTTTCCACACTACTGCCTGGTTGCGTCTGTGTCTCTCTTTCTTGTCTGACACAAAAGACTGAAGATACCTCCTGACTACCCAAAATCTTATCTGTGTTTCTTTCTCTGTTATTCAACTTTGCTACCGAATATCTCAACTGTCTGATCTGAAACCAGTTCTCTCGCAAGGCTTTTGCGTTTTCACTCTTTGAAGGCCACGACCACTGTTTCATTTTCTGACCATTACTAATTCCTATATGTCTCTGTGTCTCACTTTTATCTGCTTTCATATGTATATGGTTGATAACTTTAAAATTGCAACCAGACTGGTTATCATTTCTATTGGACTTGTTTACCTCAGAACGTCTCATACCTGTCTTGTGTTCCGTTCGTTCAAGCGTCTGTCTCTTTATTACTTTTATCATGGACGAAATTCTGTCTACGTCCATTTTTAAGTCACCCATCAACTCTGTCACACGTCCTAACTTCCTATAAAAGACTTCCATAGTAGCTCACCACGCCTTTATGATATAAAGCCTTGTTGTTTTATGACTGTGTTAAGTCTATCTATCACTGTGCCCACTCCAGTCTAACTTGTGAAAGATCTTAGGCTTCCATTCTAAAAAAATCTGAAATGGAAAATACAGCAGTACCAACAATATAGTATACTAATATATTAACACAATATTATCTTTAAGCAAGTAGCAAGAAATACCCTGTTCAATTGGGTATGTTGTTAATATTATTAATCTGAAGTTATTATTAATCAAAAATTAATGATTATACTTGCTGTAGATCCTCCATTACCTATACTGCTCTGTTGTTTGTCCTAAGTTTACCAATTGACGAGATGCCTGTCCTATGTTTATGGGTGAAAATGAAGTACAATCCAGCATCCAACGAAGTACGATCCAATCGACAAAACAACGAGGTATGGCCCAATCGACAAAGTAACGGAGGATGATCCAATCGACAAAGCAACGGAGGATGATCCAATCGACAAAGCAACGGAGGATGATCCAATCGACAAAGCAACGGAGGATGATCCAATCGACAAAGCAACGGAGGATGATCCAATCGGCAAAGCAACGGAGGATGATCCAATCGACAAAGCAACGGAGGATGATCCAATCGACAAATATTTGACCGTTGGTTATCGAGAAGTTAGATCTATCTTCACTGAGAATTCACCCCTTGGATGGCCTCCAATTTAAAAACGATTCAGTTGTATTTGTGGTAGTTGAACGGTCAGTTCAAATCAATTGTCATCACTGATTTGAGATAAGTTGAACATACTCAAAATTTTCACTGAGCTGAAGTGACTGTTGACCTTGATTCGAGAAATTTACTGGTCCAAAAAGTGAAAGTCGACCTTGATTCGACCTCAAACAGTCCAGTGAGCTGAGACTACGTTCATAAAATTTATCATCCTCGAGATTTTGCTGTTCCAATTTGAGCTGATCGTTCGGCCGTAGACATATAATTTATTTCCAGAGGTTACAAGGTGGATTTACAGGTCGTATGATGTATCCAGCAGTGACGACATCATTTAAAAATTACAATGCAAAACGGCAACTCAATTTATCTTGACTTCAATAAAAAACAGCGTATCTCACCGATCAAAACACGGTATACTGCTGAGTGAGGTGTATCAAAAACAGTGGTCTCTCAATTAAGCAAGATTGAGCAAATCTCCTGACCTTGACTAAGATCCACTTAGCAACCACCGGGAAATCACAACAACTACCCCTGGGCGGGCTTTCAGTTGCTGCGTCCCTCATAATTTACTTGAGAAAACCAATAAACATCCATCTCCAGACGCAGATAAAACAAATCCTCGCTTGTGTCAACAATCTCCGCGACGACCCATGCTGGAGATCTTGGGGTCGACGGCACCAAAACAGCCTGTATAACAGTACAGATGACACTACAAGGCTGTGTACAGTTGAAGGCTCGTGTCGAAATAGTTGACAAAGTCCCGACTAAAATATATGTATAAGTTTATTGAATGAAACAATACATCGTCAAACTGGTGATGTTACTTTATAGACATCTTTGTTGTGCTTCTCATCGCCGAATCCCCAGTGACGCGTGAGCAACCCCTGGATACCTAAACCCATTCGTGCTCACGCGTTCACTAACTTTATTTCCCCATTAGTTAATGAATGCGCAGCATTCATTAACTCCCTACTACTCTTTCCAGCTAACCTAAATCCCATAACAGAGATACTGTTATAGTGTGCAGACCACTCATAACCACTGTACCTGAAATCCAAGCCAGACGGGACACTACCACTACACGAAGTCCGTTAAATACGTCGTATTTCACACAGGAGGGTAATAATTACGAAGATATTTTTCCTATTCTCCCCAGGAAGGAAACATCTCTCAGCAACAACGATGTGCCACCACGACCTCCTGTTAGCCACCAACCAGAGGCTCTAGTTGGTAGTCATTACATACCCATGAGACATCATCAGTACCCATTTCATTGTAACCCAGAATGCTTGCACCTCACACGGTATAGCCCAGCTATACTTCGTCAAGCACTTATAATGTCGCTATACCAACAACCAACACAACCTGGTAGTTACTAGCAACTTAGCACAAAGCTACACCGGATCTCGGTACAAGAAAGTGCCTCTCCTAGAACGTTTATCTGCATATTTGGTTACTACTTGATCTAGTGACGTATTAGGTTATAAGCAACTACAAACATTGACTTGTTTTGACTTTATATTAATTGATAGTACTTAGCTGTATAGCTTTTATAATACTTTTCATTGTGTTTTTACTGTGAGTGAGGGGGTCTTCACTGTTCTTCCTTCTGCTTAATGTTTAACGTTTATTTCCAGTGTGGTATACTCCGCTTTAAACAGAGACATTGACTTGTATAGTCATTTATTAATTCTTTTAGATAACAGTTGGTTACTTAGCTTGTGAAGTAGTTTTTTCTGGTTAATTATTTGTTGTATGTTCTTTAATTCGTTTTGTTCCTTGTTTGCATTATATTCGTTGGTCTAATTAGTTATATCGTTATAATATTGTCATTTACATATCGGTTTTGTATTACTGATATTTTGTTAGTTAATGTAATTGTGATTTTTTATGATCTTGTATTTTTGCTTAACTTCGACTAATTTACACTTTCTTCATGGATGAAATGTCTGAGAAGTGGCAGCACTGGCTCAATAAGTCAGGAATACGCCTTGGACACTTAAACATGTGCAGCTTATTTAACAAGCTACCAGAGTTATCTTCTATTCTTAATCAAAATTTTCATTTATTCGGCCTTGTTGAAAGTAGACTTAATGATAACATTTCAGATGAGGACATCTCTATTAAAGGGTACAACGTTTTTAGAAGGGATCCCTGTAGGACACAAGAGACAGGCATAGTAACCTATGTTTCTAATTTACTAAATGCTCACCGTAGGCTAGACTTTGAAACTTGCGAAATAGAATGTATTTGGTTAGAGCTAAAACTTCAAAACCGCACACCCCTGATAATTGGCTACCTCTATCGAAATCCCAGTGCTGGAAACGTCTGGTACGAAAACTTCACTACCATGATGGATGTGGTTTTTGCTTCCGGGAAGGAAATTATACTACTCGGAGACTTTAACATTGACACCAACAAATCCAACATAAAATGGGGAAATATAATTGCATCGTACAATTTCCAACAAATAGTACAACAAGCTACTAGAGTAACAAAGTCATCTTCAACAGTCATAGATCACATTTATGTAACTTGCTCAGACAACATCATAGAATGCACTGTACCCAATTGTGCAATGAGCGATCACTACCCAATATGCTGCACGTGGTCTAAACAAGGAATTAAAACTCCTAAACATAAACACATAAGTGTAAAATATAGAAGTTACAAACATTTCAACCAAAACGCATTTTTACAGGACTTGCTCAGTTCATCTCTAGACAATGTTTATCAGCTTCCTGACCCGGATGATGCTCTGGAATTCTGGATGAAAACATTTATTGATGTTTTTGATAGACATGTGCCAATCAAGGAAGTTCGAGTAAAACACCACGTCAAGCCACCTTGGATCACCCAGGAAATACTTGAAATTATGAGAGACAGAGATAAAGCACATAAAAAGCGGGATCTCAGCGCATACCGTACTCTTAGAAACAAAGTTCAATATACCATACGACGGGAAAAGAAAAATTACTTTAAGAACTTAATAATGGATAAAACAAATAGTAAGGATATATGGAAGGCAATTAACACCTTGACAAACAAGTATAACTTCCAAAATTCTTTACCATCAAATCCTATTTCATGCGACCAATTCAGTAATTTTTTTCAAACTGACATAGACTAGTTGAAGGCTTCAATACCTAATTCTCTTTGCAACTTATCTTTACTGTCATCGTTTTGCGAGAATAGATGCTCCGGCGATATTCTTTCCGACATACCGCTAATGACAATCACTGAAGTATTCACTTACCTCAGTAACCTAAAAAACACAACCTCATCTGGGTTAGATGGAATCAGCAACCGGATTCTCCGTTGTGCTGCGCCAGTGATCTGTATATCACTAACCTATGTATATAATCAGTGTCTCACCAAAGGCCACTTTCCATCAGCTCTCAAAATCGCTAAAGTGTACCCTCTTCTTAAATCTGGTTCATTAGACAATGCTCTCCCGAACAATTACAGACCCATTTCCTTACTATCATCACTATCTAAGCCACTAGAAAAACACACCCATAAAGTAACATTACAGTATTTAGTTCGCAACAAGCTTATTGTTGACAGCCAATCAGGATTTCGACCAAAACATTCTTGCCATACGGCCCTAACAAACATGATAGAAAATTGGCACCAGAATATAAACAACAACAGCCTATGTGGAACTGTGTTTATTGATTTCAAGAAAGCATTTGATATGATAGACCATGTTATTTTAATTTAAAAACTTGAGACAATGAAAATTGGCTCTAATGTAGTCACTCTAATGTCATCTTTTCTATCAAACAGAAAGCAAGTAGTATCACATAATAAATGTCTGTCTCAAACCACTATCTTCAATATTGGAGTACCGCAAGGCTCTATTCTTGGCCCTCTATTATTTGCCATATATATTAACGATCTAGCTTTGCATCTTTCGTCGTCCTGCGATCTATTTGCAGACGACTGTACAGTGTACACAAATGCTGAAAACTGTATTTTATTGGAGTCGTCTTTACAACAAGAATTAAATAATGTAGTTAGGTGGAGCTATTCAAACCGTATGCAAATTAACATCACTAAAACAAAATCAATGTTACTAACAACCAGACAAAGACTTCAAACTCTAAGCTCACACACATCACTTCAACTTCACATCGATAACATGCCAGTAGAAAGTGTAATTGTGCACAAAACATTAGTCATAATCATTGACAGAAATCTAACCTTTAATTCCCACGTTCAAGCGCTTATTAAACAAACAGCGAAAAAAGTATACCAACTCGCCAAAATTAAAAACTTCCTTGATGAGGACACAAGGAAACTATTCTATACCTCTCATATACAGACACACTTTGACTACTGCTCTACAATCTGGGACGGTTGTTCTAATTCAATCACCAAGCGACTTTACTCACTCCAGAAACGGGCCATGAGTCTAATTTATAACAAACATTTACCTGACAATCCTAGCCTGTATAAACGCCTTCAGTTACTACCACTCCGCAAACGCCTGCTTTTCAATAAAGCTAAACTAATCCACAAAATCCTGCATCGGAATGCCCCAAATTACCTTTGGCCATTGTTTAAATATAATGCTAGACACAGTAAACGTTTAAATATATTACACGTTCCGAAGCCTAAGATTGACTTATACAAAACAAGCTTAACGTACTCTGCAGCTCAGCTGTGGAACAATCTTCCACAAGAAATCAAAGACATCACCAATCCCTATTCATATAATTGCAAATTACTCGAACACTATCTCAGTACGGATTATCTTCCCCCTTAATAATAGAGATAATAATAATAATAACAAAACCCTAGTATAACAGCCAGTCCCCTTTTGGTAGGCCAGTATATTCCACATGGCTAATAACAAGTGTCAGACCATTATCTAATATTACTGTGTCGTATAGTTTTGATGTTCGTATTTTGCCCATGCCTTTATAATGCATATCTTTTATATTGTTGCTGTTCTCTGTTAGCCTTGAATGATGTGTGAATGAAATAATGTATGAAAGATAGTGATAGAAGGGCAGAATGTTAGACGGGCCTGCGTGCCCAATTCTTAACCCTTTGAAAATAAAGTTTGTTCGTTCGTTCGTTCGTTCTCGCTCTCTCTTATTTCTCTCGCTATGTCCGAATCTCTCACTATCTATCGGTTACTCTCCAAATATCTTTCTTTCTGAATCTCTCTGTATTTGAATCGCTCCGAAATACGCCCTCTCTCTCTCTCTCTCTCTCTCTCTCTCTCTCTCTCTCTCTCTCTCTCTCTCTCTCTCTCTCTCTCTCTCTCTCTCTCTCTCTCTCCTATCTGAATGTCTTCAAATCTCTGTTTCTCCGAATCTCTCCCTATCTGAATCTCTCTTTCTCTCTCTGTCTGAATCTCTACCTATCTGGCTCTCTCTCTCCGAATCTCTCCCTATCTGAGTCTCTTCGAATCTCTCTTTCTCTCTTTCTCTCTCTCTCTCTCTCTCTCTCTCTCTCTCTCTCTCTCTCTCTCTCTCTCTCTCTCTCTTTGGGTTGGTGAATGGGTGAGTTGGAGATGTTTGTGGGTTGGGATGGGTATGTGATGGGTGTGGGGGTTGTTTTTGGAGGTGTGTCTGTGAATGGGATATGTCTGTGTGGGTGGGAGTGTGCGAGTTTGGATGGGGTAAATGTGAGTGGATGGAGTATGTATGTGTGGGTGGTGAGGATGTTTGTAGGTGGGGGATGTGTGGGTGGGTGTGGAGATGTGAGTGTGGGTTAGAGATGTGTTGGCGGGGATGTGTATGGGGAATGCATGTGAGGGATTGTGTGTGTGGGGGGGGGGAAGAATGTGTTTGTGGGTGGGGTGTTGGGTGGGAGGGGAGATGTGTGAGGGGTGAGGGAGGTGTGGGATATGCGGTGGATGAAGGATGTATGTGAGGATGGGGGATGTGTGTTTGGCTGGGTGGTTTGGGTCTGTGTGGGTGGGAGGATAGATGAGAGATGCATATGTTGATGGGTAGGTGGGTGATGTGTGGGTGTGAGTGGTTGATGGATGAATACGTGAGTGGATGGATGTGTGTGAGAGATGAGTGTATGGGTTGGGGATGTGTGTGTGGGTGAGAAGATGAGTGTGAACGGCGTATGTGTGTGGGTGGGGTATATGTGGGTGGTGGGGTGTGTGGGTGGGTGGGAGGTTGTGTTTTTGGATGAGGAATGTGTTGGTGGGTGGGAATGTGTATATGGGTGTGGGGATGTGTGTGGGAGTGCATGGGTGGTGAGATGTGTAGTCAAGGGATGTGTGATTGTGGATTGGAGATCGGGGGAGGGGGGTGCTTGCCGAGTGGGTGCGTGGAGGATGTGTGGGAGGGTGAGTGTGTGTAAGTTGAAAGTGGGTGGGGGATGTATGTGTGTGTGTGCGTGCAGGATGTGTGGGTGGAGGAGATTGTGTGGGTGGGGTGTGTGTGGGTGGGTGCGGGATATGTGAGTTGGCGGGATAATGTGTGTGGGTGTTGGATATGTGGTTGGGTATATGTGTTTGGTTGAGTGGTTGGGGTGTGTGGGTGGGTAGTGGAGGATATGTGGGTGGGTGAGTGTTGGTAGGTTATGGGATGGGTGGAGGATGTGTGGGTGTGTGATGGGTGATGGATGCATGCATTTGTGCCTGGGTTTGCGAGTGGGTGGGTGGGGGATGTGCGTGGAGGGATGTTTGGTGGGAGACCAAAGAGAGAGAGAGAGAGAGAGAGAGAGAGAGAGAGAGAGAGAGTTGAGCGCACGCATGTCATCTAACATGCTGATCCATATGTTTTGTGTATTCTCATTTTTTTCATATTATCATTTTGATGCACATGATTTTAACATGCATAAAATGAATTCATGTAAATTACTGTAAAGCAAGTGAGAGAGTTAGTGAGTGTAAGTAAGAGAGAGAGAGTGAATGAGTGTGAGAGTGTGTGTATGTAAAGAGAGCGCAAGAGAGAGAGAGAGAGAGAGAGAGAGAGGGGGGGGGGGAGGAAAAAAAAAGAGTTGAATTGCATCACTAATTTTTACGCTACATAATGTATATGTACAATTTTTTCTCCACTTCTTGCAATTGCGAGAATTCTCACGACAATCGTCAGTGTCTCAATTGTGTGTAAAGTGTGGGAGTTTGTTCTTATTAGCTTCAGTGATCATGTGAGGCATCAAGTATTTGTCTAGATGTGAGGATGTATGTATGGGTGTGTATGTGAGGGATATGTGTGTGTGTGTGTGGGGAATGTGCGTGTACCTGTGTAAGAGAGAGAGAGAGAGAGAGAGAGAGAGAGAGAGAGAGAGAGAGAGAGAGAGAGAGAGAGAGAGAGAGAGAGAGAGAATTCAGTGCTCGCATGTCCTGTAACATGCCATTCCATATTTTTTGTGTATTTTCATCTTTCACATTATCATTTTGTATGTATGACACTTGATTTTATCATGTATAATATAACATTACTGTAATGTGAGTGAGAGCGTTAGTGAGAGAGAACGAACGAACGAACGAACGAACGAACAGACTTTATTTTCAAAGGGTAACAAATTGGGCACGCAGGCCCGTCTTACATTCGGCCCTTCCAATCACTCATCTTTCTTTCATCAACAGTGCATAGGAAAAAAACATTGTCACGTGAATTTTGTAAACATAAACAATGCATATTACTATGTTATGAGACACATCCACCACCCACCCACACATCCCCCATTCACTCCAACTCCCCCACCCAACCACACACACATACAATACATTCCCCCACCCATCCACCACATCCCTACACCTACACATCTCCCCGCCCACACACACCTCTCACCCACCACACATCCCATCCACCCACACCCCAAGCACACATACATTCAATAACCCACACATCCCCCACCTACACACATCTCCCCACCCACTCACATATCCTCTACCCGTTCCATTTCCCACCAACAATCACTCATCCAATATCCTCCTCCGCCCACACACCTCCAACCACTCAACCAAACACATATTCCTCAGCCACACACACATCTCCCCGTCAACTCACATATTCCGCACCTACCCACACACAAATTCCGCACTCACCCACATAATCTCCCATCTCCCCCAGCCCACTCACAGATCCCGAGCCCACACCTGCAAACATCCCCCACCATCTCCTAACCTGCACACACTCACCCACCAACATATCCTCTACCCACCCATACATCCTCTACCCACCCATCCCCCAACCAACATCCCTTAACCACACACCCTTACTCATATACAACCACCCACACATCCTCTACCCAACCACACATCCTCCACCCAACCACACATCCTCCATCCACCCATTCCCCCAGCCACACATCCCTTAACCACACACCCCTACCCATATACACACACATCCCCACCCACGCACAATCTCCCCACCCATACAAACATCCCTCACACACATCCCCACCCACAAACACATTCCCCATTCACAAACACACACCTCCCGTCCACGCACACACAACCCATACATTCATCCCCTCACACATCCCTAGACACACGTACTTATCCCCCAACCACTAACACCCACACATCCCTTACCCACTCATCAGCACATACATCTCCTATCTACCCACCCACACTCACACATCCTAACCACCCATCCCCCACCCTCACACACATCCTTCACCCACCCACAAACCCAACCACACCTGCACCCACCCACACAAACATCATTTATCCACACCCAGCTCCCCTCCCACACAATACCACACCCACACACATCCCAAAGACACATCCCTCACCCACACACACATCTATCCACACATCTCTTACCCATCCACACATCCCCCAACTACAATCACCCTCACTACCCACACATACATCCTCCATCCAGCCACACACACCCCCACCCAGCCAGACATATCCACCACCCACACACACATCTCCAAATCCATCACCCACACCCATCACGCACCCTCCCCCAACCCACACACATCCCCCACACACATTCACCCACACATCTCTCACCCACACACACTCCCCACCCATCCTCCCAAACATCCCACACCCATACACATCCCTCACCCACACACACATCCCCAAACCCACAACCACCCCCACCTGCACACATCTGCCACCCACCACATATCTCCCCACCCACACATATACCCCCACCCATCCCATAACCCACGATCAATCATCCACCAACATAACCTCCTCCACCCACTCACCCACAACCACCTAGACAAACACACATCCCCACCCAAAAACATCTCCCCATACACCTATACATCTCTCACGCACCCACACACAAATCCCACACCCACCCACACACAAATCCCCCATCCACCCACACAAACCCACCCCACCCACCCACACATCCTCAGCCCACCCACACACATCACGAATCCACCCACACACACATCCCCCGATCCCCCCAATCTACTATTATGATCAAATTCCCACACTTTACACACACATACAGTGACGATTGTCGTGAGCATTGTCGTAAAATTGTAAAGAAAATGGAGAAAAATTGTACATATACATTTTGTAACTTAAAAATTAGTGATGCATTTCATCTCTCTCTCTCTCTCTCTCTCTCTCTCTCTCTCTCTCTCTCTCTCTCTCTCTCTCTCTCTCTCTCTCTCTCTCTCTCTCACTAACGCTCTCACTCACATTACAGTAATATTATATTATACATGATAAAATCAAGTGTCATACATACAAAATGATAATGTGAAAGATGAAAATACACAAAAAATATGGAATGGCATGTTACAGGACATGCGAGCACTGAATTCTCTCTCTCTCTCTCTCTCTCTCTCTCTCTCTCTCTCTCTCTCTCTCTCTCTCTCTCTCTCTCTCTCTCTCTCTCTCTCTCTTACACAGGCACACACACATTCCCCCCCCCCCCCTCCCCACACACACACATATCCCTCACATACACACCCATACATACATCCTCACATCTAGACAAATACATGATGCCTCACATGATAACTGAAACTAATAAGAACAAACTCCCACACTTTACACACAATTGAGACACTGACGATTGTCGTGAGAATTCTCGCAATTGCAAGTAGTGGAGGAAAAATTGTACATATACATTATGTAGCGTAAAAATTAGTGATGCAATTCAACTCTCTTTTTCTTTCTCCCTCTCTCTCTCTCTCTTGCGTGCGCGCGCTCTCTCTCTCTCTCTCTCTCTCTCTCTCTCTCTCTCTCTTGCGCTCTCTCTCTCTCTCTTGCGCGCGCTCTCTCTCTCTCACTAACTCTCTCACTCACATCACAGTAATGTTGTATTATACATGATAAAATCAAGTGGCATACAAAATGATAAGATGAGAATTAAAAAAAAATATGGAATGGCATGTTGCATGAAATGCGTTGGCTCAACTCTCTCTCTCTCTCTCTCTCTCTCTCTCTCTCTCTCTCTCTCTCTCTCTCTCTCTCTCTCTCTCTCTCTCTCTCTCTTTACATACACACACTCTCACACTCATTCTCTCTCTCTCTCTCACTTACACTCACTAACTCTCTCACTTGCTTTACAGTAATTTACATGAATTCATTTTATGCATGTTAAAATCAAGTGCATCAAATTTATAATATGAAAAAAAAAATGAGAATACACAAAACATATGGATCAGCATGTTAGATGACATGCGTGCGCTCAACTCTCTCTCTCTCTCTCTCTCTCTCTCTCTCTCTCTCTCTCTCTCTCTCTCTCTCTCCTCTTTCACACACATGTACATACACACACCCACACACATCATACCCACGCAATACACACACCTGCACACATCCATATACTTACTCACACGTACTCACATAACACCCGAATATACACTCCCTCGCATACACTGCATGCATGCACACTTACACATACAAAGATATACAATACATACACGAGCACACACACACACACACACACACACACTCATCCATACACACATACACACACGCACATGCATATAAACGCATATAAACACATGAACGCACACCTTAACACACGTACAGACATATACACAGAGTCACACACAGATACACACATGTACACACATATACACCCAACCAGACATGCACACATACATCACACTTTCTCATGCACTCTCTCATTCAGCCACGCTCTCTCTCTCTCTCTCTTTTACACACTCACTCGCTCTCACACTCACTCATTCGCGCACATACACGCATACCCACAAATTCTCTCTCACTCACTCACGCTCCCTTACTCACTCATTTACTCGATGACTCTCTAACTCACACTCACTCACTAACTTTCACACTCTATCACACAGACAGGCAGACACACAACACACCCACTCTCTCAGATTCACTCATTCTCTAACTAAATCTCTCACACATATGTCCACACACTCACTCACTTTTACACTCACTCAGGCACACGCGCATGCATACTCTCTCACTCTCACTCATACTAATTCTTCCACTCAAACTCTTTCTCACTCACTCTCTCACCCACTGTCTCGTTCACACACATACAGTGAAGAATGATAGTGGAAAAATGATACTAGTAGGTGACTTATGGAGGCATATAGTCGGTATGAAGTAAGTATTGAAAGAGTTCTCGGTTGAATGTGTAGGGACTCATTGGTGTTTTCAGTTCTGGTGGAAGGCTATTCCACAAGTGAGCACCAGAATATGCGAAACATATGTGTGGGTGGGGATATGTGGTGGGTGGGAGATGTGTGCAGGTGGGGGTGGTTGTGGGTTTGGGGATGTGTGTGTGGGTGAGGGATGTGTATGGGTGTGGGATGTTTGGGTGGATGGGTGGGGAGTGTGTGTGGGTGAGAGATGTGTGGGTGAAGGTGTGTAGGGGTGTGTGGGTTGGGTGAGGGGTGCGTGATGGGTGTGGGTGATGGATTTGGAGATATGTGTGTGGGTTGGGGATATGTCTGGCTGGGTGGTGGTGTGTGAGGCTGAATGAAGGATGTATGTGTGGGTAGTGAGGGTGATTGTTGTTGGGGGATGTGTGGATGGGTAGGAGATGTGTGGATAGATGTGTGTGTGGGTGAGGGATGCGTCTTTGGGATGTGTGTGGGTGTGGTATTGTGTGGGAGGGGAGCTGGGTGTGGTTAAATGATGTTTGTGTGGGTGGGTGAAGGTGTGGTTGGGTTTGTGGGTGGGTGAAGGATGTGTGTGAGGGTGGGGGATGTCTGCTTAGATGGGTGGTTGGGATGTGTGAGTGTGGGTGGGTAGATAGGAGATGTATGTGTTGATGAGTTGGTAAGGGATGTGTGGGTGTTAGTGGTTGAGGGATAAGCCTAGGGATGTGTGAGGTGATGAATGTATAGGTTGTGTGTGCGTGGAAGGGAGGTGTGTGTTTGTGAATGGGGAATGTGTTGGTGGGTGGGGATGTGTGTGAGGGATGTTTGTATGGGTGGGGAGATTGTGCGTGGGTGGGGATGTGTGTGTGTGTGTGGGTAGGGGTGTGTGGTTAAGGGATGTGTGGCTGGGGGAATGGGTGGATGGAGGATGTTTGGTTGGGTGGATGATGTGTGGTTGGGTAGAGGATGTGTGGGTGGGTGATTGTATATGAGTAAGGGTGTGTGGTTAAGGGATGTTTGGGTGGGGGATGGGTGGGTAGAGGATGTGTGGGTGGGTAGAGGATATGTGGGTGGGTGAGTGTGTGCAGGTTAGGAGATGGTGGGGGATGTTTGTAGGTGCGGGCTCGGGATCTGTGAGTGGGCTGGGGGAGATGGGAGATTATGTGGGTGAGTGCGGAATTTGTGTGTGGGTAGGTGCGGAATATGTGAGTTGACGGGGAGACATGTGTGTGGCTGAGGAATGTGTGTTTGGTTGGGTGGTTGGAGGTGTGTGGGTGGAGGATGATATTGGGTGAGTGATTGTTGGTGGGAAATGGGACGGGTAGAGGATATGTGAGTGGGTGGGGAGATGTGTGTAGGTGGGGGGATGTGTGGGTTATTGAATGTATGTGTGCTTGGGGTGTGGGTGGATGGGATGTGTGGTGGGTGAGAGGTGTGTGTGGGTGGGGAGATGTGTAGGTGTAGGGACGTGGTGGATGGGTGGGGGAATGTATTGTATGTGTGTGTGGTTGGGTGGGGAAGTTGGAGTGAATGGGGGATGTGTGGGTGGGTGGTGGATGTGTCTCATAACATAGTAATATGCATTGTTTATGTTTACAAAATTCATGTGACAATGTTTTTTTCCTATGCACTGTTGATGAAAGAAAGATGAATGATTGGAAGGGCCGAATGTAAGACGGGCCTGCGTGCCCAATTTGTTACCCTTTGAAAATAAAGTCTGTTCGTTCGTTCGTTCGTTCTCTCTCTCTCTCTCTCTCTCTCTCTCTCTCTCTCTCTCTCTCTCTCTCTCTCTCTCTCTCTCTCTCTCTCTCTCTCTCTCTCTCTCTCTCAATCTCTATCCGAATTTTTCTCTATCTGAATATCTCTTGCTCTCTCCAAATCTCTGTTCGTTCGTTCGTTCGTTCTCCCTATCTGAATCTTTCCGAATCTCCCTCTCTCTATCCAAATCTCTCTCTCTCTCTGTCTCTCTCTCTCTCTCTCTATCTGAATCTCTCCTAATCTCTCTCTATCTCCAAATCTCTCCCTATCTGAGTCTCTTCGAATCGAGAGCTCTCTCTCTCTCTCTCTCTCTCTCCCTCTTTCTATCTCTCTCTCTCTCTCTCTCCCTCTTTCTATCTCTCTCTCTCTCTCTTTCTATCTCTCTCTCTCTCTCTCTTTCTCTCTCTGATTCTCAATCCGAATCTCTCTCTATCCAAATATATATCTCTCTCTCTGAATCTCTCCAAATCTCTCTCTCCGAATCTCTCTCTATATAAATCTCTCTTACTCTCTCCACATCTCTCCCTATCTGAATCTTTCCGAATCTCCCTCTCTCTATCCGAATCTCTCTCTCTCTCTTGCTCTCTCTCTCTCGCTCTCTCTCTTCCTCTCTCATTCTATCTGAATCTCTCCCAATCTCTCTCTATCTCCGCATCTCTCCCTATCTTAATCTATCTCTCCGAATCTCTCCCTATCTTAATCTCTCCGAATCTCTCCCTCTCTATCCGAATCCCTCTCTCTCTCTATCAGAATCTCTCCACATCCCCCTCTCTATCAGAATCTCTCTCTCTCTCTTTCTCTCTCTCTCTCTCTCTCTCTCTCTCTCTCTCTCTCTCTCTCTCTCTGTCTGAATCTCTCTAAATCTCCCACCGAATCTCTTCCCGTGTCCATTTCTCTTTGAGATGTATTTTGTGTGTGAGAGTTTGTGTGTGTGTGAGTGTGTGTGTGTGTGTATGTATGAGGAAGTGTGTGAGGGTATGTGATTGTATGGATGGTCCACTTTGTATTTGTGTATTTGCATGTCAATGTGTGCAGGTATCGATTATGTATTTGCTATATGTATGAATGAGGATATCGGGCGTGAGAGAGAGAGAGAGAGAGAGAGAGAGAGAGAGAGAGAGAGAGAGAGAGAGAGTATACATGTATGTATAAGTAAATTTTTGTTAGTGAGTTTGTGATTGTGAGTGAGTATATTTATATGCGAGGGAGTGTGCATTTGTGTGTTATTGAGTGGGTGAATAACTGACAGTTTTTGTGTTATTGAGAGGATGAATAACTGACAGTTTGTGTGTTACTGAGTGGATGAATAACTGACAGTTTGTGTGTTACTGAGTGGGTGAATAACTGACAGTTTGTGTGTTATTGAGTGGGTGAATAACTGACAGTTTGTGTGTTATTGAGTGGGTGAATAACTGACAGTTTGTGTGTTATTGAGTGGGTGAATAACTGACAGTTTGTGTGTTATTGAGTGGGTGAATAACTGACAGTTTGTGTGTTATTGAGTGGGTGAATAACTGACAGTTTGTGTGTTATTGAGTGGGTGAAAAACTGACAGTTTGTGTGTTATTGAGTGGGTGAATAACTGACAGTTTGTGTGTTACTGAGTGGATGAATAACTGACAGTTTGTGTGTTACTGAGTTGATGAATAATTGACAGTTTGTGTGTTATTGAGTGGGTGAATAACTGACAATTTGTGTGTTATTGAGTGGGTGAATAACTGACAGTTTGTGTGTTATTGAGTGGGTGAATAACTGACAATTTGTGTATTATTGAGTGGGTGAATAACTGACAGTTTGTGTGTTAATGAGTGGGTGAATAACTGACAGTTTGTGTGTTATTGAGTGGGTGAATAACTGACAGTTTGTGTGTTACTGAGTGGATGAATAACTGACAGTTTTTGTGTTATTGAGTGGGTGAATAACTGACAGTTTGTGTGTTACTGAGTGGATGAATAACTGACAGTTTGTGTGTTATTGAGTGGGTGAATAACTGACAGTTTTTGTGTTATTGAGTGGGTGAATAACTGACAGTTTGTGTGTTATTGAGAGGGTGAATAACTGACAGTTTGTGTGTTATTGAGAGGGTGAATAACTGACAGTTTGTGTGTTATTGAGTGGGTGAATAACTGACAATTTGTGTGTTACTGAGTGAGTGAATAACTGACAGTTTGTGTGTTACTGAGTGGGTGAATAACTGACAAGTTGTGTGTTACTGAGTGGATGAATAACTGACAGTTTGTGTGTTATTGAGTGGGTGAATAACTGACAATTTGTGTGTTACTGAGTGGATGAATAACTGACAGTTTGTGTGTTACTGAGTGGATGAATAACTGACAGTTTGTGTGTTACTGAGAGGGTGAATAACTGACAGTTTGTGTGTTACTGAGTGGATGAATAACTGACAGTTTGTGTGAATAATGTAAGTATATAAGCAGACAAGTATGCATGTGGTTATGCGTGCGCATGCGCATGTGTGTCTGCCTGCCTGCCTGTCTCATAACATGTTAATTTTCATTGTTTATGTTTACAACATTAGTTTGACAATGTGTTTATTTTCCTATGTGAATGTAACATGCACAACTAATGAACGACGGATGAGTGATTGGAAGGGCCGAATGCAAAACGGGACTGTGTTTGTGACCCTTTGAAAATAAGTTTGTTCGTTCGTCCTCTCCCCACCCCCCCCCTCTCTCTCTCTCTCTCTCTCTCCCTCCCTCTCTCTCTCTCTCTCTCTCTCTCTCTCTCTCTCTCTCTCTCTCTCTCTCTCTCTCTCTCTCTCTCTCTCTCTTCTGTGTGTGTAATGACCTCTGATTATCTCCCGCTTCAATGGACCTCCATCACTTACAGACAACAGTGCTCGCAGCTCGTGGCTTTCTCCATGGACTGACATCTCTCACAGACAACAGTGCCCGCAGCTCGTGGCTTTCTCCGTGGACTGACATCTCTCACAGACAACAGTGCCCGCAGCTCGTGGCTTTCTCCGTAGACCTCCATTGCCCACAGACATCAGTGCCCGCAGATCGTGGCTTTCTCCGTGGACCGACATCTCTCACAGACAACAGTGCCCGCAGCTCGTGGCTTTCTCCGTGGACCAACATCTCTCACAGACAACAGTGCCCGCAGCTCGTGGCTTTCTCCATGGACTGACATCTCTCACAGACAACAGTGCCCGCAGCTCATGGCTTTCTCCGTGGTCTGACATCTCTCACAGACAACAGTGCCCGCAGCTCGTGGCTTTCTCCGTGGACCGACATCTCTCACAGACAACAGTGCCCGCAGCTCATGGCTTTCTCCGTGGACTGACATCTCTCACAGACAACAGTGCCCGCAGCTCGTGGCTTTCTCCGTAGACCTCCATTGCCCACAGACATCAGTGCCCGCAGATCGTGGCTTTCTCCGTGGACCGACATCTCTCACAGACAACAGTGCCCGCAGCTCGTGGCTTTCTCCGTGGACCGACATCTCTCACAGACAACAGTGCCCGCAGCTCATGGCTTTCTCCATGGACTGACATCTCTCACAGACAACAGTGCCCGCAGCTCGTGGCTTTCTCCGTGGTCTGACATCTCTCACAGACAACAGTGCCCGCAGCTCGTGGCTTTCTCCGTGGACCAACATCTCTCACAGACAACAGTGCCCGCAGATCGTGGCTTTCTCCATGGACTGAAATCTCTCACAGACAACAGTGCCCGCAGCTCGTGGCTTTCTCCGTGGACCGACATCTCTCACAGACAACAGTGCCCGCAGCTCGTGGCTTTCTCCATGGACTGACATCTCTCACAGACAACAGTGCCCGCAGCTCGTGGCTTTCTCCATGGACTGACATCTCTCACAGACAACAGTGCCCGCAGCTCGTGGCTTTCTCTGTGGACCTCCATCTCTCACAGACAACAGTGCCCGCAGCTCGTGGCTTTCTCCATGGACCTCCATCACATACAGACAACAGTGCTCGCAGCTCGTGGCTTTCTCCGTAGACCGACATCTCTCACAGACAACAGTGCCCGCAGCTCGTGGCTTTCTCCGTGGACTGACATCTCTCGCAGACAACAGTGCCCACATCTTGTGGCTTTCTCCATGGACCGACATCTCTCACAGACAACAGTGCCCGCAGCTCGTGGCTTTCTCCGTGGACTGACATCTCTCACAGACAACAGTGCCCGCATCTCGTGGCTTTCTCCGTGGACCGACATCTCTCACAGACAACAGAGCCCGCAGCTCGTGGCTTTTTCCGTGGACCGACATCTCTCACAGACAACAGAGCCCGCAGCTCGTGGCTTTCTCCGTGGACCGACATCTCCCACAGACAACAGAGCCTGCAGCTCGTGGCTTTCTCCGTGGACCGACATCTCCCACAGACACCAGTGCCCACAGCTCGTGGCTTTCTCCGTGGACCGACATCTCTCACAGACAACAGTGCCCGCAGCTTGTGGCTTTCTCCGTGGACCGACATATCTCACAGACAACAGTGCCCGCAGCTCGTGGCTTTCTCCGTGGACCTCCATCTCCCACAGACATCAGTGCCCACAGATCGTGGCTTTCTCCGTGGACCTCCATCTCTCACAGACATCAGTGCCCGCAGATCGTGGCTTTCTCCATGGACCTCCATCTCCCACAGACATCAGTGCCCTCAGCTCGGGGCTTTCTCCGTGGACCTCCATCTCTCACAGACAACAGTGCGCACAGCTCGTGGCTTTTTCCGTGGACCGACATCTCTCACAGACAACTGTGCCCGCAGCTCGTGGCTTTCTCTGTGGACCGACATCTCTCACAGACAACAGTGCCCACAGATCGTGGCTTTCTCCATTGACCGACTTCTCCCACAGACAACAGTGCCCTCAGCTCGTGGCTTTCTCCATTGACCGACTTCTCCCACAGACAACAGTGCCCACAGCTCGTGGCTTTCTCCGTGGACCTCCATCTCTCACAGACAACAGTGCGCACAGCTCGTGGCTTTCTCCATGGAACTCCATCTCCCACAGACATCAGTGCCCGCAGTTCGTGGCTTTCTCTGTGGACCGACATCTCTTACAGACAACAGTGCCCGCAGCTCGTGGCTTTCTCCGTGGACCTCCATCTCCCACAGACATCAGTGCCCACAGATCGTGGCTTTCTCCATGGACCTCCATCTCCCACAGACATCAGTGCCCTCAGCTCGGGGCTTTCTCCGTGGACCTCCATCTCTCACAGACATCAGTGCCCTCAGCTCGGGGCTTTCTCCGTGGACCTCCATCTCTCACAGACAACAGTGCGCACAGCTCGTGGCTTTCTCCGTGGACCGACATCTCTCACAGACAACAGTGCCCGCAGATCGTGGCTTTCTCCATTGACCGACTTCTCCCACAGACAACAGTGCCCTCAGCTCGGGGCTTTCTCCGTGGACCTCCATCTCTCACAGACAACAGTGCGCACATCTCGTGGCTTTCTCCGTGGAACTCCATCTCCCACAGACATCAGTGCCCGCAGTTCAGTGGCTTTCTCTGTGGACCGACATCTCTTACAGACAACAGTGCCCGCAGCTCATGGCTTTCTCCGTGGACCTCCATCTCTCACAGACAACAGTGCCCGCAGCTCGTGGCTTTCTCCGTGGACCGACATCTCCCACAGACAACAGTGCCTGCAGCTCGTGGCTTTCTTCGTGGACTGACATCTCTCACAGACAACAGTGCCCGCAGCTCGTGGCTTTCTCCGTGGATTGACATCTCCCACAGACAACAGTGCCCGCTGCTCATGGCTTTCTTCATGGACCGACATCTCTCACAGACATCAGTGCCCGCAGATCGTTGCTTTCTCCGTGGACCGACATCTCCCACAGACAACGGTGCCTGCAGCTCGTGGCTTTCACCATGGACTGACATCTCTCACAGACAACAGTGCCCGCAGCTCGTGGCTTTCTCCGTGGACCTCCATCTCTCACAGACAACAGTGCCCTCAGCTCGTGGCTTTCTCCGTGGACTGACATCTCTCACAGACAACAGAGCCTGCAGCTCGTGGCTTTCTCCGTGGACCTCCATCTCTCAAGACAACAGTGCCCACAGCTCGTGGCTTTCTCCGTGGACCTCCATCTCTCACAGACAACAGTGCCCGCAGCTCGTGGCTTTCTCCGTGGACCGACATCTCCCACAGACAACAGTGCCCACGTCTCGTGGCTTTCTCCGTGGGCCTCCATCTCTCACAGACAACAGTGCCCGCAGATCGTGGCTTTCTTCGTGGACTGACATCTCCCACAGACAACAGTGCCCACAGCTCGTGGCTTTCTCCGTGGACTGACATCTCCCACAGACAACAGTGCCCACAGCTCGTGGCTTTCTCCGTGGACTGACATCTCTCACAGACAACAGTGCCCGCAGCTCGTGGCTTTCTCCGTGGACCGACATCTCTCACAGACAACAGTGCCCGCAGCTCGTGGCTTTCTCCGTGGACCTCCATCTCTCACAGACAACAGTGCCCTCAGCTCGTGGCTTTCTCCGTGGACCTCCATCTCCCACAGACATCAGTGCCCACAGATCGTGGCTTTCTCCATGGACCTCCATCTCCCACAGACATCAGTGCCCTCAGCTCGGGGCTTTCTCCGTGGACCTCCATCTCTCACAGACATCAGTGCCCTCAGCTCGGGGCTTTCTCCGTGGACCTCCATCTCTCACAGACAACAGTGCGCACAGCTCGTGGCTTTCTCCGTGGACCGACATCTCTCACAGACAACAGTGCCCGCAGATCGTGGCTTTCTCCATTGACCGACTTCTCCCACAGACAACAGTGCCCTCAGCTCGGGGCTTTCTCCGTGGACCTCCATCTCTCACAGACAACAGTGCGCACATCTCGTGGCTTTCTCCGTGGAACTCCATCTCCCACAGACATCAGTGCCCGCAGTTCGTGGCTTTCTCTGTGGACCGACATCTCTTACAGACAACAGTGCCCGCAGCTCATGGCTTTCTCCGTGGACCTCCATCTCTCACAGACAACAGTGCCCGCAGCTCGTGGCTTTCTCCGTGGACCGACATCTCCCACAGACAACAGTGCCTGCAGCTCGTGGCTTTCTTCGTGGACTGACATCTCTCACAGACAACAGTGCCCGCAGCTCGTGGCTTTCTCCGTGGATTGACATCTCCCACAGACAACAGTGCCCGCTGCTCATGGCTTTCTTCATGGACCGACATCTCTCACAGACATCAGTGCCCGCAGATCGTTGCTTTCTCCGTGGACCGACATCTCCCACAGACAACGGTGCCTGCAGCTCGTGGCTTTCACCATGGACTGACATCTCTCACAGACAACAGTGCCCGCAGCTCGTGGCTTTCTCCGTGGACCTCCATCTCTCACAGACAACAGTGCCCTCAGCTCGTGGCTTTCTCCGTGGACTGACATCTCTCACAGACAACAGAGCCTGCAGCTCGTGGCTTTCTCCGTGGACCTCCATCTCTCAAGACAACAGTGCCCACAGCTCGTGGCTTTCTCCGTGGACCTCCATCTCTCACAGACAACAGTGCCCGCAGCTCGTGGCTTTCTCCGTGGACCGACATCTCCCACAGACAACAGTGCCCACGTCTCGTGGCTTTCTCCGTGGGCCTCCATCTCTCACAGACAACAGTGCCCGCAGATCGTGGCTTTCTTCGTGGACTGACATCTCCCACAGACAACAGTGCCCACAGCTCGTGGCTTTCTCCGTGGACTGACATCTCCCACAGACAACAGTGCCCACAGCTCGTGGCTTTCTCCGTGGACTGACATCTCTCACAGACAACAGTGCCCGCAGCTCGTGGCTTTCTCCGTGGACCGACATCTCTCACAGACAACAGTGCCCGCAGCTCGTGGCTTTCTCCGTGGACCTCCATCTCTCACAGACAACAGTGCCCTCAGCTCGTGGCTTTCTCCGTGGACTGACATCTCTCACAGACAACAGAGCCTGCAGCTCGTGGCTTTCTCCGTGGACCTCCATCTCTCAAGACAACAGTGCCCACAGCTCGTGGCTTTCTCCGTGGACCTCCATCTCTCACAGACAACAGTGCCCGCAGCTCGTGGCTTTCTCCGTGGACCGACATCTCCCACAGACAACAGTGCCCACGTCTCGTGGCTTTCTCCGTGGGCCTCCATCTCTCACAGACAACAGTGCCCGCAGATCGTGGCTTTCTTCGTGGACTGACATCTCCCACAGACAACAGTGCCCACAGCTCGTGGCTTTCTCCGTGGACTGACATCTCCCACAGACAACAGTGCCCACAGCTCGTGGCTTTCTCCGTGGACTGACATCTCTCACAGACAACAGTGCCCGCAGCTCGTGGCTTTCTCCGTGGACCGACATCTCTCACAGACAACAGTGCCCGCAGCTCGTGGCTTTCTCCGTGGACCGACATCTCTCACAGACAACAGTGCCCGCAGCTCGTGGCTTTCTCCGTGGACCGACATCTCTCACAGACAACAGTGCCCTCAGCTCGTGGCTTTCATCCCACAAAAACCCGGGCCAGGACACGGTGGAGAATTAACGCGGAATGGATCACCTAATGGCTCAATGAGCAACAAACACTCCCGCCATTATCGCTCATGTTGGAAGACAAAAAAGACACGTGTTTTTGTAAGTGTCCTCGTGTCACGTGACTACTTTAACCAGGAACTGCATCGTCGGGATACAGCTATTGTTCTCTGGCATAAGAGGGAATTTATGATGAGAGGGATTTCATGATAAAAGTGAATTTATGGTGACAGGGAATTTATGATGAGAGGGAATTCATGATGAGACGAAATTCATGATGAGAGGGGATTCATGATAAAAGGGAATTCATGATGAGAGGGAATTCGTCATGAGAGGGAATTCAAGACATAGGAATAGATGGAAAGGACATCAGACTCTTTAGTAACTTGTACTGGGAACAAGTGGCGTCACTTAGAGGCGGAAATAATTATTCGTCGCCCATAAAGATAAAAAGAGGAGTACGGCAGGAATGCATGTGTTCCCTAAGCCGCTTCATCTTATACACAGAAAGCATTTTAAACAAGTCGAAATGCCTGGAATTAACACCAATAGAAGAATCATAAACAATCTTAAAGAGGCTGGCGATACCATGTTACTAGCAGAAAGCGAGCAAGAGTTATAAAGCTGAATGGAACAAGTAAATAGGCACAGTGCAGAATGTGGCTTAGATATTAACATCCTAAACACGAAAACTGATAATTAGCAATGGAAAGGAAAGGTCATCAATGAACATCACAGTAAATGGGCAGATACTAGAACAAGTAACAAGTTTCTCTTATCTTGGACATATAATAACAGATGATGGCAGAAGTGAAATAGAAATCAAAAAGATAATAGGAACGGCCAAAAATGCTTTCAACAGCATGAAATCAGTATTAACATCTAGAGAGATTAACAACGCATTAACTATGATAATTGTCAAATGTTACGTATATTCAACAATATTGTATGGCGTGAAAGCCAGGACATTGAACAAGCAACAAGAAAGTCGAATAGATGCCCCGGAGATGTGGATATACAGAAGAAAATGTCGTATTTCATGGAAACAAAAACAATCAAATACAGAGATTCTAGAAAAACTGGGAATGAAAAGGTTGAGGGCAAGCGAGCAAGAGGTAGACAACGATACAAGTTGGAAGATAACATCAAGAGATGGACGAACCTCAGCCTGACAGAATGTACAGTCAGGGCGAGAGACAGACAGTGGTGGGAATACATCGCAGCCAACCTTCATTGTGAAGACGGCACCTGATTTATTTAGTGATTTATACAGTGATAAAGAGTGTTGAAGTGCTATATACAAAACACACACACACACACACACACACACACACACACACACACACATATATATATATATATATATATATATATATATATATATATATATATATATATATATATATATGTCCCCTAATGTCAACTCTAGTCCCGGGTCGGCGGCTGACTCGTCACCTGTCCCTGCGTGCAGTCCGGCCCACACACACCTGATGGTTCTAACATGACATACCCACAGCGGGCACCTACCTGACGGTTCTAACATGTGACATATCCACAGCCGGCACCATACGGTTCTAACACGTGACATACCCAAGCGGGCACCTGACTAACGGTTCTATCATGTGATATACCCACAGCGGGCACCTGACTAACGGTTCTATCATGTGACATACCCAAGCGGGCACCTGACTAACGGTTCTATCATGTGATATACCCACAGCGGGCACCTGACTAACGGTTCTATCATGTGACATACCCACAGCGGGCACCTGACTAACGGTTCTATCATGTGACATACCCACAGCGGGCACCTGACGGTTCTATCATGTGACATATCCACATCGGGCATCATCCGGTTCTAACATGTGACATACCCACAGCGGGCACCTCACGGTTCTATCATGTGACATACCCACTGCGGGCACCTGACTAACGGTTCTATCATGTGACATACCCACAGCGGGCACCTGACTAACGGTTCTATCATGTGACATACCCACAGTGGTCACCTGACGGTGCTATCATGTGACATACCCACAGCGGGCATCATCCGGTTCTAACATGTGACATACCCACAGCGGGCACCTGACGGTTCTATCATGTGACATACCCACAGCGGGCACCTGACGGTTCTATCATGTGACATACCCACAGCGGGCACCTGACGGTTCTAACATGTGACATACCCACAGCGTGCACCTGACTAACGGTTCTATCATGTGACATACCCACAGTGGGCACCATTCGGTTCTAACATGTGACATACCCACAGCGGGCACCTGACTAACGGTTCTATCATGTGACATACCCACAGCGGGCACCTGACTAACGGTTCTATCATGTGACATTCCCACAGCGGGCACCATACGGTTCTAACATGTGACATACCCACAGCGGGCACCTGACGGTTCTAACATGGGACATGCCCACAGCGGGCACCTGACGGTTCTATCATGTGACATACCCACAGCTGGCACCTGACTAACGGTTCTATCATGTGACATACCCACAGTTGGCACCTGACTCACGGTTCTAACATGTGATATACCCACAGCGTGCACCTGACGGTTCTAACATGTGACATACCCACAGCGTGCACCTGAATAACGGTTCTATCATGTGACATACCCACAGTGGGCACCATTCGGTTCTAACATGTGACATACCCACAGCGGGCACCTGACTAACGGTTCTATCATGTGACATACCCACAGCTGGAACCTGACTAACGGTTCTATCATGTGACAATCCCACAGCGGGCACCATACGGTTCTAACATGTGACATACCCACAGCGGGCACCTGACGGTTCTAACATGTGACATACGCACATCGGGCACCTGACGGTTCTGTCATGTGACATACCCACATCGGGCACCTGACGGTTCTATCATGTGACATACCCACAGCGGGCACCTGACGGTTCTATCATGTGACATACCCACAGCGGGCACCTGACGGTTCTATCATGTGACATACCCACAGCGGGCACCTGACGGTTCTAACATGTGACATACCCACAGCGGGCACCTGACGGTTCTAACATTGGACATACCCACAGCATGCATCTTATGTGCTATTTGTTGATGTTGTACCTGTAATTACCAGCCAACGTGACTTAGCGAGGCAGGCGTTTCAAGAATGTAGTTATATGCTTGTCTCAGCTTTAGCGATGCTACTCTCGGCTTGCGTGTGCATGAATGTCTGTCCGGTCAGTCGCCATGTGCACATTTGCGCTGGAGAGGCTCAACCGTAAATCGGGAGATCTGCTCGCAACTTAGACAAGCAGCATCTTTTGTGGGCAGTTTCTCGCCTCATGTTTGTGTGTGGTCTGCTCTGGCGGTCAGTCCGTCTTCGGTGAAGGAAATCGTGTTGATCCTAAAAGTAATCATACGCTCATTGCTTGTCGCTACGCTTGTCTTAAAACTGAAAATTAAAGGAATTGACGGAAGGGCCGATATAAACAGGGATAACTGGCCGTGGCAGCCTAACGTCCACTGCATCTGTGTCCGTCTTCCAGTCGTCTTGCCATGCTCGCCACTGGAGCCAGACGGCCACAGACGAGGGAGCGGGGACGAGGGTGTTGCGCGACCACCTCCTCGCTATACAAAACCAAAGCGCAGGTCATTCGTTCCTCATCAAATCAAAGATGTAGCGCAATGAATGGTCATCGTCAATGAATGGTCAACGTCAATGAATGGTCAACGTCAATGAATGGTCAACGTCAATGAATGGTCATCGTCAATGAATGGTCAACGTCAATGAATGGTCATCGTCAATGAATGGTCAACGTCAATGAATGGTCAACGTCAATGAATGGTCAACGTCAATGAATGGTCAACGTCATTCATGGTGGACGAACATCGCACCTGTAATTAGAAACATCTCTTTACATCTCTTTATCGAACACACATGCGCATGAAAGCAAAAATCACACACACACACACACACACACACACACATATATATATATATATATATATATATATATATATATATATATATATATATATATATATACACACACGCATACACACAAACACACACACACACACACACACACACACGCTGGCTAACTTACCCAATAAATCTGTCACATAAATCTTCCAGGATTAAAACGGTCACAGAAATCTTCCAGCATTAGGACTGTCACAGAAATCTTCCAGGACTAAGACTGTCTCAGAAATCTTCCAGCATTAGGCCTGTCACAGAAATCTCAGAGAGCCCAGGCTGTCACAGACAGGCATCTGACAGCTCGCAGTGCCCAGGCTACAACTGGGCCAGCCAGCCAGTACCATTAAGTTCCCTGTATGGGCCCGGTAGAGTGGGCGGCTCGCGCGGGAACTCACGTGTGTTCCTCCTGGTGGAGAGGTGGAGGTGGACACACACATGTGCTGGCGCGTGCATGGTCCGCGCTTGTCTGCTCTAGGGGACACACATGTGCTGGCGCTTGTCAGCTCTCAGGGACAGATATTCGACCTCGTAAAAGTGTCAATGAATGAGACCGTCACTGCTTTCTTTCTGTGTCATTCATTTCTTTCTGTCACAATTTTTCTTTTTGTGTCACTCGTTTGTTTTTTCTCTGTCAGTCTGTTCTTTATGTCACTCATTTTCTCTATGTCATTCTTTTCTTTCTGTGTCATTCCTTTCTTCCTAGGTTAAGCTTTTCTTTCTGCATCATTCCATTGTTTCTGTTAAATTCTTTTCTTTCTGTGTCACACCTTTCTTTCTATATTATACCATTCTGACTGTGTCATTTCTTTCTTTCTGAGTCACTCATTACTTCCTATGCCATAGCATTCTTTCTGTTTCATTCCCTTCTTTCTGTTTCATTACTTTCTTTCTTTGGCATTCCTTTCATTCTGTGTCACTCGTTTCTTTCTGTTTCACTCCTTTATTTCTGTGTCATTCTTTCTTTCTCTAACACTCCTTTCTTCTTTTGTCATTCATTATTTTTTGTGCCATTCCTTTCTTTCTTTATCATTCAATTCTTTCTGTCATGCCTATCTTTCTGTATCACCCCTTTCTTTCTGTGTCACTACTTTCTTTCTGTATCATTCCTTTCTTTCGCTGCTTCACCTCGACACCGCAAGTTACAAGAGGAACAAGATGAGGTGATGGACGGACACTCTCCCACTGTTTATGCTTCACCTCGACACCGCAAGGTACAAGAGGAATTGAATTGAATTGATCTTTATTTTCTAAGGGTAACAAATTGGGTGCGTAGGCCCGTCTTACATTCAGTCCTTCCAATCACTCATCTTTCGTTCATCAACAGTGCATGATGCATTCACGTAGGGAAAAACATCATTGTCAAATGAATGTTGTAAGCATAAACAATGCATATTTTATGTTATGTGACACATCCACCCTCCCATACACACATCCTGCACCAACCCACACACACATCCCTCACCTACTCACACATCACTCACCGATACCCACACAGCCCCACCCACCACACATCCCCCACTCATTTCTCCACCCACTCACATATCCCGCTACCGACCCAGACATCTCGCACCCACCCACACACACACATCCCTCACCCACCAACACACATCTTTCCACACACTCACACATATCCCAATCCACTCAAGCTCACCCACATACACATGCTCCACCCACCCACACACCCTCCAACAACACCCACATACCTCTTACACGCGCACATCCCGCACCAACACACACATATCCCACACCCACTCACACATAAACCACCCATACCCACATATCTTTCCATCCATACACACATTTCCCCGCCCACCCACACATTTCACAACCACCCACACATCCCCCACCGACACACATTCCCCCACCAACACACACATCTCCCACGCAAACACACATCCCCCACACACACATCCCCCACCTACCAACACCCACATATCCCCCACCTACCAACACCCACATATCCCCCACCCGCAAACACCCACAAATTCCTCTACTCACCAACACCCACCCAAACACACATCGTCCTCCCACACATCCCTCACTCACCCACATGTCCCATCCATGCTCACATCCCTGCATCCACCAACCCACTCATCTCCGCACCCATCTACACATCCCACACAAACCCACACATGCCACACCACCCCACCCACCAACTCACATCTCAACCCGCACACATATCCCCATCCACACACTTCTCCCATACCCCAACACGCTTCTCCCAACCACCCACACACATCCACAATCCACACATACACTCCCTATCGACACATTTCCTCACCCACACACAAACATCGACCCACACACACACACCCAACCCACACACCTCTTCCATCCATACACACACCCATCCCCAACCCATACACACATCCCCACACCCCCTACACACATCCCCACACACCCATCCACATACCCCCACGCACACATCCACACCCCCACCCACCAATACCCACCTACTCACACACATCCCTCGCCCACACTGACACCCCCACTGGCCCACTCACATTTCCACACAGAAACATACCTCATTCACACACATATTCCCTCATTCACACACATATTCCCCCACTCACCAACACATCTCTCCACCCACCCACCCAAATGCCCCCCCCACACACACACAACCCCCACATACATACACCCACACACATACTCCCACCCACAAACTCATCCCCAACTCAAACACAATCCTCACATCTAGACAAACACATGATGCCTCAAATAATCACTGAAGCTAATGTGAACAAACTCCCACACTTTACACACACCTACACTGACGATTATCTTGAGCATTCTCACAAAAATGTAAACAATGGAGATCAAATTATGCACATACATTGTGTAGCGTAAACAATAGTGATGCGATACACATGGTAGAAAATCAAGTGGCAGTAAAAATGATAACATGAATGATGAGTATATAGAAAACAACATGGATTAGCACGTCGCGTGACATACATGCGCTCAACTCTCCATATCTCTTTTCTTTTTTTGTTTCTTTCACACACACTAACTCTCGTTGTCTCATCTCCTCACCCACACACACATCCTCCACTCACCAACACTCACCCACCCTCATATTCTACACCACCCACCCACACACCCCCAACCACCCAGCCAAACACACACCTCCCACCCACATATACACCCCACACACATCCACCACCTACATATACGCCCCACACACACCCCAACACACACACATCTTCCCCACCCATACAATAATCCCCCACACACATCCATCCACTCATGTATTCATCCCTCAACCACTCACACCCACACATCCCCCACCCACCCATGAACACATCCATCACATACATATCCCACAGATGGACCCACACTCACACACCCCAACCTACCCACCGGCACATCCCACACCCAATAACACCTCCCCCACTCACCCACAGACATCTCCCCTTCCACACAACATCCCACCCACACATCCCTCACCCACACACACATCTCCCCACCCATCTCCCCACCCATCTCCCACCCACCCCCACTTACAAACACCCTCACCACTCACACATACATCCTCCACCCACCCATACACCCCCACCCACACAGACATATCCCCTACCCACATACACATCCTCAAACCCATCACACACCCATCCCTCAATCCACACATCCCTCACCCACCCAACCACCCAAATAAATATTTCCCACCAGCACTACCCCCCCCCCCCCCACAACCAACACCCACATACTTTCACCCATCCACCTAAATATCCCCCATCCACATACATCCCTCACCAACACACACTCCTCACCCACCACACATCCCCATCCACCCACACACATCCCCCATTCACAACACCACACATACATCTCCACACACACATCCCCCACATACACACTCACACACACATCCTCATATTTAGACACTTACATGATGCCTCACATAATCACTGAAACTCGTATGAACAAACTCCCACACTTTACACACACATACACTGACGATTGTCTTGAGCATTCTAGCAAAAAATTGTAAAAATTTGAGAAAAATTGTACACATACATTGTGTGACGTAAAAATTAGTTATGCAATTCAACTTTCTCTCTTTTCTTACACACACACACACACACACACACACACACGCGCGCACGCACGCACGCGCGCGCACACACACACACACACACTCTCTCTCTCTCTCTCTCTCACTCACTCACTGACTCTCTCTCACTCACTTTACAGTTATGTGCATTTGTTCTTATTATACATGATTATATCAAGTGGTATACAGAGTGATAATATGAAAGATGAGAATACGCAAAACAGTATGGAATCAAGTGGCATTCAAACTGCTAATATGAAAGATGAGAATGCACAAAAAATATGGAATAGCATGTTATATAACATGCGTACGCTCATCTCTCTCTCTCTCTCTCTCTCTCTCTCTCTCTCTCTCTCTCTCTCTCTCTCTTCTTGCATACACACACACTCACACACATGAGCACCCACACGTGAAGACATTCACTCCCCGTAACCCACACATCCCGCACCTACCCACATATCCACCACCCACTCCATCTCCCGCCACCCACCCACACATCTAGCACTCACAAACACACACATATTCCCACCCAAGCATCTCTCTCCACCCACATATACACCAAACATCCCCTAACCCACACACTCACCCACCTACACATCCACCACCCACGCACACACCCCTAATTGCCCATCCCCCAACCACGCATCCCTCAACTACAACACCCATAACCACACACATATTCCCAACCCACTCAAACACACACACATCCCTCACCCACTCACACATCCCCAATCCCCTCACACACATCCTCACCCGACACACATACCCCATCCACACACACACATATCCTCCCACACTCCTATCCCCCACCTACACCACACACCCCCACCCACTCACACAACCCCAACATCCACCCCCATGCCACCTACACCCACCCACACACCCACCTACACCCACAAATCCCACTACCCACCAACACCCCACACACCAACCCACCCAAAACATACCCTCACCCTCAGGTCCCCATCGAAAACACACATTATCCACCCACAAGTCCCTCATCCACACACACATCCTCACCCACCCGCACATCCCCCCTACAAAATCCCCCACACATCTCCCCACCCACCCATGTCTCCCCACCCACACACACAGCACCCACACACGCACATCCCCAAATGGAAAACTTGTTAAAATGAAAACAATATGTTATGCATTGTGTAACGAAGAAAAGGTTATGCACTTCAATAAAGAATATAATTCCTGGGATTGACATAAACATGATGAAATACACAGTGCATATAGTACATGTTAAAATCAAGTGGCAGTAAAAATGATAATATGAAAGATGAGGAAACAGAAGAAATATGCAATAGCATGTATCTCTTTATTTTTCTTTCACGCACACTACACTATCTCTCTCATTGTCTCACACTCTCTCTCATTGTTTCTCTCTCTCTCTCTCTCACTCTCTCTCTCTCTCTCTCTCTCTCTCTCTCTCTTTCTCTCACTCTCTCGCACCACACACACACACACACACACACACATTCACTCCCTGTCACTGTCTTTTACTCTCTCACACACATAATACTCTTTCTCGCTCTCTTTGTCTCATACTTTCTCTCTCTCTCTCTCTCTCTCTCTCTCTCTCTCTCTCTCTCTCTCTCTCTCTCTCTCTCTCTTACTCACTCTCTTACATCCTCTCTTACTCACTCACTCACTTTCACACTCTCTCTCACACACACATACACATTGTGAAAAATGATACCACTAGGTGACTTATGGAGGCATATAGTCGGTATGGAGTAAGTATTGAAAGAGTTTCGATTAAATGTTTAGGGACTCATTGGAGTTTTCAGATCTGTTGGAAGATCATTCCATAAGTGGGCACCAGAATACGCAAAGCAAGTTTTGTATAAGTCAAATCTAGGTTTTGGGACATATAATAAATGTAAGCGCTTGCTGTTCATTGCATGAGATTGGATCAATGGTTGAAGATACTCTGGGGTATTTTTAGATATTACTTTATTCACTAATTTGGCTTTGTTAAAAAGGAAACGCTTTCGAAGTGGTAGAAGCCTTAGATGACTATATAGATTATCACTTTCAGCGTGTTTTGTGACGGAAACTAGACGTATAGCCCGCTTTTGAAGAGAACAGAGTCGTTTCATATTGGATTTAGGGCAACCATCCCAGGCTGTGGAACAATAATCGAGATGAGATTGAATATAGGATGTATAGAATAACTTTCGCGTGCTTTCGTCCAGGAAGTGCTGAATTTTAGCAAGTTGGTAAACTTTCTGTGCTATTTTCTTGGTAAGGACGTGGACATGGGAGCTCCAATTTAAATGGCTATCAATTAAAAGACCTAATGACTTATGTTCATTTACATTAACTATAGGTAACGTGTCTATGCGGAATTCGAGCGCTGCCCCAGTTATGGCTAGTGTCTGAAGTTTTTGTCTGGTCGTTATTAGCATGGATTTGGTTTTGTCGAATGTTAATTTGCATGCGGTTTTCATTGCTCCATCTAGTAAGATTATCAAGTTCTTTTTGTAAATAACTTTCTAATTCACTACGGTTCTCCTGACTAGCATATATAGTACAATCGTCTGCAAATAGATCACATGTAGTATTGAGATACAGAGGAAGGTCGTTAATATAAACTGGAAAAGCAGCGGACCTAGTATTGAGCCCTGGGGCACACCAATATTAAGCTGTGTGGGTCTTGATAGACGGTTGTTAAAGGACACGACTTGTTGTCTGTCGGATAAAAATGACGTAATTAGGTTCACCATATTGGCACTAGCCTTCATTTGTTTCAATTTGCTAATTAAAATATTGTGATCTACCATATCAAAAGCTTTTTTAAAGTCTACAAACACCGCTCCACAAATGTTGCCATTGTTGATGTTAAAATGCCAGTTATCGGTCATTTTTGTTAGAGCACTATGGCAAGAATATTTAGGTCGAAACCCAGACTGTCTGTCAATTATTAGATCGTTATTAATTAAATGATGTAATGTTATTTTATGAATGTGCTTTTCTAATGGCTTTGATATCGACGATAGTAAGGAAATAGGTCTATAATTACCCAAGACGCTGTTATCATTTGAACCATTTTTAAATAGAGGATAAACTTTAGCAATTTTTAATGCAGATGGAAAGTAGTTTTTGGCCAGGCATTGATTATATATGAACGTTAAAGACTCACTAATGATTGGGGCGGCACAGCGAAGAATTCTATTACTGATCCCATCTAGGCCGTGTGAGTTTGTTGCTTTGAGGTTTGAGAGATATTTATATACTTCTGCAACCGACATAAAGGGAATCTCAGCGGGAATATTTCTAGTGCACTTCTCCTCACAGAATGATGACAATGAACTTAAATTACATGATGAGTTTGGTATTGAAGACTTTAGATTCTCTATTTCCGACTGAAAGAAACAACTGAAATCCTCGCATGTTATAGAGTTTGGTGTTGCAGACTCTGACGATTGTTTCTTGTTGGTTAGCGAATTAATAGCCTTCCATATATTTGTGCTATTTGATTTATCTACAATCAAATTTTTAAAATGGTCTTTCTTTATCCTACGAATTTCATATTTAACTTTATTTCTTAGTCTCCGGTAGTTGATGAAGTCTTTATTTTTGTGTGCTGCATCTCGCTCTCTCATGATTTCCAGAACTTCACTAGTGACCCATGGGGATTTCTGTTGATTCTTGACACGAACTTCTTTGACTGGTGCGTGTTTATCAAACACACTGTAGACTGTCTTTGTCCAGAAAGCTAATGCATCGTCCAGATCAGGAAGTTGGTAAACGTGATCAAGGGCTGCATTTTTTTAAGTCTTGTAAAAATAACTCTTGGTTGAACGCTTTAAAATTTCTAATTTTGATGCTTACATGTTTATTTTTAGGAGCTTTGAACCCAATTTTTGACCATGTGCAGCATACAGAGTAATGGTCACTAAGTGTGTGTACTAACAGGACGAGAACATTCAATAATATTATCTGGACAAGTAACATATATATGATCAATTATAGTTGCGGAGGTGTCTGTAACCCTTGTGGGGCGGTTTATTAGTTGCTTGAAATTGTAAGATAGAATGATATCGTCCCATGTCTGGTTGGATTTACTAATATCTATGTTGAAGTCACCTAGTATCATAATTTCTCTACCTGCTGTAAACACTCTATCCATCATTGTAGTGAAGCAGTCATACCAGCTATACCCGCCACAAGGGTTCCTATATAGGTATCCAATGAGAAACGGTTGCTGGCTGACTGGCTTCACCTCTAACCAAACGCATTCTATGCCTACGGTCTCGAGATCACTTCTGCGGGAACAGTTGAGGGAATTGGAAATGTATACAGCAATACTTGTCTCTAATTTTTGATTTGCATCTCTCTGAATTACTTTAAACCCCTTAAGAGAGATTTCAGAGTCGGTTATTTTGTCGTTAAGGCGATTTTCTGTGATTCAAACACATGAGACTGTTTGTACAGTATTACCGAGAGTTCGGGTAATTTATTGAGCAGATGAAATATGTTGATATGGCCTATATATAGACCATTTTTGTTGAGCCACTGATCGTGATTGGCGAACATTACAAAATGAAAGGAAGATGTCGCTTGTGGTATAAGATTGCAGGGATTTTGAAAATTTATTTAGTAGTAGTTAAGGCTGTTAGAGGGGGTAGGAAAATGTCTTTGCTGGAGTGACATCATGAAAGCTTGGTGCAGGGCTGCAGGATTGTACTGCATTAGCTGCTGGAGTTGACGGTTCCACTGATAGGAGTGTAGATTACCGTCCAACGAGGGACGACTGCTATGAGTGTCACTGGAAGTGCCTACATTGGAAGCAGGCATCATGGGCACAGCAACATTGTTTAACAATGTCCCATTTGACATGGTGGGGGAGATTGCTTTGCGGGTAAGGGAGGAAACAAGGTATTATAGTTAGCAACATTTGGATTGGAGCATTGGTTGCTATTCATGGCATTGTATTCCTGGGGTATAGGCAAGGGTGGTGTGGGAAGAGAGGAGTGTTTTCTGAACACTGAGAGATGGCTGTTGCCGGAGGTGAAGATCGGTTTACTCCTCTCACTAGTGCTGATTGTTGTGCACGTTGGGGATAATTTACGTTCTTCGCTAGGAAGCTACTTCCTAGCTTGGAACAATGTATTTGATCCCTGTATAGTTTTTTCTTAGGAGCCCCGGACGGCGATGTAAAGTACGGGGTATTATTAATGAAATGCATGTTATCTTTACAAAATTTATATATAGTTAGATTGGCAGCATCTGCAGTACGACGCTGGAACCCGTAACATGGTGGAATTATTGATGAAATGAACATAGATGATTTGGGAAATTTATTTCGCAACAACACCTCCAATGTAGCTAGTAGTTTTATTATTCATTGTATCGTTGACACCAATATAAACTGATACTTTTATAATTCTGTCGTTCACTCTGAATTTTCGCAGTGTAGCGGTCAGCTTATCATTGTCATCGCCTGGTAGAGGGTAGATTGAAGTTGATTCGCTGTCAGTAGATGACATGCGATCACTACTGATTCCCTTCAGTAGGGAGTCTCCAATAATAATATGTGTTGTGTTGTCATCTATTGTTATTTCACGCTGCTGGCGTGTCCGCTTGGACTGTTGTTGCCACTGGTCACTGTCGTCTCTCTTGTCTTCTTCTTCTTCAGCATTCCGAGCCATTGAGGTTCTTTGCTGCAAATACAATCTGTCTCCATTCGTCTCTCTGGTGGATCTTCTCTTGCCAGTCGTTGATTCCAAGTGCTTGTAGGTCTGTATGTATATTATCTCTCCACCGCCTTCTTGGTCTACCTCGGGGTCTACGGTCATTTATTTCCTGAGTGTAAGCGAGTTTTGTTTCCCTATTATCTTCCATTCTTTCTATATGCCCCAGCCATTGTAGTCTATTAGCCTTCATGATACCAGTGATTAGCGGGGACTTAAACAAATCATAAATGTCTTTGTTACTTCTTCTTTTCCACTCTCCACTTTGTGTATCCCTAATGGGTCCAAAGATGCGTCTTAAAATTTTGTTCTCAAAGG
The DNA here is from genome assembly GCA_014155875.1 of Cepaea nemoralis. Taxonomy (NCBI): domain Eukaryota; kingdom Metazoa; phylum Mollusca; class Gastropoda; order Stylommatophora; family Helicidae; genus Cepaea; species Cepaea nemoralis. The sequence goes on along the minus strand of JACEFZ010016903.1, from coordinate 670,702 downwards.
TTTGTAACAAGGCTTCGTCTCCTTTCGTTGTACTCCAGGTTTCAGAGCCATACAGCACAACTGGTCTGATCAGTGTTTTGTATATTGTGATTTTGGTGTTACGAGATAGCGCCTTTGATTTTAGTAGATGTTGTAGTGCATAGTATATCTTATTTCCAGAGTTGATTCTAGTTTGTATTTCTTCCCTTATGATGTTGGAGCAGTTGAAGATTGTACCCAGGTATTTGTATGTTTCCGTTCTTTTAATGGTATGGGTCGTCTCTCTTGTGTTCTTGTTTATTATAGCTTGTTTGCGTTGGTTCTTGATACCCAGAAACTCAGTCGGTTCGCCTCATGAACATTTTGAGCCGGGTGAAAATTTACTGGTCAAGGGGAAAGAACCAGTAAAATGACACAACCCGACCAGAGCCGTTGCTCGCCCTTGAAGAATAATCCAGAAACTGGTTATCGGAACCGGGGTTCCGACACTACGGACTGCGCATGACTGACGCAGCCGCTGTGGAACGTCCAGGACAAAGAGTTCAGTTGTGAACCAAGGTAGCTGGCATGCAGTCGACATTTTTGCCCAGCGCTAAGTGATGGAGAGCGGGACGACAAGTGTCTTGACGGGTTTTGAAGAGCTCCAACATCAAGTCCAGTTGCATAGACAACGGCTCCCATTTTCACAGTCATGCTGTTTGTTTGAAGGTACGTGTACAACTTTTTTTTATTTAAGTAGTGCGGTGTCGGGGATTCAAATTGGGAGATTGCGCTGACACGTGTACTGACCGTGGCGAGGAAGTAGGTCAGGTGTGAACATTTGTAGGCTTGTGTTGTACGCCTGTAATTTAGGCCTGTTGCAACCGCGTGTTTACCAACGTGGTACGGTAAAGATATTTCGTAGGTTAGCGGCGCGCGGCTTATTTACAGCCAGTGTAGATAGGGCAAATGGGGTACAGGGAAACTAGACATGCAATTTGAGTTCACACATGGCCAACTTCATAACCTCGAGCGTCGGCATGTCCGGCTTGGCCGAACCGTTACCCGAAGCGCTACCGGAAGTAGATTAAGGAGTCGCATCGGATATAGCAAATAATATATTGATGAACTCGGGCGAGTAAGACGAATCGAGTGCACCGGTCGGCCGAAACCGCCGAGATCGTTTCAAGGTCGTACCTGGAGTCGAACTTCGTGTCACCTGGTGGGGCGACCACTGGCTTTCTTCTTGACTTTCCTCACATCTGTCTTTTCATTAATATATCTCGACGGAAGACCAGCTTAATATATAGTGGCTTCCTGAGAGAGGGACAAGGGGGAAAGTGACCGTTGTGACAGAACTGTTCATATTGAACAGGAAACCGTTCTAAATACCCGACCTGAGATCAGGGAGGGGGAACGGGGTGTGGATTTCTGCTACAGGGGGATCACCCTGTATATTCGATTGGATCTAGTGGATTGAACCTACGGCATGGTACGACATCAACTTTGGCGGATAACAGGAATGGGATTTAGGAAGTACTGCCATCGGCCCTCCTTCAGGACCCTTCTGTCTATAATTACAACTAACTCACTAACCATATATGTTATATAGCAGTTTTTCAGCATAGGACCATCTCTCAGACACCTATCTTGGCCCAGCCCTACGTTCGTCTGGGAAAGAAGCTGCCGTTTTGGTAATAGGCTTAGTTTGTCCTCAATTTCTTCGAGCAGCCAATGAAGGCGTCAGGCCCTTATGGGAAGGGCCCACCCGTCCGAGTAAGCGGGATCTAAGTGTCTCCGCTTTGGTAAGTCTGATTCATGTTGCTCTCACTGAGTGTTGTCCTCCACAGATTCTACCTTGATGAGAGCAGAGTGAAGATCTGGTGACGAGTCCAGTGATACGGACTATGGCGAGTGCCGCTGTTAGCAGCCTGTGAGCCCACTATCACAGCGAGGGGTACCTACCACCGAGAGTTACGTCTCAGTATGGGGCCCAGCTAACTCATAGCCTACTCCACGTCTGCTATACCAGGTTGTTCGCCATGCCAGCACCATATTGCCTTGTTCCTGATTCCACCTCGGCAATTATCTTGATGTTGTTATTGTCCCAGATGTGAACCTAACGGACTGCCTTACTGCCAATTAGCTATGATGTCTTCGCTACCAAGTGCCTGGTACCATATGGTGCATGAGATTGTGGAAGAACTGTTTCTGCTTTGAACTTTATCTACAGTGCCACGATTCAGCGAGGGAGGTATCTCTGCTGTGATATCTGTGCTATGAGTCTGCTGAGCTACGCTGGTCGCAGGGACATTTGTGACTGCCACTACCATTGAGTGAGAGTTCACCATCTCGCTAGACCAGCAGTACCATCGATACTTCCGGACGCTTCAGAGGAGTGTCCTAGTTCCCCAGCCACAAGAGAGACAGTTGTTAGCCCTACCCTAGTGTAGTCCAGACTTCATTGACGTCATCAACCGGAGGTCCCAAGTACTAGTGGTTCGACCTGCCAGCCATCCTGTCCAAGTGGAGAAGCCTATACCTGGCCGGAGGCCGGATATACTCGGTGAGCGTGTCTTACTTACCACATAGTGTGATACTCGAACCCGTGACGATGATGACACTTCCTCCTGGAGGCTACTCGAACCTTACCATGTCTTGTCTCGCATAGATACCGCGAGGCCTGTCTCGGAATCATCATCATCCTCTTCATTCATTTTGTATAATACACAAATCTTGTTTACATAGTTAGATATCAGAGTTGTGTCATGAATTCAGGACGAGGTTTGAACGGGGTAACGTCCCTTGGTTGAGAGTGAGGGAGATAGTGATTCAAGGACTGAAGGGGTTTTGTGGACTGAGGGCATCTATGTCCCGGGGCTAAAGACATCCCGTTGGTAAAGTGTGATAGCAGGTTCCCCTCACCCCAGGGAGTGCTACGACAGATACCCAGTAGCTGCTGAACTCTTTCATTCCTGGTCTGCTGCTGTAGAGTCTGCACTTAAGGCCTGGAACCTGTTGCTGATACGAACATCATTGGGGTAGATGGATGGTGTGCGTTCCACGTGTTTAGTGGTAGTGTTCTGACCTGTAGAAACTGTCTGTATGTCATTTTGCGATGAACATTCGCGTGTCATTCAAATCTCTGCAGCACCATGGATACTTTCTATTTTGTGCACTTTTATCAAATGACTGAGCACTCTTTGCTTTCAAGGCATGAATTGCTGCTTTAGAAGTGTCCTTCTCTTCTTTAAGGGGGCAAATTTATTTTTGAACACGAGCGTTTTCTTCTTTAAACGCGGCAATAATATTATCTGTTTTGTTGGAAATAAAATCTGTTAGCCTGTCCTTTACAGCCTGGATGAGTTCACGGCAGGCATTGTGGTTGTGTGGTTCGGCCGAAGAAACATGGTCTAAAAGGTGATGTGTTAGTCTGATCAGATTGGGCTGGTGAACTGTTATGTTCGTTTAGCGTGGGTTCAATGTCTACTTGTTAACTGAGCCACATGTTTGATGTTCTCGTTGAAGAATTCCGACGTTTAGGTGGCGTTTTTGTTAATTTTTGTCTCTTCTTGTCTTTGTTTGTAGAGGAACAAGAGGAAATAGATGATGTGATAGACGGGCACTCTCCGGCTGTTTATGCTTTACCTCGACAAGGCAAGGTACAAGGGGTTTCCGGTTTCAAGATGGCAACGGACGGTCGTGTTGTTTTGTGTTCGTTAACTTTTTCGCGTAGGGGATGGATTTATTCATCTCTTGCGTGTAATTGGTGTGCCAGGATGTAAAACCAGGAGTTTCTACTCAAGATCTGCGCGGGTGCTACGGAGTTCGTGCATCGAGCGCAGCCATCCTTGAGTGAATCTTTAGCAGCGTGTGTGGGTTTTGTGTTTCGTTTTTTCAACATGGCTGAACAACATGTGTTCTCTGAGCAGTCAGCAATCAACCTAACGAGGCGGCGTGGAAGCCGCGCAGGGAGAAAGAAGCAAGGTAAGCGTGGTGGTTTGAGGCGTTTTAGACTCAAGTGTCACCGTCTAGGACTCAGGAATATCCGTATTCTATATTGGAACTGTGTCAGTGTAAAACAACGGGGCTCTATTTTAGAAACCCTAGTTTACAGGAACGACATTGTAGCACTCCAGGAGACGAGACTGGGCGATCAGCTACTCCGAATTGCCGGCTTCAAATGTTTCTACAACAGGCGACATCTGGGAATGGTGATTCTCGTTCGCGACAGCATGGTGGCGTCAGAGCTAGACATGTCCAGTTGGGACAGTGACGATATACAAATACAGGCGTTGAGAGTTCATTCCAGTATACCATTCGTGTTGGTTAATGTTTATGCCCGCAATGCGAGTGTGGACGCCCAGAAGTGGCAGTGCTTAAGTGGCATATTAGGCCACGAGAGAAATGTTATTTTCTGTGGTGACTTCAACGCTAAAGGCAGATCATGGGGAAACATTTCCTCCAATACACAGGGGGAGGAGCTCGAGACTGCACTTGAAACCATTGACCTGGTTTGTATCAACAGTGGCTGTGTCACCAGGACAGCAAGCCGTCCAGGCGATGAGGACAGTGCTATTGATCTGGCGCTAGTTTCACCTTCACTCACTACAGTGTGTAGATGGGGTGTCCTAGGACACCACGGCAGCGACCACCACCCTTGCATCATATTGGTGGAGAAAGGCAGCACAAGCTAAAGGTAAAGACTTTCCAGTATGACAGTACAGGGCAAGATGTGGTGAGTAAAATAAGACGTGACAAGCGCAGAAAGTTTCAGGGCAGGAAAAAAAGCTGGGAGCAGCCACCGTGGTGGAATTTCGAGGTGGAGAAGGCTTGGGTGGATAAGCGTAGTGCTGTAAGGAGATGGCAAAATGCCAAGAAGAACAGAGCTGGTCATCCTAGTCCCTGCATGCACTTAGAAAGAGAGATGCACACTAAAGTAAGCTATTTCAAGAAACTGGTCAAGGTGGTTAAAAGCGAAAAATGGGCAGAGGTGTGTCAAAGAGTAAGCACAGACAAGTCACTGAAATTGTTCTGGCAACTACATAAAAGCATGAGTGGTGTAGTCAAGAATAAGAGCATTTCTGACTTCCAAGGTGCTGACCTCATCTGGCAGAGGACTGACGAGGACAAGGGCAAAGCCCTCTTTGAACGCTATCTTGAGCAGAGCAACCAGACAGACATGGGAGGCCGAAATCTGGCCAAGGAGGTCACCTCAGACAGATGCAAGGCCCAGAACACTTCGGATGAAGACACAGTGACAGTGAAAGAAATCAAGGCTGTACTTCGACGATCAAAAAACAGCGCTCCAGGTCCTGATGGCATAAGATACGACGACATCAATAAGTGTACCGACAATGAGCTAGAGAAACTAGCAGACATGTACAACAACAGTATAGGGAGTGCTAGCATCAAGGAGGAATGGTTACACAGCTATCTGATTCCCTTGCCGAAGCCTGACAAAGACCACAAAAAAATTCAGGGATATCGAATTATAACCATGCAGAATACAATAGGCAAGCTGCTGGAGAAGGTAATTGCCAGGAAGATATCAAGCCAGCTAGAGAGACAAGGTGTTTTCCCACCTACCCTGGGTGGATACCGTCCAAAAAGAGAAACCTGGACCAATGCAGCAGTCTTTGCCCATGATGTCTATGAAGGTTTCCACTCAGGCATTGAAACCTTTGCTGCAGCGATTGATCTTGAGGACGCATACAACAGAGTACCATTGGATTTTTTAATGTTTCAGCTTCTTGATCTAAAAGTAAGTCCATACCTCCTTAATTGGATCGCTGCAGCCCTCTTCCTACGGAAAGTAGTTTTTAGATGTGGCAGTTGGACTTCGGAACCAACAACAATACATCCTGGCCTACCACAGGGATCACCATTATCTCCGGTACTGTTCAACGCCTACACAGTGAGAATCACCAGTGAGCAGATCACTGGACCTGGCAGGACATTGTCATATGCCGATGATGTTTTAGTGTATCGTCAGTGTACGGATAGAGAGCAGGTTGCTATGGAACTACAAACCGAACTCAATCGCATAAGTACTTGGTGTGTTGAACCTGAAGCAATGGTCAACCCAACAAAGGCAACAGTGACTTGGTTCTCGTTGAATAATCATATTGTCAACACTCCAATACCAACTGTAATGCTGTGTTCAGAGACGGTGGAAAGAACGCAGGCAATGAATTACCCGGGGATACGTTTTGATCGAAGCCTTGCTTATAATGTGCACATAGACCAGGTGATAACAAAGGCCAAGCGGGGTTTGGCTGCGATGCGGGTGATGGCGGCAGCAAACTGTGAGCAGCGCCATCTATGTCTTCTGTACGAGGGGCTGGTCATGTCTGTTTTGGAGTATGCAATGGCAATCCTGACTCTCAGCCATAAGCAGATAGAAAGGATGGAAAGGATACAGAATGAAGCTATGCGCATTATTCTTGGATGTACAAGAGATACAGCATGCAGGGCGATGCGCTACCTTCTTGATTTTCCAACCATCGAAGAGAGAATACAAGTTTGCAGGGCACGCGCCTACCTCAGAGTTAACGCAAACACACAACATCCACTGCATAGTGAAATTAGGAAGGTGAAGGGCAGCAGATTAAAAAGAGGACGGTCATGGATGGGTCAAGCCGAAGATATTCTTCAACAGGTGTGTTCACTTGAGGACTTAGAACCTGGCGAGGAGTGGGTGCAAGTGCCAACAGACTTCTGCACATCCTTTTCAGTTTGCATCCAACTAGATAGGAAATGCAGACAAGAAAATCCGGCTGCTGTGGAGGCTGAAGTACAAGCGTTGTTTTTCGAGAATTCGCTAGACGGTGACGCGGTCATCTACACAGATGGGTCGGTCGTCCGACATGTGAGAAGCTCATGGGCCTTTACAGCTCGGGCCGGAGGGAGAATTGTGAAGGAGGACTCTGGTGCTTTCACTGAAACCACAAGTAGCCTGACCATGGAAGTCATGGCAGTAAGTAAAGCAATAACGTGGCTCGAGACACAGACATTCACTAGGGCTTGTTTCCTTAGCGACTCAATGAACATGATCAAGAGGATAGAGGAGGGGTCGATCCGAAGAGAATGGTTGCTGCCTCTGGAGCGGTCTCGACTGGCAAAGATTAGTTTCATCTTCGTGCCAGGGCATGCGGGAGTACAAGGAAATGAGCGGGCTGACAAGCTCGCAGGTGAGGCTACTGTGGAGGGCGGACGCGCCATGGACCAGGCTGACATTCTGAATGCTCTACGAGAAGTAAGACTTTTGCGAGAACCAAGTGATGATTGTGAATCTACAACAATGGCCAGACTGCGAGAGCAGCAAATTAAAAGAGGGGCGGCCAAACAAGAACACTACGCAGGAATCCAAAGAAGATTGATAAACCAACACAGAACTGGCGTCGTTAGCCGCTACACGTTGCGGGATTTGCTGAGGAGGGGATCCTAGCACTTATGGACTGAATGGTTCGATGTGCAATGAGGATGATCTGTCGACTAACTAACTAACTAACTAGGCAAGTTACAAGAGGAACAAGATAAGATGATGGACGGACACTCTCCCACTGTTTATGCTTCACTCCGACACAAGTTACAAGAGGAACAAGATGAGGTGATGGACGGGCACTCTCCCGCTGTTTATGCTTCACCTCGACACCGCCAGGTACAAGATGATATGATGGACGGACACTCTCCCGCTGTTTAGCTTTACCCCGACAAGGCAAGGTACAGGAGGAACAAGATGATATGATGGACGGACATTCTCCCGCTGTTTAGCTTTACCCCGACAAGGCAAGGTACAGGAGGAACAAGATGATATGATGGACGGACACTCTCCCGCTGTTTAGCTTTACCCCGACAAGGCAAGGTACAAGAGGAACAAGATGATATGATGGACGGACACTCTCCCGCTGTTTAGCTTTACCCCGACAAGGCAAGGTACAAGAGGAACAAGATGAGATGATGGACGAACACCCTCCCGCTGTTTATGCTTTACCCCGACAAGGCAAGGTACAAGAGGAACAAGATGAGATGATGGACGGACACTCTCCCGCTGTTTATGCTTTACCCCGACAAGGCAAGGTACAGGAGGAACAAGATGAGATGATGGACGGGCACTCTCCCGCTGTTTATGCTTCACCTCGACACCGCATGGTACAAGAGGAACAAGATGAGATGATGGACGGACACTCTCCCGCTGTTTATTCTTCACCTTGACACCGTAAGCTACAAGAGGAACAAGATGAGATGATGGACGGACACTCTCCCGCTGTTTATGCTTCACCTTGACACCGTAAGCTACAAGAGGAACAAGATGAGATGATGGACGGACACTCTCCCGCTGTTTATGTCACCTCTACACCGCAAGGTACAAGAGGAACAAGATTAGATGATGGACGGACACTCTCCCGCTGTTTATGCTTCACCTCTACACCGCAAGGTACAAGAGGAACAAGATTAGATGATGGACGGGCACTCTCCCGCTGTTTATGCTTCACCTCTACACCGCAAGGTACAAGAGGAACAAGATTAGATGATGGACGGGCACTCTCCCGCTGTTTATGCTTCACCTCTACACCGCAAGGTACAAGAGGAACAAGATTAGATGATGGACGGGCACTCTGCCTCTGTTTTATGCTTCACCTCTACACCGCAAGGTACAAGAGGAACAAGATTAGATGATGGACGGGCACTCTCCGCTGTTTATGCTTCACCTCTACACCGCAAGGTACAAGAGGAACAAGATTAGATGATGGACGGGCACTCTCCCGCTGTTTATGCTGACACCGCAAGGTACAAGAGGAACAAGATTAGATGATGGACGGGCACTCTCCCGCTGTTTATGCTTCACTCTACACCGCAAGGTACAGAGGAACAAGATGAGATGATGGACGGGCACTTTCCCGCTGTTTTTTCTTCACCTTGACACCGTAAGCTACAAGAGGAACAAGATGAGATGATGGACGGACACTCTCCCGCTGTTTATGCTTCACCTTGACACCGCCAGGTACAAGAGGAACAAGATGAGATGATGGACGGACACTCTCCCGCTGTTTATGCTTCACCTTGACACCGCCAGGTACAAGAGGAACAAGATGAGATGATGGACGGACACTCTCCCACTGTTTATGCTTCACCTTGACACCGCCAGGTACAAGAGGAACAAGATGAGATGATGGACGGACACTCTTCCACTGTTTATGCTTCACCTTGACACCGCCAGGTACAAGAGGAACAAGATGAGATGATGGACGGACACTCTCCCACTGTTTATGCTTCACCTTGACACCGCCAGGTACAAGAGGAACAAGATGAGATGATGGACGGACACTCTCCCGCTGTTTATGCTACACTTCGACACCGCATGGTACAAGAGGAACAAGATGAGATGATGGACGGACACTCTCCCGCTGTTTATGCTTCACCTTGACACTGCAAGATACAAGAGGAACAAGACGAGGTGATAGACGGACACTCTCCCGCTGTTTATGCTACACTACGACACCGTTAGGTACAAGAGGAACAAGACGAGGTGATAGACGGACACTCTGTCGCTGTTTATGCTTCACCTCGACACAGCCAGGTACAAGAGGAACAAGATGAGGTGATGGACGGACACTCTCCCGCTGTTTATGCTTCACCTTGACACCGTTAGGTACAAGAGGAACAAGATGAGGTGATGGACGGGCACTCTAACACTGTTTATGCTACACCTCGACAATTTCTCAGTGCGTGACTCGAATGTCATATTAATGGACCCGATTCTCTCAGTCACTGACTAGATTCTATCAGTAACTGACTCGATTCTCTCATTGATTGACTCGATTCTCTCAGTGATTGAATCGATTCTCTCAGTGGCTGACTCAATTCTTTCAGTAATTGACTTGATTCTCTCTTTGCTTGTCTTGATTATCTCTGATTGACTTGATTCTCTCAATAATTTACTAGATTTCCATTGCGATTCTTGAAGTCGAAATCGTGAAAACATAAGTGTAATGTTACTGTCCATAGAGACATCTTAAGTGTAATGCTACAGTCTATAGAGACATAATAAGTGTAATGTTACGGTCTATAGAGACATCATACGTGTAATCTTACAGACTATAGCGACAACATAAGTATAATGTTACAGTCTATAGAGACAACATGAGTGTAATGTTACAATCTATAGAAACATCATAAGTGTAATGTTACAGTCTATAGAGACAACATAGGTGTAATGTTACAGTCTATAGGGACATCATCAGTGTAATGTCTATAGAGACATCATAAGTGTAATGTTACAGTCTATAGAGACAACATAAGTGTAATGTTAGTCTATAGAGACAACATAAGTGTAATGTTACAGTCTATAGAGACATAATAAGTGTAATGTTACTGTCAGAGTCCTACTTAGTAGCTCTGTCTCGCTCGCTGGACTTTGACAGGCAAATTACAACATCTACAACACATCTACTAATAACACATGAATGCAATCGGAAACTGGCAGGAGCTATCTCCTAAACAATCATTTATTACAATATATATTACAGGCCGACAACATAGTCGCACTTCACGCTCAAACAATCGTTCACCACTAACAGCCACGCACTAGCTCACAATGGCGATCTTTACACTGTCGCCCGCATGATCATTCACAATCACAACTTCACATCATCCCGCACATATCACAGTTAGTACATTCCTCGAATATCACTACACAACGTTCATCTCCATTCATCCGTCACAACCCCTATCGTTCTATCGTTCTATCGTTCTCTCGATCTCCACACATCCGTCTCTATCCGCTGCCTCACACACAATGCCTCTCTCCTGGTTGACCGTCCCACATCACGTGGCTCTGTTCACGGGATTCTTGCCTGACCGTCCGCTAGCCAAGCCGTGGCGTCTCTTACTGCCCTTTACCTGAGTCATGCTTACACTGACTCTCACTTACATACCGGCGCTTACATTCTTCCTTACACATGTCATATAAGACCATGACATTCTCCCCCCGCACAACCAATGTGGCACTTACTCCTAGAAATGTGACATTCTGTTGTTGTTACTCTTGTTTCATCTTTCTAACCTTGTCAGGGGATTATATGATCATAAGTATACGGTTGCGTCCCCTTTTGCTCTGATCTTTTCCGAGATTACCTTCAAACATTGTTCTCTCTTTTTCAGTATTGAGGTTTCTCTCAAGGTTTTGTCGTGGTCTGACAAATGTTCTGGCTGGGTCTACTTGTCACACCTCGTTATATTATTTAACCACCACTCCGTGACATTACATTCTGTTCATATTTCTCAATCGATTGTCTGTGCATTCTCATCTCATAGTTATTGTGGTTATGCTGGTTTAAGGATTCTCCATTGGTTTACGTCTAGAATAAGGCTACAACTTCCTCTTACAGCATTCTTAAATTTTCTCTCTATTCAGACGTGGTTTCCCTCGTCTATATTTAATGCACACTACTCGATTCTTTATGAGCACGCTATGTCAATGTTGTGGTCATGGTTCGAATATAATTCATGTATGTCATAGTCCCCCTTACCTCATCTTATGTCGGACCGTGAGTTGTTTCCCTTTGTGAGCACACCTTGTTTACTGTTATGGAGAGTAGTTATTAATCTCTTTGGTTGGGATCACCCTGTTGGTATATTCCTTCTGGTTACCATATTCTGATGTTAATTCTATATCACTATTGCTAAGCGTCATTCGTCGGGCTATCCAGCATACGCGAAGACAAGTTTGGTAACAATCGCGCACTAGGATTGCCAGGCGTTGATTCTCAGCATTACAACTTATACTATTGGCCCCTATACTTACGCTCATATGTACATATCACATTATAACAATACATAGTATTATAATAATAAAATTAGACATAGGATGTTACATACAGTTAATACATATACAATAAAATATACATCGTCGATGACTTCCTGGCCATATAAGATACCGTTCTTGTCCTGTGGAAGTTATGCACACGGAATTACTTTAACAGTGTTCAATGTTCGGTTCCGAGCTGGAATCTTTGGCATGTCTTCTCTCGCATACGATTATTGACGTCCTATGTATACCATGATATTGTCTTTCCTTCTGTATAGTGCGTAAGACTGTTCACCAAGTTTGCCCAATTTGTAAGTCTGTTCTGTAAAACTGCTGGAATTCACACGTATACTGTAAAATTTCTGGAATTCACACGTATAAAATAAGAATTAAGTTCAGTGGCCTTAATTTTGAGTGTGGCCATGGTGCGTCTGTTTGTCACTGTCTGTGCCATAGTTTGTAGGTTGGCCTCTGGTTCTTTAAACTGATCACCAGAAATGAGTGTCTGTACTGGTAAAGCTGTCGTCGTTGTTCGTCGATTTCCAAAAGGTACATTCTGTAGATACTCGTTTGAAACAAAGTCAATCTGGGTATATATTACTATTTGATACCTGAAATCACATGTTGAGTCTTACTGTTTTGCTGGTGACACTTTCACGTTGAAGGACCTTTCATGCTGGTCTTTACAATGAAGTGTGCTAGTATCATAGCGCTGGAGTCGTACAGCAGACAAGGCAACTCTGGAGTTACTGGATCTAAGGATATAAAGTGGGTTACGGTTAAAATTTTCCGAAAGGTGGGGATTTTCAAATTTCATGTTGAGATCATTTTGAGTGCTATCTCCAAACCTGCACTCGTACATGTGTATATACATTCAATAGTTCAAACAATAATAATACACCATGTATAGTTTTGAAAAGTAATCGTGCATGTTTGTATGCTTTTCTGCAATTTGTGTCTATTTTCCCAAATGTGTAGGGTAATTTATTGCTGATTTTTGTCAGTAATTCCACCGACTGATGATTTACATTGTTCAGCATAAGTATGTGTCTGAGTTGATTTGACATAGTGTTTAGCAGTGGCAACAACAAAATTTGGTTCAACAGTAATGATATAAGTAACAAAGTTTGCTGGTTTGTCATGAGTAATATCATCTGTGTTGCGTCATGATAATGTGGACATAAAACTGTCTGTGAAGACATTTGTCTTGTATTTACAATGAGTAGTGCAAGTATAACCATCCACTGTATGCCCTTGGTTATGTGAGTAGATAACAGGGAGTACATGGAGTATAGTATGTCACATAATGATTTGTGATCTTCCCTCACTGTTGTGAACTGTTTGTTTTCTGCACCTTTTTCATTGTGATGATACACACCAGTTTCTGTTTCTTCTTGTCTTGAGATGGTAATCAAGTTGGTATGGTGTGATACCTTGGTCTGTTCATCATGTTGTTGTATGATGAGTGGGGTAGTTAAGGCAGTACTTGTTGTGGTGTTAACTTTTTCCTCTGTGTGATTTTTGGACTCTGTGTAGTCTGTCACATTTAATACATTTCCAATTAATAAATCACAACATGGATTGTCTAATAAAGCACAAGTTACTCTGCCTGATAGAAAAGGTGATTTTATATTGGCCCATGCCATGGGATATTTCTCTAATGTCCCTGAAACAGTTTTGCAATAGATGTACTCATCTAGGTAGTCTTTAGGATCAGCTAGGGTCTTTCGAAGACCGATAAGACAGGACCCTGTGTCGCGTACACATGTGCATACTGTGTCATTGATGTAACCTTCATGGAATGTTAGTTTTCCTAACGACAGTCTTGAGGTTTTGTTCATTTCCTCACCTTCTTGTTGAGTATTGACCTCTTTACATAAGGAATGAGGCTGAGTGATGTTAACAACATTATTGAAATATGGTACAAAGTCTGATGGATAAAACTCAGTTTGTTCTGACTTTGCAGTGTTTGGTCTTGTCTTCGTCTTTGTGATGTTTATTTTTGCTAAGTTCTTTGCTGAACTGTCTGTTGCAATGTTTATGGTTGCATTTGCTTTTGCTATCTGTATTCTTTTTACACCTTCACATTCAAAACGTCTGTGGCCATAAGCAAGGCAAAGATGACATTTTGTTCTATATTTCCTTTGATTTACCTTCCCCAGTTTTTGTGCTATTATAGTATTTAGGTATTCTTGATAAGTGGGATTCTTATCGCATATTCCATTTTCTGTATGTGGAGTACTACAATGTTTGCACAGTACTGGTTTTGTTTTCTGTGATTTGCTTTGACAATCTGTAGCTGCAGATGCCGTTGTTTTCACAGTACTTTTCTGTTGAGTGTTCTTAACCAGGTTTATACTTTGGTTGTAGTATTCGCGGCATTTTCCTATTAAGTTTTTGATGGGTTCTTTGTTATGTTCTTCTAAATATTTTCCGCACTCGGCTGGTAGTGTTGCTTTAAGTTTTTCTATAAGCAAGAAATTTATTGCTTCTTGATTGTTGTCTGTATGTTTAATTTCAAATGTTAGCTTTCTGAAAAATTTTTCTAATTCACATATATACTGGGTGAATGACTTGTCTGTGGCTGGTTTCACATTTTGTATTTCTAATTTTAGAGTCTCGAAAGAGATTAGATAGTAATTTAATATTCTTGTTTTATAATAGTCATAGTCTGTACTTGAGAACTCTGGTATGATCTCCGATAATTTTTTACGTTCTATTGGCACTTGCGATGTGTACCATATACTCCAATAATATTTTGGGATTTTGTAGTCTTGCATTTTCTTTTCAAATTTCTGTGTCCAATCACGTATTAGGTCATGATTTATATTACATTTTGCTTCGTCTTGTGTCCGTGTACCCATGAAAAAATCTTGTAACCCTCTGTAATGTTTTGTGCCCCAGAAGTCTGATAGATCTTGGAGGTGTTCATCATCTGAACTCATTTTCTGTTAATTAATATTCAACTCTATCAATGATGATGTTTACACAAGAAAATCAGAGAATGCAGATTTGGGTAATTAGCAATCAAAATTAATCAACTTATCTTTCTCTGCTGACTACTCGAACGCTTGATGTACAGGAACGTGATTCTCGTGATGGTTAGCGCTGACCTGGTCTGGTTACGTCGGTCGCTTTGTAGGATTGAAACCTGCTGTGGAAAGAAATGATGTTATTTTCGTTCTGACTCTATTAACACATCTTTATTTTACAATTTCTAATATATTGTGGAATAGGTCTTCTTCTTCTTTACAAAAGTGGATTCCTTTTGTGCGTTCTACATGAGCGTGTGGTTCATGTGTACTTCTGACACCATTATACCTGTCAGAGTCCTACTTAGTAGCTCTGTCTCGCTCGCTGGACTTTGACAGGCAAATTACAACATCTACAACACATCTACTAAGAACACATGAATGCAATCGGAAACTGGCAGGAGCTATCTCCTGAACAATCATTTATTACAATATATATTACAGGCCGACAACATAGTCGCACTTCACGCTCAAACAATCGTTCACCACTAACAGCCACGCACTAGCTCACAATGGCGATCTTTACACTGTCGCCCGCATGATCATTCACAATCACAACTTCACATCATCCCGCACATATCACAGTTAGTACATTCCTCGAATATCACTACACAACGGTCATCTCCATTCATCCGTCACAACCCCTATCGTTCTATCGTTCTCTCGATCTCCACACGTCCGTCTCTATCCGCTGCCTCACACACAATGCCTCTCTCCTGGTTGACCGTCCCACATCACGTGGCTCTGTTCACGGGATTCTTGCCTGACCGTCCGCTAGCCAAGCCGTGGCGTCTCTTACTGCCCTTTACCTGAGTCATGCTTACACTGACTCTCACTTACATACCGGCGCTTACATTCTTCCTTACACATGTCATATAAGACCATGACAGTTACAGTCTATAGAGACAACATGAGTGTAATGTTACAATCTATAGAGACATCATAAGTGTAATGTTACAATCTATAGAAACATCATCAGTGTAAAGTTACAGTCTATAGAGACGTCATAAGTGTAATGTTAGTCTATAGAGACAACATAAATGTATTGTTACTGTCTATAGAGACAAAATATGTGTAATGTTACAGTCTATAGAGACATGGTGAGTGTAATGTTACAGCCTATAGAGACAACATAAGTGTAATGTTACAGTCTATAGAGACATTATAAGTGTAATGTTCCAGTCTATAGAAACATCATAAGTGTAATGTTACAGTCTATAGAAACATCATACGTGTAATGTTACAGTCTATAGAGACATCATAAGTGTAATGTTACAGCCTATAGAGACAACATAAGTGTAATGTTACAGTCTATAGAGACATCATAAGTTTTATGTTACAGTCTATAGAATCATCATAAGTGTAATGTTACGGTCTATAGTAACATCATAAGTGTACTGTTACAGTCTATAGAGACATCATAAGTGTAATGTTACAGTCTATAGAGACATCATAAGTGTAATGTTACCGTCTATATAAACATCATAAGTGTAATGTTACAGGTTATAGAAACATCATAAGTGTAATGTTACAGTCTATAAAGACATCATAAGTGTAATGTTACAGTCTATAGAAACATCATAAGTGTAATGTTACAGTCTATAGAGACATCATAAGTGTAATGTTACAGTCTATAGAAACATCATAAGTGAAATGTTACAGTCTATAGAAACATCATAAGTGTAATGTTACAGTCTATTGAGACAACATAAGCGTACTGTTACAGTTTATAGAGACATGGTGAGTGTAATGTTACAGTCTATTGAGACATCATGTGTAAGTGTAATGTTACGGTCTATAGTAACATCATAAGTGTACTGTTACAGTCTATAGAGACATCATAAGTGTAATGTTACAGTCTATAGAGACATCATAAGTGTAATGTTACCGTCTATATAAACATCATAAGTGTAATGTTACAGGTTATAGAAACATCATAAGTGTAATGTTACAGTCTATAAAGACATCATAAGTGTAATGTTACAGTCTATAGAAACATCATAAGTGTAATGTTACAGTCTATAGAGACATCATAAGTGTAATGTTACAGTCTATAGAAACATCATAAGTGAAATGTTACAGTCTATAGAAACATCATAAGTGTAATGTTACAGTCTATTGAGACAACATAAGCGTACTGTTACAGTTTATAGAGACATGGTGAGTGTAATGTTACAGTCTATTGAGACATCATGTGTAAGTGTAATGTTACGGTCTATAGTAACATCATAAGTGTACTGTTACAGTCTATAGAGACATCATAAGTGTAATGTTACAGTCTATAGAGACATCATAAGTGTAATGTTACCGTCTATATAAACATCATAAGTGTAATGTTACAGGTTATAGAAACATCATAAGTGTAATGTTACAGTCTATAAAGACATCATAAGTGTAATGTTACAGTCTATAGAAACATCATAAGTGTAATGTTACAGTCTATAGAGACATCATAAGTGTAATGTTACAGTCTATAGAAACATCATAAGTGAAATGTTACAGTCTATAGAAACATCATAAGTGTAATGTTACAGTCTATTGAGACAACATAAGCGTACTGTTACAGTTTATAGAGACATGGTGAGTGTAATGTTACAGTCTATTGAGACATCATGTGTAAGTGTAATGTTACGGTCTATAGTAACATCATAAGTGTACTGTTACAGTCTATAGAGACATCATAAGTGTAATGTTACAGTCTATAGAGACATCATAAGTGTAATGTTACCGTCTATATAAACATCATAAGTGTAATGTTACAGGTTATAGAAACATCATAAGTGTAATGTTACAGTCTATAAAGACATCATAAGTGTAATGTTACAGTCTATAGAAACATCATAAGTGTAATGTTACAGTCTATAGAGACATCATAAGTGTAATGTTACAGTCTATAGAAACATCATAAGTGAAATGTTACAGTCTATAGAAACATCATAAGTGTAATGTTACAGTCTATTGAGACAACATAAGCGTACTGTTACAGTTTATAGAGACATGGTGAGTGTAATGTTACAGTCTATTGAGACATCATGTGTAAGTGTAATGTTACGGTCTATAGTAACATCATAAGTGTACTGTTACAGTCTATAGAGACATCATAAGTGTAATGTTACAGTCTATAGAGACATCATAAGTGTAATGTTACCGTCTATATAAACATCATAAGTGTAATGTTACAGGTTATAGAAACATCATAAGTGTAATGTTACAGTCTATAAAGACATCATAAGTGTAATGTTACAGTCTATAGAAACATCATAAGTGTAATGTTACAGTCTATAGAGACATCATAAGTGTAATGTTACAGTCTATAGAAACATCATAAGTGAAATGTTACAGTCTATAGAAACATCATAAGTGTAATGTTACAGTCTATTGAGACAACATAAGCGTACTGTTACAGTTTATAGAGACATGGTGAGTGTAATGTTACAGTCTATTGAGACATCATGTGTCTGTAAGAAAAGATCCTCATTAAGCAATACACCAAATTTCTGCAAACATTAAAAAAAATTTATCAAACAATCCAACACTTTTATCAACAGTACAACAAATGTCATCAAACAATGCAACGAATATCAAACAATACAACATATTTAATGAAACAATACAAACAATTTCATCAAACAATAGACACGATTTCATCAAACGGTGCAATAGATTTCATCAAACGATGCAATTGATTTCATAAAATGATGCAACAGATATCATAAAACGATGCATTAGATTTTATCAAACGATGTAATAGATGTCATCAAACGATGCAGTAGGAATCATCAAACGATGCAGTATACTTTATCAACTAATACAACATCATCTTTGGCTATAACTGCAATAGGCAACATTCTATAATCACAACAGCTATTACACAGCTGAGACATGCATAATCAACATTCTGTGCTCGTAGCTGACATTACACAAGTGAACCATACATACCAACATTCTGTGCTCGTAGCTGACATTACACAAGTGAACCATATATACATTATACAGACGGACATTCAATAATCATAGCAGCTGTGATACAGATACAACAGAGTACCGTTGGAATTTATTATTGGTTCAGCTTCTTGAACTCAAGATAAGTCTATTTCTCCTTAATTGGATCGCTGCAGCCCTCTTCCAATGGAAAGTAGATTTTAGATGCGGCAGTTGGACTTCTGAACCAACAACAATATATCCGGGCCTAGCACAGGGATCACCATTATCTCCAGTGCTGTTCAACGCCTACACTGTGAGAATCACCAGCGAGCAGATCACGGGACCAGGGAGGACATTGTCATATGCCGACGATGTGTTTGTGTATCGTCAGGTTAAGGATAGAGATCAGATTGCTGTGGAACTGCAAACATAACTAAATCGCATAAGCACTTGATGTGTGGAATCTGGGGCAATGGTCAACCCAATGAAGGCAGCAGTGACATGGTTCTCTTTGAATAACCATATTGTCAACACTCCAACGCCAACTGTAAAGCTGTGTTCAGAGACTGAAAAGAAATAGGGATAAGATTTGATGGAAGCACGGGCCTACCTCAGAGTCAAGGCAAACATACAACATCCATGCACATCCAGATTAAGAAGGTAAAGGGCAGCAGGTTAAAAAGAGGACGGTCGTGGATGGGTCAAGCCGAAGACATTCTTCAACAGGTGTGTTCACTTGAGGACTTAGAACCTGGCGAGGAGTGGGTGCAAGTGAAAACAGAGTTCTGTACGTCCTTTTCAGTTTGCATCCAGCTAGACATAACATGCAGACAAGAAAACCCGGCAGCTGTGGCGATGGAAGAATGGGCTTTTATCTTCGAAAACTCTTTAGACGGTGATACTGCCATTTACACAGATGGGTCGGTCGTTCGACAGTGAGAAGTTCGTGAGCATTTACGGCTCAGGCCGGAGTGTGAATTGTGATGGAAGATGCTGGTACGTTTGCCTTGACCACAAGCAGCTTGACTATGGAAGTCATGGCAGTAAGTAAAGCAATAACATGGCTCGAGACACAGACCTTCAATCGAGCATGTGTCCTTAGTGACTCAATGAGTATGCTCAGGAATATAGAGATAGGTTGGATCCGAAGACAGTGATTGGTGTCTCTGGGGCGGTCACGGCTGGCAAAGATTAGTTTCATTTTCATGCCAGGGCATGCGGATATACAAGGGAATAAGCAAGCTGACAGGTTTACACGTAAGGCTACAGTGGAGGACGGACGAGCCATGGACCAGGCTTAATTTACTAATATAATATTAATATTAATAAACAAACACAGAACTTGTGTCGTGAGGGATTTACCGAGGAGCGGATCCGCGCATTTATGTACTGAATGGTTGGATGTACAATGAGGATGATCTGTAGTTTAGCTAACTAACTAACACATGATGACTAAGTATATCGCCACACTGACAGCTCATCAATCTAGATAACTGTACATGACAACTAATGTTGGACACATCTGGGGACTAAGTATATCACCACACTGACAGCTCATCAATCTAGATAACTGTACATGACAACTAATGTTGGACACATCTGGGGACTAAGTATATCGCCACACTGACAGCTCATCAATCTAGATAACTGTACATGACAACTAATGTTGGACACATCTGGGAACTAAGTATATCGCCACACTGACAGCTCATCAATCTAGATAAGTGTACATGACAACTAATGTTGGACACATCTGGGGACTAAGTATATCACCACACTGACAGCTCATCAATCTAGATAACTGTACATGACAACTAATGTTGGACACATCTGGGGACTAAGTATATCACCACACTGACAGCTCATCAATCTAGATAACTGTACATGACAACTAATGTTGGAAACATCTGGGAACTAAGTTTATCGCCACACTGACAGCTCATCAATCTAGATAAGTGTACATGACAACTAATGTTGGACACATCTGGGGACTAAGTATATCACCACACTGACAGCTCATCAATCTAGATAACTGTACATGACAACTAATGTTAGACACATCTGGGAACTAAGTATATCACCACACTGACAGCTCATCAATCTAGATAACTGTACATGACAACTAATGTTGGACACATCTGAAAACTAAGTATATCACCACACTGACAGCTCATCAATCTAGATAACTGTACATGACAACTAATGTTGCACACATCTGCGGACTAAGTATATCACCACACTGACAGCTCATCAATCTAGATAACTGTACATGACAACTAATGTTGGACACATCTGGGAACTAAGTATATCACCACACTGACAGCTCATCAATCTAGATAACTGTACATGACAACTAATGTTGGACACATCTGGGGACTAAGTATATCGCCACACTGACAGCTCATCAATCTAGATAACTGTACATGACAACTAATGTTGGACACATCTGCGGACTAAGTATATCGCCACATTGACAGCTCATCAATCTAGATAACTGTACATGACAACTAATGTTGGACACATCTGGGGACTAAGTATATCGCCACACTGACAGCTCATCAATCTAGATAACTGTACATGACAACTAATGTTGGACACATCTGCGGACTAAGTATATCGCCACACTGACAGCTCATCAATCTAGATAACTGTACATGACAACTAATGTTGGACACATCTGGGGACTAAGTATATCACCACATTGACAGCTCATCAGTCTAGATAACTGTACATGACAACTAATGTTGGACACATCTGCGGACTAAGTATATCGCCACACTGACAGCTCATCAATCTAGATAACTGTACATGACAACTAATGTTGGACACATCTGGGGACTAAGTATATCGCCACACTGACAGCTCATCAATCTAGATAACTGTACATGACAACTAATGTTGGACACATCTGGGGACTAAGTATATCACCACACTGACAGCTCATCAATCTAGATAACTGTACATGACAACTAATGTTGGACACATCTGGTGACTAAGTATATCACCACACTGACAGCTCATCAATCTAGATAACTGTACATGACAACTAATGTTGGACACATCTGGGGACTAAGTATATCGCCACACTGACAGCTCATCAATCTAGATAACTGTACATGACAACTAATGTTGGACACATCTGGGGACTAAGTATATCACCACACTGACAGCTCATCAATCTAGATAACTGTACATGACAACTAATGTTGGACACATCTGCGGACTAAGTATATCGCCACACTGACAGCTAATCAATCTAGATAACTGTACATGACAACTAATGTTGGACACATCTGGTGACTAAGTATATCGCCACACTGACAGCTCATCAATCTAGATAACTGTACATGACAACTAATGTTGGACACATCTGGTGACTAAGTATATCACCACACTGACAGCTCATCAATCTAGATAACTGTACATGACAACTAATGTTAGACATCTGGGAACTAAGTATATCACCACACTGACAGCTCATCAATCTAGATAACTGTACATGACAACTAATGTTGGACACATCTGGGAACTAAGTATATCACCACACTGACAGCTCATCAATCTAGATAACTGTACATGACAACTAATGTTGGACACATCTGCGGACTAAGTATATCACCACACTGACAGCTCATCAATCTAGATAACTGTACATGACAACTAATGTTGGACACATCTGGGAACTAAGTATATCACCACACTGACAGCTCATCAATCTAGATAACTGTACATGACAACTAATGTTGGACACATCTGGGGACTAAGTATATCGCCACACTGACAGCTCATCAATCTAGATAACTGTACATGACAACTAATGTTGGACACATCTGCGGACTAAGTATATCGCCACATTGACAGCTCATCAGTCTAGATAACTGTACATGACAACTAATGTTGGACACATCTGGGGACTAAGTATATCGCCACACTGACAGCTCATCAATCTAGATAACTGTACATGACAACTAATGTTGGACACATCTGCGGACTAAGTATATCGCCACATTGACAGCTCATCAATCTAGATAACTGTACATGACAACTAATGTTGGACACATCTGGGGACTAAGTATATCACCACATTGACAGCTCATCAGTCTAGATAACTGTACATGACAACTAATGTTGGACACATCTGGGGACTAAGTATATCGCCACACTGACAGCTCATCAATCTAGATAACTGTACATGACAACTAATGTTGGACACATCTGGGGACTAAGTATATCACCACACTGACAGCTCATCAATCTAGATAACTGTACATGACAACTAATGTTGGACACATCTGGTGACTAAGTATATCACCACACTGACAGCTCATCAATCTAGATAACTGTACATGACAACTAATGTTGGACACATCTGGTGACTAAGTATATCACCACCCTGACAGCTCATCATCTAGATAACTGTACATGACAACTAATGTTGGACACATCTGGGACTAAGTATATCGCCACACTGACAGCTCATCAATCTAGATACTGTACATGGACAACTAATGTTGGACACATCTGGGGTGACTAAGTATATCACCACACTGACAGCTCATCAATCTAGATAACTGTACATGACAACTAATGTTGGACACATCTGGTGACTAAGTATATCGCCACACTGACAGCTCATCAATCTAGATAACTGTACATGACAACTAATGTTGGACACATCTGGGGACTAAGTATATCACCACACTGACAGCTCATCAATCTAGATAACTGTACATGACAACTAATGTTGGACACATCTGGGGACTAAGTATATCGCCACACTGGCAGCTAATCAATCTAGATAACTGTACATGACAACTAATGTTGGACACATCTGGTGACTAAGTATATCGCCACACTGACAGCTCATCAATCTAGATAACTGTACATGACAACTAATGTTGGACACATCTGGTGACTAAGTATATCACCACACTGACAGCTCATCAATCTAGATAACTGTACATGACAACTAATGTTGGACATATCTGGGGACTAAGTATATCACCACACTGACAGCTCATCAATCTAGATAACTGTACATGACAACTAATGTTGGACACATCTGGGGACTAAGTATATACACCACACTGACAGCTCAATCAATCTAGATAACTGTACATGACAACTAATGTTGGACACATCTGGTGACTAAGTATATCGCCGCACTGACAGCTCATCAATCTAGATAACTGTACATGACAACTAATGTTGGACACATCTGGGGACTAAGTATATCACCACACTGACAGCTCATCAATCTAGATAACTGTACATGACAACTAATGTTGGACACATCTGCGGACTAAGTATATCGCCACACTGACAGCTCATCAATCTAGATAACTGTACACGTCAACTAATGTTGGACACATCTGGGGACTAAGTATACCACCACACTGACAGCTCATCAATCTAGATAACTGTACATGTCAACTAATGTTGGACACATCTGGGGACTAAGTATATCGCCACACTGACACTTTATCAATCTAGATAACTGTACATGACAACTAATGTTGGACACATCTGGGGACTAAGTATATCGCCACACTGACAGCTCATCAGTCTAGATAACTGTACATGACAACTAATGTTGGACACATCTGGGGACTAAGTATATCGCCACACTGACAGCTCATCAATCTAGATAACTGTACATGACAACTAATGTTGGACACATCTGGGGACTAAGTATATCACCACACTGACAGCTCATCAGTCTAGATAACTGTACATGACAACTAATGTTGGACACATCTGGCGACTAAGTATATTGCCACATTGACAGCTCATCAATCTAGATAACTGTACATGACAACTAATGTTGGACACATCTGGGGACTAAGTATATCGATGTAGAACTGTAGTCAGCCCATCAATCTCTGATAACTGCACTGTGGTAGTTGTAGGTGTGGTGGTGGTGATGATTGTCAGGTTGGTGCTGTTACCGGCTGCCAGGCAGTACTCTGGCTCCTGACCATGGCTGCAGCTAGGGCCCTCGGCCATGTTGATGATAGCCATAATGAAGCCAACAACAGCCACGATGATACCAAAAGCCATCAGGAGAATGGCGGCAATGTTTCTCCGTGAGAATATGGGCTCCTGGCGCAACCTCATGACACAAGCAGCGGGAACGATGTAGGCCAGCGGGGCGGCAGCGGTCACGCCCTGTAACAGAATTACAGATTGTGTCACGTGGATAGTGGGTTGCAGTGTGTCATGTTTATAGTGTGCCACAAAATACCATATCTATGGTGTGTCACACTGTTTCACGTTTATAGGCTCACACATATCTTTTATATGGATTTTTTTTTGCAATATGTCACGTTTGTATGGTGTCACCCATATAATGTACATAAGGCGTCGCACAGCATCACGTTTATAGTGTGTCACTGTATAACATTATAGTGTCACTGTATCACTTTGTATCTCTTTTATATTGTGTCACATTGTATTACGTTTATACTGTGTCACATTGTATTATGTTTATACTGTGTCACATTGTATTACGTTTATAGTTAGTCATATTGTATTACATTTATAGTGTGTCACGTTTTTTACGTTTAGAGGATGTCACATTGTATTGCTTTTATAGTGTGTCACATTGTATTACGTTTAGAGTGTGTCACATTGTATTACGTTTAGAGTGTGTCACATTGTATTGCTTTTATAGTGTGTCACATTGTATTACGTTTAGAGTGTGTCACATTGTATTGCGTTTATAGTGTGTCACGCTGTTTACGTTTATAGTGTGCCACATTATATTATATGTATAGCGTTTCACACTGTATTGCTTTTATAATGTATCATAATATATCTCATTTATAGTGTGTCACATTGTATCTTTTTTATGGTGTGTCACATTGCATTATTTATACTGTCACATTGTATTGCGTTCACATTGTGTCTCGTTTATAGTGTGTCACATTGTATCTCATTTATAGTGTATCACATTATATTACGTTTATAGTGTGTCATATTGTATTACGTTTATAATGTGTCATAATTGATCTCGTTTATAGTGTGTCATATTGTATTACTTTTATAATGTGTCATAATTTATCTCGTTTATAGTGTGTCATAATGTATTACGTTTATAATGTGTCATAATTTATCTCGTTTATAGTGTGTCATAATGTATTGCGTTTATAATGTGTCATAATTGATCTCGTTTATAGTGTGCCATATTGTATTACGTTTATAATGTGTCACATTCTATCACGTATATAGTGTGTCAATCTAATATCTAATATATCCATATAAAATAAATTCACATATAATATATCAACATCTAACATATACACATCTAGTATATCCACAATTAACATATGCACATCCAATTAACTCCCATGTTATATATCCATATGTAATATACCCGCATCTAATATATCCACATCTAATACTTTACACATTTAATATATCCACGTTTAATACATCCACATCTAATATTTCCACATTTAATATATCCACGTTTAATATATCCACATCTAATATATTAACATTTAATATATCCACTTCTAATATTTCCATGACGGTCTCCATGGCCGAGAAGTTAGCAGCTTCCGTAACCCCGAATACTCTCGTGGTTGACGTGAGCGCACGAGAACTGGAAGCGGTTCGAGTCGCGCCAGTGACTTATGAGAGTATGGAGCCGGTCGCTCAGAAAGCAATGGCAAACTACTGAGATAATCTTGCCAAGAAATTAACAATCAGCTGAAAGATGCTGATGTTGACAGCGATGTCCTATAAAGGATATGCAAAACATTTTACATTTTAATATATCCATATCTATGATATCCACATGTAATATATCCACATAAAATATAGCCACATCTAATATATATATACATAATATATAAACATCAAATATAGCCACATCTAATATATATACATAATATATAAACATCAAATATAGCCACATCTAATATATATACATAATATATAAACATCAAATATATCCACATCTAATATATCAATATCTAATACACCAAAATCTAATATATACACTCTCTTAAGAGAGCGAGAGACAGAGAAAGAGAGAGAGAGAGACAGAGGGAGAGAGAGAGAGAGAGAGAGAGAGAGAGAGAGAGAGAGAGAGAGAGAGAGAGAGAGAGAGAGAGAGAGAGATCAAATCAAATCAACTTTATTTTAAAAGGGTCACAAATTGGGCACGCAGGCCCGTCTTACATTCGGCCCTTCCAATCACTCATCTTTCGTTCATCAATAGTGTATTATATATTCACATAGTAAGAAGAAAAAAACATTGTCAAATGAATCAGGGATGTGCTGGTCCATAGCAGGCTACCCCAACCTCACCAGTCTCTTCCTGGCACGGTGGCGTGTCTTCGATCGCGTGCAAGACCTGTCCATACGTACTTCAAACCCAGAGTCTGACATTCCCTAAGACGACCTTCCACATAGGTGAGGGTTTCTCATGCATCAGTCGCAACGTCATCTATGTGATTACCTGCACACGATGCGACATGAGATATGTCGGTGGGACAGGATTACGTCTTGGGGACAGATTTAGACATCTTTCTGACATCACCAGCGGCGCCCTGAAACCAGTATCCATGCATTTCAACAGTCCTGACCACCATGGCGTAGCCGACATACAGGTCACGGCCATCAAATCATGCGCATCCCACGAACGGGATCGGAAGACATTGGAACACCGTCTCATCTTCCAGTTGGGCACACTCTCCCCTCACGGCCTCAATGTCCAACACAGCTTCATTTAACTCCCTACCCCACCCCCTTTCACCCCCTAGCTTACAGTCCACCATCTAGGTACGTGTAGGTCCTTTATAGGACATCACAATCAACTTTCTTGGCAGGTATGCGTTCGGTGTTTTACCATCGTTTTCTGAACGACCGCCATTCATGCCCCTCTGTGTGGACCAACACTGTGTAGTTTTCCGCAGCGATGTTTCGAGCGCTTAACGAGAATTGCCAATTGTCAACTGCGTCCACGACATCTTTGCCGGTCTTAATTTTCACTTTTCCGCACACATGGGCGCTTCTCCACCCGACTCCCCTCCCGCTTGACCTTTGACCCGTGTACCATACATCCGGTCTATTAATCCACTGGAGCCCTACACGTGTCAGTCTTTCCAAGCAAGGACACAGAATCAGATGAGTACATTTAATTAGTTTAATAGTTTAATATTGTCATAGTGTGTTTCATGTAGGTTTGTGTTGGTTTGTATTTGTTTGTCCTGTGCTGACCAAGGCTTTGGCCGCAACGTCCAATTTGTCTCTTGTAATCGTGTTTTAGTAAAGCTCACAATTTACTTCTCGTTTTTTTTTTGGGGGGTGATTCATTCATTAAACATAAACAATGCAAATTACCATGTTATGAGGCACATCTCCCATCCATCCACACATCACCCCACACACACACCCACATCCGCACACCCAGGGACACATACATACTCCACCAACCGACCCATCCCCCTCCCAAAATCCCCCCACCCACACACGCACTGCCCGCACCCTATCCTATAACCCATTTACACACTCACCACCCACACAAACATCCCCCACCAACCCACACATCCCACGCCCACTCACATACACATCCTAACCCACACACCCATCCACCACCCACTCATCCTCTACCAAGCTACCCACACCCCCAACCACCCATCCCCCAACCACACCTCCATCGATCACTCATACATCCTCCACCAACCCACACATCACGCACCCACTCACACATCTCCAACAAATACACACACATCCCCACCAACAGACATCTCCCTACCTACAAACACCATCTCCCTACACACCTATACATCCCCAATCCACTCACATACACCCCACCACCCAAAAATACATCCCCACCCACCCACAAATGCCCTAACTCACATCCTACACCACAC
Source organism: Cepaea nemoralis (assembly GCA_014155875.1). Taxonomy (NCBI): domain Eukaryota; kingdom Metazoa; phylum Mollusca; class Gastropoda; order Stylommatophora; family Helicidae; genus Cepaea; species Cepaea nemoralis. Next base: position 642,092 of record JACEFZ010016903.1, on the reverse strand, counting down.
ACATGTCCCCCATCCGTACATCACACACATCCCCAACCCACACAATATTCCTCACCCACACACCACACACACGTATCCTCCACCCACATACCCACTACCTACGCTCCACACACATATTCCCCCACCCACATACCACACAATATCCCTACCCACACACCACACACATATCCCACACCCACACCGATACCCCCACCTACCCACCACCCACATACCACACAAATCCCCCACCAACGCACACATCCCCCACCCACATATCCCCAACCCACACACCACACACATTTCCCCACCCACAGGTAGACAGAGACAGAGAAAGAACGAACGAACGAACAAATTTTATTTTCAAGGGTTACAAATTGGACACGCAGGCATCTTACATTCAGCCCTTCCAATCACTCATCTTTCGTTCATCAATAGTGCATGATAAATTCACATAGGAAAATAACACATTGTCAAATGAATGTTGTAAGCATAAACAATGCACAATACCATGTTATGAGATAGGCAGAAACACGTACACACGCACATTCATTAAACACACATACATACCTGCATACACATTTACATCATTTGCACAAACTCACAGTTATGCACACACTCAATAACATACAAATACACACTTCCTCGCATACACTACATGCATGCATACATACCCACACAAAGGCCTATACGTAAACATACACGAACACACACATACACACATACACACACGCATACACACACATATACACACGTCCATACACACACACACATACATACACACACGTACACACACTCATACACCAATACACACCTATACACATACGCACATGTACACATACATAATTGTTGCTTGTCCATCAAGAATGATGATGACCATTCATTTCATCCAGTGGGGTTGAAAGTATGGAGCTGTGAGTTCTAAGATGGCTGATAAGGTCTGTTTTGGCTCGAAATGCTCTTTGACAATGTGGACAAAGAATGCTTGACGTTTCTGGAGGAGGATTTTCTGCAGTGGTTTTTCGGTCCTGCCTTTTATTCACAGCTCTTGCAGTCCTGGTTGCCTCACAAGTGACTGCACCCTTGCGTAATGATGCACGCCACGAATTTCGGTCTCTGGCTGCAGTCTCCCAGGTGTCATGATGAATTCCAAAAGCATTCAGTGAGATTTTCAGTGTCTTTAAAGCTTTTCCTCTGGCCGCCTTGGGAGCGTTTACCACAACACACATACATAAACACACATACTCACACACACAAATATGCACACATATACGTACACATATAAATACACACGAACATACACACGCATACACACATGCACACACATGTAAACAAATACGCACACATACACACTAACACGCACATACACACGTATAAACATACACACATAGACACATATACACATACTCACACATCTAGACACATAGACGATGCTTCACATAACCACCAAACTAATATGAAAAACTCCTACACTTCACACACACACACACACACACACACACACACACATACACTGAAGATTATCGTGAGCATCCTCACAAAAACACAAATACACACTCCCTCGCATACACTGCATGCATGCGCCCATACACACACAAACATATACACATACATACACGAACATACACACATATATGCACGCACATACAAACGCATACGCACAGACACCCACATACACACCCACATACAGACACATACACACCTTTACACACATATAAACACACACATAGAAGCATACACACACCCATCCACCCATCCATCCACACACATACTCACATATTTACACACATACACGCTGCCTCACATAATCACTAACACTAATATGAACAAACTTCCACACTTCACTTTATACACACATATACACTGACGATTATGACGATTATCGTAAGTATCCTCACAAAAATGAACAAAGAATTTTTTCGGGAGGGGGGTGACTGGAGGAAAATTAAAATAATTAAAAAATGGTGAAATAAAAAATAAATATGTTATACATTGTGTAACGTAAAAAATAGTGAGTGAGAGACACAGAGAGACAGAGAGAGGCACAGTGAGAGATAGAGAGAGACACACACACAAACAGAGAGACAGAGAGAGATACACAGAGACAGACGCAGAGTACGAACGAACGAACAAATTTTATTTTCAAAGAGTCACAGATTGGGCACGCAGGCCCGTCTTACATTCGGCCCTTCCAATCATTCATCTTTATGCTCATCAATAGTGCATGGTACATTCACATAGGGAACAAAAATATTGTCAGATGAATGTTGTAAACATAAACAGTGCATATTACCATGTTATGAGAGAGGCAGACACACGTACACACGCACATTCATAAACACACATACTTGTATACATACTGACACACATACTTGTATACATACTGACTTCAGGTGATAGGTGATTTCTTGAGCATCGCACGCATTATCTCAGCTGTGATTATCCATTCTTCGTCTGTCCCGACCCCCTCGCACAACTGAGAGAGTGTCGTTGTGGTCCTCTGTCTGGCGGGCTCGTCTTTCTGGTCAGTCTGTTCTATGTAGCGTGCAAGAAGGGCCTTACCTATATCCGCATCCGACTTTTTCCATGTGAGGTCTGTGCCTTGAAAGTCCGGAATACCCCTACGTTGTGCAGCACCGTCCATGCTCTTATGGAGGCACCAGAATGTCGTAAGAGATCGCTCGGAGCACACCTTCCTGCAGAACTCGTCCCATTTCTCGGCCTTGGCCTGTTTAGCGCAGGATTTGAATAAAGTCATCGTCCTATGGACCTCAGTCTTCAGGTTCGCCAACTAAACCTGTGGCATGTTAGCCTTTCTGGCTTTTTGCCAGTCTTTGACAACCTGCCCCTTTTCCAGCCATGCCTTTTCGACCTCTCCATTCCACCATGGTGGCTGCAACCATCTTTCTTGTCTCCTGCGGGAGGAAGTTAGTTTTCTTCTTCTGATCTTGCTTATGGTGTCCTGACCAGTGTTGTCGTACGGGAAGGCATTTGTCTTGTTTCTTTGACTCATGGCCCCGTCTTTCTTGATCAGGATGACACAAGGGTAGTGGTCACTATCGTGGTATCCCAGTGTGCACCACCGGCACCTTGGTGCGATGGTGGGCGACACCAGAGCCAAGTCAGAGTCACCTGGTCGAGTGGCTATTCTAGTGACCTTCCCATCATTCAGACATACTAGGGCATCTAACACCGCCCCAGGCCCAGACGGCATCCGATATGGTGACCTACTGGTGATATCAGATGATGACATGGAGGAACTGGCCAGAGAATTCAACACCAGTATCCAGAGGGGTCAGATCAAAGAAGAATGGCTACACAGCTACTTGCTGCCGCTGCCAAAACCGAACAAAGACCATTCCAAGATAAGCGGCTACAGAATCACTACGATGCAGAATACTGTTGGTAAGTTACTGGAGAAAATTGTAGCACACAGACTTGCTTATCACTTGGAACAACTCAGCTGCTTCCCGCCCACACTTGGAGGATACAGACGTAACAAAGAGTCATGGCTGAATGCGGCGGTCTTTGCTCAAGATGTTTACGAAGGATTTCACACCCACATCCTCCCATCCACCCACACACGCCAACCCACACCCCACCCATCCCATACACAAATCCCCCCCCCACACACACACATCATCCACCCACAGAGCCATCCCCCAACCCATCCACACATCCCTCACCCACCCATCCATACACTTCTCCTACCCAGCCAAACACTCATCCCCCCACACACACATGCTCCCACCCACACATCCTCCAGCCATACACACACCCCAGCAAAATACATCTCCCCAGCCATGCACACACCCCAGCAATACATATCTCCCCAGCCACACACACACCCCCCCCCCCACCAATAAAATATCCCCACACATCCCTACACACACACACATCCCCCATCCACCCACACACATCCCCACCACCCATACATCCCCACACACACACATACACCCATACACAGAGGGGAGAGAGAGAGAGAGAGAGAGAGAGAGAGAGAGAGAGAGAGAGAGAGAGAGAGAGAGAGAGAGAAGAGAAGAGAGAAGGGACAATGGTGCAGGAATAAGAACGAACGCTTACATTCAGTTCCAACACAAACCCTAGACAGTCTGTTGCCATGGAGATAGCAGCTGTCACAGCAGCGATGGCCATGGTCACACTGATGTGCCTCCACAGCGGAGCTTCCTGATTCGATGGGAAAATGGCGTTTTCCACAACCTGTATGAGAGGGCGGTGACAATATAAAGCGGTAATTCTATACAGCACAATGTGCTCATAGTACATCTCTGTCCGCACGTCTACATACTGGGGTATCAAAGTACATGTTCTCATCAATTCACAGTTTGTGTCAATGGCTGCCATTACTGTACATGTTGTATCAGTACTATCACAGTTTGTATCAATGGCTACCAGAAATGTATATGTTGTACCAGTGCTATCACAGTTTGTGTCAATGGCTGGCAGAAGTGTACATGTTGTACCAGTACTATCACAGTTTGTGTCAATGGCTGCCATTACTGTACATGTTGTATCAGTAATATCACAGTTTGTATCAATGGCTACCAGAAATGTATATGTTGTACCAGTGCTATCACAGTGTGTGTCAATGGCTGGCAGAAGTGTACATGTTGTACCAGTACTATCACAGTTTGTGTCAATGGCTGCCATTACTGTACATGTTGTATCAGTAATATCACAGTTTGTATCAATGGCTACCAGAAATGTACATGTTGTACCAGTAGTATCACAGTTTGTGTCAATGGCTGCCAGAAATGTACATGTCCTCTCACAGACAGTGTCTGAGGTATCGTGTCAGGACTTATAGAATGACAATGATATCAAAGGACATATTTGCATCCATTGTTTGTGAGGTATCGTGTCAGGACTTATAGAATGACAATGATATCAAAGGACATATTTGCATCCAGTGTTTGTGAGGTTTCGTGTCAGGACTTATAGAATGACATGCTATCAAAGGACATATTTGCATCCAGTGCTTGTGAGGTATCGTGTCAGGACTTGTAGAATGACAATGATATCAAAGGACATATTTGCATCCATTGTTTGTGAGGTATTGTGTCAGGACTTGTAGAATGACAATGATATCAAAGGACATATTTGCATCGCGTGTTTGTCAGTCTGTGTGTACTCACAAACAGACACACACATCATCATCATAAAGTGCCATACCAGCTGGCGTAGGCGTTCATGTGTCTCCATTTATCTGGGTCTTTGGTATTCTGGATCAACTCTGCTCATGATATTCCCCCATGTCACCGTCTCAATCCATCCAGCATCATTTCTCTTGGTTGGACTTTACCTCTCTTCCCCTCGATCACGATGTTCTCTAATGCCTCTCTTCTCATCGCATGACCAAATAAAGCTGTTTGTTTCTTTCTTATTGTTGTATTGAATGTTTTACTCTCATTAGCCTCTTTCAGACAGTCGTCCTCTGGCAGTCCAAGGAATTCGCAACATTCGTCTTAGGAACCACATTGCTGTTGCTTCCAAGTTCTTCCTAATTTGTTCATGTACATTCCAAGATTCACTGACATACAGCAAAACTGGTTCTATATAGCACTTCAACAACACAGTCAGACATATATGTCACAAATACCTCAGATTTGTCTCTCTGCCTTGCTTGGCCAACATATGTCACAAATACCTCAGATTTGTCTCTCTGACCTGCTTGGCCAACATATGTCACAAATACCTCAGATTTGTCTCTCTGACCTGCTTGACCAACATGTCAAAAATACCTCAGATTTGTCTCTCTGTCCTGCTTGGCCAACATATGTCACAAATACCTCAGATTTGTCTCTCTGACCTGCTTGGCCAACATATGTCACAAATACCTCAGATTTGTCTCTCTGACCTGCTTGGCCAACATATGTCACAAATACCTCAGATTTGTCTCTCTGACCTGCTTGGCCAACATATGTCACAAATACCTCAGATTTGTCTCTCTGACCTGCTTGGCCAACATATGTCACAAATACCTCAGATTTGTCTCTCTGACCTGCTTGGCCAACATATGTCACAAATACCTCAGATTTGTCTCTCTGACCTGCTTGGTCAACATATGTCACAAATACCTCAGATTTGTCTCTCTGACCTGCTTGGTCAACATATGTCACAAATACCTCAGATTTGTCTCTCTGCCCTGCTTGACCAACATATGTCACAAATACCTCAGATTTGTCTCTCTGCCCTGCTTGGCCAACATATGTCACAAATACCTCAGATTTGTCTCTCTGCCCTGCTTGGCCACCATATGTCACAAATACCTCAGAATTGTCTCTCTGCCCTGCTTGACCAACATATGTCACAAATACCTCAGATTTGTCTCTCTGCCCTGCTTGGCCAACATATGTCACAAATACCTCAGATTTGTCTCTCTGACCTGCTTGACCAACATATGACACAAATACCTCAGATTTGTCTCTCTGCCCTGCTTGACCAACATATGTCACAAATACCTCAGATTTGTCTCTCTGCCCTGCTTGACCAACATATGTCACAAATACCTCAGATTTGTCTCTCTGCCCTGCTTGGCCAACATATGTCACAAATACCTCAGATTTGTCTCTCTGACCTGCTTGACCAACATATGTCACAAATACCTCAGATTTGTCTCTCTGTCCTGCTTGACCAACATATGTCACAAATAACTCAGATTTGTCTCGCTGCCTTGCTTGGCCAACATATGTCACACATACCTCAGATTTGTCTCGCTGCCTTGCTTGGCCAACATATGTCACACATACCTCAGATTTGTCTCTCTGCCCTGCTTGGCATACATATGTCACAAATACCTCAGATTTGTCTCTCTGCCCTGCTTGGCATACATATGTCACAAATACCTCAGATTTGTCTCTCTGCCTTGCTTGACCAACATATGTCACAAATACCTCAGATTTGTCTCTCTGTCCTGTTTGACCAACATATGTCACAAATACCTCAGATTTGTCTCGCTGCCTTGCTTGGCCAACATATGTCACAAATACCTCAGATTTGTCTCCCTGCCCTGCTTGACCAACATATGTCACAAATACCTCAGATTTGTCTCTCTGCCCTGCTTGATCAATATATGTCACAAATACCTCAGATTTGTCTCTCTGCCCTGCTTGACCAACATATGTCACAAATACCTCAGATTTGTCTCTCTGTCCTGCTTGACCAACATATGTCACAAATACCTCAGATTTGTCTCTCTGACCTGCTTGGTCAACATATGTCACAAATACCTCAGATTTGTCTCTCTGTCCTGCTTGACCAACATATGTCACAAATACCTCAGATTTGTCTCTCTGTCCTGCTTGACCAACATATGTCACAAATACCTCAGATTTGTCTCTCTGTCCTGCTTGACCAACATATGTCACAAATACCTCAGATTTGTCTCTCTGTCCTGCTTGACGAACATATGTCACAAATACCTCAGATTTGTCTCTCTGCCCTGCTTGACCAACATATGTCACAAATACCTCAGATTTGTCTCTCTGCCCTGCTTGACCAACATATGTCACAAATACATCAGATTTGTCTCTCTGTCCTGCTTGACCAACATATGTCACAAATACCTCAGATTTGTCTCTCTGCCCTGCTTGGTCAACATATGTCACAAATACCTCAGATTTGTCTCTCTGCCCTGCTTGACCAACATATGTCACAAATACCTCAGATTTGTCTCTCTGACCTGCTTGGTCAACATATGTCACAAATACCTCAGATTTGTGTCTCTGACCTGCTTGGTCAACATATGTACACAAATACCTCAGATTTGTGTCTCTGACCTGCTTGGTCAACATATGTCACAAATACCTCAGATTTGTCTCTCTGACCTGCTTGACCAACATATGTCACAAATACCTCATATTTGTCTCTCTGACCTGCTTGACCAACATATGTCACAAATACCTCAGATTTGTGTCTCTGACCTGCATGGTCAACATATGTCACAAATACCTCAGATTTGTCTCTCTGCCCTGCTTGACCAACATATGTCACAAATACCTCAGATTTGTCTCTCTGTCCTGCTTGGTCAACATATGTCACAAATACCTCAGATTTGTCTCTCTGTCCTGCTTGGTCAACATATGTCACAAATACCTCAGATTTGTCTCTCTGCCATGCTTGACCAACATATGTCACAAATACCTCAGATTTGTCTCTCTGCCTTGTTAGACCAACATATGTCACAAATACCTCAGATTTGTCTCTCTGCCCTGCTTGGTCAACATATGTCACAAATACCTCAGATTGTCTCTCTGCCCTGCTTGACCAATATATGTCACAAATACCTCAGATTTGTCTCTCTGCCTTGCTTGACCAACATATGTTACAAATACCTCAGATTTGTCTCTCTGCCTTGCTTGACCAACATATGTCACAAATACCTCAGATTTGTCTCTCTGCCCTGCTTGGTCAACATATGTCACAAATACCTCAGATTTGTCTCTCTGCCCTGCTTGGTCAACATATGTCACAAATACCTCAGATTTGTCTCTCTGCCCTGCTTGACCAACATATGTCACAAATACCTCAGATTTGTCTCTCTGCCTTGCTTGACCAACATATGTCACAAATACCTCAGATTTGTCTCTCTGTCCTGCTTGGTCAACATATGTCACAAATACCTCAGATTTGTCTCTCTGCCTTGCTTGACCAACATTTGTCACAAATACCTCAGATTTGTCTCTCTGCCCTGCTTGGCCAACATATGTCACAAATACCTCAGATTTGTCTCTCTGCCTTGCTTGACCAACATATGTCACAAATACCTCAGATTTGTCTCTCTGCCTTGCTTGACCAACATATGTCACAAATACCTCAGATTTGTCTCTCTGCCTTGCTTGACCAACATATGTCACAAATACCTCAGATTTGTCTCTCTGTCCTGCTTGGCCAACATATGTCACAAATACCTCAGATTTGTCTCTCTGTCCTGCTTGGCCAACATATGTCACAAATACCTCAGATTTGTCTCTCTGCCTTGCTTGACCAACATATGTCACAAATACCTCAGATTTGTCTCTCTGCCTTGCTTGACCAACATATGTCACAACTACCTCAGATTTGTCTCTCTGTCCTGCTTGACCAACATATGTCACAAGTACCTCAGATTTGTCTCTCTGTCCTGCTTGACCAACATATGTCACAAATACCTCAGATTTGTCTCTCTGTCCTGCTTGACCAACATATGTCACAAATACCTCAGATTTGTCTCTCTGCCTTGCTTGACCAACATATGTCACAAATACCTCAGATTTGTCTCTCTGTCCTGCTTGACCAACATATGTCACAAATACCTCTGATTTGTCTCGCTGCCTTGCTTGGCCAACATATGTCACAAATACCTCAGATTTGTCTCTCTGCCCTGCTTGGCCAACATATGTCACAAATACCTCAGATTTGTCTCTCTGCCTTGCTTGACCAACATATGTCACAAATACCTCAGATTTGTCTCTCTGTCCTGTTTGACCAACATATGTCACAAATACCTCAGATTTGTCTCGCTGCCTTGCTTGGCCAACATATGTCACACATACCTCAGATTTGTCTCTCTGCCCTGCTTGACCAACATATGTCACAAATACCTCAGATTTGTCTCTCTGCCCTGCTTGACCAACATATGTCACAAATACCTCAGATTTGTCTCTCTGCCCTGCTTGACCAACATATGTCACAAATACCTCAGATTTGTCTCTCTGCCCTGCTTGACCAACATATGTCACAAATACCTCAGATTTGTCTCTCTGCCCTGCTTGACCAACATATGTCACAAATACCTCAGATTTGTCTCTCTGCCTTGCTTGGTCAACATATGTCACAAATACCTCAGATTTGTCTCTCTGACCTGCTTGACCAACATATGTCACAAATACCTCAGATTTGTCTCTCTGACCTGCTTGGCCAACATATGTCACAAACACCTCAGATTTGTCTCTCTGCCCTGCTTGGTCAACATATGTCACAAATACCTCAGATTTGTCTCTCTGACCTGCTTGACCAACATATGTCACAAATACCTCAGATTTGTCTCTCTGCCCTGCTTGGTCAACATATGTCACAAATACCTCAGATTTGTCTCTCTGCCCTGCTTGGCCAACATATGTCACAAATACCTCAGATTTGTCTCTCTGCCCTGCTTGGCCAACATATGTCACAAATACCTCAGATTTGTCTCTCTGTCCTGCTTGGCCAACATATGTCACAAATACCTCAGATTTGTCTCTCTGACCTGCTTGGTCAACATATGTCACAAATACCTCAGATTTGTCTCTCTGTCCTGCTTGGTCAACATATGTCACAAATACCTCAGATTTGTCTCTCTGACCTGCTTGGTCAACATATGTCACAAATACCTCAGATTTGTCTCTCTGACCTGCTTGGTCAACATATGTCACAAATACCTCAGATTTGTCTCTCTGTCCTGCTTGACCAACATATGTCACAAATACCTCAGATTTGTCTCTCTGCCCTGCTTGGTCAACATATGTCACAAATACCTCAGATATGTCTCTCTGCCCTGCTTGGTCAACATATGTCACAAATACCTCAGATTTGTCTCTCTGCCCTGTTTGGTCAACATATGTCACAAATACCTAAGATTTGTCTCTCTGCCCTGCTTGGTCAACATATGTCACAAATACCTCAGATTTGTCTCTCTGCCCTGCTTGGTCAACATATGTCACAAATACCTCAGATTTGTCTCTCTGACCTGCTTGGTCAACATATGTCACAAATACCTCAGATTTGTCTCTCTGACCTGCTTGGTCAACATATGTCACAAATACCTCATATTTGTCTCTCTGCCCTGCTTGGTCAACATATGTCACAAATACCTCAGATTTGTCTCTCTGACCTGCTTGGTCAACATATGTCACAAATACCTCAGATTTGTCTCTCTGCCCTGCTTGGTCAACATATGTCACAAATACCTCAGATTTGTCTCTCTGACCTGCTTGGTCAACATATGTCACAAATACCTCAGATTTGTCTCTCTGTCCTGATTGGTCAACATATGTCACAAATACCTCAGATTTGGTCTCTCTGTCCTGATGGTCAACATATGTCACAAATACCTCAGATTTGTCTCTCTGTCCTGATTGGTCAACATATGTCACAAATACCTCAGATTTGTCTCTCTGTCCTGATTGGTCAACATATGTCACAAATACCTCAGATTTGTCTCTCTGTCCTGATTGGTCAACATATGTCACAAATACCTCAGATTTGTCTCTCTGTCCTGATTGGTCAACATATGTCACAAATACCTCAGATTTGTCTCTCTGTCCTGATTGGTCAACATATGAGGGCAAACATGTATCTGGTCTACATATCTTCCTGTGTCATTGCAAAGTGTTTGTGACCATACACACGTGATATGTTCTTTCTAGTCACATGATCATGACTAACGTGTTATACTTTCTAGTCACAACATGTAAACAAGGATAAGAACATGAACACAACAACATATAAACAAGGATAAGTTCCTGTAACGCACCTGTCTGGTGACAAAACACTCTACGGGATAGGTCAGCATGATAGTGATGGCGAAGCACAGACGACAGATATTCATCAAGATGTCGTCACGGCAGTAGTTCTCCAGCAGGTCTCCTGCACGGACACACAGGACACAATCATGGCCAGGAATACATCATACCTCCTTATTTGTACACTTGTCGTTATTATTTCCAACAAACAGATTTCAAGCAAACATAAGTCTTCTAAGATCTCCATACGTTTGTCGTTACTGTTTAGTAATAGACATAATTCTAGCAAAAATATACTTTTGTCTTCTATCATGTGCATACGTTTGTCGTTACGGTTTACTAATAGACAGATGTCTGTCAAATATATTCTTTTGTCTTCTAAGATATCAACACGTTTATCTTTAGTGTTTACTAACAGACAGATTTCTCGGAAATATATACTTTTGCCTTCTATGATATACATACGTATATCGTTAGTGTTTACTAACAGACAGATGTCTAGCAAATCAGGACTGTGGTTATCACGTGTGTCTCTTTCCTACTTCTGGAATTTTTACAGTAAAACGTGTGTATCCATGATACTGTCAGTGACAGATTGATTGACATCACATATGTCATATTGTCAGTGACAGATTGATTGACTTCACATATGTCATACTGTCAGTGAAAGACTGACTTTATATGTGCCATACAGTCAGTCAATTATTGACTTTATATGTGTAATACAAGGAATGAATTCTTTTCCCCGAACACGCAGTTCACGCTACAAACAACCTCGGACAGATGTAAAAACATGTCACTGTGCATAATGACGTCGCCAGAATGCCAACACAAAAGTCCTACATGAAAATACAGTTCATCGTCGATGGAAGCTGCAGTCACTAGAAGACCAGCAGCCCCATATTTCTGCATAAGACTAAAACTGGTCAATTCTGCGACACAGCCTGCCACCATTGCCCCGAACATCCAGTTCACGCTCTAAAGAACCTCGGGCAGATGTAAAAGCATTTCACACGAAATTCACAGCTCACAGTGTCGCGCCGCGCACTCATCTCAGTAGCAGGGCGACGGAACCATGCACTTCCAGTCCAACATGGGGAAAATGCGAATGCAAACGGTAGCCACGAGCAAACACAATCCAGAGGCCTTAACCACTTCAATGCCTATCTTTCATGTTCGCGACCGGACGTAAAATATCAAACATTGCCTCAAACATCAAACATGTCTAAAACATAAAACATTGTCTCAAACATAAAACATTGCCTCAAACATCGAACATTGCCTCAAACATCGAAAATTGCCTCAAATATCAAACATTGCCTCAAACATCAAACATTGTTTAAACATCAAACATGTCTCAAACATCAAACATGTCTCAAACATCAATCATTGCCTCAAACATCATACATTGCTTCCAACATCATACGTTAAGTCAAACATCAAAACATTGCGTCAAACATCATACATTGCCTCCAACATCATACGTTGACTCAAACATCAAACACGTGTCAAACATCAAACATGTCTCAAACATGTCTCAAACCTCAAACATGTCTCAAACCTCAAGCATGCATGAAACATCAAACATGCCCCAAACATCAAACATGTCTCAAACATCAAACATGTCTCTCAACATCAATCTTGCCTCAAACATGTCTCAAACATCAAACATCGAGTCACATTCTACTCCTCCATGGGGATCCTACTTATTTGACCTCTGACCTTCCGTCCGACCTGTGAAAGCCACGTAGCCAGTTACACCCACAACCAGGAGGACCAGCATGGCGAAGAGGACGCTGAAGTGGGTCACAAAGCCCCAGCGCTTCTGGGTGGGGTTCTCCAGAGAGGCGTGGATCAGGAACATACTGTGGTGGCACATGTAGGCTGTTGAAGACATCACGGTCATCTCAGTATACCACAGACATATCCACATCAAAATGCCATGATTACGTCAATATGACATAGATATTTCAACATGTCATGACTACAATATTCCACGTCGTCATCATCGAGTGCCCTGCCAGCTGGCGTAGGCGTTCATGACTCTCCACAGATCTCGGTCCTTGGTTTTCTGGGTCAACTCTGATGATGATATTCCTCCATGCCACCATCTCAATCCATCCAGCATCATATCTCTTCGTCTGCCTCTGCCTCTCTTACCCTCAATCTTTCCAGTTGTCACGATGTTCTCCAATGCTTCTCCAGTGTCTAGAAATGTTGAAACATACCTCAAGTCTAGCAATGTTAAAACATACCTCAAGTCTAGCAATGTAGAAAAAAACCTCAAGTCTAGTAATGTTAAAACATACCTCAAGTCTGGCAATGTTAAAACATACCTCAAGTCTAGTAATGTTAAAACATACCTCAAGTCTAGCAATATTAAAACAGACCTCAAGTCTAGCAATGTTAAAACATACCTCAAGTCTAGTAATGTTAAAACATACCTCAAGTCTAGCAATGTAGAAAGAAAACCCAAGTCTGGCAATGTTAAAACATACCTCAAGTCTGGTAATGTAGAAACAAACCTCAAGTCTGGCAATGTTAAAACATACCTCAAGTCTAGCAATGTTAAAACATACCTCAAGTCTGGCAATGTTAAAACTTACCTCAAGTCTGGCAATGTTAAAACATACCTCAAGTCTAGCAATGTAGAAAAAAACCTCAAGTCTAGCAATGTAGAAAAAAACCTCAAGTCTGGCAATGTTAAAACATACCTCAAGTCTAGCAATGTTAAAACATACCTCAAGTCTGGCAATGTTAAAACTTACCTCAAGTCTGGCAATGTTAAAACATACCTCAAGTCTAGTAATGTTAAAACATACCTCAAGTCTAGCAATGTTAAAACTTACCTCAAGTCTGGCAATGTTAACACATACCTCAAGTCTAGCAATGATGAAACATAGCTCAAGTCTGGCAATGTTAAAACAGACCTCAAGTCTAGCAATGTTAAAACGGACCTCAAGTCTAGCAATGTTAAAACAGACCTCAAGTCTAGCAATGTTAAAACATACCTCAAGTCTAGCAATGTTAAAACAGACCTCAAGTCTAGCAATGTTAAAACATACCTCAAGTCTAGCAATGTTGAAACATATCTCAAGTCTAGCAATGTTAAAACATACCTCAAGTCTAGCAATGTTAAAACATACCTCAAGTCTAGCAATGTTGAAACATATCTCAAGTCTAGTGAAACGTAGGTCAAGTCAAGCAATGTTAAAACATACCGTATGCCATGATTCCGACTGCCTGGGAGATGTTGTAGTTGGCAAACTGCCAGGCGTCATTAGTTGGGGGACTGTAGAGGACAAGGGTAATAGTTGACAGTGTCTGCAGCAGATATACATGTGCTCAACATCACAGATACACATGTGCTCAACATTACAGATACACATGTGCTCAACATTACAGATACACATGTGCTCAACATCACAGATACACATGTGCTCAACATCACAGATACACATGTGCTCAACATTACAGATACACATGTACTCATCTTCAGAGAAACACCGAGAAACGTCAAAGAAACACAACATCACAGTAATACAGAAAGAAATCACAGAAAATCATGTGCTCAACATCACAGAAAACCGACATCACAGAAACACATATTCTCAACATCACAGAAAATCGACATCACAGAAACACAGAAAAATGTCACAGAAACACATGTGCTCAACATCACAGAAACACAGAAGAAACATCACAGATACACAAGTGATCAACATTCAGAAACACAGAAAATCGCCACAGAAAAACATGTACTCAACATCACAGAAACACAGAAAATCATCACAGATACACATGTACTCAACATCACAGAAACACAGGGAAAAAACGTCACAGAGACACAACATCACAGAAACAGAAAAACGTTACAGAAACACAACATCACAGAAACACAACATCACAGAAACACAACATCACAGAAACACAACATCACAGAAACACAACATCACAGAAACACAACATCACAGAAACACAACATCACAGAAACAGAAAAACGTTACAGAAACACATGTGCTCAACATCACAGAAACTCAACATCACAGAAACACAACATCACAGAAACACAACATCACAGAAACACAACATCACACAAACACAACATCACACAAACACAACATCACAGAAACACAACATCACAGAAACACAACATCACAGAAACACAACATCACAGAAACACAACATCACAGAAACAGAAAAACGTTACAGAAACACATGTGCTCAACATCACAGAAACTCAACATCACAGAAAAACAGAAACACAACATCACAGAAACACAACATCACAGAAACAGAAAAACGTTACAGAAACACATGTGCTCAACATCACAGAAACACATGTGCTCAACATCACAGAAACACCGAAAAACATGAGAGAAACACAGAAAAACATCACAGAACACCTGTGCCCAACATGACAGAAAGGAGAGAAGCAGGCAATGAATGCAGCAGTGGAATCTCACAGGTGTCCTACGAACGTGGTCAGTCGGATGATGACAGCGATCATGATGAAGAAGATCAGCACAATGGATAGGAAGGCCCACTGAAACAAACATAGCAGCATAGCATTATAGTTTCTCAGGGAAATAACACCAGTCCATTATAGTTTCTTCGGTAAAATAACATCATAACATTATAGTTTCTCTGTTAAATAACAAGAAAGTATCATAGTTTCTGTGTGAGATAAAATCACAATACTATAGTTTCTCTATAAAAATAAAATTTAAATATTAATATTATAACATTAAAGTACGTCAGTGAAATAGAATTACAATATTAAAGTTAAGCTATAATATAAAATAACACACATTAAAATTATAACATAGAAGTATGTCAGTGACATAACATTACAAATTATAGCTTATCGATAACATAAAATAACAATGCAACATTAAAACACTAAAGTATGTCAGTGAAAACACATCACAATATTATAGTTTCGTGTGTAAAGTAATATAACAGCCTGACACACTGATGGAATGACCAGCATACAACAGCCTGACACACTGATGGAGTGACCAGCATACAACAACCTGACACACTGATGGAGTGACCAGCATACAACAGCCTGACACACTGATGGAGTGACCAGCATACAACAGCCTGACACACTGATGGAGTGACCAGCATACAACAGCCTGACATACAGATGGAGTGACCAGCATATAACAGCCTGACACACTGATGGAGTGACCAGCATACAACAGCCTGACACACTGATGGAGTGACCAGCATACAACAGCCTGACACACTGATGGAGTGACCAGCATACAACAGCCTGACACACTGATGGAGTGACCAGCATACAACAGCCTGACATACAGATGGAGTGACCAGCATATAACAGCCTGACACACTGATGGAGTGACCAGCATACAACAGCCTGACACACTGATGGAGTGACCAGCATACAACAGCCTGACATACAGATGGAGTGACCAGCATACAACAGCCTGACACACTGATGGAGTGACCAGCATATAACAGCCTGACATACAGATGGAGTGACCAGCATATAACAGCCTGACACACTGATGGAGTGACCAGCATACAACAGCCTGACATACAGATGGAGTGACCAGCATACAACAGCCTGACACACTGATGGAGTGACCAGCATATAACAGCCTGACATACAGATGGCGTGACCAGCATATAACAGCCTGACATACAGATGGAGTGACCAGCATACAACAGCCTGACATACTGATGGAGTGACCAGCATATAACAGCCTGACACTCTGATGGAGTGACCAGCATACAACAGCCTGACACACTGATGGAGTGACCAGCATACAACAGCCTAATACACTGATGGAGTGACCAGCATACAATAGTCTGACATACAGATGGAGGTAATATTATCATACAAATATACACTGATGGAGAGAGTATTATCATACAAACACACACAGATGGAGGAAATATTATCATACAAACATACACATATGGAGGGAATATTATCATACAAACACACACATATGGAGGGAATATTATCATACAAACACACAGATGGAGGGAATATTATCATACAAACACAAACATATGGAGGGAATATTATCATACAAACACACAGATGGAGGGAATATTATCATACAAACACACACATATGGAGGGAATATTATCATACAAACACACACATGGAGGGAATATGATCATACAAACACACACATATGGAGGGAATATTATCATACAAACACACAGATAGAGGGAATATTATCATACAAACACACACATATGGAGGGAATATTATCATACAAACACACACAGATGGCGGGAATATGATCATACAAACACACACAGATGGAGGGAATATGATCATACAAACACACACAGATGGAGGGAATATTATCATACAAACACACACATATGGAGGGAATTTGATCATACAATCACACACAGATGGAGGGAATATGATCATACAAACACACACAGATGGAGTTAATATTATCATACAAACTTACACATATGGAGGGAATATTATCATACAAACACACACATATGGAGGGAATATTATCATACAAACACACACAGATAGAGGGATTATGATCATACACACACACACATATGGAGGGAATATGATCATACAATCACACACAGATGGAGGGAATATGATCATACAAATACACACAGATGGAGGGAATATTATCATACAAACATACACAGATGGAGGGAATATTATCATACAAACACACACATATGGAGGGAATATTATCATACAAATACACACAGATGGAGGGAATATGATCATACAAACACACACAGATGGAATAGTATCATACAAACACACACAGATGGAGGGAATATTATCATACAAACACACACATATGGAGGGAATTTGATCATACAAACACACACAGATGGAGGGAATATTATCATACAAACACACACATATGGAGGGAATATTATCATACAAACACAAAGATGGAGGGAATATTATCATACAAACACACACATGTGGAGGGAATATTATCATACAAACACACACATATGGAGGGAATATTATCATACAAATACACGCAGATGGAGTGAATATTATCATACAAACACACACATATGGAGGGAATATTATCATACAAACACACACAGATGGAGGGAATATGATCATACAAACACACACAGATAGAGGGATTATGATCATACACATACACACAGATGGAGGGAATATGATCATACAAACACACATAGACAGAATAGTACCATACAAACGCCTACAGATGGCGGGAATGTTATCACACAAACACACACAGATGGAGGGAAAAGTATCATTGAAACAAACGCAGTATGGAATCAGTATAGAACACACTATCTGGTATTTTCGTTTCCGCCAAAGATTTCCAGTTGTTCTTGGACGATTTTATTATAACCGAATTATGATAATGGACATGTCTTACTGACAGACATGATGACACAACAACAACAACAACAACAACAACAACAACAACAACAACAAAAAAAAAAACAATAACAACAACAACAACAGCTGGGCTGACCTTGCCAAGCTTGGTGATGTCCTTGTACAGCGACAGTGGCAGGGTGATGACCAGATTGACCAGCAGAATGATGAACTGGCGACTGCCGAGCACGGAGTGCAGGAGTGATGCACCTGAGGGTCACAGACAAGTCAGTCACAATCTGATTGTTATCACTGTCCAGGTTAGTGTTATCACTGTCCAGGTTAGTGTTATCGCTGTCCAGGTTAGTGTTATCACTGTCAGGGTTAGTGTTATCACTGTCCAGGTTAGTGTTATCACTGTCCAGTTAGAGTTATCACTGTCCAGGTTAGTGTTATCACTGTCCAGGTTAGTGTTATCACTGTCCAGTTAGTGTTATCACTGTCCAGGTTAGTGTTATCACTGTCCAGGTTATTGTTATCACTGTCCAGGTTAGTGTTATCACTGTCCAGGTTAGTGTTATCCCTGACAAGGTTAGTGTTATCACTGTCCAGGTTAGTGTTATCACTGTCCAGTTAGAGTTATCACTGTCCAGGTTAGTGTTATCACTGTCCAGGTTAGTGTTATCACTGTCCAGTTAGTGCTATCACTGTCCAGGTTAGTGTTATCACTGTCCAGGTTAGTGTTATCACTGTCCAGGTTAGTGTTATCACTGTCCAGGTTAGTGTTATCACTGTCCAGGTTTGTGTTATCACTGTCCAGGTTAGTGTTATCACTGTCCAGGTTAGTGTTATCACTGTCCAGGTTAGTGTTATCACTGTCCAGGTTAGTGTTATCACTGTTAGGATTAGTGTTATCACTGTTAGGGTTAGTGTTATCACTGTCCAGGTTAGTGTTATCACTGTCCAGGTTAGTGTTATCACTGTCCAGGTTAGTGTTATCACTGTCCAGGTTAGTGTTATCACTGTCCAGGTTAGTGTTATCACTGTCCAGGTTAGTTTTATCGCTGTCCAGGTTAGTGTTATCGCTGTCCAGGTTAGTGTTATCATTGCCCAGGTTAGTGTTATCGCTGTCCAGGTTAGTGTTATCATTGCCCAGGTTAGTGTTATCATTGCCCAGGTTAGTGTTATCATTGCCCAGGTTAGTGTTATCACTGTCAGGGTTAGTGTTATCACTGTCCACGTTAGTGTTATCATTGCCCAGGTTAGTGTTATCATTGCCCAGGTTAGTGTTATCATTGCCCAGGTTAGTGTTATCACTGTCCAGGTTAGTGTTATCACTGTCCAGTTAGTGTTATCACTGTCCAGGTTAGTGTTATCGTTTTCCAGGTTAGTGTTATCGCTGTCCAGGTTAGTGTTATCACTGTCAGGGTTAGTGTTATCACTGTCTAGGTTAGTGTTATCACTGTCCAGGTCAGTGTTATCACTGCCCAGGTTAGTGTTATCACTGTCCAGGTTAGTGTTATTGCTGTCTAGGTTAGTGTTATCACTGCTACTAACATGCTCCACTTATTTCTGTCTGCATTTATGTCAGCAATGTTGGCGCCATATTATCCTCACTGCACACAGCACCATTCAGCTCATCAGCCTTCTCCTCAAGAATTAGGGTTTTCCTAACTTCCAAAGTGCTGACCTTACCTGGCAGAGATCCGACGAAAAATAAGAGCAGAGCAACCAGACAGACATAAGAGGCCGAAATTTTGCCAAGGCGGTTACCTCAGATTATACAATGAAAGAAATTAAAACGACGACTATCAATTGCTCTTCAAAGACTAAAACAACTGAATAAATTATGGAGTGGGACAGATTATTCTTTTTTTAAATATTCCATATCCCTTACAAGAAATCAGCAAGGCGCTGCCGGCATTTGGAGGTGACAGGTTCGAATCCCGGTCGGTAACTTTTTTTTTTTTTTTTTTGCATATCCTTTACAGGACATCACTGTCAACACCAGTATCTTTCAGCTGTATGTTGATTTCTTGGCAAGATTACGCTCAGTAGTTTGCCATTGCTTTCTGAGCGGCCGGCTCACATACCCCGTAAGTCACCGATGAGATTCGAACCACTGCTGATTCTGACCATCATCACGTTACCGACGAGAGTATACGAGATTACGTAGAAAAGTCATAACCTCTAAGCCACGAAGCCGGCGGTCGGTAACTATAGCTTTTAAATGTTATGTTGTCTATTGCGTCCTCTAGTCTCTACTTCCTTCTTCTCCTTCTCTGAGCGTCAAACAATACTATGTGTGTTTATTTATATAACTGTCTCAGCGGCCTCAACGGGTTCCCCAATTGATTTCCTGTGTCATAAGTGTACAGCATTAGAACCGACCAATCATTTCTCTTCTTTAAATGTGTGTTCATATATACTCGACAACAGCATTACGGTCCGATGTGTTTGTGTGTTTGTTATTTGACCTATGCTGGTTTAATATAAATTATGTTGGCTATTCAAGACGATAAAACCAAGAAAATTGATATATTTTGGTCATTTGAAACGTCAAGAGAGTTTGGAGAGAACAATAATGGAGGGATAGATGTCTGGGAAGAGAGGAAGAGGAAGGCCAAAGGAAAGATGTGTGCAGGATGTGGTGGATGATCTCCAGATGTGTGTATAGGACGCGGGACATCTTGCTTGTGATCGAGAAGTTTTCCGGAAGGTTGTTATGGGAGCGAGGTTCTGCAAAGAACATGCTATTGGATGAATGAATGGTAACCTCAGATAGATGTAAGGCCCTGGACATTGCAGATGAATACACAGTGACAGTGAAAGAGATCAGGGCTGTGCTTCGACAAACAAACAACAGCGCACCAGGGCCAGATGGCATAAGGTATGACGACATCAGTATATGTACTGACAACGAGCTACAGGAACTTACAGATATGTACAACAACAGTATAGAGGGGGTGCTAGCATCAAGGAATGGTTACACAGCTATCTGATTCCCTTGCCGAAGCCTGTCAAAGACCACTCACAGATTAACTGATATCGGGAAAATATCAAGCCAGCTAGAGAGGCAAGGTTGTTTCCCGCCTACCCTTGGAGGGTACAGTCCAGAGAAACCTGGACCAACGCAGCAGTTTTTGCCATGATGTCTATGAAGGTTTCCACTCAAGCATTGAAATATGTGCTGCGGCTGATTGATCTTGAGGATGCGTGCAACAGAGTACCGTTGGATTGTTTAATGTTCCAGCTTCTTGAACTCAAGATAAGTCCATTCCTCCTTAGTTGGATCGCTGCAGCCTTCTTACAACGGAAAGTAGTTTTTAGATGTGGCAGTTGAACTTCTGAATCAACAACATTAAATCCAGGCCTGCCTTGGCTGCAGTTGATGACGGCGGCAAACTGTGAGCAATGCCATCTATATCTTCTTTATGAGGGCCTGGTCCTTTCTGTTTTTGAGTATACCATGGCGATCCTGACTCTCGGCAATAAGCAGATGGAAAGGATGGAAAGGATACAGAACGAAGGGATGCGCATCATTCTTGGATGTACAAGAGATACAGCACGCAGGGCCATGCGCTACCACCTTGCTATTCCAACCATGACGGACAGAATACAAATTTTCCAAGCACCTGCCTACCCCAGAGTCAACACAAACACACAACATCCACTGCATAGCGAGATTAAGAAGATAAAGGGCAGACGGATAAAAAGAGGAAAGTTGTTGATGGGTCAAGCCGGAGACATTTTCATCAGATATATTTACTTGAGGACTTAGAACCTAGCGAGGAGTGGGTACAAATGCCTAAAGTGTTCTGTACGTCCTTATCAGTTTGCATCCAACTAGACAGAAAATGCAGACATGAAAATCCGTCTGTTGTGGAGGCGGAAGTACAGGCTTTGATTTTCGAGAATTCTTTAGAGAATGATGCCGTCATTTACACAGATGGGTCTGTTGTTCGACGAGTGAGAAGTTCGTGAGCTTTTACGGCTCAGGCCAGAGGGAGAATTGTGAAGGAAGATTCTGGTGCTGTTGATTTGACCACAAGTAGCCTGACTATGGAAGTCATGGCAGTAAGTAAAGCAATAACATGGCTCGAGACACAGACATTCACTAGGGCATGATTCCTTAGCGACTCAATGAGCATGCTCAAGTGGATAGAGGCTGGGTTGATCCGAAGAAAGTGGTTGCTGTCTCTGGAGCGGTCTCGGCAGGCAAAGATTAGCTTCATGTTCGTGCCATGACATGCAGGAGTACAAGGAAATGAGCGGGCTGACAAGCTCGCAGGTAAGGCTCTTGTGGAGGGCGGACGCGCTATGGACCAAGCTGACATTCTGAATGCTCTACGAAAAGTAATTTGCTTGCGAGAACCAAGTGATGACTGGGAATCTACAACCATGGTCAGACTGCGAGATCAGCAAGTTAAAAGAGGTGTGGCCAAACAAGAACACTACGCAGGAAGCCACAGAAGATTGATAAACCAACGCAGAACTGGTGTCGTGAGCCGCTACACTCTGCAGGATTTACTGAGAAGGGGATCCGAACACTTATGTACTGTATGCTTCGATGTGCACTGAGGATGATCTCTCGATTAGCTAACTAACTCTCTATGTTACTGTACATTGTATAATGTGTTACATTCTATGTTACTGTAGAGTATATGTAGTGTTACATTCTATGTTACTGTAGAGTATATGTAGTGTTACATTCTATGTTACTGTAGAGTATATGTATTGTTACATTCTATGTTACTGTAGAGTATATGTATTGTTACACTCTATGTTACTGTAGAGTATATGTATTGTTACATTCTATGTTACTGTAGAGTATATGTATTGTTACATTCTATGTTACTGTAGAGTATATGTATTGTTACATTCTATGTTACTGTAGAGTATATGTATTGTTACATTCTATGTTACTGTAGAGTATATGTATTGTTACATTCTATGTTACTGTAGAGTATATGTATTGTTACATTCTATGTTACTGTAGAGTATATGTATTGTTACATTCTATGTTACTGTAGAGTATATGTATTGTTACATTCTATGTTACTGTAGAGTATATGTAGTGTTACATTCTATGTTACTGTAGAGTATATGTAGTGTTACATTCTATGTTACTGTAGAGTATATGTAGTGTTACATTCTATGTTACTGTAGAGTATATGTAGTGTTACACTCTATGTTACTGTAGAATATATGTATTGTTACATTCTATGTTACTGTAGAGTATATATAGTGTTACATTCTATGTTACCGCAGAGTATATGTTGCGTTACATTCTATGTTAATGTAGAGTATATGTAGTTGTCAGGGTCTTAAACTTGGCTCGCTAACCTAACACATGTGAGACAGTACAAGTACAACGTGATTTGACTTGAGACTCAACGACACAACGTTCAATGGATTTATTTACAGATCATATACAGTACGATGATCACGACAATATATACTTTACACTTCAATACACTTACATACACAATACAGCTCACAAGTCTATCTCTCAAGATGTCCAGACACTCGACTTTCAGGCACAGAAACCACACAACGCCTTTCTCTCATCTTGCGTCCGTTCCAGTTCGTGTCCCAGAGCTGTCTGCCGCTAGTTCGCAACTTGCCTCCCACCTGAAGTGGCTTCACGAGGCATGCGTGCGTCTTGCGTCGTCCTTGCCTGACCGCTGGCCGTCTGGTCAGCCAGCAATCTCGCGGGCAGGTAACTACTACTCGCCTGGCGGCGTAACGAAGTTACGGCATCCCTCCTGGGAACTAAGTCGCCTGGCGGGCGTAACGATGTCACTGCATCACTGCACTATCTGGACTCTGACACGCTCCCCCGGCAAACTTCATGAAAGATGTCATCTTTCATGTATAATATATGTACATACTAGGTTAATATTTTAACCTTGTCAGAGTCAACCCTTCTGTTGTTATATACATTGGTATCAGACTACATAGAAATACACATATGCCATAGAAACATATAAGAAATGGAAGTTGTATTCAACGACATGTGATGTTCAACCTTTTACACTTGTCAGGTTTCATCCTCTCGATGGCTGATTACCTCAATTGCATTATTGACCCAGTCAGATCGGTAGTACCAGCTTCACGCATCTACCTCGCAGCCTCCAAAAAAAAACGTAATAATATGGTTCTTGAAACAAAAACCATCTGGCTAGACCGAAATACGGCTTTATAAAAGTCGCATTAAACGCTCAAACCCTGAACTCATTTGGCCAGGAGCTCTTGTGTTGGTCTGCAATGTCGGCAACACTCTGCCATGCCCAGCAGATGGCTACCTGGTGTGTTACCAATCTGGCAACAACATGGCTATTTTTATACAACACATTACAGTATACATTTCAAATTATGGCCCTTTGTGTAATGATGTAATAACAAATAAATGAAAGGGGAATAATTTCAAAATTTATGAAATATAATAATTTACAATAATTATCCTATTTCTTAGCGTCATCGCTTGAGGTTTCTTCATACTAACGGGAAAAAGTCGCTAGTATGAATACACTAATCAAGATATGATTCTAAGATTACACTACATAAATATATAAACACACAATTCGTGTATTCAACTTTATTGATTCCTAAAGATTTTAGAATCGTCATAGCTTTTTAAACTTTTATTTGTCGTCTGCTAATTTTGCTCTAAATTTCTAACTAATCCGGAAGTACACACGAACACTAAACAGCTGATGTTGAAGCTTGTAGAACACACTTGTTCCGGTCTGATGTAGTTACGGAAAGTACAATGTTCTAATCGTTCATGTGTTGGATGTTTCACTGTAAAACCTTCTGGATTACGATTGACTGCAGTGGTGTAGTTGTCAATGTTTAGGTCACATGTTCTCACACGTTTTTAAAATATCCCTGGAATGTTCCACACACAGATGCCACTGTCAAATTGGATAGTTCGCTTAAGGTAAGTTTTTGAGCGAATGTGGCACTGTTCTTGTTCGTAATATATACAATTAATAAAGTTCGCTTTCTACCACACACTACACAATTATACACGACAATTACTACATGAATTAGTAAAATAAGAACACTATATATATTGGGAGTAATCCCTATCACATAACATAGTAGACTTTACACAGCTTTTTGTGAATGGAAAAAAAAATATTCACTGATGGATGGCTGTGTTAATCTGAGTGTATTTTCTCACACTGCACTCAGACATTGGTGCTTACTGGGTCGGTCGGACAACGGGACAACAGATCGGCAATCGAGTTGGTTCTGCCTGGGATATGTCGAACCTCGAAGCTGTAATCTTGGAGTTTCAGAGACCAGCGTGCTACCATATGGTTTGAAGGTACACCTGAATTTATAAATCGCAACGGGCTGCTGTCAGATTCCACGATGAAATGGTGTCCTAGAAGGAATCTGGACAATTTAGTTATACCCACCACTAATGCTAGGGCTTCCAACTGAGGTATTGACCAAGCCCGTTCTCTGGGTTTTAGTTTCCTGGATACGAAGTACACGGGATGGAGGATGTTATTGTACTCTTGCAACAAGACTGCTCCAATCGAAACGGAGCTCGCATCTGTACGCAATCTGAAAGGTAAATAGAGATTGGGCAATTTCAGGATGGGATTATGTAAGCTATTATCAGAAAAACAAGCTAATACTTTACGGAATGCATATTTTAGGCATTCATTGCTTACAATTTTCTCTGGTTTATCTTTTGTTAGTAAATTAGTAAATACTTCGGTCGGTTCGGAAAAATCAGGAATGAACTGCCGGTAATAATTTATCAGTCCCAACAAACTTCTGACTTGCTTTTTAGTAGTCGGAAGTGAGAGTTTTAGTATCTTGGACACAATGTTATCGTCTGTCGTGACAAAGCCATTGGATATTTTGTACCCCAAGAAGGATATTTCCTGGTAGGCTATGTCTACTTTCGCATGCTTTACCGTCAGTCCGTGCTGTCTAATCCGTTCAAATGTCTGTTCTAAAGTCTTAATGTGCTCTGTCATCGTCTCTGTGTGAACACAGATGTCGTCAATATAGCAAATTATGTTAGGAATGTCTACTAGGAGAAGTCGTGTCATACGTACGAATGTGGCTGGGGCATTGACAAGCCCAAATGGAAGTTTGCACCATTCGTACAGTCCCCAAGGTGTGGCAAATGCTGTCAGATGTCTGCTCTGTTCGTCTACCGCTATTTGCCAATATCCTTTCGTCATATCTATCTTCGTAAAGAACCTCGTGTCTGTCAGTTCTGTCAGTAGGTCGTCAGAGTTAGCCATTGGCTCAAGATCTAGAAGAGTTATTTTATTGAGCTTCCTATAGTCGACACAGAGTCTTATCGTGTTGTCCTTTTTGCGTACTATGACCATTGGAGATGAGAAGTCTGATTGGGATCGTCTTATGATGTTGTTTTTCTCTAAGTTGATGATCTCCTGATGTAGGTGTTCTTTGTAATGTAATGGAATGGTGTATGGTCTGCATCTTATGGGTGTGTTTGACGTTAGTGTGATGTGATGCTGTACTAATTCTGTTTGTCCTGGGTTGTTAGAGAAGATGGTGTTGTACTGTTGTATTAGCTGTTTGCAACTGTCTGTTTCTGCTTGAGTTAACTTTGGGTTGATTTTGATCTCCTTCAAGCAGTTTGTCGTGTCTACTGCAGGTGTTGGAATTTCGTCACTAGCCTCGTCATCTTCATGATCTATTATCACTGTACAAGCTGTTGTATCGTCTTGTTCGTTGTCTCTGTTGTAGTATGGTCTTAGCATATTTATGTGGAATATTTTGTGTTTGTCTTTTATTTGGATCTCGTAGTCTACAGGTGAAATCTGTCTCGTCACTTTAAAAGGTCCCTGCCAAGAATCAGTCAATAAGTGTCTGTCACTAGGTAATAGAAGAAGAACGTCCTGTCCAGGTGTCAACGTTATTGTCCTGTTACCTTTGTCAGCATACTGTCTATAAGTAGCACCAGATAATTTTAGTGCATTCTTTGCAATTATACAAGATTTGATGATTCTTTCACGCAATAATGTAACATATACGTATGATGATATGGGTTTAAGTACTGGAGTGGAGTCAGTTAACATTTGGTGGTAAATAGTCAATGGGCCTCGTGGTTTGGCACCATAGATAAGTTCAAAAGGAGAGAAACCGGTACTAGAATGTGGTACCTCGCGATAAGCAAAAAGAATAGCTGGTAGATATACATCCCAGTTATTGGGGTGCTCTTGCGTGACTTTGGCAAGCATGTGCTTTAAATCGCCGTTAAATTTTTCCACAATTCCACTAGAGTGAGGATGGTACGGGGAATTGAAACATTGCTTCACTCCCAACATTTTGGTGAAAGCTTGGGTAGATGCGGCGATAAACTGAGTGCCCCTATCTGATTGGATAGTGTCTGGAAATCCTATCCGAGAAAAAATATGGAAGAAAACTTCCATTATATCATTGGCAGTTATGTTCTTTAGCGGAATAGCTTCCGGCCAGCGGCTACATTGATCAATGCCAGTTAGAATATATTTATTCCCTCTAGTTGTTGTATGACTGAGAGGGCCCACTATGTCGACAGATAATTTCTCAAAAGGTCGACTGGCTAAGTCAGTGACTTGTAACTTTGCCTGTGGGTGTTTACCTTTTTTTTTACCAGTTTCTGGCAGATGTCACAACTTCTGCAATATTGTTTAATGTCATTGCAAAATTTGGGCCAATGGAACTGTGTTAATAATCTTGATCTGGTCTTAACGTATGCCATATGCCCTGCAAGAGGTATATCGTGGGCAAGATGTAAGGCTTGCTTACGATAATTAGTTGGCAAAACAGTTTGCTCTGTTGTGTTATCACCTCTGGTATAGTACCTGGTGAGGATATCATTTTTCACAGCAAAATGCCATTTTGCATTCTTGGTTACCTTTGGCTTTTGACCGATCAGATTAAAATATTTTAACAATGAAGGGTCAGCCTTTTGAGCTGTTACAAACGTTTCCTTCATGGTGTTAGTAGGTAGTGATGCTGGGCTAAGCATTTGTATAGCCTCAGTTTGATTACTTTCATCTTGCACTCTAGCAGTAGATCTAGTTACTGCGTTCACACATTCAATGATATCAGATGGTGATGAAACAATGTTATCAATGATGTCATGAGATCTTAGTGCTACATTAGCTACCATACATTCAATAGGTGGTGTAACATTATCAATGATGACATTGGATGGTGATGTTATGCTATCATCAATACACAGAGATGTTATGTCATGAGGTTTATCATTCACCTCTGGTAAATTTCCAATTATTACATCACACACTGGGTTTGTTAATGCAGCGCACTTTACTTTCCCAGTGAGGAAAGGTGTTTCAATATATGCCCATGCTAGTGGGTATTTCTCAATATTGCCTGAGAATGTTCTGCATGTTACGTGCCTGCCTGTATAGTCTGTAGGCATTATGAACGTTCTCTTCAGACCAATAAGTGAGCTGCCCGTGTCCCGAAGGACTGTAGCGGACTTGCCGTTCACATATCCGTGATGGACGTTTATCTTGCCTTTAGAATCTACTACCAAATTAGCTTCTTCATTGGCAATAGGGATGGCGTAGCCGCATGTTAAAATACCATCTTCATAAAAGGTGTTACAAACAGTACATTTATTTGCGTTAAACATGTCAAAAGCCTGTGCTGAGTTCACAGGATGTTTCTCTGATTGTTCTTCATCTGACGATGAACTGTCAAACAAGGCGGCATTTGCTTTGTTGGTCATTTGCCTACCTTTACAATCATGGCGATAGTGTCCGTACGCCTTACAGAGGAAACATTTACGCAAATTTCTGAAGGATCTACGCTCCTTATCTTGTC
The DNA here is from genome assembly GCA_014155875.1 of Cepaea nemoralis. NCBI lineage: Eukaryota > Metazoa > Mollusca > Gastropoda > Stylommatophora > Helicidae > Cepaea > Cepaea nemoralis. Next base: position 612,434 of record JACEFZ010016903.1, on the reverse strand, counting down.
TGTTTACCATGTTTTGTAGATAAGTGTTATATGCGGAGTTCTTGTCGCACATCTCACCTTGATGATGTGAAATTTTACAATATCTACAGTGATTATACTTCTCAGAAGTAGGCTTATGAGGTTTCTGCCTACTATAGGGTTTCTCATAGTTAGCCGATGCTACAAAATTTATGTCAGTAGCTTCACTGGCAAAACAATGTTTGTTGGCTGTGTAATACGCCGAACCACGTCTCTCAATCTCATCTACACTAGTGCATTCATTCTCCTGCAAAAATTTTGAAAATGCTGATGGAATGGATGAAATGATTTTATCTCTAATGATCAGATCTTCTAATCTTTGATAAGTTTTGTCAATTTTAGCTGCTGAAGTCCATTTGGTAAATATATCTCGGACTAAGCAGAGGTAATCAGAGAACGTTTGAGTCGGTTTTGGGCTCAACTTGCTAAATTGTTCTCTGTACCCTGCCTCATCTAACATAAAATGTGCCATAATCTTTGATTTCAGATAATGGTAGTCTTTTCTGAGGTCTTTGGGGATAGTCTCAATGACTTTAAGAGGCTCCCCTGATAAACTCCTCATATAAACAATATTCCATTCAGACAGTGGAACCTGGTAGTGAAGCTGCTCTTTCTTCGCGTTCATGGTATTCAGAGTATTTCTTCTCACTCCACTTTGTTAATTCATCACCTGTTAACTTCAACTTTAACCCCATATCGATGAAATCATTTAATGAAGACATGATGGAAAATTGTCAATGAGATACCAGCCACACCATTTGTTATAAGTGGTTAGTAAAGTAAACAGTTTACAATTGAATTCTATTGACAATACGTGCCTAAATTTGCATCCTTAAAGTAACTAATGAAAAGAAAAATATACTCAAGTGCCCTGGTTGTGGTGAAGAAAGGTTGGAAATCGGGCTAGGAACTGTAGGGTCGCTACTTCGAAAACACAAATGACCTCTACGCGCAAGGTTTCAGATGGTACGGAAAACCTGCTTTGTTTTTGGAGGAAATAAATTAGCGTCTATTTGATGGTGTGTGCCTGCTTGTCACTAAGTATTGAGTAGGTTTGTATGGCGTTGAGTGTAATTGTATGTCCTAATTTTGTCCGTCAACAATTTTTTTTTTCAAAACACAAGTCACTTTCTTTCCAAAAACTTTCTGCGTTCCACAACTCAATTCACAAAGACAATCTACATATATCTCAACACTCTACAAGCATTGATGACACATCACTTACATCAAGATTACATTCAGTAAGGACATAGACATCAAGTTTACAAGATGGCGACAAGGTCACAATGGCGACAAGATCACAATGTCGACAAGGTCAAAACGGTGACAAGTTCAACAATAACAAATGTTCTACACGTTTACAAGATCGAACAATATATATGCACTGTTCGTTCACAACTAGTCTCCATGTTTAAACAATGTAGTAATATATCAAAATGAGCCTTCCACGATCACATTAACATGTACTATAAAGTTTGACAAAAATTTTAAGTTCACAAACTCTAGTTTTAAATGTTAATCACATAAACACGTTCATTTCAAAGCCGGACGAATGCCCCCACGTCCACACATGTCAGGGTCTTAAACTTGGCTCGCTAACCTAACACATGTGAGACAGTACAAGTACAACGTGATTTGACTTGAGACTCAACGACACAACGTTCAATGGATTTATTTACAGATCATATACAGTACGATGACCACGACAATATATACTTTACACTTCAATACACTTACATACACAATACAGCTCACAAGTCTATCTCTCAAGATGTCCATACACTCGACTTTCAGGCACAGAAACCACACAACGCCTTTCTCTCATCTTGCGTCCGTTCCAGTCCGTGTCCCAGAGCTGTCTGCCGCTAGTTCGCAACTTGCCTCCCACCTGAAGTGGCTTCACGAGGCATGCGTGCGTCTTGCGTCGTCCTTGCCTGACCACTGGCCGTCTGGTCAGCCAGCAATCTCGCGGGCAGGTAACTACTACTCGCCTGGCGGCGTAACGAGGTTACAGCATCCCTCCTGGGAACTAAGTCGCCTGGCGGGCGTAACGATGTCACTGCATCACTGCACTATCTGGACTCTGACAGTAGTGTTACATTCTATGTTACTGTAGAGTATATGTAGTGTTACATTCTATGTTACCGCAGAGTATATGTTGTGTTACATTCTATGATAATGTAGAGTATATGTAGTGTTACATTCTATGTTACTGTAGAGTATATGTAGTGTTACACTCTATGTTACTGTAGAGTATATGTTGTGTTACATTCTGTTACTGTAGAGTATATGTTGTGTTACATTCTGTTACTGTAGAGTATATGTTGTGTTACATGCTATGTTACTGTAGAGTATATGTAGTGTTACATTCTATGTTACTGTAGAGTATATGTAGTCTTACATTCTATGTTACTGTAGAGTATATGTAGTCTTACATTCTATGTTACTGTAGAGTATATGTAGTGTTACATTCTATGTTACCGTAGAGTATATGTAGTGTTATATTCTATGTTACTGTAGAGTATATGTTGTGTTACATTCTATGTTACTGTAGAGTATATGTAGTGTTACATTCTATGTTACTGTAGAGTATATGTAGTGTTACATTCTATGTTACTGTAGAGTAGTGATTGATTGGTTTATTGATTTAGGAATCGACATCACAGCATTCGGGGCATTCCCATAAGTGCTCCGTCCCCATCCTCAGTAGCCAGCGAAGAGTTCCAACACTAATAGTACCAGTAGCAATCTGATTATACGTCCGTCTCACCTTTCCTCTGAGCGTTGAGGGTCGGCCAGATCCCTTCGTCACTCCTCGCTGTCTCATTCTTGCCAGACCATGGTAATCTATTTGCTCCTCCGAGGTGTGCACGTGCTCCCACAAGGCCGCAACCACGTCTGCCTTGTCATGTATCCATACTCCACCAAGTTCTGCAGAGCCAGCCAATCTGTTCGCCTGTTCATTTCCCAGCACACCGGCATGCCCCGGAGAAAAGATCCAGGCGATGCTTGTCACCCGTGACTTCCGAAGCGGAGCAAGCCACTTCGCAAGAAGCGTGTCCGTCCTCACCCTCGTCAGCTTGCTTTCTGAGTCAGTTACAATCACGATGTGTGTGTGTGTGTCGTATTCTCCATCCAGCGGAGAGCCGCAGTGACTGCCTCCACTTCCATTCTTAAGCTGGATGTTGTGGTATCATATGGCAGGCTCTCCTGCCCCAAACATCGACCATTAGCCTTGGCTATGAACCCCCAGCCACTTCTCTCACCTCTTGACACCGAACCATCTGTGTAGATAATCACATCACTCGAGTGACCATTGTCCTGAATTAGCTGCTGTATTTCCACTTCCGTGGCCCCTGCTGGCCACTCCCGGCTTAATGTGATTATAACTCTGCACAAGTCTGACTGCTCCGCTGGCACTCTGACCCACTCCTCTTCACGCCTAATGTTCTCAAAGGGGCACACCTGTCTGATCGTATCCTCTGCCTGAGCCATCCATGATTTCCCTCTTATCAGTCGCTGACCCTTAACTGCGTCCAGCGCCTCATGCAGTGGGTGGTATGTGTCTGCAGCTACTCTGAGGTATGCCTTCGTCTGCATCACCTTGAGCTTACCAGCAACAGTCGGCAGACCAAGGATGTAACGCATATACACTAGACTTCATGCGTTACTGTAGAGTATATGTAGTGTTACATTCTATGTTACTGTAGAGTATATGTAGTGTTACATTCTATGTTACTGTAGAGTATATATAGTGTTACACTCTACGTTACTGTGGATTATATGTAGTCTTACATTCTATGTTACTGTACAGTATATGTAGTGTTACATTCTATGTTACTGTACAGTATATGTAGTGTTACATTCTATGTTACTGTACAGTATATGTAGTGTTACAGTCTATGTTACCGTAGAGTATATGTAGTGTTACATTCTATGTTACCGTAGAGTATATGTAGTGTTACATTCTATGTTACCGCAGAGTATATGTAGTGTTACATTCTATGTTACCGCAGAGTATATGTTGAGTTACACTCTATGTTTCTGTGGATTATATGTAGTGTTACATTCTATGTTACCGCAGAGTATATGTTGTGTTACACTCTATGTTACTGTGCATTATATGTAGTGTTACATTCTATGTTACTGTAGAGTATATGTAGTGTTACATTCTAAGTTACTGTAGAGTATATGTAGTGTTACATTCTATGTTACTGTACAGTATATGTAGTGTTACATTCTATGTTACTGTAGAGTATATGTAGTGTTACATTCTATGTTACTGTAGAGTATATGTAGTGTTACATTATATGTTACTGTACAGTATATGTAGTGTTACATTCTATGTTACTGTAGAGTATATGTAGTGTTACATTCTATGTTACTGTAGAGTATATGTAGTGTTACATTCTATGTTACTGTAGAGTATATGTAGTGTTACACTCTACGTTACTGTGCATTATATGTAGTCTTACATTCTATGTTACTGTAGAGTATATGTAGTGTTATATTCTATGTTACCGTAGAGTATATGTAGTGTTACATTCTATGTTACCGCAGAGTATATGTTGTGTTACACTCTATGTTTCTGTGCATTATATGTAGTGTTACATTCTATGTTACCGCAGAGTATATGTTGTGTTACACTCTATGTTACTGTGCATTATATGTAGTGTTACATTCTATGTTACTGTAGAGTATATGTAGTGTTACATTCTATGTAGAGTATATGTAGTGTTACATTCTATGTTACTGTAGAGTATATGTAGTGTTACATTCTATGTTACTGTAGAGTATATGTATTGTTACATTCTATGTTACTGTAGAGTATATGTAGTGTTACACTCTATGTTACTGTAGAATATATGTATTGTTACATTCTATGTTACTGTAGAGTATATGTAGTGTTACATTCTATGTTAATGTACATTATATGTAGTGTTACATTCTATGTTACTGTAGATCAGTGGTTCTCAACCTTTTTTGGCCCATACACCCCCCCCCCCCCTTTACCATATGTTCAGAACGTGGTTCCCCCTCTCCCCCCACCCTTTTCGAATTTCCTCCCTATAAATCATCCCCACCATTACACAGTATACATAAAAATGAAGCTAAATTTAATAACACATACTAGAACAAGTCTAGACATCTACATAAAACGTGATTTGCAGAGAACTTACGTTATAAAACGAATTTCACTAAGGCAAGAAGTACAGAACCGTAAAATTTTGAGGGAAAAACAATATCAAGTAACTGGTTCTTATATTAATACAATCTTGAAACAATCATAATTCCCCCCCCCCCCCGGAAACCCTAAAATTCCCCCGGGGGGGGGGGGGGGAGGGAATTGCCCACCGGTTGAGAACCACTGCTGTAGATTATGTGTTGTATTACACTCTATGTTACCGTAAATTATATGTTGTGTTACACTCTATGTTACTGTATAATATATGTTGTGTTACACTCTATGTTACTGTGGATAATATATTGTGTTACATGCTATGTTGCTGTACATTACATGTTATGTTACATTCTATGTTGCTGTAGAGCAGTGGTTCTCAATCGGTGGGGAATCCCCCCCCCCCGTGGGGAATTTTAGGGTTTCCAGGAGGGGGGGGGGGGGGAATGAAGATCACTTCAAGATCGCGTTAGTACAAGACCCGATTACTTTATATTGCTTTTCCCTTCATACTTTACAGTTATGCACGTCTCATCCTTCTAAAATTCATTTTATAAAGTAAGTAGACCCACAAATCACGTTTTCTGTGGATGTCTAGACCTGTTTTAACATATTTACCTTCCATTTTTACGTATACTGTGTAGGGGTGAGGGATTTTTAGGTAGGAAATATGAAAGGGGGGCGGGGCTTATGACGTTCTGAAAATATAGTGAAGGGGGGCATGGACCAAATTTTTGATACGGGGGGGGGGGGGTGACGTTCTTAAAATATGGTGAAGGGGGGACACGGGCCAAAAAAGTTTGAGAACCACTGCTGTAGAGTATATGTTGTGTTACGCTCTATGTCGCTGCACTCGACACTGGTCACACAGAGACTCGGGTAGCAGACGACACTGGTCACACAGAACCAACGAACTTTATTTTCAAAGGGTTACAAATTGGGCACGCAGGCCCGTCTTACTTTTGGCCCTTCCAATCACTCATCTTTCGTTCATCAGTGTATAGTGCATTCACATAGGGGAAAAAACATTGTCAAATGAATGTTGCAAACATAAACAATGCATGTTATCATGTTATGAGACAAATCATACCCACCCACCCATCTCCTATCCATCCGCGTGTCCTCCACACACACATCCACCACGCTATCACACACATACCCACAGGCACATACATTCCCCCATCCATCCACCCATCCCCGAACCCACAACCCAACCCCACATAAACCATTTCCCCACTCTCACACACACACACATCTCCCACCCACCACACATCCCTCTCCACACATCCCCCACCCACCCAAACACAAACCCAGGCACACATGCATGCATCCACACATCCATCACCCACCCACACATTCCCCCCATATTCACACATCTCCCCACCCACAAGCACACATCCTCCACCCATCCCATAACCTACCAACACTCACCCACCCACATATCCTCCACGACCCACCCACACATCCCAACCACTCAGCCAAACACACATCCCCCAACCATATATCCAACACCCACATATTCCCGCCAACTCACATATCCCGCACCAACCCACACACAAAACCTGTACCCACCCACACATCCCCACTTACACACATTCCCCCACCAACACAATCTCCCCACCCACACAATCTCCACCACACACACACACATCCCCTCCCATCCACAACCTACAAACACTCACCCTCCCACACATTCTCCACCCACCCACTCGCCAACCACCCCACCCCCCCCCCTACCCCCGATCTCCAATTCCCGATCACACATCCCTTAACTACACATCTCACCACCCATACACTTCGAGCAGACGACACTGGTCACACAGAGACTCAGGGAGCAGACGACACTGGTCACACAGAGACTCAGAGAGCAGACACTGGTCACACAGAGACTCAGAGAGCAGACACTGGTCACACAGAGACTCAGAGAGCAGACACTGGTCACACAGAGACTCAGAGAGCAGACACTGGTCACACATAGACTCGGGGAGCAGACGACACTGGTCACACAGAGACTCAGAGAGCAGACACTGGTCACACAGAGACTCAGAGAGCAGACACTGGTCACACAGAGACTCAGAGAGCAGATGACACTGGTCACACAGAGACTCAGAGAGCAGACACTGGTCACACAGAGACTCAGAGAGCAGATGACACTGGTCACACAGAGACTCAGAGAGCAGACACTGGTCACACAGAGACTCAGAGAGCAGACACTGGTCACACAGAGACTCAGAGAGCAGACGACACTGGTCACACAGAGACTCAGGGAGCAGATACTGGTCACACAGACACTCAGGGAGCAGACACTGGTCACACAGACACTCAGGGAGCAGACACTGGTCTCACAGACACTCAGGGAGCAGACACTGGTCTCACAGACACTCAGGGAGCAGACACTGGTCACACAGAGACTCAGGGAGCAGACACTGGTCTCACAGAGACTCAGGGAGCAGACACTGGTCACACAGAGACTCAGGGAGCCGACACTGGTCTCACAGAGACTCAGAGAGCAGACGACACTGGTCACACAGAGACTCAGGGAGCAGACACTGGTCACACAGAGACTCAGGGAGCAGACACTGGTCACACAGAGACTCAGGAAGCAGACGACACTGGTCACACAGAGACTCAGAGAGCATACGACACTGGTCACACAGAGACTCAGGGAGCAGACGATACTTACTCTCTCCCGCCATCCAGCCGATGACCTTGGTGATTGTGTCCCCGATGATGACGTTGTAGCTGACCATCGCTGAAATAAATCGCAGGGATCATGTCGAACATCATGACAGCACATCACAGGGATCATGTCGAACATCATGACAGCACATCACCGGGATCATGTCGAACATCATGACAGCACATCACAGGGATAATGTCGAACATCATGACAGCACATCACAGGGATCATGTCGAACATCATGACAGCACATCACAGGGATCATGTCGAACATCATGACAGCACATCACAGGGATCATGTCGAAAATCATGACAGCACATCACAGGGATCATGTTGAACATCATGACAGCACATCACAGGAATCATGTCGAACATCATGATAGCACATCATAGGGATCATGTTGAACATCATGACAGCACATCACAGGGATCATGTTGAACATCATGACAGCACATCATAGGGATCATGTTGAACATCATAACAGCACATCACAGGGATCATGTTGAACATCATGACAACACATCACAGGGATCATGTTGAACATCATGACAGCATATCGCAGGGATCATGTTGAACATCATGACAACACATCACAGGGATCATGTTGAACATCATGACAGCACATCGCAGGGATCATGTTGAACATCATGACAGCACATCACAGGGATCATGTTGAACACCATGACAGCACATCACAGGGATCATGTTGAACATCATGACAGCACATCACAGGGATCATGTTGAACATCATGACAGCACATCACAGGGATCATGTCGAACATCATGACAGCACATCACAGGGATCATGTTGAACATCATGACAGCACATCACAGGGATCATGTTGAACATCATGACAGCACATCACAGGGATCATGTTGAACATCATGACAGCACATCACAGGGATCATGTCGAACATCATGACAGCACATCACAGGGATCATGTCGAACATCATGACAGCACATCACAGGGATCATGTCGAACATCATGACAGCACATCACAGGGATCATGTCGAACATTATGACAGCACATCACAGGGATCATGTTGAACATCATGACAGCACATCACAGGGATCATCTCGAACATCATGACAGTACATCACATGGATCATGTTGAACATCATGACAGAACATCACAGGGATCATGTTGAACATCATGACAGCACATCACAGGGATCATGTCGAACATAATGACAGCACATCAAAGGGATCATGTTGAACATCATGACAGCACATCACAGGGATCATGTCGAACATCATGACAGCACATCACATGGATCATGTCGAACATCATGACAGCACATCACAGGGATCATGTTGAACATCATGACAGCACATCACAGGGATCATGTGGAACATCATGACAGCACATCACAGGGATCATGTCGAACATCATGACAGCACATCACAGGGATCATGTCGAACATCATGACAGCACATCACAGGGATCATGTCGAACATCATGACAGCACATCACAGGGATCATGTCGAACATCATGACAGCACATCACAGGGATCATGTTGAACATCATGACAGCACATCACAGGGATCATGTTGAACATCATGACAGCACATCACAGGGATCATGTTGAACATCATGACAGCACATCACAGGGATCATGTCGAACATTATGACAACACATCGCAGGGATCATGTCGAACATCATGACAGCACATCACATGGATCATGTCGAACATCATGACAGCACATCACAGGGATCATGTTGAACATCATGACAGCACATCACAGGGATCATGTTGAACATCATGACAGCACATCACAGGGATCATGTTGAACATCATGACAGCACATCACAGGGATCATGTTGAACATCATGACAGCACATCACAGGGATCATGTTGAACATCATGACAGCACATCACAGGGATCATGTTGAACATCATGACAGCACATCACAGGGATCATGTCGAACATCATGACAGCACATCACAGGGATCATGTCGAACATCATGACAGCACATCACAGGGATCATGTCGAAAATCATGACAGCACATCACAGGGATCATGTCGATCATATTGCAGAATATCATTTTTAGGATAGTGTTGGGAGTAATGTTGAGGATAATAAAGGTTATCAAGTTCGCGGACGTAAGTCGCGGCGATCGGGCAAATCTTGAGCTACAGCCTTAAAAGTCGCTTAAAAGTCGACAGGGTCGACTTCATTCCACCGGGTTTTATCCCATATGGCTTGGTCTCTTTCCGTAGCACGGAAAGCGTCGCACAAAGCACGAACTCCGTAACTTTTAGCGACGACCCACAGTAGTCTCCGAAACATTTAACTCGTAAACCGAAGGGCGCGGTCCGGAATCGAACCCACAACCTTTGGAGCACGAGTCAAACGGCTTGACCCCTTCGCCACAGAGACTCAGAGACTCCCTGAGCTACAGCCTACGATGGGTGACGTTGTAATATTCTGTTGTGATAATTTGGCCGTGTTCAGCGTGTGCCGCGTGGTCTAGTGATTACACACCCGCTTCACATGCCAGTTACCCGGGGTTTGTTTCAGGGTCCGGTCAAGGATATGCACTACTGACGAGCTCAAACGAGAGCAAAACTCGAGTCTAGTGCTTCCATATTGACGTGGATAGGCCCCACTGCATATGCAATAATGTCAGGGGAAGGAGAGTGCTCCGTATTGGAAGTGAATGGTGAAAGGACTCGCTCAGGTTTACGATCGGCTGTCAATAAAACTTACACACTAAACAAAGAGAGGGCCGTGAAGAATAAGCTATCCAAGTGCATAAATCCCAACGGCCTAGTCGTCAAACACAGCAACTCAGGACAGTGTGTTACTGAACACAGGCAAGATAAGCACGGGGCCCACGTTGAGGATCTGATTATGACGCCAGTGATTACGATACATTTGTACCGCAGTAAAAATAAACTCATGACACAGGGCAGTAATGAAAACATTAATTCCTGGCTAAAAGTAGATTTTGTTGAACTTGAATTGTGTTTTCACGGTGAGTGAGGGGGTCTTCACTGCTCTTCCTTACGGATCTGTGTACGTATTTTTATATATTTACAGAGGTATTACTGTTTCTCTGTACTTTAGAGTGTGTTTTTGTAATAAGGGACGTAAGTTGTATTCACTTTGTGTGTGTGTGTTTTGCTTTTAAACTTGTGATTACGCATTGTTGAAATGTCTAATAAGTACGAACACTGGCTCAGGAATAATGGGCTCAGAATCGGGCATGTAAACATATGCCATCTATTAGGGAAGCTGCCCGAACTATCACTTATACTTAATCAAAATTTTCACATGTTTGGCGTTAGCGAAAGTCGATTAAATGGCAACATCTCAGATGATGACATCGCTATCAGAGGTTTTAAAACCATTAGAAGAGATCCCTATCAGAAACAAGAGACGGGTATTGCAGTTTATATTTCCAACTCGCTTAACGCCCACCGCAGGCTAGACTTTGAAACCTGTGAGATTGAGTGTGTATGGATAGAGGTTAAACTTCAAAATTGCATACCGCTAGTAGTTGGCTATCTTTATCGAAACCCCAGTGCAGGAAATATCTGGTATGAAAAATTCACCACTATGATGGATGTAGTCTTTAGTAATGCTAGGGAAATAATATTGCTAGGTGACTTCAACATAGACGCTAACAAATCAAACAAAACATGGGAAAACATAATAGAGTCATATAATTTCCAACAGTTAGTCAAACAAGCCACTAGAATCACTAAATCATCTGCAACACTTATAGATCATATTTATACTACGTGTGCTGATAACATCACAGAATGTAGTGTACCTATCAATGCAATGAGCGATCACTATCCAGTATGTTGCACGTGGTCGAAAAGGGGCACCAAAACTCCCAAACACAAACATATAAGCATAAAATATAGAAATTACACAAATTTCAATCGAGACGTCTTCTTACAAGATTTGGTCAACTCATCTCTAGATTATGTTTACCAGCTTCCTGACCCAGACGATGCTCTGGACCACTGGCTAAAGACCTTTCTAAGTATATTTGATAAACATGGTCCATTTAAGGAAGTTCGTGTTAAACATCACACAAAGCCCCCGTGGATCACACAGGAGGTAGTTGAACTTATGAGAGATCGCGACAGGGCTCACAAAAATAGAGATCTAACTATGTACCGTAGTCTGAGAAACAAAGTTCAATATGTTATTCGGAAGGAAAAGAAAAACTATTTTAAGAACATAATAATAGATAAAACCAACACTAAAGATATATGGAAAGCAATTAATACCTTGACAAACAAACACAAATCATCACAATCATTACCATCAAATCAGGTTACATGTGATCAATTCAGTAGATACTTTCAGTCCGACATAAACCAACTGAAGGCTGCAATACCAGATGCGCCTCATGACATATCTTTATTATCATCATTCTGTGAGAACAAATGCTATGGACACATTTCCTCCAACATACCGCTAATGACGACAACTGAAGTATTTACTCATCTCCGTAATCTAAAAAACAATAACTCATCAGGACTAGATGGAATTAGTAGTCGGATCCTTCGCCATGCTGCACCGGCGATCTGCGAGTCACTAACTTTTATATATAATCAATGTCTAACCAGAGGTCACTTCCCATCAGCCTTTAAAATCGCTAAAGTGTATCCTCATTTAAAAGCTGGTCCTCTAGACGATCGTCTCATGAGTAATTATAGACCAATTTCCATATTATCCTCATTATCCAAACCGCTAGAAAAGCACATCCACAAAACAACACTAGATCACTTAGTTCGCCATAAACTGATAGTTGACAGTCAGTCAGGATTTCGGCCAAAATATTCTTGCCATACGGCACTAACAAACATGATAGAAAACTGGCATCAAAATATTAACAACAATACTCTATGTGGAGCGGTGTTTATAGACTTTAGGAAAGCATTCGATATGATAGATCATACTATTCTAATTAAAAAACTAGAAACAATGAAAGTAAGTTTTAATATAGTGACATTAATAAAATCATTCTTATTAGACAGAAAGCAAGTAGTATCACACAATAAAGTTTTATCTCAAGCCATTACCGTTAATATTGGAGTACCTCAGGGGTCTATTCTTGGCCCTCTATTATTTGCCATTTATATAAATGATCTTCCATTGAATCTGTCGTCGTCCTGCGATCTATTTGCTGATGACTGCACAGTATATACAAACGCTGTTGATCGTAATGTGCTAGAATTATCCTTGCAACAGGAAATAAATAGTGTAGTTAACTGGAGTCATGCAAACCGCGTGCAAATTAACATTACTAAAACAAAGTCTATGTTAATAGGAACCAGGCAAAGACTTCACACTCTAAACTCGCAGAGAACTCTTCAGCTGCACATTGGCAGCACGCCTGTGGAAAGTGTCACCGAGCACAAGACACTGGGTGTTATCATAGATCAAATTCTAACTTTTAACTCACATGTTCATGCTCTAGTTAAACAAATAGCCAAAAAAGTATACCAACTTGCCAAAATTAAAAATTTCCTTGACGAAAACACAAGAAAGATATTCTATACTTCTCATATACAAACACATATTGATTACTGCTCCACAGTCTGGGATGGATGCTCCAAATCAATAACAAAACGCCTATATTCACTCCAGAAAAGGGCAGTGCGTTTAATTAATGGTGAAAAGCTTACCGACAATTCTAACCTATATAAACGTCTCCGGTTACTGCCACTCCACAAGCGCCTGCTTTTTAATAAACCAAACTAATTCACAAAATCCTATTTCAAAATGCTCCAAGCTACCTTTGGCCATTGTTTAAATGTAACGCTAGACATAGCGAACGACTAAATATACTTCATGTCCCTAAACCTAGGATAGACTTATATAAAACAAGCTTAGCATACTCTGCCGCTCAGTTGTGGAACAATCTTCCACAAGAAATCAAAGACACCACCAATCATGATACATACATTCGCAACCTGTTTGAACACTACCTTAGTACAGACTACATGCCCCCATAACAAACAACACAAAAAAGACAATAATGGTAACTTATCTCAAACGACAACTAGCCAAAAAACATTACCTTATGTATGGCACGTTACACCCTCCTTAGGTATTTATAATGCCCATGTTAAACACTGCTTCAGTGAGTCATTTGTTATTGATTATTTTTCATGCGTTTTAATGTTCTTTTGTTGTCAAAAGTTGCTTCATAAGTGATGTTGAATGAAAGAATGTATGAGAGGAAATAGAGAAGAAGGGCAGAATGTCAGACGGGCCTGCGTGCCCAATTCTTAACCCTTTGAAAATAAAGACTTATTATTATTATTATTATTGTGACCCAGCCTGTCTGATACTGTCCCACCCTTCTGTTGTGACCCAGCCTGTCTGATACTGTCCCTGCCTGTCTGATACTGTCCCAGCCTGTCTGCTACTGTCCCATCCTGTCTGTTGACCCAGCCTGTCTGATACTGTCCCAGCCTGTCTGCTACTGTCCCAGCCTGTCTGATACTGTCCCATCCTGTTTGTTGTGACCCAGCATGTCTGATACTGTCCCACCCTGTCTGTTGTGACCCAGCCTGTCTGATACTGTCCCAGCCTGTCTGATACTGACCCAGCCTGTCTGATACTGTCCCACCCTGTCTGATACTGTCCCACCATGTCTGATACTGTCCCAGCCTGTCTGATACTGTCCCAGCCTGTCTGATACTGTCCCAGTCTGTCTGATACTGTCCCAGTCATTCTGATACTGTCCCACCCTGTCTGTTGTGACCCACCCTGTCTGATACTGTCCACCCTGTCTGTTGTAACCAAGCCGTTCTGATACTGTCCCAATCTGTCTGATACTGTCCCAGCCTGTCTGATACTGTCCCACCCTGTCTGATACTGTCCCACCCTGTCTGATACTGTCCCACCCTGTCTGTTGTGACCCAGCCATTCTGATACTGTCCCAGCCTGTCTGTAGTGACCCACCCTGTCTGATACTGTCCCAGCCTGTCTGTTACTGTCCCACCTTGTCTGTTGTAACCCAGCCGTTCTGATACTGTCCCAGCCTGTCTGATACTGTCCCAGCCTGTCTGATACTATCCCACTCTGTCTGATACTGTCCCACCCTGTTTGTTGTGACCCAGCCTGTCTGATACTGTCCCACCCTATCTGTTGTGACCCAGCCTGTCTGATACTGTCCCAGCCTGTCTGATACTGTCCCAGTCTGTCTGATACTGTCCCAGCCTGTCTGTTGTGACCCACCCTGTCTGATACTGTCCAGCCTTTCTGTTATAACCCAGCCGTTCTGATACTGTCCCAGCCTGTCTGATACTGTCCAACCCTGTCTGTTGTGACCCACCCTGTCTGATACTGTCCCAGCCTGTTTGTTGTGACCCAGCCGTTATGATACTGTCCCAGCCTGTCTGTTGTGACCCAGCCGTTCTGATACTGTCCCAGTCTGTCTGATACTGTCCCACCCTGTCTGTTGTGACCCAGCCGTTATGATACTGTCCCAGCCTGTCTGTAGTGGCCCACCCTGACTGATACTGTCCCAGCCTGTCTATTACTGTCCCACCTTGTCTGTTGTGACCCAGCCGTTCTGATACTGTTCCACCCTGTCTGATACTGTCCCACCCTGTCTGATACTGTCCCAGCCTGTCTGATACTGTCCCACTCTGTATGATACTTTCCCACCCTGTCTGATACTGTCTCACCCTGTCTGATACTGTCCCAGCCTGTCTGATACTGTCCCAGCCTGTCTGATACTGTCCCAGCCTGTCTGATACTGTCCCAGCCTGTTTGATACTGTCCCAGCCTGTCTAGAACTCACCAATAAACGGGTAGAGAAACTGCAGCACTGTCAGGCAGTAAAACCCAGGCCGTCCAAACGCCACCAAGACCATGTCCTGCACAACATACACAACAGCATGTGAATACACAACAGCAGCATGTGAATACACAACAACAACATGTGAATACACAACCACCGCCGGTCGATGTTGTTGAGTGTTGTATATTGTGTTTCAAACTGCATAGACATGTATGTGGTTGGGGTTTGAATATTGTGTCGCAGACTATGAGGACTTATATGTTATTGGATGTTGTATGTTGTAGTTCAGACTGATGTTTAGTTATATTTGTTGGAACTTTAATGTGACTGGAAGATATCTTTCGAGGCGTAGATAATTTTATGTGTTGCATTGTGACTGTATCACAATATTGCATGCCAAGTGAACGCCATGGCAAGTGGCACAATAACATGATGAATAGTGACTCACGTAACTAGCAGTAGAAAATCTGAGTCGTAATAGAACACATGAGATTAAATAGAACATCTGAAAATGTAGAACATCGGAGACACGGTGGAACATCTCAGACAATGTAGAACAGGGGTGTCAAACTCAATCGCTCAGCGGGCCAAAACTCAAATCACACGTAAGGTTGCGGGCCGAACAGGATAAACAGTCAATCAGCCGAAAATTAAACCTTTCTTAAACATTAATATAAATTAATGTAAAACAGAAGAAAAGTGTTAATAATAAAAAAAATTATCGCTGTACACATTTTCACTCTTATGTCAATTTGTCAGAGTACGATGCTTGGCATCTTTTCTTGGCTACAAGTTCGTTTATGTTGGGAGTAATGTTGTGTCATTGAGATTCTCATGATGGACTGCAAGTGTTCATCAGTGAGATGACTCCTGTATGATGTTTTGTTAATCTAAATATTGAGCACAACCCACTACTGGCAACGCCGATCGCATTCTGGTATGAACCTAAGGCCTATCCACGTCAATATGGAAGCACTATACTCGAGTTTCACCCTCATTTGAGCTCGTCAGTAGTGCATATCCCTGACCGGATCCGGAAACAGTCCCGGATCACGCGTGTGAAGCGGGTGTGTAACCACGCGGCACACACTGGACACACCAAATTATCACAACAGAACATCACAACGCTACCCATCGTAGGCTATGCTCAAGTTTTGTTAATCGTCATCACAGAAAACAGCTGCTCACACAGATATGTGTTACCAAACATGCTCAAGGTTTGAGCCGCATGCATACGAAGCCGGGGCATCTCTTCAGGAATGAAACGAGTGAACTGTGCAGGCCCCACAGTGTCGTACTTTACCTTTAGTGTCCCATTACACTGCAGCTCTATTAACTCCACATACAAATTTACAGGTGCATTTTCCACATCTATGGCACGTGGATTACGAAACAGCTCGAAATAACTTTTCTGTGCTTCAAAGTCACTAAAGCGCCGTGCGAACTCGGCGAGAAGTAAGCTAAGTTTTTTTCAGCAAAGTTTGCATTGGGAAACACCATAAAGTTGACTTGGTTTAACATTGCTTGCCAACAAGAAAAGTGAGATAGGACACAGCCACATTATCTCCACAAATTAGAAACACAGGTTTACCGCCAATATCAGTAAACATATATTCAGCCTCCCAGCGGCTTTAAAAGGCTTTGTTTTCAGAATCTACTTTTCTCTTGGTCACTTTAAAGGCTAGCTTTGATTTAAAAAAAAAAAAAAAAAAGATTGCGCTTCTACCGACAGACGCTTGATTGATATCAGGTTAGCCGTAGCGGGAAAATGTGATGTAATATCCGGGCCTTACACTACTTTCATTTCTTATGCGCCAATCAAAACGAGCAACTGAACGTTGCTAAGTCACTACAACGACGAACGTCCACTCACTACACAGCTTTTATTTTCGCTTATTCTGATCGAAGCGAGAACGCTCTCAGGTAGCCTATCATTCGGCAAGGCTGCTAATTAGGGAATATGATTTGCAAATTATATCGTGGACATCAAAAATATTGTTGCCTAAAATTCTCCCTCGGGCCGAATATATGTGTACGTCGGTTAAGACTTCTCGGGCCTGATATGATTGTACGCCGGGCCTGATGTGACCCGCGGGCCTTGAGTTTGACACATGTGATGTAGAACGTCGGAGAAACAGTAACACATATGAGACACAATAGAACATCTGAGACACAATAGAACATCTGAGACACAATAGAACATCTGAGACACAATAGAACATATGAGAGATAGAACATCTGAGACACAATAGAACACGTGCGACAATATAGAACATCTGAGACACAATAGAACACCTGAGACACAATAGAACACATGAGACACAATAGAACATCTGAGACACAATAGAACACATGAGACACAATAGAACATCTGAGACACAATAGAACACATGAGACACAATAGAACACATGAGACACAATAGAACACATGAGACACAATAGAACACATGAGACACAATAGAACACCTGGGACACAATAGAACATCTGAGACACAATAGAACATCTGAGAGATGATAGACCATCTGAGACACAATAGAACATCTGAGACACGATAGAACACCTGGGACACAATAGAACATCTGAGACACAATAGAACATCTGAGACACAATAGAACACATGAGACACAATAGAACACCTGGGACACAATAGAACATCTGAGACACAATAGAACATCTGAGAGATGATAGACCATCTGAGACACAATAGAACATCTGAGACACGATAGAACATCTGAGACACGATAGAACATCTGAGATGCGATAGAACATCTGAGACACGATAAAACATCTGAGACACAATAGAACATCTGAGAGATCATAGAACATCCGAGACACAATAGAACATGTGAGAAAATATAGAACATCTGAGACACAATAGAACACCTGAGACACAATAGAACACCTGAGACACAATAGAACATCTGAGACACAATAGAACATCTGAGAGATGATAGAACATCTGAGACATAATAGAACATCTGAGACACAATAGAACATCTGAGACACGATAGAACATCTGAGACGCGATAGAACATCTGAGACACGATAAAACATCTGAGACACAATAGAACATCTGAGACACAATAGAACATCTGAGAGATGATAGAACATCCGAGACAATATAGAACATCTGAGACACAATAGAACATCTGAGAGATGATAGAATATCTGAGAGACAATATAGACCATCTCAGACACAATATAACATCTGAGATAATATAGAATATCGGAGACACAATAGAACATCTGATAGATGATAGAACATCTGAGAATATGTATAACATCTGAGACAAAATAGAACACCCGATATTAAATATAACATCTGAGATAATATAGAACATCGGAGACGCAGTAGAACATCGGAGACGCAGTAGAACATCAGAGACACAGCAGAACATCTGAGACAATGTAGAACTTCTGAGACAATGAGGAACACCTGAAACAATGTAGAACATCTTATCTGAAAGACAGTAGAACACCTTAGAATAAATAGAACATCTGAGACAAACTAGAACATTGGATACACAGTAGAACATCCGAGACATAGTAGAACTTCCGAGACACAATAGAACATTTGAAACAATGTAGAATACCTGAGACACAATAGAGCACCTGAAATTAAATAGAACATCTGAGATAATATAGAACATCAGAGACAATATAGAACACCTAAGACATTGCAGAACATCTGAGACACAGTAGAACACGTGAGATAATGTAGAACATCGGAGATACACCCATACAGATACAGATACAGCCTTTCTGTTGGTGTATGTAATACCACTTCCTTTATTGGCCAGATATCCCCTCTGTTGGTGTATGTATTACCATTTCCCTTATTGGCCAGACATCCCCTCTGTTGGTGTATGTATTACCATTTTCCTTATTGGCCAGACATCCCCTCTGTTGGTGTATGTATTACCACTTCCCTTATTGGCCAGACATCCCCTCTGTTGGTGTATGTATTACCACTTCCCTTATTGGCCAGACATCCCCTCTGTTGGTGTATGTATTACCACTTCCCTTATTGGCCAGACATCCTCTCTGTTGGTGTATGTATTACCACTTCCCTTATTGGCCAGACATCCTCTCTGTTGGTGTATGTATTACCACTACACTTATTGGCCAGACAACCTCTCTGTTGGTGTATGTATTACCACTTCCCTTATTGGCCAGACATCCTCTCTGTTGGTGTATGTATTACCACTTCCCTTATTGGCCAGACATCCCTCTGTTGGTGTATGTATTACCACTTCCCTTATTGGCCAGACATCCCCTCTGTTGGTGTATGTATTACCACTTCCCTTATTGGCCAGACATCCCCTCTGTTGGTGTATGTATTACCACTTCCCTTATTGGCCAGACATCCCCTCTGTTGGTGTATGTATTACCACTTCCCTTATTGGCCAGACATCCCCTCTGTTGGTGTACGTATTATCTCTTTCTTTATTGGCCAGACATCCCCTCTGTTGGTGTATGTATTACCACTTCCCTTATTGGCCAGACATCCTCTCTGTTGGTGTATGTATTACCACTTCCCTTATTGGCCAGACATCCTCTCTGTTGGTGTATGTATTACCACTTCCCTTATTGGCCAGGGACATCCTCTATGTTGGTGTATGTATACCACTTCCCTTATTGCCAGAGCATCCTCTCTGTTGGTGTATGTATTACCACTTCCCTTATTGGCCAGACATCCTCTCTGTTGGTGTATGTATTACCACTTCCCTTATTGGCCAGACATCCTTTCTGTTGGTGTATGTATTACCACTTCCCTTATTGGCCAGACATCCCCTCTGTTGGTGTATGTATACACTTCCCTTATTGGCAGACATCCCCTCTGTTGGTGTATGTATTACACTTCCCTTATGGCCAGACATCCCCTCTGTTGGTGTATGTATTACCACTTCCCTTATTGGCCAGACATCCCCTCTGTTGGTGTATGTATTACCCACTTCCTTATTGGCCAGACATCCCTCTGTTGGTGTATGATTACACTTTCCCTTATTGGCCAGGACATCCCCTCTGTTGGTGTACGTATTATCTCTTTCTTTATTGGCCAGACATCCCCTCTGTTGGTGTACGTATTATCTCTTTCTTTATTGGCGAGCCATTTCTTGACCCGATGCCCTGCTCTCCCCCACGTACCTGGTATGTCCCGGTGTGTGAGGGATGGAACCCCTGCCCCACATACCTGGTATGTCCCGGTGTGTGAGGGATGGAACCCCTGCCCCACATACCTGGTATGTCCCGGTGTGTGAGGGATGGAACCCCTGCCCCCACGTACCTGGTATGTCCCGGTGTGTGAGGGATGGAACCCCTGCCCCCACATACCTGGTATGTCCCGGTGTGTGAGGGATGGAACCCCTGCCCCACGTGTCTGGTATGTCCCGGTGTGTGAGGGATGGAACCTCTGACCCACATACCTGGTATGTCCCGGTGTGTGAGGGATGGAACCTCTGACCCACATACCTGGTATGTCCCGGTGTGTGATGGATGGAACCTCTGACCCACATACCTGGTATGTCCCGGTGTGTGAGGGATGGAACCTCTGACCCACATACCTGGTATGTCCCGGTGTGTGAGGGATGGAACCTTTGCCCCACGTACCTGGTATGTCCCGGTGTGTGAGGGATGGAACCCCTGCCCCACGTGTCTGGTATGTCCCGGTGTGTGAGGGATGGAACCTCTGACCCACGTACCTGGTATGTCCCGGTGTGTGAGGGATGGAACCTCTGACCCACGTACCTGGTATGTCCCGGTGTGTGAGGGATGGAACCTTTGCCCCACGTGTCTGGTATGTCTCGGTGTGTGAGGGATGGAACCTATGACCCACGTACCTGGTATGTCCCGGTGTGTGATGGATGGAACCCCTGCCCCACGTGTCTGGTATGTCCCGGTGTGTGAGGGATGGAACCCCTGCCCCACGTGTCTGGTATGTCCCGGTGTGTGAGGGATGGAACCTCTGACCCACGTACCTGGTATGTCCCGGTGTGTGAGGGATGGAACCCCTGCCCCACGTACCTGGTATGTCCCGGTGTGTGAGGGATGGAACCCCTGCCCCACGTGTCTGGTATGTCCCGGTGTGTGAGGGATGGAACCTATGACCCACGTACCTGGTATGTCCCGGTGTGTGAGGGATGGAACCCCTGCCCCACGTGTCTGGTATGTCCCGGTGTGTGAGGGATGGAACCTCTGACCCACGTGTCTGGTATGTCCCGGTGTGTGATGGATGGAACCTCTGACCCACGTACCTGGTATGTGCCGGTGTGTGAGGGATGGAACCTTTGCCCCACGTACCTGGTATGTATCTGTGTTGGACAAACGCCCGCTCTCAACCAGCAGCAAGATGGAGTAATCTGCGGGACAGAAGAAATCACATATACAGATGACATCATATTATCTGCGGGACAGAAGAAATCACATACACAGATGACATCATGGGCCGCACCATTTTATTTCACAATGCCGCCACAAAACAATCAATACAATCGTATTCCACAATCTTGCCACAATACAATCAATACAATCTTATTTCACAATCCAGCACCAAAACAATCCCTGTCACATTTAAAAAAAAGAGTGATGAAAAAGCTGTGTGTGAGAGAGAGAGAGAGAGAGAGAGAGAGAGAGAGAGAGAGAGAGAGAGAGAGAGAGAGAGAGAGAGAGAGAGAGAGAGAGAGAGAGAGAGAGAGAATTACTTGTTGTGACGTTCAAGCTATAGAAGATACAGAATAGACCTTTAACTGCCAGAATTGAAGAAAGTATGGAAGGGGTATTTGAAGATTTTGAACATGTGAAATGTGAAAGTTACAAAAACTGAACAATGACGAAATAAGAAAACATGAACTGACAATATGAACTAACGAACATCTAGACTTATGGTGATGAAGAAATGAACTTTAAAAAAAAAATAAAAAAAAAAAAAACTGATGCTGAAGAAATGAACTTACCACAACATGAGCTGTCGAAAATCTAGACTTATGGTGATGAAGCTATAAAATCACCAACACATGAACTGTCGAAGACATGAACTTACCACACACACAAAACTGCTGATGACGACATGAACTTACCACACACACAAAACTGCTGATGACGACATGAACTTATATAAAAGGGGCACATTTGTTAGACACGCGGGTCACTTCTGTATGACGTGAAAGCCATTTCTGTATGACGTGAAATTCACTTCTGTATGACGTGAAAGCCATTTCTGTACTCCACGCGGGATACTTCAGTATGAGGTGATGGAGACATGAAATCACAAGAGGATCTCTTTGTGTGAGCAAGTGGGTCAGTTTGAAAGAGTAAGTGGTAATTCGTGCGAGACACTCGACAAGTTGTAATAACAAGTAGACAATCTGTGAGCACTACTGGAAATTTGTGAGGGCCAGTGGGCATGTTGATAAGGCAATTCAATAAGTTGTGAGAGCCAGTGGAGAAGTTGTCAGGGCAAGTGTGCAAGGTATCAGGGCAGTTCGACAAGTTCTGAAAGACAGTGGGCAAGTTGTTAGGGTAAGTGGGCAAGTTGATATGGCAAGTGGCCAAGTAGTTAGAACCAATGTGGAGTTGTTAGGGCAAGTGTATAAGTTGATAAGGCAATTGGGGAAATTGTGAGAGTAATTGAGCGGTAGATATCAATAAACCCAGTGGTAGTTTGTTAAAAAAAAACTTCGGGTAAAAATGGCGACAACGTAACATTCATTCTTCAGGAGACGCTGTTTTTTTGTGTTTTCCTGTGGATTATGTGGTGTTATTTCGTATTCGTTTATTGGAAGTGTTCACACGAAGCCACGGAAGGCAGGTGGTGGATGAAACTTTGAGGGAAGCTGACAGATAGTTATCGGTTATGGTCTCAAGTTTCGAGACGGTAGGCAGAAGATCTCTTTCACGAGACAACAGCTGGCGTCACCAACCAGTACGGTCACTGCCAAGGAAGGAAAGCAACGGAAAACTACTTTCTTTAATAGTGCGTAGTTCATTATGATTCGCCTAACTACTGGTCAAGACAGAAACACTAAGCTGATCACGATTCTGGAGATCGAGTGAAATGACAAGTCATGACCACCCACGCTTTCCGGCATGGCACATTATGGATGGATTGGGCAAGTTATTATAGCAAGTAGGCAAGTTGTCAGGAGATGTCAACAAGTTGTGAAAGCCAGTGGGCAAGCTGTTAGGGCAAGTGGGCAAGTTGATAGGACAAATCACCAAGATGTAAGTGCAAAGGGGAAAGTTTTTAGGGTAAGTGTGCAAGTTGATAGGGTAAGTGCGCTAATTGTCAGGGCAAGTCGACAAGTTGATACGGCAAGTGGGTAAGTTGTTAGGGCAAGTAGAGAAGTTCTTAGGGCAAGTAGGAAAGTTGTTAGGGCAAGTAGGGAAGTTGTTACGGCAAGTAGGGAAGTTGTTAGGGCAAGCAGTGAAGTTGTTAGGGCAAGTAGGGAAGTTGATAGGGCAAGTAAGTAAGTTGTTAAGGCAAGTAGGGAAGTTGTTAGGGCAAGTATGGAAGTTGTTAGGGCAAGTAGGGAAGTTGTTAGGGCAAGTGTGGAAGTTGTTAGGGCAAGTAGGGAAGTTATTAGGGCAAGTAGGGAAGTTGATAGGGCAAGTAGGTAAGTTGTTAGGTCAAGTAGGGAAGTTGTTAGGGCAAGTAGGGAAGTTATTAGGGCAAGTGTGCAAGTTAATAGGCTAAGTGGGCTAAATGTCAGGGCAAGTCGAAAAGTTATCAGACTTGGACTGTGTCTAGTAGACAGACTGTAGCTATCAGACCTGGACTGTGTCTAGTAGACAGACTGTAGCTATCAGACCTGGACTGTGTCTAGTAGACAAACTGTAGCTATCAGACCTGGACTGTGTCTAGTAGACAGACTGTAGTCACCAGACCTGGACTGTGTCTAGTAGATAGACTGTAGCTATCAGACCTGGACTGTGTCTAGTAGACAGACTGTAGCTATCAGACCTGGACTGTGTCTAGTAGATAGACTGTAGCTATCAGACCTGGACTGTGTCTAGTAGACAAACTGTAGTCACCAGACCTGGACTGTGTCTAGTAGACAGACTGTAGCCACCAGATCTGGACTGTGTCTAGTAGATAGACTGTAGCTATCAGACCTGGACTGTGTCTAGTAGACAAACTGTAGTCACCAGACCTGGACTGTGTCTAGTAGACAAACTGTAGCCACCAGACCTGGACTGTGTCTAGTAGACAAACTGTAGCCACCAGACCTGGACTGTGTCTAGTAGACAGACTGTAGCTATCAGACCTGGACTGTGTCTAGTAGACAAACTGTACCACCAGACCTTGGACTGTGTCTAGTAGACAGACTGTAGCTATCAGATCTGGACTGTGTCTAGTAGACAAACTGTACCACCAGACTTGGACTGTGTCTAGTAGACAGACTGTAGCTATCAGATCTGGACTGTGTCTAGTAGACAAACTGTAGCTATCAGACCTGGACTGTGTCTAGTAGACAAACTGTACCACCAGACTTGGACTGTGTCTAGTAGAAAGACTGTAGCTATCAGACCTGGACTGTGTCTAGTAGACAAACTGTACCACCAGACTTGGACAGTGTCTAGTAGACAGACTGTAGCTATCAGATCTGGACTGTGTCTAGTAGACAGACTGTAGCTATCAGACCTGGACTGTGTCTAGTAGACAGACTGTAGCTATCAGACCTGGACTGTGTCTAGTAGACAGACTGTAGCTACCAGACCTGGACTGTGTCTAGTAGACAGACTATAGCCACCAGACCTGGACTGTGTCTAGTAGACAGACTGTAGCTATCAGACCTGGACTGTGTCTAGTAGACAGACTGTAACTATCAGACCTGGACTGTGTCTAGTAGACAGACTGTAGCTATCAGACCTGGACTGTGTCTAGTAGACAGACTGTAACTATCAGACCTGGACTGTGTCTAGTAGACAGACTGTAGCTATCAGACCTGGACTGTGTCTAGTAGACAGACTGTAACTATCAGACCTGGACTGTGTCTAGTAGACAGACTGTAGCTATCAGACCTGGACTGTGTCTAGTAGACAGACTGTAACTATCAGACCTGGACTGTGTCTAGTAGACAGACTGTAACTATCAGACCTGGACTGTGTCTAGTAGACAGACTGTAGCTATCAGACCTGGACTGTGTCTAGTAGACAGACTGTAGCTATCAGACTTGGACTGTGTCTAGTAGACAGACTGTATCTATCAGACCTGGACTGTGTCTAGTAGACAAACAAACTGTAGCTATCAGACCTGGACTGTGTCTAGTAGACAGACTGTAACTATCAGACTTGGACTGTGTCTAGTAGACAGACTGTAGCTATCAGATCTGGACTGTGTCTAGTAGACAAACTGTAGCTATCAGACCTGGACTGTGTCTAGTAGACAAACTGTACCACCAGACTTGGACTGTGTCTAGTAGAAAGATTGTAGCTATCAGACCTGGACTGTGTCTAGTAGACAAACTGTACCACCAGACTTGGACAGTGTCTAGTAGACAGACTGTAGCTATCAGATCTGGACTGTGTCTAGTAGACAGACTGTAGCCTATCAGACCTGGACTGCGTCTAGTAGACAGACTGTAGCTATCAGACCTGGACTGTGTCTAGTAGACAGACTGTAGCTACCAGACCTGGACTGTGTCTAGTAGACAGAACTAGTAGCCACCAGACCTGGACTGTGTCTAGTAGACAGAACTGTAGCTATCAGACCTGGACTGTGTCTAGTAGACAAACTGTAGCTATCAGACCTGGACTGTGTCTAGTAGACAAACTGTAGCTATCAGACCTGGACTGTGTCTAGTAGACAACTGTAGCTATCAGACCTGGACTGTGTCTAGTAGACAAGACTGTAGCTATCAGACCTGGACTGTGTCTAGTAGACAGAACTGTAGCTATCAGACCTGACTGTGTCTAGTAGACAAACTGTAGCTATCAGACCTGGACTGTGTCTAGTAGACAAACTGTAAGTATCCAGACCTGGACTGTGTCTAGTAGACAAACTGTAACTATCAGACCTGGACTGTGTCTAGTAGACAAACTGTAGCTATCAGACCTGGACTGTGTCTAGTAGACAGAACTGTAGCCACCAGACCTGGACTGTGTCTAGTAGACAAGACTGTAGCTATCCAGACCGGGACTGTGTCTAGTAGGACAACATCAGAACTGGAGCCTATCAGCAGACCTGGACTGTGTCTAGTAGACAGACTGTAACTAATCAGAACTGGACTGTGTCTAGTAGACAGACTTTATCTATCCAGACCTGGACTGTGTCTAGTAGACAGACTGTAACGATCAGACCTGGACTGTGTCTATTAAGACGAACTGTAGCTATCAGACCTGGACTGTGTCTAGTAGACAGACTGTAGCTATCAGACCTGACTGTGTCTAGTAGACAGACTGTAGCTATCAGACCTGGACTGTGTCTAGTAGACAACTGTATCATCAGACTTGGACTGTGTCTAAGTAGACAGACTGTAGCTATCAGACTTGGACTGTGTCTAGTAGACAAACTGTATCTATCCAGACCTGGAACTGTGTCTAGTAGACAAACAAACTGTAGCTATCAGACCTGGACTGGTCTAGTAGACAGACTGTAGCTATCAGACCTGGACTGTGTCTAGTAGACAGACTGTACTATCAGACCTGGACTGTGTCTAGTAGACAAACTGTAGCTATCAGACCTGGACTGTGTCTAGTAGACAGACTGTAGCTATCAAGACCTGGACTGTGTCTAGTAGACAGAACTGTAGCTATCAGACCTGGACTGTGTCTAGTAGACAGACTGTAGCTATCCAGACCTGGACTGTGTCTAGTAGACAGACTGTATCTATCAGACCTGGACTGTGTCTAGTAGACAAAACTGTAGCTATCAGACCTGGACTGTGTCTAGTAGACAGACTGTAGCTATCAGACCTGGACTGTGTCTAGTAGAACAAACTGTAGCTATCAGACCTGGACTGTGTCTAGTAGACAAGACTGTAGCTATCAGACTTGGACTGTGTCTAGTAGACAAACTGTAGCTATCAGACTTGGACTGTGTCTAGTAGACAGACTGTATCCTATCAGACCTGGACTGTGTCTAGTAGACAGACTGTAGCTATCAGACCTGGACTGTGTCTAGTAGACAAACTGTAGCTATCCAGACCTGGACTGTGTCTAGTAGACAAACTGTAGCTATCAGACCTGGACTGTGTCTAGTAGACAAACTGTAATCCTATCAGACCCTGGACTGTGTCTAGTAGACAACTGTAGCTACTCAGACCTGGACTGTGTCTAGTAGACAACTGTAGCTATCAGACCTGGACTGTGTCTAGTAGACAAACTGTAGCTATCAGACCTGGACTGTGTCTAGTAGACAACTGTAGCCATCAGACCTGGACTGTGTCTAGTAGACAAGACTGTAGCCACCAGACCTGGACTGTGTCTAGTAGACAAGACTGTAGCCTATCAGACCTGGACTGTGTCTAGTAGACAGACTGTAGCCTATCCAGACCTGGACTGTGTCTAGTAGACAGACTGTAGCTATCAGACCTGGACTGTGTCTAGTAGACAGACTGTAAGCTATCAGACCTGGACTGTGTCTAGTAGACAGACTGTAGCTATCAGACCTGGACTGTGTCTAGTAGACAGACTGTAGCTATCAGACCTGGACTGTGTCTAGTAGACAGACTGTAGCTATCAGACCTGGACTGTGTCTAGTAGACAGACTGTAGCTATAAGACCTGGACTGTGTCTAGTAGACAGACTGTAACTATCAGACCTGGACTGTGTCTAGTAGACAGACTGTAGCTATCAGACCTGGACAGTGTCTAGTAGACAAACTGTAGCTATCAGACCTGGACTGTGTCTAGTAGACAAACTGTAGCTATCCAGACCTGGACTGTGTCTAGTTAGACAAGACTGTAGCTATCAGACCTGGACTGTGTCTAGTAGACAAACTGTAGCTACCAGACCTGGACTGTGTCTAGTAGACAGACTGTAGCTATCAGACCTGGACTGTGTCTAGTAGACAGAACTGTAGCTATCAGACCTGGACTGTGTCTAGTAGACAGACTGTAGCTATCAGACCTGGACTGTGTCTAGTAGACAAGACTGTAGCTATCAGACCTGGACTGTGTCTAGTAGACAGACTGTAGCCTACAGACCTGGACTGTGTCTAGTAGACAGACTGTAGCCTATCAGACCTGGACTGTGTCTAGTAGACAGACTGTAGCTATCAGACCTGGACTGTGTCTAGTAGACAGACTGTAGCTATCAGACCTGGACTGTGTCTAGTAGACAGACTGTAAGCTATCAGACCTGGACTGTGTCTAGTAGACAGACTGTAGCTATCAGACCTGGACTGTGTCTAGTAGACAGACTGTAGCTATCAGACCTGGACTGTGTCTAGTAGACAGACTGTAGCTATCAGACCTGGACTGTGTCTAGTAGACAGACTGTAACTATCAGACCTGGACTGTGTCTAGTAGACAGACTGTAGCTATCAGACCTGGACTGTGTCTAGTAGACAGACTGTAGCTATCAGACCTGGACTGTGTCTAGTAGACAGACTGTAGCTATCAGACCTGGACTGTGTCTAGTAGACAGACTGTAGCTATCAGACCTGGACTGTGTCTAGTAGACAAACAAACTGTAGCTATCAGACCTGGACTGTGTCTAGTAGACAGACTGTAACTATCAGACCTGGACTGTGTCTAGTAGACAGACTGTATCTATCAGACCTGGACTGTGTCTAGTAGACAGACTGTAGCTATCAGACCTGGACTGTGTCTAGTAGACAGACTGTAACTATCAGACCTGGACTGTGTCTAGTAGACAGACTGTATCTATCAGACCTGGACTGTGTCTAGTAGACAGACTGTAGCTATCAGACCTGGACTGTGTCTAGTAGACAGACTGTATCTATCAGACTTGGACTGTGTCTAGTAGACAGACTGTAGCTATCAGACTTGGACTGTGTCTAGTAGACAGACTGTATCTATCAGACCTGGACTGTGTCTAGTAGACAAACAAACTGTAGCTATCAGACCTGGACTGTGTCTAGTAGACAGACTGTAGCTATCAGACCTGGACTGTGTCTAGTAGACAGACTGTAGCTATCAGACCTGGACTGTGTCTAGTAGACAGACTGTAGCTATCAGACCTGGACTGTGTCTAGTAGACAGACTGTAGCTATCAGACCTGGACTGTGTCTAGTAGACAGACTGTAGCTATCAGACCTGGACTGTGTCTAGTAGACAGACTGTAGCTATCAGACCTGGACTGTGTCTAGTAGACAGACTGTATCTATCAGACCTGGACTGTGTCTAGTAGACAAACAAACTGTAGCTATCAGACCTGGACTGTGTCTAGTAGACAGACTGTAGCTATCAGACCTGGACTGTGTCTAGTAGACAAACAAACTGTAGCTATCAGACCTGGACTGTGTCTAGTAGACAGACTGTATCTATCAGACCTGGACTGTGTCTAGTAGACAAACTGTAGCTATCAGACCTGGACTGTGTCTAGTAGACAGACTGTATCTATCAGACCTGGACTGTGTCTAGTAGACAGACTGTAGCTATCAGACCTGGACTGTGTCTAGTAGACAGACTGTAGCTATCAGACCTGGACTGTGTCTAGTAGACAGACTGTAGCTATCAGACCTGGACTGTGTCTAGTAGACAGACTGTAGCTATCAGACCTGGACTGTGTCTAGTAGACAGACTGTAGCTATCAGACCTGGACTGTGTCTAGTAGACAGACTGTAGCTATCAGACCTGGACTGTGTCTAGTAGACAGACTGTAGCTATCAGACCTGGACTGTGTCTAGTAGACAAGCAAACTGTAGCTATCAGACCTGGACTGTGTCTAGTAGACAGACTGTAGCTATCAGACCTGGACTGTGTCTAGTAGACAGACATGTAGCTATCAGACCTGGACTGTGTCTAGTAGACAGACTGTAGCTATCAGACCTGGACTGTGTCTAGTAGACAGACTGTAGCTATCAGACCTGGACTGTGTCTAGTAGACAGACTGTATCTATCAGACCTGGACTGTGTCTAGTAGACAGACTGTAGCTATCAGACCTGGACTGTGTCTAGTAGACAGACTGTAGCTATCAGACCTGGACTGTGTCTAGTAGACAGACTGTAGCTATCAGACCTGGACTGTGTCTAGTAGACAGACGTAGCTATCAGACCTGGACTGTGTCTAGTAGACAGACTGTAGCTATCAGACCTGGACTGTGTCTAGTAGACAGAACTGTAGCTATCAGACCTGGACTGTGTCTAGTAGACAGAACTGTAGCTATCAGACCTGGACTGTGTCTAGTAGACAGACTGTAGCTATCAGACCTGGACTGTGTCTAGTAGACAAACTGTAGCTATCAGACCTGGACTGTGTCTAGTAGACAAACTGTAGCTATCAGACCTGGACTGTGTCTAGTAGACAGACTGTAGCTATCAGACCTGGACTGTGTCTAGTAGACAGAACTGTAGCTATCAGACCTGGACTGTGTCTAGTAGACAGAACTGTAGCTATCAGACCTGGACTGTGTCTAGTAGACAAACTGTAGCTATCAGACCTGGACTGTGTCTAGTAGACAGAACTGTAGCTATCCAGACCTGGACTGTGTCTAGTAGACAGACTGTAGCTATCCAGACCTGGACTGTGTCTAGTAGACAAACTGTAGCTATCAGACCTGGACTGTGTCTAGTAGACAAACTGTAGCTATCAGACCTGGACTGTGTCTAGTAGACAACTGTAGCTATCAGACCTGGACTGTGTCTAGTAGACAGACTGTAGCTATCAGACCTGGACTGTGTCTAGTAGACAAACTGTAGCCACCAGACCTGGACTGTGTCTAGTAGACAAACTGTAGCTATCCAGACCTGGACTGTGTCTAGTAGACAAACTGTAGCTATCAGACCTGGACTGTGTCTAGTAGACAGACTGTAGCTATCAGACCTGGACTGTGTCTAGTAGACAGACTGTAGCCACCAGACCTGGACTGTGTCTAGTAGACAGACTGTAGCTATCAGACCTGGACTGTGTCTAGTAGACAAACTGTAGCCACCAGACATGGACTGTGTCTAGTAGACAAGACTGTAGCTATCAGACCTGGACTGTGTCTAGTAGACAAACTGTAGCTATCAGACCTGGACTGTGTCTAGTAGACAGACTGTAGCTATCAGACCTGGACTGTGTCTAGTAGACAGACTGTAGCTATCAGACCTGGACTGTGTCTAGTAGACAGACTGTAAGCTATCAGACCTGGACTGTGTCTAGTAGACAGACTGTAGCTATCAGACCTGGACTGTGTCTAGTAGACAGACTGTAGCTATCAGACCTGGACTGTGTCTAGTAGACAAACTGTAGCTATCAGACCTGGACTGTGTCTAGTAGACAGACTGTAGCTATCAGACCTGGACTGTGTCTAGTAGACAGACTGTAGCTATCAGACCTGGACTGTGTCTAGTAGGACAGACTGTAGCTATCAGACCTGGACTGTGTCTAGTAGACAGACTGTAGCCATCAGACCTGGACTGTGTCTAGTAGACAGACTGTACTAACAGACGTGGACTGTGTCTAGTAGACAGACTGTAGCTATCAGATCTGGACTGTGTCTAGTAGACAGACTGTAGCCATCCAGACCTGGACTGTGTCTAGTAGACAGACTGTAGCCTACCAGACCTGGACTGTGTCTAGTAGACAGACAATGTAGCTATCAGACCTGGACTGTGTCTAGTAGACAAACTGTAGCTATCAGACCTGGACTGTGTCTAGTAGACAAACTGTAGCCTACCAGACCTGACCTGTGTCTAGTAGACAGACTGTAGCTATCAGACCTGGACTGTGTCTAGTAACAAACTGTAGCCTATCAGAACCTGACTGTGTCTAGTATACAAACTGTAGCCTATCAGACCTGGACTGTGTCTAGTAGACAAACTGTAAGCCTATCCAGACCTGGACTGTGTCTAGTAGACAAACTGTAGCTATCAGACCTGGACTGTGTCTAGTAGACAACTGTAGCTATCAGACCTGGACTGTGTCTAGTAGACAGAACTGTAGCTATCCAGACCTGGACTGTGTCTAGTAGACAAACTGTAGCCACCAGACCTGGACTGTGTCTAGTAGACAAACTGTAGCTATCAGACCTGGACTGTGTCTAGTAGACAAACTGTAGCTACCAGACCTGGACTGTGGTCTAGTAGACAGACTGTAGCTATCAGACCTGGACTGTGTCTAGTAGACAAACTGTAGCTATCAGACCTGGACTGTGTCTAGTAGACAGACTGTAGCTATCAGACCTGGACTGTGTCTAGTAGACAGACTGTAGCTATCAGACCTGGACTGTGTCTAGTAGACAGACTGTAGCTATCCAGACCTGGACTGTGTCTAGTAGACAAACTGTAGCTATCAGACCTGGACTGTGTCTAGTAGACAGACTGTAGCTATCAGACCTGGACTGTGTCTAGTAGACAAACTGTAGCTATCAGACCTGGACTGTGTCTAGTAGACAAGACTGTAGCTATCAGACCTGGACTGTGTCTAGTAGACAGACAAACTGTAGCTATCAGACCTGGACTGTGTCTAGTAGACAGACTGTATCTATCAGACCTGGACTGTGTCTAGTAGACAGACTGTAGCTATCAGACCTGGACTGTGTCTAGTAGACAAACTGTAGCTATCAGACCTGGACTGTGTCTAGTAGACAAACTGTAGCTATCAGACCTGGACTGTGTCTAGTAGACAAACTGTAGCTATCAGACCTGGACTGTGTCTAGTAGACAAACTGTAGCTATCAGACCTGGACTGTGTCTAGTAGACAAACTGTAGCTATCAGACCTGGACTGTGTCTAGTAGACAAACTGTAGCTACCAGACCTGGACTGTGTCTAGTAGACAAACTGTAGCTATCAGACCTGGACTGTGTCTAGTAGACAAACTGTAGCTATCAGACCTGGACTGTGTCTAGTAGACAGAACTGTAGCTATCAGACCTGGACTGTGTCTAGTAGACAAACTGTAGCTACCAGACCTGGACTGTGTCTAGTAGACAAACTGTAGCCACCAGACCTGGACTGTGTCTAGTAGACAAACTGTAGCTATCAGACCTGGACTGTCTCTAGTAGACAAACTGTAGCACCAGACCTGGACTGTGTCTAGTAGACAAACTGTAGCCACCAGACTGGACTGTGTCTAGTAGACAAACTGTAGCTATCAGACCTGGACTGTGTCTAGTAGACAGAACTGTAGCTATCAGACCTGGACTGTGTCTAGTAGACAAACTGTAGCTATCAGACCTGGACTGTGTCTAGTAGACAAACTGTAGCTATCAGACCTGGACTGTGTCTAGTAGACAAACTGTAGCTATCAGACCTGGACTGTGTCTAGTAGACAAACTGTAGCCTACCAGACCTGGACTGTGTCTAGTAGACAAACTGTAGCCTACCAGACCTGGACTGTGTCTAGTAGACAAACTGTAGCTATCCAGACCTGGACTGTGTCTAGTAGACAAACTGTAGCTATCAGACCTGGACTGTGTCTAGTAGACAAACTGTAGCTATCAGACCTGGACTGTGTCTAGTAGACAACTGTAGCTATCAGACCTGGACTGTGTCTAGTAGACAGACTGTAGCTATCAGACCTGGACTGTGTCTAGTAGACAGACTGTAGCTATCAGACCTGGACTGTGTCTAGTAGA
Organism: Cepaea nemoralis; assembly: GCA_014155875.1. Taxonomy (NCBI): domain Eukaryota; kingdom Metazoa; phylum Mollusca; class Gastropoda; order Stylommatophora; family Helicidae; genus Cepaea; species Cepaea nemoralis. The sequence goes on along the minus strand of JACEFZ010016903.1, from coordinate 578,077 downwards.
CAGAACTGTAGCCACCAGACCTGGACTGTGTCTAGTAGACAGACTGTAGCTATCAGACCTGGATGTGTCTAGTAGACAGGACCTGGACTGTGTCTAGTAGACAGACTGTAGCTATCAGACCTGGACTGTGTCTAGTAGACAGACTGTAGCTACCAGACCTGGACTGTGTCTAGTAGACAAGACTGTAGCTATCCAGACCTGGACTGTGTCTAGTAGACAGACTGTAGCTACCAGACCTGGACTGTGTCTAGTAGACAAACTGTAGCTATCAGACCTGGACTGTGTCTAGTAGACAGAACTGTAGCTATCAGACCTGGACTGTGTCTAGTAGACAAACTGTAGCTACCAGACCTGGACTGTGTCTAGTAGACAAACTGTAGCTATCAGACCTGGACTGTGTCTAGTAGACAAACTGTAGCTATCAGACCTGGACTGTGTCTAGTAGACAAACTGTAGCTATCAGACCTGGACTGTGTCTAGTAGACAAACTGTAGCTATCCAGACCTGGACTGTGTCTAGTAGACAAACTGTAGCTATCAGACCTGGACTGTGTCTAGTAGACAAACTGTAGCTATCAGACCTGGACTGTGTCTAGTAGACAAGACTGTAGCCACCAGACCTGGACTGTGTCTAGTAGACAAACTGTAGCTATCAGACCTGGACTGTGTCTAGTAGACAAACTGTAGCTATCAGACCTGGACTGTGTCTAGTAGACAAACTGTAGCTATCAGACCTGGACTGTGTCTAGTAGACAAACTGTAGCCTATCAGACCTGGACTGTGTCTAGTAGACAAGCTGTAGCTATCAGACCAGGACTGTGTCTAGTAGACACACTGTAGCTATCAGACTTGGACTGTCTCTAGTAGACAGACTGTAGCTATCAGACCTGGACTGTGTCTAGTAGACAGACTGTAGCTATCAGACCTGGACTGTGTCTAGTAGACAGACTGTAGCCTATCCAGACCTGGACTGTGTCTAGTAGACAGACTGTAGCCACCAGACCTGGACTGTGTCTAGTAGACAAACTGTAGCCACCAGACCTGGACTGTGTCTAGTAGACAAGACTGTAGCCACCAGACCTGGACTGTGTCTAGTAGACAAACTGTAGCTATCAGACCTGGACTGTGTCTAGTAGACAAGACTGTAGCTATCCAGACCTGGACTGTGTCTAGTAGACAAACTGTAGCTACCAGACCTGGACTGTGTCTAGTAGACAGACTGTAGCCTATCCAGACCTGGACTGTGTCTAGTAGACAAACTGTAGCCACCAGACCTGGACTGTGTCTAGTAGACAGACTGTAGCTATCCAGACCTGGACTGTGTCTAGTAGACAAACTGTAGCCACCAGACCTGGACTGTGTCTAGTAGACAAACTGTAGCTACCAGACCTGGACTGTGTCTAGTAGACAAACTGTAGCCACCAGACCTGGACTGTGTCTAGTAGACAAACTGTAGCCATCAGACCTGGACTGTGTCTAGTAGACAAACTGTAGCTATCAGACCTGGACTGTGTCTAGTAGACAAGACTGTAGCCATCCAGACCTGGACTGTGTCTAGTAGACAAACTGTAGCTATCAGACCTGGACTGTGTCTAGTAGACAAACTGTAGCTATCAGACCTGGACTGTGTCTAGTAGACAAGACTGTAGCTATCCAGACCTGGACTGTGTCTAGTAGACAAACTGTAGCCTATCAGACCTGGACTGTGTCTAGTAGACAGACTGTAGCTATCCAGACCTGGACTGTGTCTAGTAGACAAACTGTAGCTATCAGACCTGGACTGTGTCTAGTAGACAGACTGTAGCTATCAGACCTGGACTGTGTCTAGTAGACAGACTGTAGCTATCAGACCTGGACTGTGTCTAGTAGACAGAACTGTAGCTATCCAGACCTGGACTGTGTCTAGTAGACAGACTGTAGCTATCAGACCTGGACTGTGTCTAGTAGACAGACTGTAGCCACCAGACCTGGACTGTGTCTAGTAGACAGACTGTAGCTATCAGACCTGGACTGTGTCTAGTAGACAGACTGTAGCTATCAGACCTGGACTGTGTCTAGTAGACAAGACTGTAGCTATCAGACCTGGACTGTGTCTAGTAGACAGACTGTAGCTATCAGACCTGGACTGTGTCTAGTAGACAGAACTGTAGCTATCAGACCTGGACTGTGTCTAGTAGACAAACTGTAGCTATCAGACCTGGACTGTGTCTAGTAAACAAACTGTATCTATCAGACCTGGACTGTGTCTAGTAGACAGACAAACTGTAGCTATCAGACCTGGACTGTGTCTAGTAGACAGACAGACTGTAGCTATCAGACCTGGACTGTGTCTAGTAGACAAACTGTAGCTATCAGACCTGGACTGTGTCTAGTAGACAAGACTGTAGCTATCAGACCTGGACTGTGTCTAGTAGACAGACAAACTGTAGCTATCAGACCTGGACTGTGTCTAGTAGACAAACTGTAGCTATCAGACCTGGACTGTGTCTAGTAGACAGACAAACTGTAGCTATCAGACCTGGACTGTGTCTAGTAGACAAACTGTAGCTATCAGACCTGGACTGTGTCTAGTAGACAGACTGTAGCTATCAGACCTGGACTGTGTCTAGTAGACAAACTGTAGCTATCAGACCTGGACTGTGTCTAGTAGACAGACTGTAGCTATCAGACCTGGACTGTGTCTAGTAGACAAACTGTAGCCACCAGGCCTGGACTGTGTCTAGTAGACAAACTGTAGCTACAGACCTGGACTGTGTCTAGTAGACAAACTGTAGCTATCAGACCTGGACTGTGTCTAGTAGACAGACTGTAGCCACCAGACCTGGACTGTGTCTAGTAGACAAACTGTAGCCTATCAGACCTGGACTGTGTCTAGTAGACAAACTGTAGCTATCAGACCTGGACTGTGTCTAGTAGACAGAACTGTAGCTATCAGACCTGGACTGTGTCTAGTAGACAGACTGTAGCCTACCAGACCTGGACTGTGTCTAGTAGACAAACTGTAGCTATCAGACCTGGACTGTGTCTAGTAGACAGACTGTAGCTATCAGACCTGGACTGTGTCTAGTAGACAGACTGTAGCTATCAGACCTGGACTGTGTCTAGTAGACAGACTGTAGCTATCAGACCTGGACTGTGTCTAGTAGACAAACTGTAGCCACCAGACCTGGACTGTGTCTAGTAGACAAACTGTAGCTATCAGACCTGGACTGTGTCTAGTAGACAGACAAACTGTAGCTATCAGACCTGGACTGTGTCTAGTAGACAGACAGACTGTAGCTATCAGACCTGGACTGTGTCTAGTAGACAAACTGTAGCTATCAGACCTGGACTGTGTCTAGTAGACAGACTGTAGCCATCCAGACCTGGACTGTGTCTAGTAGACAGACTGTAGCATCCAGACCTGGACTGTGTCTAGTAGACAGAACTGTAGCCTATCAGACCTGGACTGTGTCTAGTAGACAGACTGTAGCCACCAGACCTGGACTGTGTCTAGTAGACAGACTGTAGCTATCAGACCTGGACTGTGTCTAGTAGACAAACTGTAGCTATCCAGACCTGGACTGTGTCTAGTAGACAGACCTGTAGCTATCAGACCTGGACTGTGTCTAGTAGACAAACTGTAGCCACCAGACCTGGACTGTGTCTAGTAGACAAACTGTAGCCTATCCAGACCTGGACTGTGTCTAGTAGACAAGACTGTAGCTATCCAGACCTGGACTGTGTCTAGTAGACAGAACTGTAGCCATCCAGACCTGGACTGTGTCTAGTAGACAAACTGTAGCTCATCCAGACCTGGACTGTGTCTAGTAGACAGAACTGTAGCTATCAGACCTGGACTGTGTCTAGTAGACAAACTGTAGCTACCAGACCTGGACTGTGTCTAGTAGGACAGAACTGTAGCTATCAGACCTGGACTGTGTCTAGTAGACAAACTGTAGCCTACCAGACCTGGGACTGTGTCTAGTAGACAAACTGTAGCCTACCAGACCTGGGACTGTGTCTAGTAGACAAACTGTAGCCACCAGACCTGGACTGTGTCTAGTAGACAAACTGTAGCCACCAGACCTGGACTGTGTCTAGTAGACAGACTGTAGCCACCAGACCTGGACTGTGTCTAGTAGACAGACTGTAGCCACCAGACCTGGACTGTGTCTAGTAGACAAACTGTAGCCACCAGACCTTGGACTGTGTCTAGTAGACAAACTGTAGCCTACCAGACCTGGACTGTGTCTAGTAGACAGACTGTAGCCACCAGACCTGGACTGTGTCTAGTAGACAGAACTGTAGCCACCAGACCTGGACTGTGTCTAGTAGACAAACTGTAGCCACCAGACCTGGACTGTGTCTAGTAGAAAGACTGTAGCTACCAGACCTGGACTGTGTCTAGTAGACAAACTGTAGCCACCAGACCTGGACTGTGTCTAGTAGACAAACTGTAGCCACCAGACCTGGACTGTGTCTAGTAGACAGACTGTAGCCACCAGACCTGGACTGTGTCTAGTAGACAGACTGTAGCCACCAGACCTGGACTGTGTCTAGTAGACAGACTGTATCTATCAGACCTGGACTGTGTCTAGTAGACAGACTGTAGCCACCAGACCTGGACTGTGTCTAGTAGACAGACTGTAGCCACCAGACCTGGACTGTGTCTAGTAGACAGACTGTAGCCACCAGACCTGGACTGTGTCTAGTAGACAGACTGTAGCTATCAGACCTGGACTGTGTCTAGTAGACAAACTGTAGCCACCAGACCTGGACTGTGTCTAGTAGACAGACTGTAGCTATCAGACCTGGACTGTGTCTAGTAGACAAACTGTAGCTATCAGACCTGGACTGTGTCTAGTGGACAAACTGTAGCCACCAGACGTGGACTGTGTCTAGTAGACAAGACTGTAGCTATCAGACCTGGACTGTGTCTAGTAGACAAACTGTAGCTATCAGACCTGGACTGTGTCTAGTAGACAAACTGTAGCTATCAGACCTGGACTGTGTCTAGTAGACAGACTGTAGCTATCAGACCTGGACTGTGTCTAGTAGACAGACTGTAACCTATCAGACCTGGACTGTGTCTAGTAGACAGACTGTAATCTATCAGACCTGGACTGTGTCTAGTAGACAGACTGTAGCTATCAGACCTGGACTGTGTCTAGTAGACAGACTGTAGCTATCAGACCTGGACTGTGTCTAGTAGACAGACTGTAGCCTATCAGACCTGGACTGTGTCTAGTAGACAGACTGTAACTATCAGACCTGGACTGTGTCTAGTAGACAGACTGTAACTATCAGACCTGGACTGTGTCTAGTAGACAGACTGTATCTATCAGACCTGGACTGTGTCTAGTAGACAGACTGTAGCTATCAGACCTGGACTGTGTCTAGTAGACAAATGTAACTATCAGACGTGGACTGTGTCTAGTAGACAAACTGTATCTATCAGACCTGGACTGTGTCTAGTAGACAGACTGTAACTATCAGACTTGGACTGTGTCTAGTAGACAGACTGTAACTATCAGACCTGGACTGTGTCTAGTAGACAGACTGTAACTATCAGACTTGGACTGTGTCTAGTAGACAGACTGTAGCTATTCAGGACCTGGACTGTGTCTAGTAGACAGACTGTAGCTAATCCAGACCTGGACTGTGTCTAGTAGACAGACTGTAGCTATCAGACCTGGACTGTGTCTAGTAGACAGACTGTAGCTATCAGACCTGGACTGTGTCTAGTAGACAGACTGTAACTATCAGACCTGGACTGTGTCTAGTAGACAAACTGTAGCTATCAGACCTGGACTGTGTCTAGTAGACAGACTGTAACTATCAGACCTGGACTGTGTCTAGTAGACAGACTGTAGCTATCAGACCTGGACTGTGTCTAGTAGACAGACTGTAGCTATCAGACCTGGACTGTGTCTAGTAGACAGACTGTATCTATCAGACCTGGACTGTGTCTAGTAGACAAACTGTAGCTATCAGACCTGGACTAGTGTCTAGTAGACAGACTGTAGCTATCAGACCTGGACTGTGTCTAGTAGACAGACTGTAGCTATCAGACCTGGACTGTGTCTAGTAGACAGACTGTATCTATCAGACCTGGACTGTGTCTAGTAGACAAATGTAGCTATCAGACCTGGACTGTGTCTAGTAGACAGACTGTAACTATCAGACCTGGACTGTGTCTAGTAGACAGACTGTAGCTATCAGACCTGGACTGTGTCTAGTAGACAGACTGTAGCTATCAGACCTGGACTGTGTCTAGTAGACAGACTGTAGCTATCAGACCTGGACTGTGTCTAGTAGACAAATGTAGCTATCAGACCTGGACTGTGTCTAGTAGACAGACTGTAGCTATCAGACCTGGACTGTGTCTAGTAGACAAACTGTAGCTATATGACCTGGACTGTGTCTAGTAGACAGACTGTAGCTATCAGACCTGGACTGTGTCTAGTAGACAGACTGTAGCTATCAGACCTGGACTGTGTCTAGTAGACAGACTGTAGCTATCAGACCTGGACTGTGTCTAGTAGACAGACTGTAGCTATCAGACCTGGACTGTGTCTAGTAGACAGACTGTATCTATCAGACCTGGACTGTGTCTAGTAGACAAATGTAGCTATCAGACCTGGACTATGTCTAGTAGACAGACTGTAGCTATCAGACCTGGACTGTGTCTAGTAGACAGACTGTAGCTATCAGACCTGGACTGTGTCTAGTAGACAGACTGTATCTATCAGACCTGGACTGTGTCTAGTAGACAAATGTAGCTATCAGACCTGGACTGTGTCTAGTAGACAGACTGTAACTATCAGACCTGGACTGTGTCTAGTAGACAGACTGTAGCTATCAGACCTGGACTGTGTCTAGTAGACAGACTGTAGCTATCAGACCTGGACTGTGTCTAGTAGACAGACTGTAGCTATCAGACCTGGACTGTGTCTAGTAGACAAATGTAGCTATCAGACCTGGACTGTGTCTAGTAGACAGACTGTAGCTATCAGACCTGGACTGTGTCTAGTAGACAAACTGTAGCTATAAGACCTGGACTGTGTCTAGTAGACAGACTGTAGCTATCAGACCTGGACTGTGTCTAGTAGACAGACTGTAGCTATCAGACCTGGACTGTGTCTAGTAGACAGACTGTAGCTATCAGACCTGGACTGTGTCTAGTAGACAGACTGTAGCTATCAGACCTGGACTGTGTCTAGTAGACAAATGTAGCTATCAGACCTGGACTGTGTCTAGTAGACAGACTGTAGCTATCAGACCTGGACTGTGTCTAGTAGACAGACTGTAGCTATCAGACCTGGACTGTGTCTAGTAGACAGACTGTAACTATCAGACCTGGACTGTGTCTAGTAGACAGACTGTAGCCACCAGACCTGGACTGTGTCTAGTAGACAAACTGTAGCTATAAGACCTGGACTGTGTCTAGTAGATAGACTGTAGCTATCAGACTTGGACTGTGTCTAGTAGACAGACTGTACTAACAGACCTGGACTGTGTCTAGTAGACAGACTGTAGCCACCAGACCTGGACTGTGTCTAGTAGACAAACTGTAGCCACCAGACCTGGACTGTGTCTAGTAGACAAACTGTAGCCACCAGACCTGGACTGTGTCTAGTAGACAAACTGTAGCCACCAGACCTGGACTGTGTCTAGTAGACAAACTGTAGCCACCAGAACCTGGACTGTGTCTAGTAGACAAACTGTAGCCTCCAGACCTGGACTGTGTCTAGTAGACAAACTGTAGCCACCAGACCTGGACTGTGTCTAGTAGACAAACTGTAGCCACCAGACCTGGACTGTGTCTAGTAGACAAACTGTAGCCACCAGACCTGGACTGTGTCTAGTAGACAAACTGTAGCCACCAGACCTGGACTGTGTCTAGTAGACAAACTGTAGCCACCAGACCTGGACTGTGTCTAGTAGACAAACTGTAGCCACCAGACCTGGACTGTGTCTAGTAGACAAACTGTAGCCACCAGACCTGGACTGTGTCTAGTAGACAAACTGTAGCCACCAGACCTGGACTGTGTCTAGTAGACAAACTGTAGCCACCAGACCTGGACTGTGTCTAGTAGACAAACTGTAGCCACCAGACCTGGACTGTGTCTAGTAGACAGACTGTAGCCACCAGACCTGGACTGTGTCTAGTAGACAAACTGTAGCCACCAGACCTGGACTGTGTCTAGTAGACAGACTGTAGCCACCAGACCTGGACTGTGTCTAGTAGACAAACTGTAGCCTATCAGACCTGGACTGTGTCTAGTAGACAGACTGTAGCCACCAGACCTGGACTGTGTCTAGTAGACAAACTGTAGCTATAAGACCTGGACTGTGTCTAGTAGACAGAACTGTAGCTATCAGACCTGGACTGTGTCTAGTAGACAAACTGTAGCCTATCAGACCTGGACTGTGTCTAGTAGACAGACTGTAGCTATCAGACCTGGACTGTGTCTAGTAGACAGACTGTAGCCATCAGACCTGGACTGTGTCTAGTAGACAGACTGTAGCTATCAGACCTGGACTGTGTCTAGTAGACAGACTGTAGCTATCAGACCTGGACTGTGTCTAGTAGACAGACTGTAGCCACCAGACCTGGACTGTGTCTAGTAGACAGACTGTAGCTATCAGACCTGGACTGTGTCTAGTAGACAGACTGTAGCCTATCAGACCTGGACTGTGTCTAGTAGACAGACTGTAGCCTATCAGACCTGGACTGTGTCTAGTAGACAAACTGTAGCCTACCAGACCTGGACTGTGTCTAGTAGACAGACTGTAGCCACCAGACCTGGACTGTGTCTAGTAGACAGACTGTAGCTATCAGACCTGGACTGTGTCTAGTAGACAGACTGTAGCTATCAGACCTGGACTGTGTCTAGTAGACAGACTGTAGCCACCAGACCTGGACTGTGTCTAGTAGACAAACTGTAGCCACCAGACCTGGACTGTGTCTAGTAGACAGACTGTAGCTATCAGACCTGGACTGTGTCTAGTAGACAGACTGTAGCTATCAGACCTGGACTGTGTCTAGTAGACAGACTGTAGCTATCAGACCTGGACTGTGTCTAGTAGACAGACTGTACTAACAGACTTGGACTGTGTCTAGTAGACAGACTGTAACTATCAGACCTGGACTGTGTCTAGTAGACAGACTGTATCTATCAGACCTGGACTGTGTCTAGTAGACAGACTGTAGCTATCAGACCTGGACTGTGTCTAGTAGACAAACAAACTGTAGCTATCAGACCTGGACTGTGTCTAGTAGACAAACTGTAGCTATCAGACCTGGACTGTGTCTAGTAGACAGACTGTAGCTATCAGACCTGGACTGTGTCTAGTAGACAGACTGTAGCTATCAGACCTGGACTGTGTCTAGTAGACAGACTGTAGCTATCAGACCTGGACTGTGTCTAGTAGACAAGACTGTAGCTATCAGACCTGGACTGTGTCTAGTAGACAGACTGTAGCTATCAGACCTGGACTGTGTCTAGTAGACAGACTGTAGCTATCAGACCTGGACTGTGTCTAGTAGACAAACTGTAGCTATCAGACCTGGACTGTGTCTAGTAGACAGACAAACTGTAGCTATCAGACCTGGACTGTGTCTAGTAGACAGACTGTAGCTATCAGACCTGGACTGTGTCTAGTAGACAGACTGTAGCTATCAGACCTGGACTGTGTCTAGTAGACAGAACTGTAGCTATCAGACCTGGACTGTGTCTAGTAGACAAACTGTAGCTATCAGACCTGGACTGTGTCTAGTAGACAGACTGTAGCTATCAGACCTGGACTGTGTCTAGTAGACAGACTGTAGCTATCAGACCTGGACTGTGTCTAGTAGACAAACTGTATCTATCAGACCTGGACTGTGTCTAGTAGACAAACTGTAGCTATCAGACCTGGACTGTGTCTAGTAGACAAACTGTAGCTATCAGACCTGGACTGTGTCTAGTAGACAAACTGTATCTATCAGACCTGGACTGTGTCTAGTAGACAAACTGTAGCTATCAGACCTGGACTGTGTCTAGTAGACAGACTGTAGCTATCAGACCTGGACTGTGTCTAGTAGACAAACTGTAGCTATCAGACCTGGACTGTGTCTAGTAGACAGACTGTAGCTATCAGACCTGGACTGTGTCTAGTAGACAGACTGTAGCTATCAGACCTGGACTGTGTCTAGTAGACAGACTGTAGCTATCAGACCTGGACTGTGTCTAGTAGACAGACTGTAGCTATCAGACCTGGACTGTGTCTAGTAGACAGACTGTAGCCACCAGACCTGGACTGTGTCTAGTAGACAGACTGTAGCCTACCAGACCTGGACTGTGTCTAGTAGACAGACTGTAGCCACCAGACCTGGACTGTGTCTAGTAGACAGACTGTAGCCACCAGACCTGGACTGTGTCTAGTAGACAGACTGTAGCTACCAGACCTGGACTGTGTCTAGTAGACAGACTGTAGCTATCAGACCTGGACTGTGTCTAGTAGACAGACTGTAGCTATCAGACCTGGACTGTGTCTAGTAGACAGACTGTAGCTATCAGACCTGGACTGTGTCTAGTAGACAGACTGTAGCCACCAGACCTGGACTGTGTCTAGTAGACAGACTGTAGCTATCAGACCTGGACTGTGTCTAGTAGACAGACTGTACTAACAGACCTGGACTGTGTCTAGTAGACAGACTGTACTAACAGACTTGGACTGTGTCTAGTAGACAGACTGTACTAACAGACCTGGACTGTGTCTAGTAGACAGACTGTAGCTATCAGACCTGGACTGTGTCTAGTAGACAGACTGTAGCTATCAGACCTGGACTGTGTCTAGTAGACAGACTGTACTAACAGACCTGGACTGTGTCTAGTAGACAGACTGTACTAACAGACCTGGACTGTGTCGAGTAGACAGACTGTAGCTATCAGACCTGGACTGTGTCTAGTAGACAGACTGTACTAACAGACCTGGACTGTGTCTAGTAGACAAACAAGACCTCAGAAAACTGGCTCGTAAACATCATTTACACATGTTGTATGTTCTTTGCACGGCGATGTAATTAATCCAAGTGTATCTTCTAGACAATTGTACATGTAGTAGTTTGCCATTACTTTCTGAACGAGAAGTCAACATTGAAGGCCAACTAAGCGGTCCGGGGGTTTATACCATTACCCCAGCCCTCAGCGCACCGGCAGTTTAAGACATAGTGCTCTTAGGCCTTGTCGACTTCATAAACAACATGGTGTCTCGGAATTAGAAAAAAAACTGTGGTCGCGATAAATGTGACATTATCATCATCATGTGCCATGCCGATAAGCATGGGCGGTCATGTTTCGCCATCTCACACGATCACCAGAGTCGTGGATCAGCTCCGTGTCCTGGTCTCGACCATGGCACACGGCAAAGCCAATGATAAACGACTTAGAAAAGAGAGCAATGGAAGGCGCCCCTGGTAGAAGAGGCAGTGGACTATCCACACAAAGGTGGACACACGATAGTAAAAACACCCTACGGATCTTCTTCTTCTTCTTTCGTTCGCCTGAAATATGTCTATAACTGCAATGTTGTCTCTTGTATGAATCCAACAGTCTTTTTTAGTTCACTCAGCGGTCCATAGAGTTTATCTTCCACTGTTGTCTCTCTAGGCCAGAAGGTTCGCCAGGATATGTTGTAGTTTGGGCAATCCTGGAGTATGTGCTCTGCTGTCTGCGACGCCAAACCACATGTGCACATGGCTGAGTCACCAATCTTGAATTTTCTATACATGTGGTTGCGTAATCTATTGTGTACTGTTCTGAGGCGCAGAAGAATGACCTGTTCTGGTCTGTCCATAACGTGGTAGTCGTCTTGAGTAGGAGTTTGGTGGCCTTCTGACTGATTTGATCATTCTTTTCTTTTGGTGGTATGTAATGGGCACATCAGGTTGTTCTTCTTTTGCTCCTTCCTTAGCCAATCGATCAGCTCTGTCGTTTCCGGGGACTCCACAGTGGGATGAAGTATCAGACAGGGGAACTGGCGATAGATCGAGCGTCTCTCTCCAGCAGGCCGTGTTGCGTATCCTTTACAGGATGTCGCTCAGTCCCAGCATTTGTTGGCTATTTATGATTTCTTGGCAAGTTTACGTTCAGTAGTTTGCCATTGCTTTCTGAACGACCGGCACTCATACCATTATATGAAAACCAACGCAAGGCGGTCTGCTGCTAAATCTCCCGCTGTGTTTCGAACGCGGTATGCGGGATTACGATTTGCGCTCGTAACACCTTCACCACGGAGCCGACTCAAAAAATAATCCCCGCCTCGGTTGGGATTGGAACATATTAGCTCCGGACCGCCAGCCAAGCTTGCAAGCCATGCGCTACCGGGGCTTCCTTAAATATAAACAGCATGCGGTACCATACTGGAACATCAAACAAGAGTACAAAATAAGAGACAACACATCGGTATACACGGCAGAACTAGTAGGAATTATGAAAGGACTAGAAATAGCAACAGAGTACCCCTCTATAAAACTAAGTATACTGACGGATTCACTATCCACAGTACAAGCGCTAGTCCAGAATCCTTTAACACCCCCCCCCCCCCCCCACCCCACAATAGCACTCATTTGATCCAAATTATGCCAACTTTCCTTTTGTAGTCCTTCCCTCCTGAGTAAAGTATTATTTCTGTAAGTATTTAAATAGTTTTCTTACGCTCCAGGCCACCGCATTTCACAATATATATTAACAACAAATTGTTATTATGCATTTGGCAAGAAATCATAAAACTTTACTTCCCATATTTACATCCTTGGTCTCTTACTGCATATGTAAATTATCATAACAACAGGCTAGCAATGCGTTGATTAATCACTACTTGTATGAACAATTCTGTCTAAACGGGTTGTGGACTGACCACAATGAAAGTAACACAACTAAGTACAAAAGTAGAAAGGGATATAACAACGTAATAGTTAAGGGACATTACTCGAAATAAAGTAAATGTATTATTTAATTTAAATATATTTAAAAGTTGTTATTGTCTGTGATATCTTCTTCACGTTAATTAGCATGGAGTAAATTCAGCATAAATGACTGATAAAAGCTTAAGGAATCTTTAAGATTTATGAAAAAAATGTTGACATTATTTTTTTATGTGTAAAACAACCGCAGCAAATGGGGTGGTATCCCGATTTTAAAGATGCAAAGACCGGCGGGATGGGACGCAGCGGAAAAGATGAAGGAAAATGTAGAATTAGAAGAAACAATAAAGCAGACAATAAGTTATAAGCCAGCACACCCACCATGGGAACTAACAGTCCCAATTACAGATACCAGCCTAGCAAAGATTATCACCAAGAACACAGATGATACAGAGGCTAGATACACGGCCGAGGCCTACATTGATGAAATTAGCAAAGACAACCTCACAATATACACGGACGGGTCCAAGAGCGAACAAGGCGAGGTAGGGGCAGGAGTAGTGATACCAGGCATGAATCTAAAAAGAGAGTTCAAACTAACAGACCAGACAGCAGTATGCACAGCTGAACTAGTAGCCATATTAAAAGGCCTGGAAATGGCAGCCGAAAAACCACCTGTGAAACTATGTATATTATCAGACTCACTGTCAGCGGTGCAAACACTCGGGAATTTCTCTAGAGGAAATAGACCTGACATAAAAGAGGCTATACTAGCGACAGCAACCAACCTTAAGTACGTAGGTTGCCAAGTAACCATCGGATGGATACCAGCCCACAGAGGTATCCCGGGTAACGAACAAGCCGATAGAGCAGCGAAAGAAGGCCTAGCCAGCATGAATAAGATTAACACAGGACTAGGAACCATAGAAGGAAAAAGCATCATAAAATCCTACATATTGCAAGAATGGAGGAAGCAGTGGCAAAACAACACTAAAGGTAGACATGCGTACCAGATACTGGGCCAACCCAGTAACAAGCCACAAGTCAGCAACAATATAAAAGCACCAGCAAACAGAAAACTGTGGAAACTCAGACTGGGTACCTGGACAGGCACAAGAGATAACAATCTATGCATAGCATGCCAGGTAGAAGACACCATTGAGCATTTTCTAATATCATGCAGCGAATACAATAACGAGCGAAGGGAGTTAAAAGGTTACTTCCACAATACCAATTCACCAATGACAATGACAAAATGCCTGCATGTAGAGAGTAATGCAGAGATCCAGAGGCTGGTCAGGCAATACATATGCCGAACAGGGAAGGAAATATAACCTCAACCTAAGACAGAAGACAGAAACTAGGAGGAGGAGAGGACGTCATTCATGTCTGTATCGGTTCAATGTCAGTATGTACCTTTACGTCCCCGTTATATGTACCAATAAAAACAACACTATAAACATTTTTTATTATTATTATTATCATTATTATTATATTTTTTTCGGAAATTCTTTTTCCTTTTCTTTTTTTTTTCAGGACATCCATCTGTTTGGCATTGGATGGATGTCCTGGGAGGTGGTCCTGGAAAGGAGCGTTATGCGGTAGGCGGGCATGAGGGCTTATATTTGGCTCGTCTCTCCTGGAGGGGCCACTGGATGTGTCTGGGGTACTGATGGTGACAACTTGACGTGGTGAGCGCAGGCGCTGGAGGCGAACAGAGAGGGAAGGATGGAGTCGGGCAACGGATTTAAACTGACCTGGAGGTGCCAGCCTACACATACGACGAGTCCTTGTTAGGACTAACTAGATCGGGGATCCAGTATCGGAGAGGACAACAACAGAAAATATAATACCTAATACTAGTTTTTTTTTTAAAACAAAAAAAAAAAAAAAAAAAAAAAAAAAAAAAAAAAAAACAAAAAACTAGAACAAGGAAGCACAGCATTGTCTGGATGAATGCAGAGCCGGACAAACCCGACCTTAGACTGCAATGTGTCAGGATCAACGAAAGTCAAGCCAACTCAACAACCAACCCGAGCGGGAGCTATAACCAGCACGAGCAAAATAACTCGAAAGAGAGCACAAAGAGGAACAGTGTCAATACACACAAACCCACGGATCGACTATCTAAACCAACGCTGAAGAAGCAGGTTGAAAGAGACCGAGATTGGAATTTTTGTTTTTGAAAATTGGAATTGGAATTGGAATGGCAGTACCTAAATGGAGTAAAATAAATATATATTTTTGACCGTCCTTGACTATGGGACGCAAATTACAAACATCTAGGAAGGTCTATGTTCCCAGGCATTGCCTTCTGGTCCAACCTATCTCGAGCTTCTTAGCTCGCTCGTGGATGGAGTCGTTGAGACAACATGCCTGTGTGAAAGTCTGTGTTTCCAGGCAGGCTGTTGCCTTTGATAATGCCATGACGTCCATGGTTACACTCGATGCTACTGGTGGATTAGGATTGTCCTTAAACCGTCTAGGAAAAGTCTTATTGTGTTACGTTGACTGCTAGAATTAACTGATAGTTGTGTGAATTCTTGATGTTTTAACCTCTTCAATATTCGTGTAGATGCTTGTATGGAAATATCACTGCCGTCTCTGTGTGTCTGTTCCTTAAGATGTCCGAGCCGCAATTGACAAGTCTCGCTAGCCTTTTCCCTGAGGTTGTTACCTCTGGCCCATACATTTCCCGTGAACCGTTGAGCTACTTGAGTGTCACTAACTGTCAGTGATTTATTGTTAACAACTGCACTTATTGTCTTGTGGGTTGTAGTGTGTGACTACTACTCTACTGACTTATGTCCTGTTAACTTTTTTCTGTCCACAACAGTTCATACTATGCCATGTTTGTAATGGACGGGTGCGTGCGAAACGGTGAAGTTCAAGACCTAGAGAACTCTTACCCCGCCCACCATGTCGACTGCATAAAAAACATGACGACTCGGAATGGGAAACAATGTGGCCTCGTTTGGATGAAGAATGACTTGCAAGATGAATTGTATTTAAATGAGGAAGAGTTGCGCAATTCGTCGACCATTCTCTCTCGCCTGAGTCCATCTGAATCCAGTGGCAAGACAAGTCAAGAGGACTGGAGACGAATACAGGTGCAATGGGTGACATTGCTCATTATGTCCCACAACGCTTTGCAGGCAAACGCCATCTTGCCCGTTGCATCACCAATGATTTCTTCCGTACAGTCTGCCAAATCCTGTGTTCACATGCCAAGTAGGCATACCCTAGTTCACCGATTGGTGTAACGCCGAATCGGTGACCCTCGGCTGGTTTAGCCAGCCTGTCACAGCTGTTGCCCCCCCCCTCCCCCGGGGGGGGGCGGCGCTGTAGCATGCTGACAACTACTAGAAGCCACAGACGTGAGCTGGATGTCAGGCTTGGACCAGTGGGGAATGGGCCGTGCAAAGGGCGTGACAGCCATCCTTATCAAAGGTAGATAGACTGCCACATATTGCAAATAAAAATAAACATCCTACATTCAATATGCCAAACAGAGAAAGGAGGAAAACAACTGTCATTGAAGGATTTCAAGCAAAGTTTAATTGAAAGTGCACATCGCGAAGCAGCTCAGATTATTCCTGAAACTTCTTTTCGGAGCAATTGTGTTCATATTTTAGAAAAGTGGTGTTTGTTCAGTAAATTCAACAGGATTAGCAGTGATTTACCAGTGATCAGGATAACAACGCCCCTTGGTAAGTGCAATGTTTTCATCATTTTTACCTCTATTTTTCAAATTATTTTATATTATATAATATATACTATGTTTATATATGAGATCAATACCAACATATTCCTGGTGCAATCCCCTTTATTTTGATATATAATACAACATTTCTGCTACAATTTTAACCATTTTCATAACAGTATGTGACACTCCCCTACTTACAGTTTTCTGCCATTATTTTTTTTTTCATTTTGTGTGAAAAAGACCAAAACTTCCTTTTAGGTTATTTTAATGAGCAATACTGTTTATACTGTTGAAGACAAGTTGTGTTTGTTTGATTATTCAGTAAATTAAACATTATTAGCAGTATAGGAGTATAGAAAACACCTTATAAGTGCAATGTTTACATTATTTTTACCTCTTTTTGTCCAATTATTTTGCAAATTATAATATTATTTTTATTATATTTACAACCTAAAGCAATAAAACCATTACCAACATATTCCTTGTGCAATCCCCTTTATTTTGATATATAATACAACATTGCTGCTACAATTTTAACAATTTTCATAACATTATTGTGACATACCACAACTTACAGTTTTCTGTCATTATTTTTTTTCCATTTTTTGTGAAAATTACATGGTTCAGAATATGCACCAAAACTTCCTTTTGGGTGATTTTAATGAGCAATACTGTTTATATTCTTGAAGACAAGTGGTGTTTGTTTGATTATTCAGTAAATTAAACATGATTAGCAGTATAGGAGTATAGAAAACACCTTATAAGTGCAATGTTTACATTATTTTTACCTCTTTTTGTCCAATTATTTTACAAATTATAATATTATTTTTATTATATTTACAACCTAAAGCAATAAAACCATTACCAACATATTCCTGGTGCAATCCCCTTTATTTTGATATATAATACAACATTTCTGCTACGATTTTAACAATTTTCATAACATTATTGTGACACTCCCCTACTTACAGTTTTCTGCCATTATTTTTTTTTTTCATTTTGTGTGAAAAAGACCAAAACTTCCTTTTAGGTAATTTTAATGAGCAATACTGTTTATACTGTTGAAGACAAGTGGTGTTTGTTTGATTATTCAGTAAATTAAACATGATTAGCAGTATAGGAGTATAGAAAACACCTTATAAGTGCAATGTTTACATTATTTTTACCTCTTTTTGTCCAATTATTTTACAAATTATAATATTATTTTTATTATATTTACAACCTAAAGCAATAAAACCATTACCAACATATTCCTTGTGCAATCCCCTTTATTTTGATATATAATACAACATTGCTGCTACAATTTTAACAATTTTCATAACATTATTGTGACATACCCCAACTTACAGTTTTCTGTCATTATTTTTTTCCATTTTTTGTGAAAATTACATGGTTCAGAATATGCACCAAAACTTCCTTTTGGGTGATTTTAATGAGCAATGCTGTTTATATTCCTGAAGACAAGTGGTGTTTGTTTGATTATTCAGTAAATTAAACATGATTAGCAGTATAGGAGTGTAGAAAACACCTTATAAGTGCAGTTTTTAAAATAATTTTTACCTCTTTAATTTCAGTTGTTATTATTAAACCTCTCATTATTGTCATAATATTTGTAACCTATCAATTAATTATTAACACTGTCATGTTCCTTGTGCAATCCTCTTTAATTTGATATGTAATACAATAGATCTGCTACCATTTTAACCATTTTAAAAGCATTATTGTAACACACCCCTAGTTCCAATTTTCTGCCATGAATTTCTGCTTGGTCAGGACCCAATTTTTGTTTGGTAGCGAAAGAGTTAATTCTATACCTTTTATTGTTAGTTGGGGGAGATGAAAGTTTTCTCTCTCGTGACTATTTTTCCTGTTGTGATCGAACTCAGACACAGTTGTGCTCTACCTCACATCACTGTTGAGGGGAGGGGGGGGGGGGGCTGATTTTACTTATCAGCTTCTCTTCTTCTTTCCCATCGGCTTCATAAACATAACACTGGGGCAAACATGCCACCCCGCCGGAGTACCTGTCACATCATAAACATAACAGAGGGAGTAAACATGTCATCAAGCCGGATTACCTGTCACAAAAGCCACCAACACAATGAGAATTATGCCAAGCCCAAATCCTGCCTGGCGTAGCGCGAACGGCATACCTGGAATAGACAATGAAGTGATGAGACACTCTATCAGTCTATCTCGACATACCTGGAATAGACAAATGAAGTGATGAGACACTCTATCTCGACATACCTGGAATAGACAAATGAAGTGATGAGACACTCTATCAGTCTATCTCGACATACCTGGAATAGACAAATGAAGTGATGAGATACTCTATCTCGACATACCTGGAATAGACAAATGAAGTGATGAGACACTCTATCAGTCTATCTCGACATACCTGGAATAGACAAATGAAGTGATGAGATACTCTATCTCGACATACCTGGAATAGACAAATGAAGTGATGAGACACTCTATCTCGACATACCTGGAATAGACAAATGAAGTGATGAGACACTCTATCAGTCTATCTCGACATACCTGGAATAGACAAATGAAGTGATGAGACACTCTATCTCGACATACCTGGAATAGACAAATGAAGTGATGAGATACTCTATCTCGACATACCTGGAATAGACAAATGAAGTGATGAGATACTCTATCTCGACATACCTGGAATAGACAAATGAAGTGATTAGATACTCTATCTCGACATACCTGGAATAGACAAATGAAGTGATGAGACACTCTATCAGTCTATCTCGACATACCTGGAATAGACAAATGAAGTGATGAGACACTCTATCTCGACATACCTGGAATAGACAAATGAAGTGATGAGACACTCTATCTCGACATACCTGGAATAGACAAATGAAGTGATGAGACACTCTATCTCGACATACCTGGAATAGACAAATGAAGTGATGAGATACTCTATCTCGACATACCTGGAATAGACAAATGAAGTGATGAGACACTCTATCAGTCTATCTCGACATACCTGGAATAGACAAATGAAGTGATGAGACACTCTATCAGTCTATCTCGACATACCTGGAATAGACAAATGAAGTGATGAGACACTCTATCTCGACATACCTGGAATAGACAATGAAGTGATGAGACACTCTATCAGTCTATCTCGACATACCTGGAATAGACAAATGAAGTGATGAGACACTCTATCAGTCTATCTCGACATACCTGGAATAGACAAATGAAGTGATGAGATACTCTATCTCGACATACCTGGAATAGACAAATGAAGTGATGAGACACTCTATCAGTCTATCTCGACATACCTGGAATAGACAAATGAAGTGATGAGACACTCTATCAGTCTATCTCGACATACCTGGAATAGACAAATGAAGTGATGAGACACTCTATCTCGACATACCTGGAATAGACAAATGAAGTGATGAGACACTCTATCTCGACATACCTGGAATAGACAAATGAAGTGATGAGACACTCTATCTCGACATACCTGGAATAGACAAATGAAGTGATGAGACACTCTATCTCGACATACCTGGAATAGACAAATGAAGTGATGAGACACTCTATCTCGACATACCTGGAATAGACAAATGAAGTGATGAGACACTCTATCTCGACATACCTGGAATAGACAAATGAAGTGATGAGACACTCTATCTCGACATACCTGGAATAGACAAATGAAGTGATGAGACACTCTATCTCGACATACCTGGAATAGACAAATGAAGTGATGAGACACTCTATCTCGACATACCTGGAATAGACAAATGAAGTGATGAGACACTCTATCTCGACATACCTGGAATAGACAAATGAAGTGATGAGATACTCTATCTCGACATACCTGGAATAGACAAATGAAGTGATGAGACACTCTATCAGTCTATCTCGACATACCTGGAATAGACAAATGAAGTGATGAGACACTCTATCAGTCTATCTCGACATACCTGGAATAGACAAATGAAGTGATGAGACACTCTATCTCGACATACCTGGAATAGACAATGAAGTGATGAGACACTCTATCAGTCTATCTCGACATACCTGGAATAGACAAA
The DNA here is from genome assembly GCA_014155875.1 of Cepaea nemoralis. Lineage (NCBI taxonomy): Eukaryota > Metazoa > Mollusca > Gastropoda > Stylommatophora > Helicidae > Cepaea > Cepaea nemoralis. The sequence continues at coordinate 557,401 of JACEFZ010016903.1, read as the reverse complement.
TGAAGTGATGAGACACTCTATCAGTCTATCTCGACATACCTGGAATAGACAAATGAAGTGATGAGATACTCTATCTCGACATACCTGGAATAGACAAATGAAGTGATGAGACACTCTATCAGTCTATCTCGACATACCTGGAATAGACAAATGAAGTGATGAGACACTCTATCAGTCTATCTCGACATACCTGGAATAGACAAATGAAGTGATGAGACACTCTATCAGTCTATCTCGACATACCTGGAATAGACAAATGAAGTGATGAGATACTCTATCTCGACATACCTGGAATAGACAAATGAAGTGATGAGACACTCTATCAGTCTATCTCGACATACCTGGAATAGACAAATGAAGTGATGAGACACTCTATCAGCCTATCTCGACATACCTGGAATAGACAAATGAAGTGATGAGACACTCTATCTCGACATACCTGGAATAGACAAATGAAGTGATGAGACACTCTATCTCGACATACCTGGAATAGACAAATGAAGTGATGAGATACTCTATCTCGACATACCTGGAATAGACAAATGAAGTGATGAGACACTCTATCAGTCTATCTCGACTTACCTGGAATAGACAAATGAAGTGATGAGACACTCTATCTCGACATACCTGGAATAGACAAATGAAGTGATGAGACACTCTATCTCGACATACCTGGAATAGACAAATGAAGTGATGAGACACTCTATCTCGACATACCTGGAATAGACAAATGAAGTGATGAGACACTCTATCAGTCTATCTCGACATACCTGGAATAGACAAATGAAGTGATGAGACACTCTATCTCGACATACCTGGAATAGACAATGAAGTGATGAGACACTCTATCAGTCTATCTCTATATACCTGGAATAGACAAATGAAGTGATGAGACACTCTATCTCGACATACCTGGAATAGACAAATGAAGTGATGAGACACTCTATCTCGACATACCTGGAATAGACAAATGAAGTGATGAGACACTCTATCTCGACATACCTGGAATAGACAAATGAAGTGATGAGACACTCTATCAGTCTATCTCGACATACCTGGAATAGACAATGAAGTGATGAGACACTCTATCAGTCTATCTCGACATACCTGGAATAGACAAATGAAGTGATGAGATACTCTATCTCGACATACCTGGAATAGACAAATGAAGTGATGAGACACTCTATCAGTCTATCTCGACATGCCTGGAATAGATGATCTGATGACATACTCAGTTTCCACATGCCTGTAACAGATGATCTGTTGATTTATTCTATCTCAATATGCATGGAATAGATGATATGTTGATATATTCTATCTCGATATGCATGGAATAATCGATCTGATGACATACTCTATTTCGACGTACTTGTAAAAGATGAACTGATGACATAGCCTATATCGACATTCATGGAATAAATGATCTGATGACATAGCCTATATGGACATTCATGGAACAGATGATCTGATTACATATTCTATCTTGGGGTTGGAACTCTTCACTGGCTTCTGAGGATGGGGACGGAGCGCTTATAGGAATGCCCCGAATGCTGTGATGTCGGTTCATAAATCAGTCAATCAATCAATCAATCAATCAATCTTGACATTTTTCTTCTTCTTCTTCAGCATTCCGAGCCATTGAGGTTCTTTGCTGCAGATACAAGCCGTCTCTATTCGTCTCTCTGGTTCACCTTCTCTTGCCAGTCGTTGATTCCAAGTGCTTGTAGGTCTGTATATATATTATCTCTCCACCGTCTTCTTGGTCTATCTGGGGGTCTAAGGACATTTATTTCCTGAGTGTAAGCGAGTTTTGTTTCCCTATTATCTTCCATTCTTTCTATATGCCCCAGCCATTGTAGTCTATTAGTCTTCATGATACCAGTGATTGGCGGGGACTTAAACAGATCATAAATGTCTTTGTTGCTTCTTCTTTTCCACTCTCCACTTTGTGTATCCCTAATGAGCCCAAAGATGCGTCTTAAGACTTTGTTCTCAAAGGTTTGTAACAAGGCTTCGTCTCCTTCAGTTGTACTCCAGGTTTCAGAGCCATATAGCACAACTGGTCTGATCATTGTTTTGTATATTGTGATTTTGGTGTTACGAGATAGAGCATTTGATATTAGCAGATGTTGTAGTGCATAGTATATCTTATTTCCAGAGTTGATTCTAGCTTGTATTTCTTCTCTTATTATGTTGGAGCAGTTGAAGATTGTACCCAGGTATTTGTATGTTTCCGTTCTTTTAATGGTCATATTATCTATTTGTATGTGGCCAGAGTTTTTAGCCGTTCCTTCTCTTGAAAATACCATATATTCTGTCTTATTTTGGTTGATAACCAGCCCTATTTGTTGAGCTTTTCCCTTTAAGTGAGTCAAAATTTCCAATGTATTTTGTTCATTTTCCCCGATAATATCTGTATCATCTGCATAACTAAGCAGTTTGGATGTTCCTCCAATAGCACATTCCTCCTTTACCTTCCTTATAACTTTCTCTAGAGCCAGATTGAAGAGTAGCAGCGATAGTGCATCACCCTGTTTCAAGCCAGATGTTATTTGGAAGGGGTCTGATTTCCTGCCTTTATATGTTACTATATTATAAGTATCTTCCATGCATAGTTGGTCATGTTGATTAGCTTCCTTGGTATTCCAAATTCCTGCATAGCATTCCATAGACTATTCCTATGGACACTATCATAAGCCTTTTTAAAATCCACAAAAATGTTATGGAGATCTCTTTTATATTCCCAACTTTTCTCGGCTATTTGTCGTAAGATAAATATCTGATCTATTGTTGATCTGTTTTGTCTGAAACCCGCCTGGTAGTCACCTAATATGTCTTCTGAATATGGTTTTAGTCTATTTAGTAATACTGCGGATAGTACCTTATAGCTTGTGGACAGTAGTGATATTCCTCTATAATTTCCACATTGGAACTTGTCTCCTTTCTTAAAGATAGGTATCAATAATGACTCTTTCCAGTCATGGGGTAATTCTTCTGTCCTCCAGGTTTTTATTATTAGTTCGTATAGTTTTAGATGTAATGCATGGCCACCTGCCTTTATAAATTCAGCAGCAATTCCATCAGCCCCAGTTGCCTTATTGTTTTTAAGTCGTGTTATTACATAAAGGATTCCTTCAAAAGCAGGTTCTTCAATTTGTGGTTCGCATGTTAGAACCGCTTCCTGTGGGAAAGTGTTACTTGGAGCTTCACAATTTAGTAATTCAACAAAGTATTATTTCCATGTGTTACACATTTCCTCATTGGTATTTATCATATTCCCATTTTTGTCTCTTAAACCGTATGTGTTGTGTTGGTGCCCTCGTTTCATTGACTTCAGTTCTTTAAAAAAACTTTCTGGATTCATTTTTCTGGAGATTAGTTTCCATATCTTTTATTATATTACTCATATATTCTCGCTTCTGCTGTCTGACTATTTTTGTAGCCTCTTCACATTCATTTCTATAATGCTCTTCCTTTTGGATGTTGTTGATGTCATTTAACCATAAATGTCTGGCATTCTTTTTCCTAATGACTGCTTCTTCACATTCTTGATTGAACCACCTGTTTTTTCTTTGCATGGTTAACACACCGAGACATTCTTCTGCTGTAGTTTGAATTGTATTCTTGATGTTCAACCAAGTTTAGTCAACGCTTTCCTCCAACGGGTTTTGTAGAATTTCAAGTTTACATTTTATTTCATCTGCAAATTTCTCTTTGACTGTACTTTCTTGTAGTTTTTCTCTGTGGTATGTTGGGTGTAGCCTTTTGTAGTTTAGCATAGAAAGCTCTCTTAAGTTTTATGTTAAGTTTTGCTCCAACGAGGAAGTGGTCGCTGTGGCACTCAGCTCTTCTATAACTTCTAACTTGTTGTATGTTTGATGCATTTTTGTTGTTAATTAAAATGTGATCTATTTGATTATAGGTTCTCTTGTCACATGATTTCCAAGTTTGTCCTCCAGGCTGGGGGTTGAAGCGTGGAGTTAACATCCCCACTTTTGTAAAAACTATTTTGTTACGAAACAGATAAATAAGCCTCGAATTCGATCTTGACATACGTGGAATAAATTATCTGATGACATATCTTATCTCGACATGCATGGATTAGATGACCTGATGACATATTCTATCTCTACGTGCATGGAATAGATGATCTGATGACATATTCTATCTCTACGTGCATGGAATTGACAAATGATAGAATACAATGTTACTGTCCATGTCCTTCCATGAGCCCCGCCAACATGCATGGTAGGCTACAATGTTACTGTCTGTGTCCTTCCATGAGGCCCGAGGACATGCATGGTAGGCTACAATGTTACTGTCTATGTCCCTCCATGAGCCCCGCCGACACAGAGGCGCTACAGTTATTGTTGCTGTTGTAATAAGTGTTATGTTTGCGATTATTGTTGCTGTTGTAATAAGTGTCATGTTTGCGATTATTGTTGCTGTTGTAATAAGTGTTATGTTTGCGATTATTGTTGCTGTTGTAATAAGTGTTATGTTTGCGATTATTGTTGCTGTTTACAATGTGGCAACTGCTGTTGCTGTTGATATATTGGGTTGCTGTTGCTGTTACTGTTGTTGCCAGACCAGTGATAACATTGCTGCTGATTCAAAAATGTACTATCGACTTGTCATCAAGCTGTGCTGGAGAAGTTAACCTTTGGCGCAGAAAATAACACACCGCCAGCCCTCACTTGTGCTAGAGAAGTTATCTTAAACACATGCACCTACATAGCGAGTCATCATCTCTTGTTAGAGAATTTAATCCTTGACATACACAACCACACAGGAAGCTATCATCTGTGTTAGAGAAGTTAATCCTTGACATAGACAACCACACAGGAAGCTATCATCTGTGTTAGAGACGTTAATCCTTGACATAGACAACCACACAGGAAGCTATCATCTGTGTTAGAGACGTTAATCCTTGATATAGACAACCACACAGGAAGCCATCATCTGTGTTAAAGAAGTTAATCCTTGACATAGACAACCACACAGGAAGCTATCATCTGTGTTAGAGAAGTTAATCCTTGACATAGACAACCACACAGGAAGCCATCATCTGTGTTAGAGACGTTAATCCTTGATATAGACAACCACACAGGAAGCCATCATCTGTGTTAGAGAAGTTAATCCTTGACATAGACAACCACACAGGAAGCCATCATCTGTGTTAGAGAAGGTAATCCTTGACATAGACAACCACACAAGAAGCCATCATCTGTGTTAGAGAAGTTAATCCTTGACATAGACAACCACACAGGAAGCTATCATCTGTGTTAGAGACGTTAATCCTTTACATAGACAACCACACAGGAAGCCATCATCTGTGTTAGAGAAGTTAATCCTTGACATAGACAACCACACAGGAAGCTATCATCTGTGTTAGAGAAGTTAATCCTTGACATAGACAACCACACAGGAAGCCATCATCTGTGTTAGAGAAGTTAATCCTTGACATAGAAAACCACACAGGAAGCTATCATCTGTGTTAGAGAAGTCAACCTTTTACAATGAAAATATGCAGAAATTAACATTTGACATAGAAAATATGCAGAGATGCAGAGCTCTGGCTGACACGATGACACGTCAGCCCACGTGACAACATCGTACATTCATTAGTTCACTTACCAATAATTCCAGAGCCAATGATGGAGTTGATGAAATTGAATGACGTCATGGGGATGGAGCTGCGCAGTTTATCATCCTGTTTCTCCTGCACCAGGCCGCGGGTGTCGCTGATACTGGAGGTATCCGACATGTCAGACATCACCTGCAGTGTGAACATATCAACTGTCAGAGTGAACACATAACTTGTCAGCGTGAACATATAACCTGACATCGTGAACATATCAACTGTCAGAGTGAACATATCAACTGTCAGAGTGAACACATAACTTGTCAGCGTGAACACATAACCTGACATCGTGAACATATCAACTGTCAGAGTGAACACATCAACTGTCAGCGTGAACATATCAACTGTCAGTGTGAACATATCAACTGTCAGAGTGAACACATAACTTGTCAGCGTGAACACATAACCTGACATCGTGAACATATCAACTGTCAGAGTGAACACATCAACTGTCAGCGTGAACATATCAACTGTCAGTGTGAACATATCAACTGTCTGCGTGAACATATCAACTGTCAGTGTGAACACATAACCTGACATCGTGAACATATCAACTGTCAGTGTGAACATATCAACTGTCCCCGTGAACACATAACCTGACATCGTGAACATATCAACTGTCAGTGTGAACATATCAACTGTCAGCGTGAACACATAACCTGACATCGTGAACATATCAACTGTCAGTGTTAACATATCAACTGTCAGCGTGAACACATAACCTGACATCGTGAACATATCAACTGTCAGTGTGAACATATCAACTGTCAGCGTGAACACATCAACTGTCAGTGTGAACACATAACCTGACATCGTGAACATATCAACTGTCAGTGTGAACATATCAACTGTCACCGTTAACATATAACTTGTCAGCGTGAACACATAACCTGACATCGTGAACATATCAACTATCAGCGTGAACATATCAACTGGAGTATATGTCAGACATAACCTGTCAGTGTAAACACACCAACTGTTAGCGTGAACACATCAATTGTCAGCGTGAACACATAACCTGACATCGTGAACATATCAACTGTCAGTGTGAACATATCAACTGTCAGCGTGAACACATCAACTGTCAGCGTGAACACATCAACTGTCAGTGTGAACACATAACTTGTCAGCGTGAACACATAACCTGACATCGTGAACACATCAACTGTCAGTGTGAACATATCAACTGTCAGCGTGAACACATAACTTGTCAGCGTGAACACATAACCTGACATCGTGAACATATCAACTGTCAGTGTGAACATATCAACTGTCAGCGTGAACACATCAACTGTCAGTGTGAACACATAACTTGTCAGCGTGAACACATAACCTGACATCGTGAACATATCAACTGTCAGTGTGAACATATCAACTATCAGTGTGAACACATCAACTGTCAGTGTGAACACATAACTTGTCAGCGTGAACATATCAACTGTCAGTGTGAACATATCAACTGTCAGCGTGAACATATCAACTGTCAGCGTGAACACATAACCTGACATCGTGAACATATCAACTGTCAGTGTGAACATATCAACTGTCAGCGTGAACACATAACCTGACATCGTGAACATATCAACTGGAGTATATGTCAGACATAACCTGTCAGCGTAAACACGTCAATTGTCAGCGTGAACACACCATCTAGAATACATTACCATATACTCAGGCGTATATGCACTATATAAACTGGAGTACATGAACATATAAACTGGAGTACATGAACATATAAACTGGAGTGCATGAACAATTAATCTGAAGTACAATGTAGAAGCAGTTTTGCTGTATAGCACTGAATCTTGGAATGTAAATGAACAAATTAAGAAGAATTAGAAGCAACAGAGATGTGGTTCCTGAGACGAATGTCTCTTATTATAGACAATATGTCAGTGATGTGACAGATACTATAGACAATATGTCAGTGAGGTGACAGATATTATAGACAATATGTCAGTGAGGTGACAGATATTATAGACAATATGTCAGTGAGGTGACAGATATTATAGACAATATGTCAGTGAGGTGACATATATTATAGACAATATGTCAGTTAGGTAACATATATTATAGACAATATGTCAGTGAGGTGACAGATATTATAGACAATATGTCAGTGAGGTGACAGATATTATAGACAATATGTCAGTGAGGGGACAGATATTTTAGACAATATGTCAGTGAGGTGACAGATATTATAGACAATATGTCAGTGAGGGGACAGATATTATAGACAATATGTCAGTGAGGGGACAGATATTATAAACAATATGTCAGTGAGGGGACAGATATTATAGACAATATGTCAGTGAGGTGACATATATTACAGTCAGTTACAGAGTGCTCGCGGGCTGGCGGTAGTAGTAGATATACTGCACTGATCTAGAGAAAAAATTGTTACGGAAGCCGGGTGACATGAAGGTTGCGGCAAACATGGCACTTGTCGACCTACTACTACTGGGTAACTAACTTACTGTGGCGGGCGAGATGTCGAATCGGTCAACAATATAACTTGGCTGGCTGGGTTCGACCGGCTAGTTATCCATGCTGCTATAGAATCACAAAATCTCTGATATCCACAGAAATCAAAAATAGCTCCTCTCAGATGTCGGATTGTGGACAAGACGCTGAGAGATGTGCGGTCGGTGTGACTGGTAGCCAACCGTCGATGTGCGGTGTTGGCGCGTGAGAGAATGCCAGCATCCAGGCAAGGCCGCCGTGTTGCAGGCGTTTCTGATAGTTGTAACGGTGGCTGCAAGGCACACTGCACATGTCGGGTTATGGGGGAGCATCAGAGTGTGGGAGGGCGGGTCAGCCTGTGTGTGAGCGTGGCAGATAGAATGTGGGAGAGCGCGTCAGCGTGTGTGTGAGTTTGGCAGAGACGTTACGTGGGACCCGTGACAATACAATCAATATTTCTCCTGGCGATCGATGCTGTTGTTCAAACGCGATCAGAGTTGGCGGGCTATTTCTGTCAGTCAGATTTACGCACAGTGAGCGTCCAGTGAACACCAGCACTGTACCCGCAGGCGGTGGCCTCTAGTTGAAGTCCGTGTACGCAAACATTGTCACTGGGCCAGCATAACCACAGGGATCAGGAGCAGGGATGAGACAAACACCCACACCTGTAATACCTAACGGGACTGGTGATGAGACAAACACCCACACCAACAATACACGACAGGAATGGTGATGAAACAAACACCAACAATACACAACATGAATGGTGATGAGACAATCACCAACAATACACAACATGAATGGTGATGAGACAATCACCAACAACACACAACAGGAATGGTGATGAGACAAACACTCACACCAACAATACACAACATGAATGGTGATGAGACAAACACCCACACCTGCAATACCTAACGGAACTGGTGATGAGACAAACACCAATACACAACGGAACTGGTGATGAGACAATCACCAACAATACACAACATGAATGGTGATGAGACAATCACCAACAATACACAACAGGAATGTGATGAGACAAACACCAACAATACACGACAGGAATGGTGATGAGACAAACACCAACAATACACGACAGGAATGGTGATGAGACAAACACTCACACCAACAATACACAACAGGAGTTGAGTTGAGTTGAGTTAAGAACCGACATCACTGCACTCAGGACATTCCCATAGTTACTCCGTCCCCTCGTTCAACAGCCAGCGAAGAGTCATACTACTAATCGTTCCCACCGCTATCTGATTAAAAGTTATCCTGGTCTTTCCTCTCAGTTTTGAGATTCTTCCAGAACCCTTGCCGATCCCACACAGTCTCATTCTTTCCACAAATTGGTTCTCAGTCTGTTCCTCCGCCTTCTCCACCTGGTCCCACAAGCGCACGACCACCTCTCCCTTGTCCATAGGCAAACTGCCACCAAGAGGTGCATTCCCTGCTAGCCTATCAGCCGGTTCATTCCCCCGTACACCCGCATGGCCAGGGAAAAATATCCATACAATTCTCATAATCTGTGACCTCTGAAGCGACAAGAGCCATTCCACACGAAACATTCCATTCTCCACATTACTAAGCATACTCTTTGAATCCGTAATGAATACATGTGTTGCAGTGGTCTCCTCTAGCCACCGGAATGCCGATGTTACTGCCTCCACCTCCATTCTCATGCTGGAGGTCGTAGTCTCATATGCCAGACTCTCCTTTTTCAAGACTCGTCCATTAGCCTTTGCAATAAAGCCCCAGCCACCACATCTGTTTCTCACCACTAACCCATCGATATTTAATCCACAACAAAGACTAGCAAGGTGGGCAGAATACTTTCAGGAACTACTTAACCCCACACATAATAACATAGAAAACCTCACTTTTGTGCCTAAAAGTTATGGACGACAAGAACTAAATTTTTTAACTGCAGAAGTCAAAGCAGTTATACAGAAAAGTCCTAAACGCAAATCGCCGGGCCCAGATGGAATAACCACAGAAGCTATTCAGGCCTGTGGGAAAACAGGAGTTAAATGGCTAACAAGACTTTTCAGTATAGCATGGGAAGAAAGACAAGTCCCAGAGGATTGGCAACAGGCAATAATAGTACCAATATGGAAAAAGAAAGGCAGTATGAGAGAGTGTGAAACATACAGAGGTATATCACTCCTGAGCCATATAGGGAAAATCTATGCAAAACTTTTGGAACAGAGAGCTAGACCCATAGTCGAACAACAGTTAAGCAAAGCACAATTCGGTTTTCGGAAAGGTAAAAGTTGCACTGATGCACTATTTACACTTAAGACAAATATGTGAAAAAACTATCGAATATAGTGACCAGCAGAATATTGTGTTTGTAGATCAGGAAAAGGCTTTCGATAGAGTAGACAGATACAAATTATGGACCATCCTTGAAGACTATGGGATACAAGGGCAATAGCTAGAAAACATCATAGACATGTACCACTCGAGCCGAAGTGCAGTAAGAACACAAGAAGGTATATCAGATATGTTCACAGTCAATACAGGAGTGAGACAGGGATGTGTGCTCTCTCCTCTGCTATTTAATATCTACATGGACAGAATATCCAAAGAAGCAAGTCTTGACAGAACAGATTCAGAAAATTTAGAACTCTTTACTCCAGATGAAACAACTGATCCACGGGAAACAAATGAACTTCTATTTGCAGACGATCAGTGCCTGTGTTACAGCGATGAGGGCAGACCACAACATCATATTACTAATCTGAGTTCAACCTGCAGCAGATACAATATGAGTATAAACACAGCCAAAACCGAAGTAATGCAAGTTAGCAGATCGCCGGGCCCATTAAGTATACAGATAAATAGCACAACTCTGAAACAAGTTAAAGAATTCAAATATCTTGGAAGTATGATCACAGAAGATGGCAGATTGGACAGAGAAACCGAAATCAGATGTCAAAAAGCTAGTGCACTTACAAATCAACTATCATCCTTACTTAAACATCCAAATATACCCATGTCCGCAAAACGACAGATAATAAACAGCATATTCACACCAACCCTATGCTACCAATCTCAAATCTGGACTTTATCCAAATCACACCTTCGTAAAATCAACATCTGCGAGATGAGATGCCTGAGGAGAGCTGCCAACCTAACAATCCGAGACCGAGTAAGAAATGCTATTATCAGACAGACTGTGGGATCAACACCTTGTGCCACATTTATTGAAAGACAGAAGTTCAAGTGGTTTGGCCATGTCGTTAGAATGCAACACCAGCAACTACCATCACTGGCCTTACATCAAAGATCATCTGCGACGAGACCAAGAGGACGTCCAAGAAGAAAATGGATTGGCGACATCAAAGACATTGTACAATCACACAGAATAACACTATCCAGTGCCGCCCACCGGACGCTGGAACGCAAATTATTCTTCCCCACGACGCTTGACGGCAGAAGTGGAAGATGATGATGATGATGATAACTCATCGGTGTAGACGACTATGTCACCTTGTGTGTTGCTCTGGATCAGCTGTTGCACTTCAAACTCAATGCGACCCGCTGCCCATTCTCTGCAAGCACGACCCAGTGTTATTATTACATTGTGCCAGTCCGTCATGTCTTCCGGCACTTCAACCCACTCTCTTTCACGATTGATGGTCTCTAAATCACACACCTGACTTAAAGAAAGTTCTGCCTGTGCCATCTAGGACCTGCCTCGTCTTAGTCTGTGACCCTTAACCATATGCATTGCTGCATGCAGCGGGTGATCCCTGTCTGCGGCAACTCTCAGGTACCATTTGGCCTGAAGAACCCTATGCCTATCCGTCATTGTTGGTAGCGCCAGGATATGCCTCATGCATATAATTGGTGTGTCCTTTATGCACTCCAGGATTAACCGCATGGCAGCATTCTGTATGCGCTCCAACCTTTCAAGCTGGCTCTTTGATACTGTCAGCAGCCTCTCAATGACAGAAATTATTAACTGCTGAAAGAGCCTGTACAGCATCCTCTGATCTACCCCAGTTGCTCAGCCTTTACCACCAAGGCCTCCACGTGAACCTTAAAAGACAAACACCTGTCAAAGGTGATACCCAAGTACTTCAATTTACTCTCTCGACTAAGAGGACATCTGCCTTGACGATCCGGTTATTCAGGGAGTACCACACAACCGATGCCTTGTCTGGGTGTATAATGGCCCCTGCGTCCCTGCACCACTCCGCTACCCTGTTTACTGCCACCTGTAAGTCTTTCGCCAAACTGGCTCTGTCTCTGCCCTGTTTGTACACCAGCACATCATCTGCAAATGTCAAGATTCTACCCACACCTGGTGTCTCAATAGCTGCAATTTTGCTGGTGTTGACATTAAAGAGCACTGGGGACAAGGCAGATCCCTGCAGCAACCCAGGTGTAATAGTACAGGGACTACAGGGATCAGAAGTCCAGGAACCCATGCATGAGCAACCTTAAGAGAGAAAGAGAGAGAGAGAGAGAGAGAGAGAGAGAGAGAGAGAGAGAGAGAGAGAGAGAGAGAGAGAGAGAGAGAGAGAGAGAGAGAGAGAGAGAGACCTCTGGAATGGTGATGAGGCAAACACCATCATTACACAACAGGAATGGTGATGAGATAAACACCCACACCAACAATGCACAACAGGAGTGGTGATGAGACACACACCCACCCATAGGCTCATCTTAATGTATGTTATTGATGTAAGTTGTGGTTGTTTCATAGACACATCTTGATGTTATTGTGTGTCTTTCACAGATTCATCTTGATGAATGGTATAGTGTGTATTTCACAGGAACATCTTCATGTATGTTATTGAGTGTTTCACAGAGACATCAGTTTGTGATTGTCCTTGCTCATGCCTGGGTTCAGGTGACACATCTCCCTGGCCAGATCTTCAGGGTTGTTTTAACACGTTCCTTGGTGCTACTGAAGCATAACTGTTTGCCAGACTATCTACACTGAAGATATCCTTGACCTTTATGGATGGTTATTGACCTCTAGCCCATTAAACCTGAGTTTCTATCATAACCAAATGGCCAGTTCAGTGGCTGTTTTGGAATCATACATGTGGATGTCATGAGACAGGTGCTCAGTCCACAACAAGAAACTAGACGAGTATATGGTTTGTTGTAGTTGTATCAGTGTTATGTATATATGTTGTCTTGTTGTTGTATCAGTGTTATGTTTATAGCTCATGTGCTGCCGAAGGCTTGGACTGAGTCGTCCATGTTGTGACATGTGATGGTGTTCTAGTCAAGCTGACTGTCCACTTCTGGATGTGTGGTGATTCATTCATTGACCTCTATGAAGTACACTACATATTTCTCCTGACATCCTGGTGATTCATTCATTGACCTCTATGGAGCACACTACATTTATCTCCAGATACAAAGAAGGGAACGAGAATGAGGGAGAGGAGAGAAGAAGATAGAGAAAGGCAGAGAAGGGAGGGAGGCAGAGATTGAGGGCAAAGAGAGTGGAGAGAGGGCGAGAGGATGGAGAGAGAGAGAGACAGACAGACAGACATTCAGACAGACAGAGAGAGAGAGAGAGAGAGAGAGAGAGAGAGAGAGAGAGAGAGAGAGAGAGAGAGAGAGAGAGAGAGAGAGACATACAGATTTAAAGAGAGAGAGAAAAGAGGAGGAACACAGAGGAAAAGGAAGACAGAGGGCGATAACACGTTATGACTTATATAAGAGAAAGACCTTGATCCTCATGTCAAGCACCAATCAATATCAATGTAGCAACATGAGGATTATGGATATTTAATTCATAAATTCTGTTTATTGTTTCTGACATGAAATCCACGAGGAAATATTCCTGAGTGCTGGACAGTACCATCAACTGTCAGGACAGTCCATGGTGACAGCAGACAGTACCTTCAACTGTCAGGACAGTCCATGGTGACAGCAGACAGTACCTTCAACCGCAGCAAATACTGGCACCAATTGTCAAGACAGTACACGCTGACATTATACATGCATAACTGATTCACATTCCAAATACATGATCAACATATGTGTCTGCACCCACACACATCAAATACATGATCAAAATATATGTGTATGCACCCACACACTATTAAATACACAATCAACATATATGTGTATGCATCCACACATATCAAATACATGATGAATATATGATTGTATGTACAATTACCTACACATATATTCAATATTTTACCATCATATATATATATGAGTATAAAACATATTTGTACTTGACAAACACTGTCTGTATAAAATATATCTGTCCTGAATCTGTCCCTCCAGCAACATGTGGCTGTCAATCATGGAACATGTCCCTCCAGTCATGGAACATGTGGCTGCCAATCATAGAACATGTGGCTGCCAGCCATGGAACATGTCCCTCCACTCATGGAACATGTGGCTGCCAATCATGGAACATGTGGCTGCCAATCATGGAACATGTGGCTGCAATCATGGAACATGTGGCTGCCAGCCATGGAACATGTCCCTCCAGTTATGGAACATGTCCCTCCAGTCATGGAACATGTCCCTCCAGTCATGGAACATGTCCCTCCAGCAACATGTGGCTGCCAATCATGGAACATGTCCCTCCAGTCATGGAACATGTCCCTCCAGTCATGGAACATGTCCCTCCAGTCATGGAACATGCTCTTCCAGTCATGGAACATGTCCCTCCACTCATGGAACATGTCCCTCCACTCATGGAACATGCTCTTCCAGTCATGGAACATGTCCCTCCACTCATGGAACATGCTCTTCCAGTCATGGAACATGTCCCTCCAGTCATGGAACATGTCCCTCCAGTCATGGAACATGTCCCTCCAGTCATGGAACATGTCCCTCCACTCATGGAACATGTCCCTCCAGTCATGGAACATGTCCCTCCAGTCATGGAACATGTCCCTCCAGTCATGGAACATGTCCCTCCAGTCATGGAACATGTCCCTCCAGTCATGGAACATGTCCCTCCAGTCATGGAACATGTCCCTCCACTCATGGAACATGTCCCTCCAGTCATGGAACATGTTCCTCCAGTCATGGAACATGTCCCTCCAGTCATGGAACATGTCCCTCCAGTCATGGAACATGTCCCTCCAGTCATGGAACATGTCCCTCCACTCATGGAACATGCTCTTCCAGTCATGGAACATGTCCCTCCACTCATGGAACATGCTCTTCCAGTCATGGAACATGTCCCTCCAGCAATATGTGGCTGCCAGCCATGGAACATCACTACAGAACACAGCAACATTCTACAAAGGATCTGTTACTTGACAAAACACTGTATAAATCACATTTGCACTTGATGAAACACCGCATAAAACACATTTGCACTTGACAAACACTATAAAACACATTTGTACTTGACAAAACACTGTATCAAACACATTTGCACTTGACCAAACACTGCGTAAAACACATTTGCACTTGACAAAACACATTTGTACAAAAGCTAACTATTCAAGCAAACACAACTCCAGCTGCCTGCACTCTTTACACAATATGAAAAGCATTAATGTTTCTTGGATAGTTTGCCTTGGGTGGCTGCTGCCAGAAAGGCTCTGTAACCGTTGGGCGCGAACATCTGCTCGTAGGCTGCCAGCTGCGAAGCACTGGCATATGTACCAGCCAATGTCTGCAGCTGGGAGTTGACCGTCGATGTCCCTGATGTGCTTCCAGAGGGCAGAAATGCACTGATGAATGCTGGATGAAGGTGAGCATTTAAGGATGCCGCTGCTACTGCTGCCTGTGAGTTGTCAGACATGAGATTGTGTACTGCGGTTAGTTCCCCAGGCTTGCTAGTCTGTAAATATACCAGACACACAGATTAGTTGACAGCCCCTCCAGCCACTGCTCTAGTGTCTGTGACATTTCTCACAATATGTGCCTGTTTGGGAAATAATGTCTGGAGACAATACACATCCCTTGCACACATCTTTGTTGATTAGCTGATTTTCCATTTTAATTTTTATAGCAGCCCTTTGTATGGTAAAATCAACATTCTAGTGTATCAACATCCATCTTCTATTGTATCAATATAAATATTCTACTGAGTGAGTGAGTGTGTGTTAGTGGATGGGTGGAGAGAGGTGTGTGGTGTGTTGGTTGGAGATGTGTGTGTGGTGTGTGGGTGGGATATGTGTGTGGGTGGTGGATTTGTGTGGTGTGTGGGTGGGTGAGGGTATCTGTGTGGGTGTGGTGGGTATATTGTGTTGTATGTGAATGGGGGATATGTTTGTGGTGTGTAGGTGGGGGATATGTGGTGGTATGTGAGTGTAGGATGTGTGGATGAGGGATATGTGTGTCTATGGTGAGTGGGTTGGGAATATTGTGTGGGTGGGGGATGTTTGTGGTGTGCGGGTGAGGGATATGTGTGTGCTGGGGGATGTGGGTTGGGGCATGTGTGGGGGGTGGAGGATGCATGTGTGGGTGGTGGGGTGTGTGTGAGTGGATTGGGGATGTATAGGTGGTTAGGGAGATGTGTGTATGTGGGTAGGGAGATGTCAGTTGGTGGGGATGTGTATATGGTTTGGGGATGTGTGAGTGGATGCGTGATGTGTGTGTGGTTGGGGAATATGTGGTCGATGGAAGTGTGGTTGGGGGTGTGGATGGGTAGAAGATGTGTGGGTGGGGGATGGGTGTGTGGGTTAAGATGTGTATGTGGGTAGGCACGGGATGTGTGTGGGGGTGGTGAGTGTGTTTGGGTTGAAGGAACGGGTGAGGGCAGTGTGGGTGAGGGATGTGTGGGTGGGGGTGGGTTGGTTTGTGGGTTATGTATGTGTCCCTGGGTGTGTGTGTGTGGGGGGGGGGGGGTGTTATGTGGGTGGGGTGATGTGTGGGTAGGTGGGAGATGGACCTCATAACATGGTAATTTGCCTTGTTTATGTTTACAACATTCATTTCACAATGTTTTTTTCTTCCTATGTAAATGTATAATGCTCTTGATGAATGAAAGATGTGTGATTGGAAGAGCCGAATGTAAGACGGGCCTGTGTGCCAAATTTGTGACCCTTTTAAAATAAAGTTGATTTGATTTGATTTTACTGTATCAATATCCATCTTTTACTGTATCAACAACCATCGTCTACTGTATCAACACCAATCTTCTAGAGTATCAACACCAATCTTCTAGAGTATCAACATCAATCTTCTACTGTATCAACATCAATCTTCTACGGTATCACCATCCATCTTCTACTATATCAACATCCATCTTCTACTGTATCAATATCCCTCTTCTACTTTATCAACATCAATCTTCTACTGTATCAACATCAATCTTCTATTGTATCAACATCAATCATCAACTGTATCACCATCCATCTTCTACTGTATCAACATCAATCTTCTACTGTATCAACATCAATCTTCTACTGTATCACCATCCATCTTGTATTGTATCAACATCAATCTTCTGTTGTATCAACATCAATCTTCTACTGTATCAACATCAATCTTCTATTGTATCAACATCAATCTTCTACTGTATCAACATATATCTTCTACTGTATCACCATCCATCTTCTATTGTATCAACATCAATCTTCTACTGTATCAACATCCATCTTCTACTGTATCAACATCAATCTTCTATTGTATCAACATCAATCTTCTACTATATCAACATCAATCTTCTATTGTATCAACATCAATCTTCTACTGTACCACCATCCATCTTCTATTGTATCAACATCAATCTTCTACTGTATCAACTTCAATCTTCTACTGTATCAACATCCATCTTCTACTGTATCAACATCGATCTTCTACTGTATCAACATCAATCTTCTATTGTATCAACATCGATCTTCTACTGTATCAACATCAATCTTCTATTGTATCAACATCAATCTTCTACTATATCAACATCAATCTTCTATTGTATCAACATCAATCTTCTACTGTACCACCATCCATCTTCAATTGTATCAACATCAATCTTCTACTATATCAACATCCATCTTCTATTGTATCAACATCAATCTTCTACTGTATCAACATCCATCTTCTACTGTATCAACATCAATCTTCTATTGTATCAACATCAATCTTCTACTGTATCAACTTCAATCTTCTACTGTATCACCATCCATCTTCTACTGTATCAATATCCATCTTCAACTTTATCAATATCCATCTTCAACTTTATCAACATCAATCTTCTACTGTATCATCATCAATCTTCTATTGTATCAACATTAATCTTCTACTGTATCACCATCAATCTTCTATTGTATCAACATCAACCTTCTACTTGTATCAACTTCAATCTTCTACTGTATCAACTTCAATCTTCTACTGTATCAACATCACTCTTCTACTATATCAACATCAATCTTCTACTGTATCAACATCAATCTTCTATTGTATCAACATCAATCTTCTATTATATCAACATATATCTTCTACTGTATCAACATCAATCTTCTACTGTATCAACATCAACCTTCTACTGTATCAACTTCAATCTTCTACTGTATCAACATCAATCTTCTACTATATCAACATCAATCTTCTACTGTATCAACATCAATCTTCTATTATATCAACATATATCTTCTACTGTATCAACATCCATCTTCTACTGTATCAACATCAATCTTCTACTGTATCAACATCAATCTTCTATTGTATCAACATCAATCTTCTACTGTATCAACATCAATCTTCTACTGTATCAACATTAATCTTCTATTGTATCAACATCAATCTTCTATTGTATCAACATATATCTTCTACTGTATCACCATCCATCTTCTACTGTATCAACATCAATCTTCTATTGTATCAACATTAATCTTCTATTGTATCAACATATATCTTCTACTGTATCAACATCCATCTTCTATTGTATCAACATCAATCTTCTACTGTATCAACTTCAATCTTCTATTGTATCAACATCAATCTTCTACTGTACCACCATCCATCTTCTATTGTATCAATATCAATCTTCTACTGTATCAACTTCAATCTTCTACTGTATCACCATCCATCTTCTACTGTATCAATATCCATCTTCAACTTTATCAATATCCATCTTCAACTTTATCAACATCAATCTTCTACTGTATCATCATCAATCTTCTATTGTATCAACATTAATCTTCTACTGTATCACCATCAATCTTCTATTGTATCAACATCAACCTTCTACTGTATCAACTTCAATCTTCTACTGTATCAACATCAATCTTCTACTATATCAACATCAATCTTCTACTGTATCAACATCAATCTTCTACTGTATCAACATCAATCTTCTATTATATCAACATATATCTTCTACTGTATCAACATCCATCTTCTACTGTATCAACATCCATCTTCTACTGTATCAACATCAATCTTCTATTGTATCAACATCAATCTTCTACTATATCAACATCAATCTTTTATTGTATCAACATCAATCTTCTACTGTATCACCATCCATCTTCTATTGTATCAACATCAATCTTCTACTGTATCACCTTCCATCTTCTATTGTATCAACACCAGTCTTCTATTGTATCAACATCAATCTTTTATAGTATCAACATCCATCTTCTACTGTATCAACTTCAATCTTCTATTGTATCAACATCAATCTTCTAATGTATCAACATCAATCTTCTACTGTATCAACATTAATCTTCTATTGTATCAACATCAATCTTCTATTGTATCAACATATATCTTCTACTGTATCACCATCCATCTTCTACTGTATCAACATCAATCTTCTATTGTATCAACATTAATCTTCTATTGTATCAACATATATCTTCTACTGTATCAACATCCATCTTCTATTGTATCAACATCAATCTTCTACTGTATCAACATCAATCTTCTACGGTATCACCATCCATCTTCTACTATATCAACATCCATCTTCTACTGTATCAATATCCATCTTCTACTTTATCAACATCAATCTTCTACTGTATAAACATCAATCTTCTATTGTATCAACATCAATCATCAACTGTATCACCATCCATCTTCTACTGTATCAACATCAATCTTCTACTGTATCAACATCAATCTTCTACTATATCACCATCCATCTTCTACTGTATCAACTTCAATCTTCTACTGTATCAACATCAATCTTCTACTGTATCAACTTCAATCTTCTAATGTATCAACATCAATCTTCTATTGTATCAACATCAATCTTCTACTGTATCAACATATATCTTCTACTGTATCACCATCCATCTTGTATTGTATCAACATCAATCTTCTATTGTATCAACATCAATCTTCTACTGTATCAACATCAATCTTCTATTGTATCAACATCAATCTTCTACTGTATCAACATATATCTTCTACTGTATCACCATCCATCTTCTATTGTATCAACATCAATCTTCTACTGTATCAACATCCATCTTCTACTGTATCAACATCAATCTTCTATTGTATCAACATCAATCTTCTACTATATCAACATCAATCTTCTATTGTATCAACATCAATCTTCTACTGTACCACCATCCATCTTCTATTGTATCAACATCAATCTTCTACTGTATCAACTTCAATCTTCTACTGTATCAACATCCATCTTCTACTGTATCAACATCAATCTTCTATTGTATCAACATCAATCTTCTACTGTACCACCATCCATCTTCTATTGTATCAACATCAATCTTCTACTATATCAACATCCATCTTCTATTGTATCAACATCAATCTTCTACTGTATCAACATCCATCTTCTACTGTATCAACATCAATCTTCTATTGTATCAACATCAATCTTCTACTGTATCAACTTCAATCTTCTACTGTATCACCATCCATCTTCTACTGTATCAACATCCATCTTCTACTGTATCAATATCCATCTTCAACTTTATCAATATCCATCATCAACTTTATTAACATCAATCTTCTACTGTATCATCATCAATCTTCTATTGTATCAACATTAATCTTCTACTGTATCACCATCAATCTTCTATTGTATCAACATCAATCTTCTACTGTATCAACATCAACCTTCTACTGTATCAACTTCAATCTTCTACTGTATCAACATCAATCTTCTACTATATCAACATCAATCTTCTATTGTATCAACATCAATCTTCTATTATATCAACATATATCTTCTACTGTATCAACATCAATCTTCTATTGTATCAACATCAATCTTCTACTGTATCAACATCAACCTTCTACTGTATCAACTTCAATCTTCTACTGTATCAACATCAATCTTCTACTATATCAACATCAATCTTCTACTGTATCAACATCAATCTTCTACTGTATCAACATCAATCTTCTATTATATCAACATATATCTTCTACTGTATCAACATCCATCTTCTACTGTATCAACATCCATCTTCTACTGTATCAACATCAATCTTCTATTGTATCAACATCAATCTTCTACTATATCAACATCAATCTTTTATTGTATCAACATCAATCTTCTACTGTATCACCATCCATCTTCTATTGTATCAACATCAATCTTCTACTGTATCACCTTCCATCTTCTATTGTATCAACATCAGTCTTCTATTGTATCAACATCAATCTTCTATTGTATCAACATCCATCTTCTACTGTATCAACTTCAATCTTCTATTGTATCAACATCAATCTTCTACTGTATCAACATCAATCTTCTACTGTATCAACATTAATCTTCTATTGTATCAACATCAATCTTCTATTGTATCAACATATATCTTCTACTGTATCACCATCCATCTTCTACTGTATCAACATCAATCTTCTATTGTATCAACATTAATCTTCTATTGTATCAACATATATCTTCTACTGTATCAACATCCATCTTCTATTGTATCAACATCAATCTTCTACTGTATCAACATCAATCTTCTATTGTATCAACATTAATCTTCTATTGTATCAACATATATATTCTACTGTATCAACATCCATCTTCTATTGTATCAACATCAATCTTCTACTGTATCAACATCCATCTTCTATTGTATCAACATCCATCTTCTATTGTATCAACATCCATCTGCTATTGTATCAACATCAATCTTCTACTGTATCACCATCCATCTTCTATTGTATCAACATCAATCTTCTATTGTATCAACATCAATCTTCTATTGTATCAACATCCATCTTCTATTGTATCAACATCAATCTTCTACTGTATCAACATCAATCTTCTACTGTATCAACATTAATCTTCTATTGTATCAACATCAATCTTCTATTGTATCAACATATATCTTCTACTGTATCACCATCCATCTTCTACTGTATCAACATCAATCTTCTATTGTATCAACATTAATCTTCTATTGTATCAATATATATCTTCTATTGTATCAACATCCATCTTCTACTGTATCAACATCAATCTTCTATTGTATCAACATCAATCTTCTACTATATCAACATCAATCTTCTATTGTATCAACATCAATCTTCTACTGTATCACCATCCATCTTCTATAGTATCAACATCAATCTTCTACTATATCAACATCCATCTTCTATTGTATCAACATCCATCTTCTACTGTATCATCATATATCTTCTACTGTATCAACATCAATCTTCTACTGTATCAACATCAATCTTCTATTGTATCAACATCCATCTTCTACTGTATCAACATCCATCTTCTACTGTATCAACATCCATCTTCTACTGTATCAACATCAATCTTCTACTGTATCACCATCCATCTTCTACTGTATCAACTTCCATCTTCTACTGTATCAACATCAATCTTCTACTGTATCAACATCCATCTTCTACTGTATCAACATCCATCTTCTACTGTATCAACATCAATCTTCTACTGTATCAACATCAATCTTCTACTGTATCAACATAAATCTTCTACACTAACAACATCCATCTTCTACTGTATCAACATCAATCTTCTACTGTATCAACATCCATCTTCTACTGTATCAATATCAATCTTCTACTGTATCAACATCCACCTTCTACTGTATCAACATCCATCTTCTACTGTATAAACATCAATCTTCTACAGTATCAACATCCATCTTCTACTGTATCAACATCAATCTTCTACTGTATCAACATCAATCTTCTACAGTATCAACATCAATCTTCTACAGTATCAACATCCATCTTCTACTGTATCAACATCAATCTTCTACTGTATCAACATCCATCTTCTACTGTATCAACATCAATCTTCTACTGTATCAACATATATCTTCTACTGTATCAACATCCATCTTCTATTGTATCAACTTCAATCTTCTACTGTATCAACTTCAATCTTCTACTGTATCAACATCCATCTTCTATTGTATCAACTTCAATCTTCTACTGTATCAACATCAATCTTCTACTGTATCAACTTCAATCTTCTACTGTATCAACATCCATCTTCTACTGTATAAACATCCATCTTCTACTGTATCAACATCAATCTTCTACTGTATCAACATCAATCTTCTACTGTATCAACATCAATCTTCTACTGTATCGACATCAATCTTCTACACTAACAACATCCATCTTCTACTGTATCAACATCAATCTTCTACACTAACAACATCCATCTTCTACTGTATCAACATCAATCTTCTACTGTATCAACATCAATCTTCTACTGTATCAACATCAAATCTTCTACTGTATCAACATCTATCTTCTACTGCATCAACTTCCATCTTCTACTGTATCGACATCAACCTTCTACACTAACAACATCCATCTTCTACTGTATCAACATCAATCTTCTACACTAACAACATCCATCTTCTACTGCATCAACATCAATCTTCTACTGTATCGACATCAACCTTGTACACCAACAACATCCATCTTCTACTGTATCAACATCAATCTTCTACACTAACAACATCCATCTTCTACTGTATCAACATCAATCTTCTACTGTATCAACATCAATATTCTACTGTATCAACATCAAATCTTCTACTGTATCAACATCTATCTTCTACTGCATCAACTTCCATCTTCTAAATTTTTCAACATCATGTGTCTACCATTGATTGATTTTGATTAATTGATTGAGGAATCGACATCACAGCATTTGGGGCATTCCCATAAGTCTCCGTCCCCATCCTCAGCAGCCAGCGAAGAGTTCCAACACTAATAGTACCAGTAGCAATCTGATTATAAGTCTGTCTCGCCTTTCCTCTGAGCATTGAGCGTCGGCCAGATCCCCTCGTCACTCCTCGCTGCCTCATTCTTGCCAGACCATGGTAATCGATTTGCTCCTCCGAGGTGTGCACGTGCTCCCACAAGGCTGCAACCACGTCTGCCTTGTCATGTATAAATACTCCACCAAGTTCTGCAGAGCCAGCCAATCTGTCCGCCTGTTCATTTCCGAGCACACCGGCATGCCCCGGATAAAAGATCCAGGTGGTGCTTGTCACCCGTGACCTCCGAAGCGAAGCAAGCCACTCCGCACGAAGTCTGCCCGTCCACACCCTCGTCAGCATGCTTTCTGAGTCAGTTACAATCACGATGTGTATGTGTGTCGTATTCTCCATCCAGCGGAGAGCCGCAGTGACTGCCTCCACCTCCATTCTTAAGCTGGATGTTGTGGTATCATATGCCAGGCTCGCCTGCCCCAAACATCGACCATTAGCTTTGGCTATGAACCCCTAGCCACTTCTCTCACCTCTTGACACTGAACCATCTGTGTAGATAATCACATCACCCGAGTGAGCATTGTCCTGAATTAGTTGCTGGATTTCCACTTCCATGGCCCCTGATGGCCACTCCCTGCACTCCCGGCTTAATGTGATTATAACTCTGCACAAGTCTGACTGCTCCGCTGGCACTCTGACCCACTCCTCTCCACGCCTAATGTTCTCCAAGGGGCACACCTGTCTGATCGTATCCTCCGCCTGAGCCATCCATGATTTCCCTCTTATCAGTCTCTGACCCTTAACTGCGTCCAGCGCCTCATGCAACGGGTGATCTGTGTCTGCAGCTACTCTGAGGTATGCCTTCGCCTGCATCACCTTGAGCCTACCAGCAACAGTCGGCAGACCAAGGATGTAACGCATACACACTACTGGGGTGTCTCTGGTGCATCCCAGAATGACTCACATAGCTTCGTTCTGTATGCGCTCTAACGTCACCAGCTAACTCTCTGAGACAGTGAACAGACCTAATCTATAATCAATTACTGAGAGGATCAAGTGCTGGTATAGTGTGAAAAGCATTCTCTGCTCTATGTCCATTGCAGCCATAGTTTTAAGTGCATTGAGTCCCTTTTGAGATCTTGTCACGACCGTCTCCACATGGTCCTTGAAGGATAGGCTCCTGTCAAATGTGAGCCCCAGATACTTCAGTTTGTTCTCTCTGCTGACATTTCTACCATCTATCGCGAGGCTTGGGACATCAGCTCTTACAATCCTGTTGTCCAGAGAGCACCACAAAACAGCCGCCTTTTCCGGGTGGATGACAGCACTCATTTCTGTGCACCAGTCAATCACTTTATCTACTGTCGCCTGTAACTCCTGGGCTGTTTGCTCCCTAACTCTCCCCTGCCTGTATGCAAGAATATCATCTGCAAATGTTAGTATTCTTCCAACCTCTGGTGCTTCTAGGTTTGCAATCTTGCTCGTATACACATTAAAGAGCACCGGTGAGACTGCAGATCCCTATGGCAGTCCCGGGGTTAACATATGTGGCTCTGAGGTCCATGCACCCAGATGGAGAGCAACCCGACGAGAGTGCAGGACGGCTGCTATCCAGTTCACCAACCAGGGATTGACCCCCTTCTCCATCAGTGCGGTCATCAAAATATCATATCTAACTCTATTGTTGTACGCATCCTCGAGATCAAGCGCTACCGCCATCGTTTCCTGTGTACTCTGGAACCCCTCATAAACATCAAAGGCAAAAGTGGCTGCATTTGACCAGGTATCTTTTCCTGGCCTTAATCCTACCATATCAACATCAACCTTCTAGTGTATTAAACATCAATCTTCTATTGTATCAAAGAATCAATCTTATATTGTATCAAAAATGAAGCTTCTATTGTATTAATATGATCTTCCATTGTATTAACATCAATCCTCCAATGTATCACCATCCATCTTCTACTGTACCAACATTCATCTTCTACTGTACCAACATCCATGGTGATGGTGATGGCAGCACAGGATCTCGAGGACGCGTACAACAGAGTCAGATATGATATTTTGATGTATGCTCTTATGGAGAAGAGAGTCTGTCCTTGGTTGGTGAACTGGACTGCAGCTGTCTTGTATTCTAATGGAATGGTTCTCTGACTGGGTACATGGACCTCTGAGCCATGTATCATACCCCCGGACTACCACAGGGACCAGCAATTTCACCTCTACTTGTCAATGTGAATGCAGCAAGACTGCAAGCCTCGGAGCACCAGGGGCTGGAAGTATGCTAACATTTGCAGATGATGTTCTCTCATAAGAACAAGGGAGGGTCAGAAATCAAACAGCTCAGGAGCTGCATGCAAGAATGGACAAAGGGATGGATTGTGTACGGAGATGGATGCTGTCAGAAAAGGCATCTGTCTTGTGGTGTCCTCCCAATAAATGGTAGAAATGTGAATAGAGAAAGCAGACTGAAGTACCTGGGAATCACTTTTGATAGAAGTCTGTCCTTAAGGGATCTTGTTGAAGTGGTAGTTACAAAATGTCAGAAGGGATTCAATGCACTGAAGAGTATGGCAACAAGGGACATGGAGCAGAACATGCTATTCACACTTGTTCAGTACTTGAGCATGCCAGTGGTAGAGTATGGACTGGGAATGCTCACTGTCTCAAAGTGTCAGCTAGTAAAACTACAGCGTATACAGAATGAAGCCGTGAGGGTGATTCTAGAATGTAATAGTGTGTATGTGATACATCCTGGCATTGCCGACCATTGCAGGCAGATTTAAGGTGTTGCAGGCAAGATCAAACCTCAAGGTAGCTGCGGACAAGGAGCACCTCCTGCATGATTCCGTGGATGCAGTCAAGGGCCGCAGGCTGCTAAGAGGAAGATCATGGAAGACTCAGGCAAAAGATACCATCAGGGAAGTATGCCCACTTGAGGAGATTGGCAGAGGCAGAAGATACCATCAGGGAAGTGTGCACACTTGAGAAGATTGGCAGAGGCAGAAGATACCATCAGAGAAGTATGCACACTTGAGGAGATTGTCAGAGGCAGAAGATACCATCAGGGAAGTGTGCCCACTTGAGGAGATTGGCAGAGGCAGAAGATACCATCAGGGAAGTGTGCCCACTTGAGGAGATTGGCAGAGGCAGAAGATACCATCAGGGAAGTGTGCCCACTTGAGGAGATTGGCAGAGGCAGAAGATACCATCAGGGAAGTGTGCCCACTTGAGGAGATTGTCAGAGGCAGAAGATACCATCAGGGAAGTGTGCCCACTTGAGGAGATTGGCAGAGGCAGTGTGTTAAAAGGCAAACAAGTAAAAAAGTATTTTAAATATTTTGGGGCGCGTTATGATTTATTTCAGGTCCCCGTAGATTGTTAGATATCGGTTTTGTTTAGTGTTACAATCTCTGTAAGGGTCACATCTATGAGGTTAGATTATTCTGTGGCTCGGTAGGATCTTTCCCAAGTTTACTTTCCTTGTGAGTTATATAATTTATGTACAGCGCATAGGAGGGAAAAACCGAGAAAGATTTAGAGGGAATTAAGAGCTACAGACTGCCACCTCTTTATTAGTTGTGTTAATCAATCTGGGTCTAGTAGTGCAAACCTAACAGCACTAGGACACTGTGGGTGCAGGTTAGATGCGTGTTTACTTCCTTTTCTAGGTTATAGTAGTGCAAACCTAACCACATGCTAGGACACCCTGGGTGCAGGTTAGATGGTTAGAGGTTTACTTCCTTTTCTAGGGTATAGTAGTGCAAACCTAACAGCACTAAGACAACCTGGGTGCAGGATAGATGGGTGTTTACTTCCTTTTCCAGGGTATAGTAGTGCAAACCTAACCACACGCTAGGACAACCTGGGTGCATGTTCATTCATTCATTCATTCAGTAGCATATCCTTTGCAGAACCTCACTCCCATAACAACCTTCCGGAAAACATCTTGATCATAAGCAAGATGTCCCGCGTCCGATACACCCATCTGGAGATCATCCACCACATCCTGCACCCATCTTCTCTTTGGCCTTCCTTTTCCTCTCTTTCCAGGCATATACCCCTCCATTATTGTTCTCTCCAAACTTTCATGACGTTTCAAGTGACAAATATATATAAATTTTCTTTGTTTTATCGTCTTTAATAGCCAACCTTATTCAATATTCAGCTCTTGAAGTATGGATGCATTTGTTCTTTTCTTTACCCAAGATATTCTTAGAACTCGTCTATAACATTTATATTCAAAGGCATTTATGCGTTGTTCAGCTTGTTTAGTAAGTGTCCAGGTTTCACAGACGTATGTTGCAATGGGAAAGATGCATACTCTTAAACATCTAATTTTTGTAGTTCTGCCTGTCCCATTCCATAATTGGACTCCTTGCTTGATGTCAAACCAATCTGATGTCTCGCCATCTATTCTAACCGCTGCTTGTTGGTCTAGATAGAGCATTCTTATGAGTTGTATTACATGTGGTGGAAAGCCCATATTCCCCATGATTTCCCAAAGTTTCTGATGTTGTACACAGTCAAATGCCTTTGAATAATCCGCAAAACATGAGAATATGTTTACATTAAATTCTCTGCACTTCTCTATTATTAAACGCACATTGAGAATGTGATCTCTTGTTCCTCTTCCTTGTCTAAATCCAGCTTGAACTACATTAATTTCTTCTTCCATTTTTTTACGAAGTCTTCCCATTATGATTTTTAGTAGAATTTTACTTGCATGACTGATCAGGGCAACAGTTCTATACTTGGTGCATAATTTCAGGTTGCCCTTTTTTGGTATTGGAATGAAGATAGTTCTCCTCCAATCTTTTGGCCATAAACCATATTTCCATATCTTTTTACATAATGCGTGATAGATTTGTATGCTTTCTTTTCCTCCCGCTTTAATTAGCTCAGCTGGTATCTCATCACATCCAGGATTTACCATTCTTCAGGTTCTTTATTGCCCATGCAATTTCATCTAATGAGGGTTCAGGTTCTGTCTCTGCTGTCATTGGCTCATGTATCTCATTCATATCCTCACTGTCACTCATATCATACATTCCACTGCAGTACTCCTGCCACCTTTCTAGAATTTGTCTAGATTCTGTTAAGGTATTTCCCATCTTGTCACAGATAACATTCAATTGAGATTGAACATTTTTTGTCAATAACTTCATTTCTTTGAACATTTCGTAATCTCTTCCAGTCTTATGATATTGCTCTATTCTGGTACAGCAATCTTGTATATATTGATTTTTGTCCTTTCTTGTGTTCTTTCTTATTTCTCGAGTTAAAGATTTATACTTCATCCTGCTGTTATCGGATTCACCTCCTTTTTGTTTCAGTTCCCTTCGTTGTTTTATTAATTCTAACGTGTCTGATGTAATCCATGGCTTAAGTTGCTTTTTCTTGGTCGGAATTAAATCTTTGGCTGCAGTTATCAAGATATCTCTAGCTTGTACTGCCAGTTCATCAGGTGTCATTTCCTCTTGTACAGACGTCAAGACCCCAAAACGATTCCTAACTTCTACGATGTATGCATCTGGTATGTTTGTGAGATCAAAACGAAGTGGCCTTGATCCTCGGGAAAGTTTTTTTAGTTTTAATTTCAGATCTGCTTCTAATAACTGATGATCTGTATCACAGTCTGCACAGTCTGGTTTTTGCAGATGTTATGCTTGATCTCCATCTTCTTTGTATTAAAATATAATCTATCTGATATTTGGTAATACTGTCCGGGGACTTCCATGTGAAGAGTCTTCTTGGGTGTTGTTTAAAAAGTGTGTTGGCTATCATTAACTCATTTTCTGTGCAAAATTCAATTAATTTGTCACCTGCATCATTTCTGTTTCCCAATCCAAATTTTCCTAAAACGTGTCTCTCATTTTCAGCTCTTCCTGTACCTACTTTTGCATTAACATCTCCCAGTATTATGGCTATATCATTATGACCAATCTTATTTAATGTATCTTGCAGCCTGTTATAAAAATCTTCAATTTCGTCCTCCTCTGCTGTTGAAGTAGGTGCATATATCTGTACGAGTGTTATGTTTTTTGGACAGCCTTTAAGTCTAATAGTGAGGATTCTATCACTAACTGGGTTATATCTCAGTAAAGCTTTTGCAGTTGTTTTATCTAAACAAAATGCCACTCCACTCTGGCCTCCGACGTCTCTACCAGAATAAATGAAAAGACTTCCATTTTCAGTTGTAAAATGTCCCTTGCCTTTCCAGCGATGTTCACTGATTCCTAAAATTTGAATATTTAACCTCTCAATCTCATCACATACTACTTTAAGTTTCCCCTCATACAGACTTCTCACATTCCATGTTCCTATTCTCACTCTTTTTCTTAGTCTGACACAGGGGATTTCTTTGGTAACACAGTCAGGATTAACTCTGTCATCATGATTACTAGTACTGGTCCCTGTGTCACACTCTTCCCCAGTGGGTGCATGTTAGATGAGTGTTTACTTCTTTTTCTAGGGTATAGTATTGCAAACCTAACAGCACTAGGACACCCTGGGAGCAAGTTAGATGGGTGTTTACTTCCTTTTCTAGATTATAGTAGTGCAAACCTAACCACTTCCTTTTTTAAGGTATAAACCCACATCAATAAAGGGGGGGGGGGGGGGGGAGAGAATAGATTAACTCTCATTTTCCCCTGGCAGGTAGATCCTTTGAAAACACGCACAGAAGCGAACCCTTGGGAGCATAGGGCATGTTCCTAAGGTATAATTCACCTTATTTTGAAACAAATTAAAGGAGTACCTGTTTCAGATATAGCCAAATAAATGATGAAGGGTTAGCAGGGATCACAAGAGAACTAGGATAGGAAGAGAGAACATTCATGAAGCAGTTGCTGATGTCAGGTTTTATCTATATTTCCAGCATCGATGATGAGAGAGTCCAGTATCTTTGCACAGCTCGTCCGAACAATCGACGGCCAATCAACAGGGGGGGAAGGAGAGAAAGATTCTTGATTATTTTATATTAGCAGAGAGAGTTGGCCTGGATAACCAGATATGCTGTAGTAGTGAACTTGTATAGCGTACAGTCTATCTTTCCAGAACTCTGCTCCACTGTAAGGACTAGCTGATCTTTTTAGGGACCGGTTATCATACCTTCCTAGTTTTTGACGAGCCAATTTCATCGGCTATTCCTACTGTGGGTAGACTGCCTAAGTCTAACAGTCTTCATTGGAACACATGGGTTCTCACCCACTGAAGACCATGCTACAGGCGGTTACTGCAGCTTTCCGCTGGGTGAAGAACAAACTGCAAAAGCATGTTGTGATTGTAACCGATTCACAAAGCATGCTGACATAGGTGAAGACTAACATGCTTCGTGCTGACTGGCATAAATCGATTCAGAGGTCGCTGGTTGTCAGCATTGGCTGGATCTTTTCTCCAGGATACTCTGGTGTGGTTGGAAATGAACAGGTAGACAGACGGCTGGTTCCACATCATTGAGGAGTGATTTGATGCATAATAAGGTAGATGTGGTGAAGCTCTCTGGGAGCATGTGAATAATGCAGAAGAATAGATAGACTATCAAGGTCTAGAGAGAATGTGGCAGCAAGGGGTGGTCAAAGGATCTGGTCGGCTGTCATTACTCAGAGGTAAAACAAGACGAATATATAATCAGATTGCAACGGACACCATTAGTATTGGAACTCTACGCTGGCTGTTGAAGATGAGGACTGAGCACTTATGGGAATGCACCAAGTGCAATGATGTCGGTACTGGACTCAACTCAACAGTCTATAGCAACAATATCAGCCTGCTGTGGCAACAATATCAACCTGCTGTGGCAACAATATCAACCTGCTGTGGCAACAATATCAACTTCTCCATGTGTTTGCTTAATGCATGAGTGTTATATAAATTAGCCGTAAATGAATACACACTTGTACTTACTCTAGGCAGTGCTGTGTTATATAAATGAGTACACACTGGTACTTACCCTAGGCAATGCTGTGTTATATAAATGAGTACACACTTGTACTTACTCTAGGCAATGCTGTGTTATATAAATGAATACACACTTGTACTTACTCTAGGCAGTGCTGTGTTATATAAATGAATACACACTTGTACTTACTTTAGGCAGTGCTGTGTTATATAAATGAGTACACACTGGTACTTACTCTAGGTAGTGCTGTGTTATATAAATGAGTACACACTTGTACTTACTCTAGGCAGTGCTGTTATATAAATGAGTACACACTTGTACTTACTCTAGGCAGTGCTGTGTTATATAAATGAGTACACACTTGTACTTACTCTAGGCTGTGCTGTTATATAAATGAGTACACACTTGTACTTACTCTAGGCAGTGCTGTGTTATATAAATGAGTACACACTTGTACTTACTCTAGGCAGTGCTGTGTTGTATAAATGAGTACACACTTGTACTTACTCTAGGCAGTGCTTTGTTATATAAATGAGTACACACTTGTACTTACTCTAGGCAGTGCTGTGTTATATAAATGAGTACACACTTGTACTTACTCTAGGCAGTGCTGTGTTATATAAATGAGTACACACGTGTACTTACTCTAGGCAGTGCTGTGTTATATAAATGAGTGCACACTTGTACTTACTCTAGATAGTGCTGTGTTATATAAATGAGTACACACTTGTACTTACTCAGGCAGTGCTGTGTTATATAAATGAGTACACACTTGTACTTACTCTAGACAGTGCTGTGTTATATAAATGAGTACACACTTGTACTTACTCTAGGCAGTGCTGTGTTATATAAATGAGTACACACTTGTACTTACTCTAGGCAGTGCTGTTATATAAATGAGTAAACACTTGTACTTACTCTAGGCAATGCTGTTATATAAATGAGTACACACTTGTACTTACTCTAGGCAGTGCTGTGTTATATAAATGAGTACACACTTGTACTTACTCTAGGCAATGCTGTTATATAAATGAGTACACACTTGTACTTACTCTAGGCAGTGCTGTTATATAAATGAGTACACACTTGTACTTACTCTAGGCAATGCTGTGTTATATAAATGAGTACACACTTGTACTTACTCTAGGCAGTGATGTGTTATATAAATGAGTACACACTTGTACTTACTCTAGGCAGTGCTGTGTTATATAAATGAGTACACACTTGTACTTACTCTAGGCAGTGCTGTGTTATATAAATGAGTACACACTTGTACTTACTCTAGGCAGTGCTGTGTTATATAAATGAGTACAAACTTGTACTTACTCTAGGCAATGCTGTGAACTGGGTCCCAAACAATGCGGATGTCAGTCGGCCATCTTGACTGGCTGAAGGCACTGGACTGGCTGGAGTCACATGACCAGATTTGTTTGTTTGGCCAGATGAAGTGGTCATGCCGTTGAAATGAGCTGTGGGTTTCTTCTTCACAACCTTGTTGTTATTAGAAGTCCTGTGTTCCACATGCCTCTGCTGCAGGAGTGCTGGCTGCAGCTCTGGAGAGGGCACATGATTGGATGCAGCGTAGGCTTGGTGGTATTTTCTGGAGTTCTTGGATTTTGTACTAGACAGTTTACTGGCAACCAACTCTGGCTGCACATGGGGCTCTGTCTTTTGGGACTGGGATATGTGGTGTGTGGCAGTTACAGACTGTGCAGTCTGGGCAAAGATCTGCCTAGGATCCTCAAATCTTTGTGGTGCCAAACGTGGATGTGCGATGACTGCACTGTTGCGGGGCAGAGCTGTGGAGTTCCTGATTCTGTCCAGCACTATGTCAGGGCTAGGAAACACTGCAGCTGTCAATGCTGGATTGTCTGGGGGACAACTACGTTTACGGGGGTAGCGGTGAGCAGGGGGTGGGCAGGTGGCTGTCACTGGTGAATGAATAGACAAACATGAACTGGATGATGGTGATGGATGTAAATAGACGGTAGGTGGTGCTGGTGGCAGATGTGGCAGATGTCTGTGACCGGCAGGAGTTGGGTGAAGCAGTGCAGCCAAACTGTGACTAGAGTTGGCTGACAGTTCATTACTATAGACATCAGGCATGTGCTGTTTTACTGCAGGTTCAGTGTGCTCACTGGGGGGAAAGTGTGATGGCTTGAGTGCTGTGTGCTCACTGGGGGGAATGTGTGATGGTTTGAGTGCTGTGTACTCACTGGGGAGAAAGTGTGATGGTTTGAGTGCTGTGTGCTCATTGGGGGGAAAGTGTGATGGTTTGAGTGCTGTGTGCTCACTGGGGGAAAAGTGTGATGGTTTGAGTGCTGTGTGCTCACTGGGGGGAAAGTGTGATGGTTTGAGTGTTGTGTGCTCACTGGAGGAAAAGTGTGATGGTTTGAGTGCTGTGTGCTCACTGGGGGGAAAGTGTGGTGGTTTGAGTGCTGTGTGCTCACTGAGGGGAAAGTGTAATGGTTTGAGTGCTGTGTGCTCACTGGGGGAAAAGTGTGATGGTGTGAGTGTTGTGTGCTCACTGGGGGGTGCCTTGTATGATGATTTGACTGATGTGTTTGCTTTTTCTGTATTCTGAACATCCCTGGTTGAAGCTGACAGCTGACAGCTCTGGGAGGACAGTGACAGCCTGTGTATTGCTGACTTGAGACCAGTGTCCTGACAATCTAAATCCTGACTGATCTTGGAAGGAAGTGAAGAGCTGGCTGTGTCTCTGACTGCTGACTCACATACTGTCTCACCTGTGTCTTTTACTGCTGACTCACATACTGTCTCACCTGTTGTCATCTGGGGGTATGAGGTTGACGGTGATGGTGAGGTTTGAACCGTCACACCCCATGGCCTCTGAAGAATGTGTGAAGGCAGAACAGGAAGTAAATAGCTTCCTCTGTACACCACACTAGTGTAAGGTAGTGAAGAACTGTCTGCCACTATTAACGCTCCACTGGGTAGAGATGCAGCCAGACCTGTGGAGGCATTGACAAGCTGCTGTTTCTGAGGCAGACAGTCAGCGACGGGTGACACTTGACAATTACTGCCACCATGTATATCTGTGGCAGGCACTAAAGGGGCAGTTCTGGTAGCCAGATCTCTGTGTCTTCCTGCAGCCAGCTCTGGCACTTGAGACTTCTGCTCTAAGTCAGCCTTGGAATGTTGCTCCAGTTTCTGCACATGTTCCCCACAATACTCCGGTCTGACTGGCATCACTGTCTCCACAGATGCTCCTTCCTTCTGCTCACTGAGTGAACTTTCACTGGAGGTCATATCTGAACCCATCTGTTCATTGTCAAATAAAACAAGGAAATAATCAGTGTCTACATATGTATAATGAATCAAATACAATATGATATGAGAATTGCTTCTTTTCTCATACTGTTTTATATCACATGTCAACTCAGTGTGACAATGGTGATAATGACAATTAACAATAATGCTAGCATTTTGAATACTGTCACATTAACTACAGTAACAGTCACACTAACTACAGTAACAGTCACACTAACTACAGTAACAGTCACACTAACTACAGTAACAGTCACACTAACTACAGTAACAGTCACACTAACTACATTGTAACAAAACCTAAGTAGGTTATCAGATGTCAATCCATCCCCAATCTTGAGAACTTTAAAATGAAGCTGGATAAGGAGTCAACCAAGATGAAAATTCAAGAACCTTGGTGACAGGGGCACCCCAATTCATACTCAAAAGTCAAGTTCTGTTATTATTATTACAACGATTTATCTCATCCAAAGTTAGAGATGGGTACAACTAGCAACTTGAAGAGTCAGAGTACTCGTTAACTGACTGCCATTGTCGTTCCAAACTGTTCACAACCTACCTTCAGGGAAGGAGATCTTTTGTTTACTAATGGACAAGGCTACATGGTCAAGAAAGTAAATCTGTGGAACAATGATTTTCATGAAGCAGACATCAGTGTTATGAATGTCCCGCATGAAGTCCAGCTGAGTTCCCGAGTGGGATGAACATAGTCGAGGACTTGATGACAGTTTCTTAGTGAGCTCATTTCCATAAAGGGAGAAGCCACCAAACAAACCAAGTAAACCAGTGTCTGTCCTCCAAGACCATAACGGACCAAAGACCTTGGACTTCTCCATTGCCCGTGATGAACAATTCCACTGGAACATCTCAGATCCTCCTTCAGGGCTATCTTACAACAGCCACCTATTTCCTGCTGTAATTGTTTCTGCAATGTGTTTTTCAGTTTCGTTTGAGCAAAAGAATCAATTCAATCATGACTTGTCATTGTCTGGAGATAATTAATCTCAAAATTAATTATATATCTGTATCAAGTCCTATAGGGGTGCAGAACTTTTCAATGGGGGAATAGTTAGGGGAGAATCTTTGATAAGTGTAGTGGTATCTTTGCAGTCATTCCCACCAATTTTGCCACACTATACACTTTTAGTGCCCGTCCGGGATCTATTCTTATCTATTCCTAGTGAATAGGCACATCTAACCTCTGTCCTATCTCTTTGTCCTGCTGGGGATTTGAGAATTTGCAAATATCCCTCAAAAGACAGTGACCGACAAACGAACTGTGCATTTTTCAAATTGTTGATAATGTAATTGATTAATTAAAGTAACAAGTTACAGGTAACAAGTTACAGATAACAAGCATTATGGGTGCAACACAGCCAATGATTGCAGAGATACAAGAAACAGGAAGAGAAACAGGCCTGGAGGAAAAAGAGCTCAAGAGATATGTCATGAATATTGACAGAGATTACCAGCAAGAGCATGACAGAAGGAAATAATAAGAATCTAAGAGGCTTGCCTTGGAACAGGAATCTAAGAAGCTTGCCTTGGAACAAGAAGCCAAGAAATTTGCTTTGGAACAAGAAGCCTGGAGGATGAAACTGGAACAAGAGACCAAAAAGGCAGAGATGGAACATGAGTTCCAAATGAAAGAACTAGAGATGAATGCTCAGAGAGTGAAGGAGCAATCAGAGGGTCTCCACTCCCTGGTTCCCAGATCTTCGACGGCAATCCATATTTGCCAATAACGTTCCCAATAACGCCTTTCGGCAAATGGAGGGAATGAATTGATGACTATATACACTGATTTTCAGCTATGGCTACTGCTGTTGGATTGGAGAATAGAAAGTGGAACCTTAAGCTGTCTCTAGGACTATGAGGTGCGGCATATGAAGTATATTCCAGACTCCCACCTGGGATGGATAACGACTTTGAATCACTAAAACAGGTGCTGTGGAAGCAATTTAAAATGACTGCCTACACTTATCGCAAACAAATTTCAAACCACCAAGAAATTAGTCAGAAGAAATGTACTCTGCTGTGAGATAAAAATCATATCTCCTAAAATGTATGGTTCTGGTGGGCTTGAAAAATGATTTTAAAAGTCTAGAAGAACTGGTAATAGCTGTACAAATGAAAACCCAGATGGTCAAACTGCTCCAAACTTTCCTCCTGAAAAACTGTCACAGGTAAAACCACAATACTCACATATCACACCACAATACTCACAGGTCACATTACATTAGCCACAGGTCATACTATAATACCCACAGGTCACACCACAATACTCACAAGTCACACCTCAATACCAGAAGGTCACACCACAATGCTCACATATCACACCACAATGCTCACATTTCACACCACAATACTCACAGGCCACATCACAATACACACAGGTCATACCACAATGCCCACAGGCCACACCACAATACCCATAGGTCATACCACAATACTCACAAGTTACACCTCAATACCAAAAGGTCACAATACTCACAAGTCACACATCACACCACAATACTCACACTTCATACCACAGTGCTCACAGGTCACACCAGTGCTCACAGATCACACCACAGTACTCACACACCAATGTGCACACACACCACCATGCTCACACACCACAGTGCTCACATGTCACACCACAGTGCTGGTCATCAAACCACAGTGCTGACAGGTCACACCAGTGCTGACAGGTCACCCATTCCTCACAATCACACCAGTGCTGACAGGTCACACCACAGTTCACAGGTCACACCAGTGCTCATAGGTCATACCAGTGTTCACGAGTCACACCACAGTGCTGACAGGTCACACCAGTGCCCACAGGTCATACCAAGGCTCACAGGTCATACCAGTGCTCACAGGTCATACCAGTGCTCACAGTTCATACCAGTGCTCACAGGTCGTACCGTAGTGCTCTCACCTGCCACACAATAAGTATAGGGTAAAATTGTTTTTGAACTCACCTTGTCATCCTCGGCTAGTAATGGCACTTCTTGTTCTACTTTCATTTCCGATTGAATATTGGAACCCTAAAGTAGAAATGTCAGTGTGATGAAGCAATAGTGTTAGCAACATCAGGTGAAACTGATAGTCTTAAAAAGTGACAGTACTGCATGATAATATGAAGCCATTAGTGTGATAAAAGTGTGATGTTAAGGTGATAAAGTGACAGCATTGATGTGATAAAGTGTGAGCACTGGTGTGATAAAGTGAGAGTGAGAAAAAGTGATTCTGTTGGTGTGATAAAGTGACAGTGTTGGTGTGATAAAGTAAGAGTGAGATAAAGTTATAGTGTTGGTGTGATAAAGTGACAGTGTTGGTGTGATAAAGTGAGAGTGAGATAAAGTGATAGTGTTGGTGTGATAAAGTGACAGTCAGATAAAGTGATAGTGTTGGTGTGATAAAGTGAGAGTGAGATAAAGTGATAGTGTTGGTGTGATAAAGTGAGAGTGAGATAAAGTGATAGTGTTGGTGTGATAAAGTGACAGTGAGATAAAGTGATAGTGTTGGTGTGATAAAGTGAGAGAGAGATAAAGTGATAGTGTTGGTGTGATAAAGTGGCAGTGTTGGTGAGATAAAGTGATAGTGTTGGTGTGATAAAGTGAGAGTGAGATAAAGTGATTGTGTTGGTGTGATAAAGTGGCAGTGTTGGTGAGATAAAGTGAGAGTGAGATAAAGTGATTGTGTTGGTGTGATAAAGTGAGAGTGAGATAAAGTGATTGTGTTGGTGTGATAAAGTGACAGTGTTGGTGTGATAAAGTGGCAGTGTTGGTGTGATAAAGTGAGAGTGAGATAAAATGACAGTGTTAGTGTGATAAAGTGACAGTGAGATCAAGCGCGTGTTTGGTGTGATAAGTGAAAGTGAGATAAAGTGAAAGTGTTGGTGTGATAAAGTGAGAGTGTTGAATTGGTAAAATGAGTGTTGGTGTGATAAAATGACAGTGTTCGTGTGATAAAGTGAGAGTGAGATAAAGTGGTTGTGATGTCTGTCTACATTCAACAATGACTTACCCCACAATCTGCTGTCCGACTGTCTACATTCAACAATAATTTACCCCCACAATCTGCTGTCTGACTTGTCTACATTCAACAATGACTTACCCCACAATCTGCTGTCTGACTGTCTACATTCAACAATGATTTACCCCACAATCTGCTATCTGATTGTCTACATTCAACAATGACTTACCCCACAATCTGCTGTCCGACTGTCTACATTCAACAATGATTTACCCCACAATCTACTGTCTGACTGTCTACATTCAACAATGACTTACCCCACAATCTGCTGTCTGATTGTCTACATTCAACAATAATTTACCCCACAATCTACTGTCTGACTGTCTACATTCAACAATGATTTACCCCCACAATCTGCTGTCTGACTGTCTACATTCAACAATGATTTACCCCACAATCTATTGTCTGACTGTCTACATTTAACAATGATTTACCCCACAATCTGCTGTCTGACTGTCTACATTCAACAATGACTTACCCCACAATCTGCTGTCCGACTGTCTACATTCAACAATAATTTACCCCCACAATCTGCTGTCTGATTGTCTAGATTCAACAATGACTTACCCCACAATCTGCTGTCCGACTGTCTACATTCAACAATAATTTACCCCCACAATCTGCTGTCTGATTGTCTACATTCAACAATGACTTACCCCACAATCTGCTGTCCGACTGTCTACATTCAACAATAATTTACCCCCACAATCTGCTGTCTGATTGTCTACATTCAACAATAATTTACCCCACAATCTGCTGTCTGACTGTCTACATTCAACAATGATTTACCCCACAATCTGCTGTCTGACTGTCTACATTCAACAATGATTTACCCCACAATCTGCTGTCTGATTGTCTACATTCAACAATAATTTACCCCCACAATCTGCTGTCTGACTGTCTACATTCAACAATGATTTACCCCACAATCTGCTGTCTGTCTACATTCAACAATAATTTACCCCCACAATCTGCTGTCTGACTGTCTACATTCAACAATGATTTACCCCCACAATCTGCTGTCTGATTGTCTACATTCAACAATAATTTACCCCACAATCTGCTGTCTGACTGTCTACATTCAACAATGACTTACCCCACAATCTGCTGTCTGATTGTCTACATTCAACAATAATTTATCCCACAATCTACTGTCTGACTGTCAACATTTAACAATGACTTACCCCACAATCTGCTGTCTGATTGTCTACATTCAACAATAATTTACCCCACAATCTGCTGTCTGACTGTCTACATTCAACAATGACTTACCCCACAATCTGCTGTCTGATTGTCTACATTCAACAATAATTTACCCCACAATCTACTGTCCGACTGTCTACATTCAACAATAATTTACCCCACAATCTGCTGTCTGACTGTCTACATTCAACAATGATTTACCCCACAATCTGCTGTCTGACTGTCTACATTCAACAATAATTTACCCCCACAATCTGCTGTCTGATTGTCTACATTCAACAATAATTTACCCCACAATCTGCTGTCTGACTGTCTACATTCAACAATGACTTACCCCACAATCTGCTGTCTGACTGTCAACATTTAACAATGACTTACCCCACAATCTGCAGTCTGGTTGAGAGATTGACTACATTCGTGAAATGTATCATTTTCTATTTCCTGCACAGTCTTCATGGGGTTGACTTCGGCAACATCTGTCTTGATTTCTGCAATCTCTGCCTCAACTTCTGCATTCCTATCTGTCTGTTTCTGTTGTTTCTTCTTTGTTCTTCCCATCTTCAGCCGATGCAGATGGCGTTCATACGGTAGCAACAACCTAATGAAAGATGGAAACAGAACACCTTTAGAAAATATGGTGAGACAAAAATAACAAATAATAAGAATGACATTGAGAATAAATTCAAAACAATGGTTTCCCGTAGTGAGTCTGAATAACGAAGACACAAACTATACCTGTGTGCTAAGTCATCCCCGAATACAATTATCTCATTAAAATGGTAGATGGGAGAGTTGACAGTACACTCAATGGGTGAGCTGACAATACACTCAATGGTAGAGTGGACAGTACACTCAATGGTAGAGTGGACAGTACACTCAATGGGAGAGTGGACACAATGTTGTTGCACCATCTCCTTGCTCAATGATATGCTTGTTTTATAAGAGTGTTATTTCTTTTAACGTGGCCAAAATATTTCACTTGCCTCTTTTTTATTTCTTTCATGAACTCTCTTTTCATTCCCAGTGTTTTCTTCTGTATATCCACATCTCTAGAGCCGCTATTTGACTTTCTAGTTGTTTGTTCAATGTCCAGGCTTCCGAGCCGTACTGTAGCGTTGAATATACATAGTATTTGACAATACTCATTTTTAATGTGTTGTTAATCTGTCTAGAAGTTAATACTGAGTTCATGATGCTAAAAGCCTTTTTAGCCATTTCTATTCTAATTTTCATTTCTATTTCACTTCTGCCATCATCTATTATTACATGTCCAAGATAGGAAACACGTGCTACTTGTTCTAGTATCTTCCCATTTACTGTGATGTTCATTGATGACCTTTCCATTCCACTGCTAATTATCCAGTTTTCGTTTTCTGGATGTTTATATCTAAGCCACATTCTGCACTATGCCTGTTTTGCTGACTGGTATTTTAGTTTTAAAATATGATGAAGTCAGTATTTGTACATCCGTCCTGCTAGAATATGGGATGAAGTCAGTATTTGTACATCTGTCCTGGTAAAACATGGGATGAAGTCAGTATTTGTACATCTGTCCTGGTAAAACGTGGGATGAAGTCAGTATTTGTACATCTGTCCTGGTAAAACATGGGATGAAGTCAGTATTTGTACATCTGTCCTGGTAAAACATGGGATGAAGTCAGTATTTGTACATCTGTCCTGGTAAAACATGGGATGAAGTCAGTATTTGTACATCTGTCCTGGTAAAACATGGGATGAAGTCAGTATTTGTACATCTGTCCTGGTAAAACATGGGATGAAGTCAGTATTTGTACATCTGTCCTGGTAAAACATGGGATGAAGTCAGTATTTGTACATCTGTCCTGGTAAAACATGGGATGAAGTCAGTATTTGTACATCTGTCCTGGTAAAACATGGGATGAAGTCAGTATTTGTACATCTGTCCTGGTAAAACATGGGATGAAGTCAGTATTTGTACATCTGTCCTAGTAAAACATGGGATGAAATCAGTATTTGTACATCTGTCCTGGTAAAACATGGGATGAAGTCAGTATTTGTACATTTCAACCTAGCCCTGTCTACATGAACAAGCAGTAGATTGCGGACCAATGAAAATGCCAGGAAGATTGTGTTTAAAGCACTGCAATGATGTGTTGTTAGTTTCTAGAAGTTTCCTACACAGACACACCTTTCATAATATTAGTTTCTAGAAGTTTCCTGACAGACACACCTTTCAAAATGTTAGTTTCTAGACGTTTCCTCTGTGCGCGCGCACACACACGCACGCACACACACACCTTTCATAATGTTAAGTTTCTAGAAGTTTCCTGCACAGACACACACACACCTTTCATAATGTTAAGTTTCTAGAAGTTTCCTGCACAGACACACACACCTTTCATAATGCTTCCTGGTACAGGTGGCAGCACTGGTGTTGCTGGAGTGACCTCCCAGCTTGTCATACAGGTATTTCCACATGCGCTTGTGTGTGATCTGTAATACATGAGACAGAATACACAGACTAGAATGTGTGATGTGTAATACATTAGACAGAATACAGACTAGAGTGTGTGATCTGTAATACATGAGACAGAATACAGACTAGAGTGTGTGATCTGTAATACATGAGACAGAATACAGACTAGAGTGTGTGATCTGTAATACATGAGACAGAATACAGACTAGAGTGTGTGATCTGTAATACATGAGACAGAATACACAGACTAGAGTGTGTGATCTGTAATACATGAGACAGAATACACAGATTAGAGTGTGTGATCTATAATACATGAGACAGAATACACAGACTAGAGTGTGTGATCTGTAATACATGAGACAGAATACACAGACTAGAGTGTGTGATCTGTAATACATGAGACAGAATACACAGTCTAGAGTGTGTGATCTGTAATACACAAGACAGAATACACAGACTAGAGTGTGTGATCTGTAATACATGAGACAGAATACACAGTCTAGAGTGTGTGATCTGTAATACATGAGACAGAATACACAGTCTAGAGTGTGTGATCTGTAATACATGAGACAGAATACACAGACTAGAATGTGTGATCTGTAATACATGAGACAGAATACACAGACTAGAGTGTGTGATCTGTAATACATGAGACAGAATACACAGACTAGAGTATGTGATCTGTAATACATGAGACAGAATACACAGACTATAGTATGTGATCTGTAATACATGAGACAGAATACAGACTAGAGTGTGTGATCTGTAATACATGAGACAGAATACACAGACTATAGTGTGTGATCTGTAATACATGAGACAGAATACACAGACTAGAGTGTGTGATCTGTAATACATGAGACAGAATGCAGAGACTAGAGTGTGTGATCTGTAATACATGAGACAGAATACACAGACTAGAGTATGTGATCTGTAATACATGAGACAGAATACACAGACTAGAGTATGTGATCTGTAATACATGAGACAGAATACACAGACTAGAGTATGTGATCTGTAATACATGAGACAGAATACAGACTAGAGTGTGTGATCTGTAATACATGAGACAGAATACACAGACTATAGTGTGTGATCTGTAATACATGAGACAGAATACACAGACTAGAGTATGTGATCTGTAATACATGAGACAGAATGCAGAGACTAGAGTGTGTGATCTGTAATACATGAGACAGAATACACAAACTAGAGTATGTGATCTGTAATACATGAGACAGAATACACAGACTAGAGTGTGTGATCTGTAATACATGAGACAGAATACACAGACTAGAGTGCGTGATCTGTAATACATGAGACAGAATACACAGACTAGAGTATGTGATCTGTAATACATGAGACAGAATACAGAGACTAGAGTGTGTGATCTGTAATACATGAGACAGAATACACAGACTAGAGTATGTGATCTGTAATACATGAGACAGAATACAGACTAGAGTGTGTGATCTGTAATACATGAGACAGAATACACAGACTATAGAGTGTGTGATCTGTAATACATGAGACAGAAT
This sequence comes from Cepaea nemoralis, assembly GCA_014155875.1. NCBI lineage: Eukaryota > Metazoa > Mollusca > Gastropoda > Stylommatophora > Helicidae > Cepaea > Cepaea nemoralis. Next base: position 512,778 of record JACEFZ010016903.1, on the reverse strand, counting down.
ACACAGACTATAGAGTGTGTGATCTGTAATACATGAGACAGAATACACAGACTAGAGTGTGTGATCTGTAATACATGAGACAGAATACACAGTCTAGAGTATGTGATCTGTAATACATGAGACAGAATACACAGACTATAGAGTGTGTGATCTGTAATACATGAGACAGAATACACAGACTAGAGTGTGTAATCTGTAATACATGAGACAGAATACACAGACTAGAGTGTGTGATCTGTAATACATGAGACAGAATACACAGACTAGAGTATGTGATCTGTAATACATGAGACAGAATACACAGACTATAGAGTGTGTGATCTGTAATACATGAGACAGAATACAGACTAGAGTGTGTGATCTGTAATACATGAGACAGAATACACAGACTAGAGTGTGATCTGTAATACATGAGACAGAATACACAGACTATAGAGTGTGTGATCTGTAATACATGAGACAGAATACACAGTCTAGAGTGTGATCTGTAATACATGAGACAGAATACACAGTCTAGAGTGTGTGATCTGTAATACATGAGACAGAATACACAGACTAGAATGTGTGATCTGTAATACATGAGACAGAATACACAGACTAGAGTGTGTGATCTGTAATACATGAGACAGAATACACAGACTAGAATGTGTGATCTGTAATACATGAGACAGAATACACAGACTAGAGTGTGTGATCTGTAATACATGAGACAGAATACACAGACTAGAGTGTGTGATCTGTAATACATGAGACAGAATACACAGACTAGAGTATGTGATCTGTAATACATGAGACAGAATACACAGACTAGAGTATGTGATCTGTAATACATGAGACAGAATACAGACTAGAGTGTGTGATCTGTAATACATGAGACAGAATACACAGACTATAGTGTGTGATCTGTAATACATGAGACAGAATACACAGACTAGAGTATGTGATCTGTAATACATGAGACAGAATACACAGACTAGAGTGTGTGATCTGTAATACATGAGACAGAATACACAGACTAGAGTGTGTGATCTGTAATACATGAGACAGAATACACAGACTAGAGTGTGTGATCTGTAATACATGAGACAGAATACACAGACTAGAGTGTGTGATCTGTAATACATGAGACAGAATACACAGACTAGAGTGTGTGATCTGTAATACATGAGACAGAATACACAGACTAGAGTATGTGATCTGTAATACATGAGACAGAATACACAGACTATAGAGTGTGTGATCTGTAATACATGAGACAGAATACAGACTAGAGTGTGTGATCTGTAATACATGAGACAGAATACACAGACTAGAGTGTGATCTGTAATACATGAGACAGAATACACAGACTATAGAGTGTGTGATCTGTAATACATGAGACAGAATACACAGTCTAGAGTGTGTGATCTGTAATACATGAGACAGAATACACAGTCTAGAGTGTGTGATCTGTAATACATGAGACAGAATACACAGACTAGAATGTGTGATCTGTAATACATGAGACAGAATACACAGACTAAAGTGTGTGATCTGTAATACATGAGACAGAATACACAGACTAGAATGTGTGATCTGTAATACATGAGACAGAATACACAGACTAGAGTGTGTGATCTGTAATACATGAGACAGAATACACAGACTAGAGTATGTGATCTGTAATACATGAGACAGAATACACAGACTAGAGTATGTGATCTGTAATACATGAGACAGAATACAGACTAGAGTGTGTGATCTGTAATACATGAGACAGAATACACAGACTATAGTGCGTGATCTGTAATACATAGACAGAATACACAGACTAGAGTATGTGATCTGTAATACATGAGACAGAATACAGAGACTAGAGTGTGTGATCTGTAATACATGAGACAGAATACACAGACTAGAGTATGTAATCTGTAATACATGAGACAGAATACACAGACTAGAGTGTGTGATCTGTAATACATGAGACAGAATACACAGACTAGAGTGTGTGATCTGTAATACATGAGGCAGAATACACAGACTAGAGTATGTGATCTGTAATACATGAGACAGAATACAGAGACTAGAGTGTGTGATCTGTAATACATGAGACAGAATACACAGACTAGAGTATGTGATCTGTAATACATGAGACAGAATACAGAGACTAGAGTGTGTGATCTGTAATACATGAGACAGAATACAGTCTATAGAGTGTGTGATCTGTAATACATGAGACAGAATACACAGACTAGAGTGTGTGATCTGTAATACATGAGACAGAATACACAGACTAGAGTATGTGATGTGTAATACATGAGACAGAATACACAGACTATAGAGTGTGTGATCTGTAATACATGAGACAGAATACACAGACTAGAGTGTGTGATCTGTAATACATGAGACAGAATACACAGACTAGAGTGTGTGATCTGTAATACATGAGACAGAATACACAGACTAGAGTGCGTGATCTGTAATACATGAGACAGAATACACAGACTAGAGTATGTGATCTGTAATACATGAGACAGAATACAGAGACTAGAGTGTGTGATCTGTAATACATGAGACAGAATACACAGACTAGAGTATGTGATCTGTAATACATGAGACAGAATACAGACTAGAGTGTGTGATCTGTAATACATGAGACAGAATACACAGACTAGAGTATGTGATCTGTAATACATGAGACAGAATACAGAGACTAGAGTGTGTGATCTGTAATACATGAGACAGAATACAGTCTATAGAGTGTGTGATCTGTAATACATGAGACAGAATACACAGACTAGAGTGTGTGATCTGTAATACATGAGACAGAATACACAGACTATAGAGTGTGTGATCTGTAATACATGAGACAGAATACACAGACTAGAGTGTGTGATCTGTAATACATGAGACAGAATACACAGACTAGAGTGTGTGATGTGTAATACATGAGACAGAATACACAGACTATAGAGTGTGTGATCTGTAATATACGAGACAGAATACACAGACTAGAGTGTGTGATCTGTAATACATGAGACAGAATACACAGACTAGAGTGTGATCTGTAATACATGAGACAGAATACACAGACTATAGAGTGTGTGATCTGTAATACATGAGACAGAATACACAGACTAGAGTGTGTGATCTGTAATACATGAGACAGAATACACAGACTAGAGTATGTGATCTGTAATACATGAGACAGAATACACAGACTAGAGTGTGTGATCTGTAATACATGAGACAGAATACACAGACTAGAGTGTGTGATCTGTAATACATGAGACAGAATACACAGACTATAGAGTGTGATCTGTAATACATGAGACAGAATACACAGACTATAGAGTATGTGATCTGTAATTCATGAGACAGAATACACAGACTAGAGTATGCGATCTGTAATACATGAGACAGAATACAGACTGGAGTGTGTGATCTGTAATACATGAGACAGAATACACAGACTATAGAGTATGTGATCTGTAATACATGAGACAGAATACACAGACTAGAGTATGTGATCTGTAATACATGAGACAGAATACACAGACTAGAGTATGTGATCTGTAATACATGAGACAGAATACACAGACTAGAGTATGTGATCTGTAATACATGAGACAGAATACACAGACTATAGAGTGTGATCTGTAATACATGAGACAGAATACACAGACTAGAGTGTGATCTGTAATACATGAGACAGAATACACAGACTATAGAGTGTGTGATCTGTAATACATGAGACAGAATACACAGACTAGAGTGTGATCTGTAATACATGAGACAGAATACACAGACTATAGAGTGTGATCTGTAATACATGAGACAGAATACACAGACTATAGAGTATGTGATCTGTAATACATGAGACAGAATACACAGACTAGAGTATGTGATCTGTAATACATGAGACAGAATACAGACTAGAGTGTGTGATCTGTAATACATGAGACAGAATACACAGACTATAGAGTATGTGATCTGTAATACATGAGACAGAATACACAGACTAGAGTATGTGATCTGTAATACATGAGACAGAATACACAGACTAGAGTATGTGATCTGTAATACATGAGACAGAATACACAGACTAGAGTATGTGATCTGTAATACATGAGACAGAATACACAGACTAGAGTGTGTGATCTGTAATACATGAGACAGAATACACAGACTATAGAGTGTGATCTGTAATACATGAGACAGAATACAGACTAGAGTGTGTGATCTGTAATACATGAAACAGAATACATAGACTATAGAGTATGTGATCTGTAATACATGAGACAGAATACACAGACTATAGAGTGTGATCTGTAATACATGAGACAGAATACACAGACTATAGAGTGTGATCTGTAATACATGAGACAGAATACACAGACTAGAGTGTGTGATCTGTAATACATGAGACAGCATACACAGACTAGAGTATGTGATCTGTAATACATGAGACAGAATACACAGACTAGAGTATGTGATCTGTAATACATGAGACAGAATACAGACTAGAGTGTGTGATCTGTAATACATGAGACAGAATACACAGACTAGAGTATGTGATCTGTAATACATGAGACAGAATACACAGACTAGAGTGTGTGATCTGTAATACATGAGACAGAATACACAGACTATAGAGTGTGTGATCTGTAATACATGAGACAGAATACACAGACTAGAGTGTGTGATCTGTAATACATGAGACAGAATACACAGACTAGAGTGTGTGATCTGTAATACATGAGACAGAATACACAGACTAGAGTGTGTGATCTGTAATACATGAGACAGAATACACAGACTAGAGTGTGTGATCTGTAATACACGAGACAGAATACACAGACTATAGAGTGTGTGATCTGTAATACATGAGACAGAATACACAGACTAGAGTGTGTGATCTGTAATACATGAGACAGAATACACAGACTAGAGCAGTGTTTCCCAACCTTTTTTGTGCTATGCCCCATCTAAGCCTTTCTAAAATTCTTATGCCCCCTCCCTCCAACATATACATAATTTTTAATATTCAAAACATGAAATCTCCCCTGATGGTGTTTCCACCTTGTCATGGTGGGGGAGCTTGAGTTTCTCAATGACCCCGAGAGCTATGCAGGCGGTAGCGTAGCTACCAGCAGGGCCTCCCAAGCCGGACAGGTCAAAGGGTAGAGAACAGACAAAGAGAAACACCCTGGTCCTCCAGGTTGGGGGTTGAAGTGTGGGGTTAATATCCCCACCTTTGTAACAACTTTTTGGTTACGAAACAGATACATAAGCCTCGAATTCGGACGGACTTATTTGGACAACGACCTCGGAACGTTAAAGGACTCTTGAGATTTGGAACATGGAATGTACGGACACTATATCGAGCTAAAGCGGCTGAAGAACTAACCCGGGAGCTGGTTGAATATCAAATGGATTAACAGCAATTCAAGAAATAAGGTGGCCAGGAGAGGGTACTTTAGAGCAAAATGGAATGATTGTAATATATGGAGGAAACACCCAAAAAAAACATGAATTAGGAACAGGTTTTGCCATCAAAAAAGAGTTATGGGGGAACGTTCTAAACTTTAAAGCTGTTAATGACAGAATTAGTAAATTACGAATAAAAGGTAAATGGAAAAATATAACGATGATTAATGTACATGCACCTACTGAAGAGAAAGAAGATGACGTTAAAGAAGAATTTTATAATGATTTGGAAAATGTCATAGAAGAAACCCCCAAACAGGACATCCTTTTCGTGCTGGGAGCCTTCAATGCAAAAATAGACAGAGAGCAAACTCATAAAAAAGTGGCCGGTATGAAAAGCCTACATACAACTTCAAATGATAATGGATGGAGAGTCATCAACCTGGCAGAAGCCAAAGGACTGCAGATTAGCAGTACCAGACTACAAAGAAAGGATATACACAAACAAACTTGGAAATCATGTGACAAGAGAACCTATAATCAAATAGATCACATTTTAATTAACAACAGAAATGCATCAAACATACAGCAAGTTAGAAGTTATAGAGGAGCTGAGTGCCACAGCGACCACTTCCTCGTTGGAGCAAAACTTAAAATAAAACTTAAGAGAGCTTTCTATACTAAATTACAAAGATTACACCCAACATATAACAGAGAAAAACTGCAAGAAATTACAGTCAAAGAGAAATTTACAGATGAAATAAAATGTAAACTTGAAACTCTGCAAAACCCTTTGGAGGAAAGCGTTGACAAAACTTGGTTGAACATCAAGAATACAATTCAATCTACCGCAGAAGAATGTCTCGGTGTGTTAACCACACATAGAAAGAACAGATGGTTCAATCAAACATGTGAAGCTGTCATTAGGAAAAAGAATGCTAGACAGTTGTGGTTAAATGACATCAACAACATCCAAAAGGAAGAGCAATATAGAAATGAATGTAAAGAGGCTACAAAAATAGTTCGGCAGCAGAAGCGAGAAAACATAAGCAATATAATCAAAGATATGGAAACTAATAACCAGAAAAACGAATCCAGAAAGTTTTTTAAAGAACTGAAGTCAATGAAACGAGGGCACCAACACAACACACATGGTTTAAAAGACAAAAATGGGAATATGATAAATACCAGTGAGGAAATGTGCAACACATGGAAAGAATATTTTGTTGAATTATTAAATTGTAAAGCTCCAAGTAACACTTTCCCACAGGAAGAGGTTCTAACATGTGAACCACAAATTGAAGAACCTACATTTGAAGAAATCCTTTATGTAATAACACGACTTTAAAACAATAAGGCAACTGGGACTGATGGAATTGCTGCTGAATTTATAAAAGCAGGCGGCCATGCATTACATCTAAAGCTATACGAACTAATAATAAAAATCTGGAGGACAGAAGAATTACCCCATGACTGGAAAGAGTCATTATTGATACCTATCTTTAAGAAAGGAGACAAGTTCCAATGTGGAAATTATAGAGGAATATCACTACTGTCCACAAGCTATAAGATACTATCCGCAGTATTACTAAATAGACTAAAACCATATTCAGAAGACATATTAGGCGACTACCAGGCGGGTTTTAGACGAAACAGATCAACAATAGATCAGATATTTATCTTACGACAAATAGCCGAGAAACATTGGGAATATAAAAGAGATCTCCATAACATTTTTGTGGATTTTAAAAAGGCTTACGATAGTGTCCATAGGAATAGTCTATGGAATGCTATGCAGGAATTTGGAATACCAAGGAAGTTAATCAACATGACCAGACTATGCATGGAAGATACTTATAATATAGTAACATATAAAGGCAGGAAATCGGACCCTTTCCAAATAACATCTGGCTTGAAATAGGGTGATGCACTATCGCTGTTACTCTTCAATCTGGCTCTAGAGAAAGTTGCAAGGTAAAGGTGGAATGTGATATTGGAGGAACATCCAAGCTGCTTGGATATGCAGATGATATAGATATTATAGGGGAAAATGAACACAAGACGTTAGAAATATTGACTCACTTAAAGGAAAAAGCCCAACAGATGGGGCTGGTTATCAACCAAGATAAGACAGAATATATGGTAATTTCAAGAGAAGGAATGGCTAAAAACTCTGGCCACATACAAATAGATGATATGACCATTAAAAGAACGGAAACATACAAATAGTTGGGTACAATCATCAACTGCTCCAACATAATAAGGGAAGAAATACAAATTAGAATCAATTCTGGAAATAAGATATACTATGCACTACAACATCTACTAAAATCAAATGCTCTATCTCGTAACACCAAAATTACAATATACAAAACACTGATCAGACCAGTTGTGCTGTATGGCTCTGAAACCTGGAGTACAACGAAAGGAGACGAAACCTTGTTACAACCTTTGAGAACAAAGTTTTAAGACGCATCGTTGGGCCCATTAGGGATACACAAAGTGGAGAGTGGAAAAGAAGAAGTAACAAAGACATTTATTATTATTGGCACCTTTCCGTCTTGACAGACGATAGTTTGGTACATTGTGCTTCAAAAAGGCTTAATAACTGTCATATGGCAATAACTACGATCCATGGCGGTGGCGAGTGTGGCTGGTAAGGCCAATTCTTTCTGCAAATGTTTGCCCACAGTAGGTGCATGTGAAAACATGGTCATTTCCACCATTTTGCACCATCTTACGTCTCTCACGCTCTGTGTGTGCTTTATCTGCAATCATTTTCTCCTTTGTCTTTATTCCATTTCTGATAGTTGCCCTCCATGCAACACGTTCAGCGGCGACGTGCTCCCATTGTGCATTATCAATGCCTGTATCAATCATGTCCCGCTTACACACATCTTTGTATCGTAGTAGAGGCCGACCCTGAGATCTCCTACCTGTCTGTAATTCACCAAAAAAGATGTCCTTTGGTATTCTACCATCATCCATCCTCCTAACGTGTCCTATCCATCTAAGTCTACGAAGACTGAGCATGGAATACACCGTCACACAACCTGATCTTTCCAATACTTCAGTATTTGTGATTTTGTCTTGCCACTTAATACCAAGTATTCTTCGCAGACACCGCATATGATAGCTGTTTAAACGTTTCTCTTGGCGTGAGTAAGTTGTCCAGGTTTCACTGCCATAAAGAAGAGTACTAAGGACACAGGCTTGGTAGACGAGGACTTTTGTTTTGGCAGTAAGCTTCCTGTTCTCCCAGACTCTTTTTGCTAACATGTTCATTGTTGTTGCTGCCTTGCCAATCCTGATGTTGATTTCCTGATCGAGGGATAATTTGCTATTTACCTCTGATCCAAGATATGTAAAATGGTCTACTATCTCCAGTTCGGCGTCGTCAATAAAGATTGATGGTACACCATGTGCACCTTGTGACATAATCTGTGTCTTCTTTTTGTTAATTGTTAAACCAAATTCAGAACAAGCATTGGAGAATGCAGATAGTAGATGTTGTAATTCTTCCTCAGAGTGGGTCGTAATCGCAGCATCATCCGCAAAAAGCAACTCTCTGATTAGTACCCTGCTAATTTTGGTCTTGGCCTTCAATCTCTGAGCATTATAGAGGCCACCATCTGAGCGTGAGTGAATGTATATACCGTCATCCTGATCACGAAAGGCATATTTCAGTAGAAGTGAAAAGTATATCCCAAAGAGGGTGGGGGCTAGTACACAACCTTGCTTAACTCCACTCTTGATTTCAAACTCTTCTGAAGTTGAGCCATCAAACTTGATTATACCCTTCATGCCTGTGTGGAACGATTCCACAATGGACAGAAGAGTTGGTGGACAGCCAATCTTCTTTAGTGCTTTGAACAGACCCTCACGACTGACCAAATCGAATGCCTTTGTGAGGTCGATGAAGGCAATAAACAGTGGCTGATTTTGTTCCCGGCATTTTTCTTGCATCTGTCGCAATGAGAATATCATATCAATGGTAGACCAGTTCTGACGGAAGCCGCACTGTGATTCGGGGTAGACTTGATCTCCCAGGACTTGAAGTCTGCGCAGGACAATTCTGGCAAATACTTTCCCAACAATACACAGAAGTGAGATACCCCTATAGTTGTTGCAGTCGCTCCGATCTCCCTTGTTCTTGTACAGTGTTATGATGTTTGAATCTTTGAAATCCTGTGGGACTTGTCCTTCTCGCCAGCATAGCTCTATTAGCTGGTGGATCTGTAGAGCGAGGGTGTCTTGCCCACTCCTGATCACCTCTATTGGAATCCCATCCTTACCTGGAGCCTTGCCAGATGCAAGCTCATTTATAGCACACTTAACTTCTGTTATAGTGGGAAGTGTGTCCAGGTGGTCAAGAGTTGGCAGGGCCTCTATGGCGTTGAGGGCATCATCCGCCAGCTTGGTCTCACTTGAGTAAAGCTCTAAATAGTGCTCGACCCATCTATCCATCTGCTGTTTCTTATCAGTGATGATTTCTCCAGTCAAGGTTTTCAGCGGTGCACTTCTTTTGATCATTGGACCACAGGCTTTTTCTTTATCCCTTCATACATGCTTCTGATGTTTCCCTTATCACTTGCGATTTGAATGGACTCACATAACTTGATCCAATAGTCATTCGCACACTGCCTGGCAGCCTTTTGTACATCCTTCCTCACTTGCTTCAGCTCACTCAGAGTGTTACGCGTTGGTCTTTCCTTGTTTCTTAAGAGAGCTATCTTCTTTTTATCAATCAAGGGCTGCAGTATCTGGCTGTTTGCCGCAAACCAGTCCTGCCTCTTATGATCCACAGTGCCGTAAACCCCTACCGCTGTTTTATAAATAGTTTCCTTAAGTTTACTCCATTTATCATTTACTATACAATTTTCTGATGTATCATTGAAAGCATCCTCAAGTTGCTGTTGAAATTCAAAGCACTTTCCAGGATCGTGAGTGTTAATAATATTAATCCTGGGGCTAGACTTGTGTTTAGCTGTGTAGATTCTCTTTGGTCTCAGTCTAACCCTTGCAACAACCAAAGAATGATCTGTATCACAGTCAGCACTGTGGTAACTTCGAGTTAATGATGTATGGTTCAGATGTTGTCTCCGTGTGATAATGAAGTCCAGCTGATGCCAATGGCCGGATCTTGGATGTTTCCATGTGACCTTATGCATCTCTTTTGTTTTAAAAAAGGAGTTTGTAATACATAGGTCATTTCTAGTGCAATGCTCCAGCAGCCTTTGCCCATTATCATTCATGCGACCGATGTTGTATTTTCCAAGGCACACTGGCCATGAACTCGAGTCCTTGCCCACACGAGCATTGAAATCACCGAGCATATAAATGTAGTCGGATTTTGGAACTGCCTTGATCGCCGAGTCTAGCTGCTCATAGAACGTATCTTTCACATCATCAGAGGAAGTGAGTGTCGGTGCATATGCAGTGAGAATGGTGGCAAATCCACAAGAGGTTGCCAAGCGCAGTGATAATAATCTTTCATTACCTCCAGCTGGGATATCAATCATACCCAGTAGCGAATTTTTCACTGCAAAGCCCACACCGTGTTGCCTTTTTTCTGCCTGCCCTCTTCCCTTCCAAAAAAAGGTGTAATTGTTTTCCCTGAGTGACCCTTCCTCAGCGAGGCGAGTCTCCTGCAGGCCAGCAATATCAATGTTAAGACGATTGAGTTCAGCATCAATCACAGCCGTTTTTCTCACATCGTCAATATTTGTCAAGTCAGTGGAAAATCCTGGACACATGGTTCTCACGTTCCAGGTTGCAAGCCGTAGCTTGAGGTTTTTATTATTCTTTTTATTAGTACCTGGTGCATTGGTTTTACAGCCTGCGATTCAGATTTTGTCCTAGCCCCAAGCACCCATTGAAGCAGGCAGGCTGTGGCGGATCAGCACCCAATTGGCCGGGGGCTGCCCAGCTTGAGGCGGGCGGTAGCTGATCAGTGACACCTGTAGGTGTCTCCCACCGTCAGAGGCAACGCGTGGCGCCCCATGTCTACGCCAACTGACAAGGACTTATAACCCGTAACAGTTGCCTCTCGCTTTGATTCCGAGACCGGTTAAGACCAGGGATGGAGTTATTGCCTCTCCATAGCACAAAGCCTGGGCTAAAATAAAGAAACCATGTGTTGCCCATGCAGCATGATCCCTCTCTCGGCCTGCCTAGTACACTCCAGAGGAAAGTTAACACCTATACATCTGGAACAAGACAAGCTGCAGAAGCTGCCGGATCAGCAAAGCAATGCTCTAACTGTCCGCCTGTTGGAGCTTCGATCCTAGACCAGCTGCCAACCAAGGCTTAGGGCCTGGTCTGCCCTGCCATGACTTATTTTGTCTTTGGGTTGCATTTCCTCGCACCAGGATAAGGCTAGTACCCTCCCAATTGCACTCTTCCGCCCGAAGCCGTTGGCACAATGTGGGGTGTCGGGTTTGGTAAGCGCCGCCCAACATTCGGCGCTGACAGAAAGCAGGTAGTACCGTCTACTGTCATACGGTAGCTCAGTAATATCTGACTAAGACCTGACTTGTAACAAAGACATTTATGATCTGTTTAAGTCCCCGCCAATCACTGGTATCATGAAGGCTAATAGACTACAATGGCTGGGGCATATAGAAAGAATGGAAGATAATAGGGAAACAGAACTCGCTTACACTCAGGAAATAAATGACCGTAGACCCCGAGGTAGACCAAGAAGACGGTGGAGAGATAATACACGTACAGACCTACAAACACTTGGAATCAACGACTGGCAAGAGAAGGTCCACCAGAGAGACGAATGGAGACGGATTGTATTTGCAGCAAAGAACCTCAATGGCTCGGAACGCTGAAGAAGATGAAGAAGAAAACATGAAATGTTCACTAAAGAAACTTGAATGGTAGGTTTTATGAAGAAATCACTAGGAAATTATTGAGCAAACAGTAAGTAAATTTTCAAAACATATAATGGAGATCTGAAATTCAAGTACAAAATAATTTTAATGAAAGATTTTTCTATATTATTTTAATTATTAGTAATTATTTATTATTTAAACTTAATGAGATCCTTGCGCTTGATGCTTGCTGCAAAGAGATTTTATGCCAGGTTCCAATTTAGTTAACTTCAGTCTCAAGTCTCCCCGTTTTGTTGTATGTAGCCGATTTCTTGTTTGAAAAAAAAATTTTTTTAAAGCAGCAAATCATTTATGGCACTAGATCCGCATTCAGCTAAATATGAAGATGGAAACGGTAACAATAGTTCTCTTGCACATTTGGTTGCATTTGGATATTTGATTTCGGTTACCTTACAAAGCCATGCCATCGCTCCTTTTATATTAAATAAAGTTTTAATTGATTCATCATTTTGCATTTCTGCGAGTTCTTCTTGATACTGCATATTTGAAATATCAGACAAATCCACTAACATTGTCTGCATCATCCAAGTTGGGAAATCAATTTGTTTCAAATCAGAAAATCTTTCTTTTAAATCAGCCGATAAAATTTTCACATGATCGACAATAACATATATAGCAGTATAATTCACTTCACATTTTTAGAGCCAATAAAACTTTTCAAAATTTTTGTTGTAAATACATGTCCGACATAATTCAATAAAGATAATGAAACCAAATATCTTTGTTTTTGCTTCGACAAGAGTTTTGTTTGTTCCTTGAAGTTGTTTATTTAATATATTTAGTTTTTCAAAGATATCGGCTAAATATCTCACAAATGCTTTACCATCGACCGTTAACAGATTTTTCATTTCAGGTTTGTGGCTTAAAAAATCACTAATCGTATCAAATAATTCCATACATCAGAAAGCAGACAGTAACACCTAATTAGACAGACAGTAACAGACAATCATCAGACAGACAGTAACAGACAATCAGACAGACAGTAACAGACAATCATCAGACAGACAGTAACAGACAATCAGACAGACAGTAACACACAGCCAAGCCTACAGTTAAGACACAATCAGGCAGAAGGTAAGACACAATCAGGCAGAAGGTAAGACACAATCAGGCAGAAGGTAAGACACAATCAGGCAGACAGTAAGACACAATCAGGCAGAAGGTAAGACACAATCAGGCAGACAGTAAGACACAATCAGGCAGACAGTAAGACACAATCAGGCAGACAATAAGACACAATCAGGCAGACGGTAAGACACAATCAGGCAGAAGGTAAGACACAATCAGGCAGAAGGTAAGACACAATCAGGCAGAAGGTAAGACACAATCAGGCAGACGGTAAGACACAATCAGGCAGACAGTAAAACACAATCAGGCAGATGGTAAGACACAATCAGGCAGACGATAAGACACAATCAGGCAGACGGTAAGACACAATCAGGCAGATGGTAAAACACAATCAGGCAGACGGTAAGACACAATCAGGCAGATGATAAGACACAATCAGGCAGACGGTAAGACACAATCAGGCAGACAGTAAAACACAATCAGGCAGATGGTAAGACACAATCAGGCAGACGATAAGACACAATCAGGCAGACGGTAAGACACAATCAGGCAGATGGTAAAACACAATCAGGCAGATGGTAAAACACAATCAGGCAGACGGTAAGACACAATCAGGCAGCCGGTAAGACACAATCAGGCAGACGGTAAGACACAATCAGGCAGACAATAAGACACAATCAGGCAGATGGTAAAACACAATCAGGCAGATGGTAAGACACAATCAGGCAGACGGTAAGACACAATCAGGCAGACGGTAAGACACAATCAGGCAGACGGTAAGACACAATCAGGCAGACAGTAAGACACAATCAGGCAGACAATAAGACACAATCAGGCAGACAGTACAACGCAATCAGGCAGACAGTAAGACACAATCAGGCAGACAGTAAGACACAATCAGGCAGACAATAAGACACAATCAGGCAGACAGTAACACCTAATTAGACAGACAGTAACACACAATCAGACAGACAGTAACAGACAATCAGACAGACAGTAACACACAGCCAAGCAGACAGTTAAGACACAATCAATCAGAGAGTAAGACACAATCAAGCATATAGTAAGACACAATCAGGGAGACAGTAAGACACAGGTAAGCAGAGAGGAAAGCAACTGTTCAGGACACATCTGTAACTGTACTCACAGAGTCATAGCCTCCAAGTTCCTCTGCTTGTTTGTAAAAGAAATATAAATCAACTGTAAACAAATGAAAACACACAGAATTAACTGTTGACTGTTTCACTGTCTGTACAAAACACAGAATTACATGTTGATGGTTATTTCACTGTCTGTACAAAACACAGATAATTAAATGTTGACTGTTTCACCATCTGTACAAAACACAGAGAAGTAAATATTCATGGTTGTTTCACTGTCTGTACAAAACACTGAGAATTACATGTTGATGGTTGTTTCAGTCTGTTTGATGAAATGGGACCTAGATGGCTATGGAAAAATCATGCTAACTACATTAGCTGATTTATTAATTATATTTGTATGGTAATATAGTATCATAAGGACTACTAATGACATTATGTGATGTGCAGCGGTAAAAATACCAAGCAGTACTAGGGCGGCATTTATGTTCATGTTATAGAGTGAAGTGACGTCGCATTTTGCCCTCTCTGTCTTCGACACCTTTATATATCTCATATTAAGTTAAATTTTGTGTGGATATGGTTTTCACATCACCATCCAGTACGATACTATCGGAAATGGGAAACTTCCACACACACAAATAAGACATAGAAGAAGGGAGATGCAGATGTCTGAAATCCAGCCTAATCCTTCTTGATTACCTCATAGTAATCAAATTTCTGCGCAGGATTGGGGGTGAGTGAAAAATAATAGTTTTTAGTGTTTAAAATAAATAAAAATAATAGTGTTTAGAACCTGTCCAGTATGACATCACACTGATGTTGGACAACAGGATGACACCATCCGACATACAGGACTTCACGCTGGAGCTCACAGCCGATGAACGCAAGCAAGCAAGAATTAGATTTAAATGGAATTATGTATTTCCTATATTGGCAAAATCCAGAAGTGCACTCAAATATGTGTAGCTTTCGTCGATAGATTCTATGACACGTGGGATATGAAATGGGACATGTTGCATATCCTGTACAGGACATTGCAGTCAACACCAGCATTTTACCACCGTTGTTCGTGTCTTGGCAAGTTTATGTTCAGTAGTTTGCCATTGCTTTCTGAACGACCAGCTCCCATACCAACACGTTAAAACCAGCGTGACACGGTCTGCTGCCAAATCGGTCTCCGCTGTGTGAAGAACAAAGGTAATGATTTTAGCCATATCGGAAGACAGAAAACCCAAACCGACGACTAACTGAATAGAGTGGTGGATGATATGTGGAACAAGATTCTCACATGCCAGCAATATTACCAGGCAGGTTTATAATAAAATATAAATGTACTTAACTCTCATCCAATGCCCGCTGAACAGTATGAAATTGAAGGCCAGAAGAACAACTCATAAACTATGTGTTGGGGAATCTGAATTTGGGGAGTAAATATCCAGTGAAAACGGAACCTTGAATCTGGAGGAGCATCAAGTACCTGGGACAGGGGGTGGGAGGCTTTGGCTCCCATATCTAACAAGGATGATTGATGGCTCTCTAGCCATAGAAGTCCCAGTTGACTCTGTACAAAACCGCTGTCTGCAAGTGTCAATGTCTGTACTGTGTGAGGGTGTTGATAAGCAACAGAGCTAAGCATCATAATTCTTTATGTACCAACAACTATAACACAAACTTTTACTGTCCTAGTTGCGAGTGAGTGTGTAAAAGTGTAACACAAACAGGGGGCTCAAATTAATCAACAAGGGAAACCAACTAGATAAACTAAACATTCATGTTAGATATTCCTACATACATGAGTGAATTTCAACTTCTGCCTTTTCTCTCCCAAGTGAATCAAAGTCTCTTCTTTCAGGACCATCCCTTTAGACATTCTTATTACGAGCCATAATTACTAGAGATTGTCGGTTAACTCTTATAGGGATTTCTGTCTTTCACAACAGATTTACCCTATCGGTCAGCAACAACTGGGGTCTCTAAGTCTGGGATCTTACCAGATAATTAGAAATAATATTTCTAGTACATTGTGTTAATTGGTACAAAAGTATTTTTTTTCCTCTCTCAAAATATATCCATCAGTAAATGGTAGAGTCGCTTAGTAAACTCTGTAATTAGTCTTTTCTATTTGATTTAGAGAGAGAGAAGAGTGGATGAGTGGTTTGTGTTATCGTCTGTACTAACCATATTTGTGTATGCACTAATAAGATTTGTAAATTCCATTGCAATTGTACTCGTATAGCGTAAAGTATAAATTAGTACAGTACTGAAGATTGTTGTTTTAGTTAACCAAATACTCACTCTGTCAGAACATAGCAGTCATTATGTCTACCCTAGGAACTGTATCAGCAGAATTGAATGCAGCAGCTCTGAATATGGGGTTATCAGGGGCTGAAGCAGTTAAATATATCCAGGAAATGGAGAGGGAAATGCGGCAAGAAGACAGGGAAGAGAAAATGCGTAAGCATGAAATCGAGCTTAAGAAACTAGAAGCAGTTACCCTAATTGAGGCCGAGAAAAAGAAAGAACTTAAACAGTTAGAGATGCAGGAAAAGGAAACAATCTGACAGCATAAGTTGAGGATCAAAGAGCTAGAAGATCAAGCTCTATCAGGCATGTACTCTAACTCCAGCTCTCTGGTATCCAATATTGAAACCCAGCTACACTAAAATTCTCAGGTGGGTCCAATGAGTTTTCCCCTGCTGCCATTTGAGGAAACTCATAACCAACTCAACAATTATCTCAAAATATTTGAGAAATTAGCTGAGTCATTTGGGTTGGCTCAGTAAAACTGGAACCTAAAACTTCCTCAGGGACTGAGAGGACCAGGCTATGAAGTTTTTCAGGGACTACCTCCAAGCCATGGAAATGAGTATGAAAGTTTTAATGCAGCTTTATTGAAGAGGTACGAGTTAACCTCAGCTGCTTACCAGTTGTCCTATGGTAAAATCCCGAGAGAAGACTGGACTCAACAAGCACATCTTTAAACTTATTATCTGTTGGGATTATTGACTGACTTTGGTCTACACTCCTCTCTTCCCTTCCATATATCTATTTCTTTCTCTCTCTCTATTATTCCCTCAGCACATACTCCGACAACAGTTCCTTTCAACGATAAGATAAAAGATTTATTAATAAAAACTATGTCTGGTGTATGTATGGATATTGTCTATGTAGTTTGTATGTTCTTCTAGTGTGGCTGCCAGATAAGATGTTGATAGATAGTCTCCGTGGTTTCTCTCGTCTCTTCTCTCAGCTAGAGTACAGGACATGACATAGATACAGAACGGTCTCACCCTGACAGCTCCGTCTGCTTGAGTCGGTAGATATATCCGTTTTTTTGTAATGAAAAAATGTTCACCACTGTATGAATGTATTTAACCCGATCACCATATGCTGTCAGCGTAAACTGAATGGTTGTTATTATCTTATAGCGTTCTTAATTCCATCCTGGAAAACACATCGAGTTTCTATTGTTCTCTATTTTTGTCCTGTAAAAGTTCTACACTTAATTGATATAGGCACTTTGTATGCACCTTGCAACTCTTTGATACTGAGTAATTTGAGTCTTTTTTCTTTAGTTTGGATGATCTCTATTTTCCATTCTCTGTCCTCCTGACTTATTAAGATGCCACTTCTTTTCCTTCCTTTCTTATGCACAAGTGTCGTGCTTTATTACTTTAAAGTGCTTTCTTGTGGATTATCAACACTGGGTGATCTTGACCACAGCCATCTGTGTAATCTCTTAGTTGATAAGTCCCGCACTGGTATGGAAACCTTATTTAGGCATCTATGTTCCTGGAATCGAAATAACACTTAGCGAATAACACACTATTATCCCCTCTTTCCATCATTAGGGACGTGTATTTCTATTCCCACTCAAGAACATATCTCCTTCAGGTCAGTTTGGAACACACACTAACTTTACACAAAGAATTGACCCTCTTTATATCGGTCATTTCTGCCGCATAGTCCTTGACATTGCTGGACACCTCACATCCAGACTGCATTATCATTGATTAGTGGAAAATTACCGCTCTGAACCGTTTCCATTCTTCATACATTCAGACCGCAATATGCTATCCAATAATGCTGTCTGCCTTTGTTGCAAACCCATTTTTCCACGCGACAGGTTACCTGTACTGTTGGCCTCCTTCTGGGGCTTGACCTAGAAACTCATGCGCCTGGTCACTCCTTTGTTGGTTAACCCTTTTCCTACCTGGTTAGTCGGGTATACAGTCGTCCATCTGGGAATCGTTAACTCTTCAGTATTTCACTACAGAGGCCCCCTCTTAAGAGATTAGACCGCGTCGAATCTTTCTCACTGTAGGTTTGATTCCCATGATCCACAATCCTAGTCTTCTTCCTCCGGAGCTGGATGTCTGGATATCAAATCCGCTCCTACATTCTCCTTACCAAGGATGTATTCCATTGTGAAGTCCAGTTGCAGCAACAACGTCCCTCACATCCATCGTGCGTTGAGCTTCTGCGAAGTAGCTATTAACATCACGTGTTGATGATATGATTGGATCCTCACCTTGCTCACTTCATTATCCAGTAGGCGCTCTAATTGACACCCTACTATACTACTAACGACTGAAACTAGTGTTGGCTCCTCGCTCCTGTACGTTCAGTCGACCTACTTTCGACTTGCGTCAGCGACGGCTCACAATACAAACGGATTGTCCCATCCTGATTGTAACACTGCTTCCATGTCCTCTTGGTTTCCCCCGGTTTTTCCTCTGGGGATGTTCCGCCTCGTCCTCGTCGGACCGAGTCGTCTTTCCCAAACCTCCTGGGCTTTTGCTTCCAGGACCATCTTGGGCGATGTTGTATCTGGTCAGCCAATCTTTGGTTGGAATCCTGGGTAATTCTCGCTTTTCCCGACGTTACCCACCCCTTCTGAACTTGGTTACCGGTGAAACTTTCACTCTTGTCCTTTCCCTGACTTGTGATTTCCCTCCTCCTGTCGTTGGGTAAATCTGACCTATCACGTACTGTCCCATAGGCCCTCCTATGTTGTACTGGCGATCTCTGGTCTTCGTCTGGACTGGTAACCTTTGTCCTAATGGCTGCCATCACCATAAAGTGCGAAGCTTTGCTCCCGGATCTCTCCTCATATTTCCTAATGAGATGTCTAGGGAGATTTTTCTTCTCTTCCCCGATCCGTATTTTGTAGATGTTCTTGGACACCACCTTTTCCACAGGATAAGGTCCTTTCCATCCTACTTGGAGTATATTGGTCTCTGCTGGACTCCACACTTCCACTTTGTCTTCCACTTTAAGAGCTAGTTTCCTCTTAATTCGCTTGTTGGGTGGTGCTCTCTGGCACTCCGAACAAGACTTCACCCACCGGCGTACATCTCCGGTCATTCCTGGCCAGCAATAATGGCCGGATATTTTCTGCAAGGTCTCTCTGACACCCATATGTCGATTCTCGCCTATGATGTGTCCACTCTGAAGAATATGAGGACGGTGGGTCTCTGGAACCACCCACTGCTCATGCAGGTTATCTCCCCTCCCAGCTCTCCGATAGAGTAGTTGATTCTTCAGAAAGTACTGTCCCCGTTCTGGTGGCTCAGCACTTCTTTGCAGCTTCCTGTAGCAAGGATGCAACGTAGTATCCTTCCTCTGGGCAGTATGCAATTCTCCTATCTCCTGAGTTGTCGCATAGTGTCTCTGCCTCTTTTTCCTTCCCTTGAGATCCACTGACTACTGTTCCCTGTTGGGCTTGCTGTTTGGGCATCCCCAAAAAGACATATTTCGTGCCAATGATCATTGGAAATAAGGAGTCAGATAATACAGCAGCTGGAATAATGCCCGTGACGTACCTGGATTTAATCTCCACCTTGGCGATTGGCAGCGTCATGGTAACAGCACTCCTCATTGCCGGCTGTATCTCTATGGTCTCCCCTGTAAATTGGTCTGGGCTTACCAAGCTGGCGTCCACCACCGCTTCCCCATCCAAACCGGTATCGTAGAGACAAGCAACCTGCTGGCCATTGACTTCAATAAGTTCAACCACAGGTGGTCTCTCTTGGTCCTGAGTGTCTTTCATCTCCTTGACCGTTTCCTTGCCTTCCTCTTTTGATTCCTCGAGGTTGGTTATGCAATTGGCGTGTTTGGCCTTGCATCTGCAGTCCACAGTATTATGTGTTATCGACTGGCAGTGAGTGCACTCTGTTCCCTTCCTAGGTTTCCGTGTGTCCTTTTTGTTCCTTTCTCCTTCGCCGACCTCAGCCTTGTCTGTGATCACCGATGTAGGAATCACTTTGCATGCTGCGAAGTAAGAACTTTTAGGTTTCGATCTGCAGTCTTTTGTGTTGTGGGAGGCCGCCTTACAAAATGAACACCACTTTTCAGACCACTGTCGTTTCGCTTGAGAATTCGAGGTGCTCTGGTTTCCTACCTTCACCTTCTCTGAACTCTCCTCTGTGTGCTTTATATAAGGTTCCCCTTTTTCTCCTTCCCAGTTTTTATGTTTCTTTTTCTCTGGTTTCTCCTGACCTTTGGTTTGTGTACTTAGTTCCTCAGTTTCACCATGTACTTCCACGAATCGTTCCGCCAGCTTATTCACCACATCAATCCGTTCCGCCCCTTGTTCTCCCAAGAAGGTTCTGAGAGGTTTCGACATTTGCTTTCGCATTTGGTCTACCACCATCATCTCTTCGAGACTCTCATAATCCCTCGTGAATTCTGCCAAGTCCATCCATTTCTGGAGATAGGATTTCAGCCTCAGACTGTAGGCGGCGAATAGTTCTCCCGGCTCTCGTCTAGACGATCTAAACTTCTTCCTATACGTTTGTGCGGTTATGTCAAAATGTTTCATCAAAGCTGCTTTTAATTCCTCGTAATTATTTTCCTGTCCTGGTGGTAAGCGTGTGTACACTTCAAATCCCGAACCGATTAAACCCTGGGATAGTTTAAGAGCCCATCTGCTCCGATCCAGCCCCATAGCGACTGACATTGCTTCGAAACGAGATGCGTACTGGTCAAAGCGTTCCTTAGACTGATCGTAGACAGCTAAGGGAAACTTCATGGCATGGTAACCATGTCCACTCATATGGGTTGCACCAGGTGAAGAAGAATTTCCTTCCACTCCATCTATTTCTCCCTTAGTTTGTGTCTTGAGCTCCAGTTCTCGCATGCGGTATTCATGTTCTCTGATCTTCGTGGCTTCTTCTGCTTCCAACTGGGCCTTACGCTCCTCCCTTTCTGCTTCCAACTGGGTCTTTCGCTCTTCTCGTTCCGCTTGACGAATCTCTCGCTCTCTTTCTTGTATGTAATCAGTTAAGTCTGAACCAGCCAACCCAATTTCCTCTCCGTTTGCCCTAAGTTCTGCTGTAGTTAGTTTGGGAGTGGCCATAGTTAAAGCAGGTAAGTCAGCACGTTGAGTAAAGACACCTCAAAGCAGTAAAGAATACTCACTATAAACCGATAATCTACCTAGAACCTATATCATTTATCTATATCTATTACTTATTATAAATCTCCAACACCACACAGTACATCACAACCACTCTCTCATCCACAAGAGGAGATATAGGATAAAGACTTATGTAGACGTGTGACCGTGTGACTAGGTATGTAATGTCTCTTACCACCTATCCACATTCACTCTGTCTGGAACTTTCTCACTGTAAAGTCACCAGCATTAATGAAATGTTTCTACCATAAATGTAATGGCACCATATATCCAATGGACGTCCTTCCATTAAAAGTCATCAATGTATACTTCTATTTATTCCAATCAGTATGTCCCAACATGTAGGTACTCCGCTATGCCTGTGCCAATATGCAAGTACCCCTTTATTCATATGCCATGTTATGCATTCAGGTCATATGAGTATAATGTATGTACGTATCCCGCTCGCTCCACCAATTATGTCCTATGTTAAAATCCCGAGAGAAGACTGGACTCAACAAGCACATCTTTAAACTTATTATCTGTTGGGATTATTGACTGACTTTGGTCTACACTCCTCTCTTCTGTCTTCCCTTCCATATATCTATTTCTTTCTCTCTCTCTATTATTCCCTCAGCACATACTCCGACAACAGTTCCTTTCAACGATAAGATAAAAGATTTATTAATAAAAACTATGTCTGGTGTATGTATGGATATTGTCTATGTAGTTTGTATGTTCTTCTAGTGTGGCTGCCAGATAAGATGTTGATAGATAGTCTCCGTGGTTTCTCTCGTCTCTTCTCTCAGCTAGAGTACAGGACATGACATAGATACAGAACGGTCTCACCCTGACAGCTCCGTCTGCTTGAGTCGGTAGATATATCCGTTTTTTGTAATGAAAAAATGTTCACCACTGTATGAATGTATTTAACCCGATCACCATATGCTGTCAGCGTAAACTGAATGGTTGTTATTATCTTATAGCGTTCTTAATTCCATCCTGGAAAACACATCGAGTTTCTATTGTTCTCTATTTTTGTCCTGTAAAAGTTCTACACTTAATTGATATAGGCACTTTGTATGCACCTTGCAACTCTTCGATACTGAGTAATTTGAGTCTTTTTTCTTTAGTTTGGATGATCTCTATTTTCCATTCTCTGTCCTCCTGACTTATTAAGATGCCACTTCTTTTCCTTCCTTTCTTATGCACAAGTGTCGTGCTTTATTACTTTAAAGTGCTTTCTTGTGGATTATCAACACTGGGTGATCTTGACCACAGCCATCTGTGTAATCTCTTAGTTGATAAGTCCCGCACTGGTATGGAAACCTTATTTAGGCATCTATGTTCCTGGAATCGAAATAACACTTAGCGAATAACACACTATTATCCCCTCTTTCCATCATTAGGGACGTGTATTTCTATTCCCACTCAAGAACATATCTCCTTCAGGTCAGTTTGGAACACACACTAACTTTACACAAAGAATTGACCCTCTTTATATCGGTCATTTCTGCCGCATAGTCCTTGACATTGCTGGACACCTCACATTCAGACTGCATTATCATTGATTAGTGGAAAATTACCGCTCTGAACCGTTTCCATTCTTCATACATTCAGACCGCAATATGCTATCCAATAATGCTGTCTGCTTTTGTTGCAAACCCATTTTTCCACGCGACAGGTTACCTGTACTGTTGGCCTCCTTCTGGGGCTTGACCTAGAAACTCATGCGCCTGGTCACTCCTTTGTTGGTTAACCCTTTTCCTACCTGGTTAGTCGGGTATACAGTCGTCCATCTGGGAATCGTTAACTCTTCAGTATTTCACTACACCAGTGGAAATCCCAAATCACAAGATGTTTGAAGGGGAAGTAATTCTCACAATTGTCTGCTCATATGTAGAGTTATCTCTGCAAATGAGAGACACTGGGAGGATATGACCACTCCTATGATGGCTTGCGGGAGATGATGTTGGCTGAGCAGCTGAGAGACTGTATGTCTAAAGTTTGTTCATTCGTTTGTTCAAAACTTTCAACGTCGAACAGGGCACTCAGAAATTGGAGGAAATAAAGGTCTTATATAATCGTATATAATAATGTTAGGAAATAATAATGACAACAAGAATAATAACCATGGTAACAACATTGACAACAGCAACAATAAAAACAAGAACAACAACAATGGTAAGAGCAATGACAACATTGACAACAACAATTGTATCAACAACAATAACAATAACAACAGCCATGGTAACAACAATGACAACAATAACAAGAACAACAATGGTGACAACAATGGTAAGAACAATGATAACACTGACAATACCAATGGTAAGAACAATGAAAACATTGACAACAACAATGGTAAGAACAATGATAACACTGACAACAACAACGGTAAGAACAATGATGACAACAAGAACAACCATAATGGTAACAACAATGGTAAGAACAATTATAACATTGACACAAACAACAACAGTGGTAAGAACAACAACATTGACAAAATCAACAATATAAAATGACACAAAGTAATGCAGCAAAGAAAAGAAATACAAAACATTCAGGACATTGTAGCAACAAGCCTTCATCAGCAAACAAATACATACACAAAACACAACATATAATCACGGAGTACACCCACTTATACAAAAACAACAAGAATGGTAAGAACAATTATAACATTGATAAAAACAATAACAATGGTAACAACAATGACATCAAGAAAAACAACAACAATAGTAACAACAGCAATAAGAATATTGACAAAAACAACAATTACAACAACAATGATATCAACAACCAACACAAAACAATAAACCACATGACCAGGAAGTCACATACTCTGTTTGAAGCCAAGGGAGGGAATTCTGCCTATGGGCATCATGGCATCATGCATAAACTTGTGCAGACCAATCAGAAATGCTTGTTCCTCTGTGCTAACCTTGTCTTCTCCAATGTCTGACGGTTCTGTGGATCTGCGTGGCTGAGACAAACACATGACAGTAGTCACTCAGCACTGTACATTTGTTTGAGACAAACTCATGACAGTAGTCGGTCAGCACTGCACATTTGTTTGACACAAACTCATGACAGTAGTCAGTCAGCACCGGACATTTGTTTGACACAAACACATGACAGTAGTCTGTCAGCACTGTACATCTGTTTGAGACAAACTCATGTCAGTAGTCAGTCAGCACTGCACACTTGTTTGAGACAAAACACATGAAAGTAGTCGATCAGCACTGTACATTTGTTTGAGACAAACTCACGACAGTAGTCAGTCAGCACCGGACATTTGTTTGACACAAACACATGACGAAAGTTGGTCAGCACTGTATATTTGTTTGAGACAAACTCATGACAGTAGTCAGTCAGCACTGCACATTTAAGTCGGCCAGCATGGGTAGCAGGATAGGATGGGTGGCGGGATAGGGGTATCCCTATCAAAGGAGAAGGTACCTCCCTCCACCCGCTAACCTTGGACACCCTTTGGCAAGGTGCAGTACTTGTCTAGCCCCCTGATCAGGGTCACATGAAGCCATGGGTGCAGGTAGTGGATGAAGTTGAATAGCATAGCTACATAGACTGTTTAACCATGTTTGGGTAGAACAACTGACACCACGAGATTGGGGAAGCACCATAATCATCCCAGTTTGGATAAACACAGGCAGTAAAAGAGAATGCACACGATACAGAAGCATTTCCATTTTGAGTCATACTGGAGAAATATTTTGCAAAATTTTCAAACAAAAGACTACAACAAACAATAGAACCCCAGCTAAACAAAATACACCTTGGATTTAGAAAAAACAGAGGATACCCGGATGCCATTTTTGCTCATAGACAACTGATTGAAAAATCAATCAATTTTAATTAAACACTCTACTTAGCCTTTGTCAACCAAGAAAAAGCATTTGATAGAGTAGACAGAAACAAGTTATGGGAAATCCTTAAAAGAAATGAAATATGCACATATCTAACAAGCTTATGTAGAAGTTTATATAACAACAGAGAATGCACCATAAGAGCAACTGGAAGACACTCAGAACCCTTCACCATAAGATCCGAAGTACGACAAGCTTGTGTCCTGTCCCCATCTTGTTCATAAATTATATAGATACATATGTAAAGAAACAAGCCAAACAGAGACTGCAACAACACTACATGAAGAACAGCACACAAAAGAAGAATCAATGGCAAATTACACCATTAAAGAACACCTATTTGGGGACGATCAAGCATTAATTGCAAAATCAGAAGCAGAACTACAAGTCTATATAAATAATGACTTTAACCAAAGAAAACACAACAATAAAGATTCATCTAAAAGAATACAAACTGAAACAAGTGAAGAGCTTCAGTACTTAGGAAATATAATATTATCATATAATATCATCAAATGGCAAATCACAGGACAAAATGGAGAAAGGATACAATAAGGAAAATACATTCATTAGACAAATGAGCACCAATACAACAGAACAAACTGTATCAGTAGATACTTTAAAAAAAAGCACTCTACAACACAATCTTCCTTCCAACTCTATGCTAAGAATGGCAAAACTGGACAATGACAGAAGAAGAGAAAAGAAAAATTACAACAGAAATGAGATTCCTGAAAAGAATACTCAATGTATCAAGAAGAGAGAAAATCAGAAATAATGAAATAAGGACTAAAGTTGGGATAGTAGCAGCGCTAGATTTCATTAGTAAACAGCAAGTGAAATGGCTTGGCCATATAACTAGACTACCAACTGACAGTATACCACAATAAACAAAGGCGTACAGACCAAATGGAATCAAGAGGAGAGGCTGAACATGTGAACGATGGACAGAGGGAATAATAGAGTTCATCATGGGAATTTCAATATATGAATGAAGCCCATAATTGAGCACTCTCCCACTGTCTATGCCTGGCCTCGACATGGCAAGGTACAAGAGGAACAGAATTAAATGAGATGTAAGGGTGGATATATATGGTTGGACATGTGAGGGTCAATAGTGTGGGTGGATATATATGGTTGGACATGTGAGGGTCAATAGTGTGGGTGGATATATATGGTTGGACATGTGAGGGTCAATATTGTGGGTGGATATATATGGTTGGACATGTGGGGGTCAATAGTGTGGGTGGATATATATGGTTGGACATGTGAGGGTCAATAGTGTGGGTGGATATATATGGTTGGACATGTGAGGGTCAATAGTGTGGGTGGATATATATGGTTGGACATGTGAGGGTCAATAGTGTGGGTGGATATATATGGTTGGACATGTGAGGGTCAATATTGTGGGTGGATATATATGGTTGGACATGTGAGGGTCAATAGTGTGGGTGGATATATATGGCTGGACATGTGAGGGTCAATATTGTGGGTGGATATATATGGTTGGACATGTGAGGGTCAATATTGTGGGTGGATATATATGGTTGGACATGTGAGGGTCAATATTGTGGGTGGATATATATGGTTGGACATGTGAGGGTCAATATTGTGGGTGGATATATATGGTTGGACATGTGAGGGTCAATATTGTGGGTGGATATATATGGTTGGACATGTGAGGGTCAATATTGTGGGTGGATATATATGGTTGGACATGTGAGGGTCAATATTGTGGGTGGATATATATGGTTGGACATGTGAGGGTCAATAGTGTGGGTGGATATATATGGTTGGACATGTGAGGGTCAATATTGTGGGTGGATATATATGGTTGGACATGTGAGGGTCAATAGTGTGGGTGGATATATATGGTTGGACATGCGAGGGTCAATATTGTGGGTGGATATATATGGTTGGACAGTAGGGGTTGACATTAATTGGTTAAGTTGGGATGGATAGACTGTGAGACCTGGACACTTACCAATCAAGCTGAACAGCGCATACATGCTTTTGAATATAAATGTTATAGACAGGTTCTAAGAATATCTTGGGTAAAGAAAAGAACAAATACATCCATACTTCAAGAGCTGAATATTGAAGAGGGCTGGCTATTAAAGACGATAAAACAAAGAACATTGATATATTTTAGTCACTTGAAATGTCGTGAAAGTTTGGAGAGAACAATAATGGAGGGGTATATGCCCGGGAAGAAAGGAAGAGGAAGACCAAAGAGAAGATGGGTACAGGATGTGGCATATGATATCCAGATGGGTGTATTGGACGCAGGACATCTTGCTTGTGATCAAGAAGATTTCTGGAGGGTTGTTATGAGAGCAAGGTTCTGCAAAGGACATGCTACTGAATGAATGAATGAATGAATGAATGAATGAATGAATGAATGAATGAATGAATGAATGAATGAGGGATGGATATGAATGGGTGGATATGTAAGGGTGGATATTATGGATTGATATGTATAGGTGGATATAAAACAAACTTGTTTACACAATGTTATGGATTAAACAGATATTAAACCGTGTACACAACATTACTTATGAAACAGACAATAAAATGTGTACAAGACATTACTGATGAAACAATGAACTGTGTACATAAGCTAATGATCAAACAGACAATAATCTGTGTACACAACATTATGATGAAACAGACAATACACTGTGTACAAAACAGTACTGATGAAACAGACAATAAACTGTGTAAACAATATTACTGATGCAACAGACAATAAACTGTGTACACAACGTTAGTGATGAAACAGGCAATAAACAGTGTACACACAATTACAAATGAAACAGAAAATAAACTGTGTACACAATGTTATGGATGAAACAAACAATAAACTGTACACAATGTTACGGATGAAACAGACAATAAACTGTGTATGCAACATTTTGGATACAATAGACAATAAACTGTGTACACAATGTTACTTGTGAAACAGGCAATAAACAGTGTACACACAGTTACAAATGAAACAGAAAATAAACTGTGTACACAACATTACAATGAAACAAACAATAAACTGTACACAATGTTACGGATGAAACAGACAATAGACTGTGTAGACAATGTTACTGATAAAACAGACAATAAACTGTGTACAAAACGTTTTACAGATGAAAGAGACAATAAACTGTGTACACAACATTACTGATGAAACAGGCAATAAACTATGTACGCAACGTTACTGATGAAACAGACAATAAACTGTGTACAAAATGTTACAGATGAAAGAGACAATAAATTGTGTACACAACATTACTGATGAAACAGGCAATAAACAATATACACAACATTACTGATGAAACAGACATGGACAATATTGATGAAGTTGTATGAACTCACTCTGGAAGACGTAGGCACAGACGGTGTGACATTTGCAAACGCCTCCTCCATGCTGTCCGAGTCCTGTTGGGAATCTTTGCGTGACAGATGTCTGTTCTTCTTACTCCTGGGTCGAGCCTTCATATCCGGTACTGTCAATGAACAGACAAGGTACACACAATACCGTCAATGAACTCACAAGATACACATCAGATTGTCAATGAACAGACAAGCTACACATCAGACTGTCAATGAACAGACAAGCTACACATCAGAATGTCAATGAACAGACAAGCTACACATCAGACTGTCAATGAACTCACAAGATACACATCAGACTGTCAATGAACAGACAAGCTACACATCAGACTGTCAATGAACAGACAAGATACACATCAGACTGTCAATGAACAGACAAGATACACATCAGACTGTCAATGAACAGACAAGCTACACATCAGACTGTCAATGAACAGACAAGCTACACATCAGAATGTCAATGAACAGACAAGCTACACATCAGACTGTCAATGAACTCACAAGATACACATCAGACTGTCAATGAACAGACAAGCTACACATCAGACTGTCAATGAACAGACAAGCTACACATCAGAGTGTCAATGAACAGACAAGCTACACATCAGACTGTCAATGAACAGACAAGCTACACATCAGACTGTCAATGAACAGACAAGCTACATATCAGACTGTCAATGAACTCACAAGATACACATCAGACTGTCAATGAACAGACAAGATACACATCAGAATGTCAATGAACAGACAAGCTACACATCAGACTGTCAATGAACTCACAAGATACACATCAGACTGTCAATGAACAGACAAGCTACACATCAGACTGTCAATGAACAGACAAGATACACATCAGACTGTCAATGAACAGACAAGATACACATCAGACTGTCAATGAACAGACAAGCTACACATCAGACTGTCAATGAACAGACAAGCTACACATCAGAATGTCAATGAACAGACAAGCTACACATCAGACTGTCAATGAACTCACAAGATACACATCAGACTGTCAATGAACAGACAAGCCACACATCAGACTGTCAATGAACAGACAAGCTACACATCAGAGTGTCAATGAACAGACAAGCTACACATCAGACTGTCAATGAACAGACAAGCTACACATCAGACTGTCAATGAACAGACAAGCTACACATCAGACTGTCTATGAACAGACAAGCTACACATCAGACTGTCAATGAACAGACAAGCTACACATCAGACTGTCAATGAACTCACAAGATACACATCAGACTGTCAATGAACAGACAAGATACACATCAGAATGTCAATGAACAGACAAGCTACACATCAGAGTGTCAATGAACAGACAAGCTACACATCAGACTGTCAATGAACAGTACAATGAGGTGAGAACCAGAGTTGTTATATTGAGTCAATCTTGATGTACTACAAGTGAATCATGGACAATTAGTAGACGAGAGAGAAAATGTGTGGAAGCAATGGATGGTTGTATAGAAGCATGATGAGGATACCAACCACGGACAGATAAACAGAATAATGAAGATATCTTGAAATAAGTAACTCGCAAAGAGAACAAGTTACTCGCTTCAGAAGAAGACAGTGCACATTCTCTGGGCATTTCATGAAAAGGGGAAAGCTGGAGTTTACCTTGACAATGGGAAAGTTGGAGGGGAAGAGAAGCAGAGGAAGCTGGAGTACCTTGACAATGGGAAAATTGGAGTACCTTGACAATGGGAATGTTGGAGGGGAAGAGAAGCAGGGAAGACCTTAAGCGAGAAGATGCTATTTAGTCTGACATCACGTCATCATTATCAGAAATTATTGGCAGTATACAAGAAGGCTGTGGGCAGCCACACCAATGCAACTGTCAGTGTTATGACTGTGGTCTTTGTTATATGTCTGTGGTCAGTCTTGTGTGATGGTGATCAGTGCTGTCTGTGGTCACTGCTGTATGTCTGTGGTCATTGCTGTATGTCTGTGGTCATTGCTGTATGTCTGTGGTCATTGCTGTATGTCTGTGGTCATTGCTGTATGTCTGTGGTCATTGCTGTATGTCTGTGGTCATTGCTGTATGTCTGTGGTCATTGCTGTATGTCTGTGGTCATTGCTGTATGTCTGTGGTCATTGCTGTATGACTGTGGTCATTGCTGAGTCTGTGGTCAGTGCTGTATGTCTGTGGTCATCAATGTATGACTGTGGTCAGTATGTGACTGTGGTCAGTGCTGTATGTCTGTGGTCAATGCTGTGTGACTGTGGTCATTGCTGTATGTCTGTGGTCATTGCTCTATGTCTGTGGTCATTGCTCTATGTCTGTGGTCAGTGCTGTATGACTGTGGTCAGTGCTGTATGACTGTGGTCATTGCTGTATGACTGTGGTCAGTGCTGTGTGACTGTGGTCATTGCTGTATGACTGTGGTCAGTGCTGTATGTCTGTGGTCAGTGCTGTGTGACTGTGGTCAGTGCTGTATGTCTGTGGTCATTGCTGTATGTCTGTGGTCATTGCTGTATGTCTGTGGTCAGTGCTGTATGTCTGTGGTCAGTGCTGTATGTCTGTGGTCAGTGCTGTGTGACTGTGGTCAGTGCTGTATGTCTGTGGTCAGTGCTGTGTGACTGTGGTCACTGCTGTATGTCTGTGGTCAGTGCTGTGTGACTGTGGTCAGTGCTGTATGTCTGTAATCAGTGTTGTGTGACTGTGGTCAGTGCTGTGTGACTGTGGTCAGTGCTGTGTGACTGTGGTCAGTGCTGTGTGACTGTGGTCATTGCTGTGTGGCTGTGGTCATTGCTGTGTGACTGTGGTCAGTGCTGTATGACTGTGTGGTCATTGCTGTATAAAAAAAGTCGCTTAAAAGTCGACAGGGTCGACTTCATTGCACCGGGTTTTATCCCATATGGCTCGGTCTCTTTCCGCAGCGCGGAAAGCGTCGCACAAAGCACAAGCTACGTAGCTCTAGCAACGACCCACAGGAGTCTCCGAAAAATTTAACTCGTGAACCGAAGGACGCGGCCCGGGATCGAACACATAACCTTCGGAGCCCGAGTCAAACGGCTTGACCACTTAACCATGGAGACTCCCTAATTGCTGTATGTCTGTGGTCATTGCTGTGTGACTGTGGTCACTGCTGTATGACTGTGGTCATTGCTGTATGTCTGTGGTCAGTGCTGTATGACTAGTCAGTGCTGTGTGACTGTGGTCATTGCTGTGTGACTGTGGTCAGTGCTGTGTGACTGTGGTCAGTGTTGTGTGACTGTGGTCAGTGCTGTGACTGTGTTCAGTGTTGTGTGACTGTGGTCAGTGCTGTATGATTGTGGTCAGTATTGTGTGCCTGTGGTCAGGCTGTGTGACTGTGTTCAGTGTTGTGTGACTGGTCAGTGCTGTGTGACTGCGGTCAGTGTTGTGTGACTGGTCATTGCTGTGTCACATGTGTCATTCATGAATATACTTACACATTTGTCCCAGCCCGATGCTGAAGTCATCAATCTCCGATTGACAGAAAGTATCACGACAAAACATGACCCGGCAGCCTGGAGCTCGACCTGTGTATCCTCCGATGGCAATAACAACAGCCAAGTGGAGCCACTGATTCTCACAGCCCTCCAGACGTTTGCGTATGGCCCTGTAACGGCAATATTTGGGGTAGCTCAGAACTGCCACATTCGCCGAACCACTGGTGCCTGGGGAAAATAGGGTGTTATGAGGGGAAGTCAATAAGTAAGTCACAAATGGCTGTAGAAAAATAATTAAATATGATAACAATTTGAAACCAGTTTATTTTTATACATACATTGTCCCTTTATTTCTCAACATAATTTCCACCAACATTGATGCACTTATCCAATCGTTTTAACAGTCTTCCCAAATCGGCTGCATAGAACTGCCTGCTCTGTTTTCTAAACCACATTTTCACTTCACATTCAACTTCAGCGTCATTCACGAAATGTCTCCTGCCAAGGTGGGTTTTCAGTGGACCAAACAGGTGGAAATCGCTAGGGGCTAAGTCGGGGATGTAAGGTGGATGTTCTAGAACTTCCCACCTTGGTTAATTTTCTCCTGAGTTAATTGAGCTCTATGTGGTCTGACATTGTCATGAAGAAGCAACACTCCTCTAGTCAGCAGTCCTGGACATTTTCTTCGAATTGCATCATGAAGCATCGATAGAACTTCACAGTATGATTCAGAATTCACATTGTCACCTTTCTTCTTGAAATTGGTTAAAAGCACGCCTTGACAATCCCAGAACACTGTCAGCATAACCTTCCCTGCTGATGGCGGAACCTTGAATTTTTGAACACAAGGCAAAGAAGGATGTTTCCATTGCATTGAAGCACGCTTTCATTCAGGCTGGTAGTCAGCATAAACAGGAAGCATTTCCTTATGAATGTCATTTGCAGGCAGTCCTTTTGCCCACACAAAAAAAGCACAACAGCATGTTGCTCTTTGGTTGTACACTCCATAAGTACTGTCGCCATTTTGTTTATGCGCTGCGCATGTGCATGAGACAATTAGTGCCACCTGACAATCGGGAATATAAAGTTCGATATTGCTGTCACCTAATGACACCTGTAGAAAACACCAACTACACTACCTGCCATCCGACAGAACTATGTGACTTACTTATTTATATAAATATACACATACATACATGAACACACATACACACACACACCCACACACACATACATACATACATACATACAACCACACACACAACCACAACCACACACACCACACACAACCACAACCACACCCACACACAACCACAACCACAACACACACAACCACACACACACACAACCACACACACACACACACACACACACACAACCACACACACACAACCACACACACACACACACACACACACACACACACACAACATGCATGCATGCATACATACATACATACATACATACATACATACATACATACATACATACATACATACATACATACATACATACATACATACTTCTTCTTCTTCTTTGCGTTCATCCGGAGTGTTTTTTCAGATGTGATTGCGGTGTGTCTAGTTAGGCACCCTTGGATCGAAACCCTTAGGCCAACACATCCGGCTTTTAGCGTGCATTTTTGACCAGGTTAGCATTCCTGGGAGACTCTCACTTTTGTGGTACTGTCCACCTCCCAGCTGGTAAAGTTGGAAGAGTCGGAGACTGCGCGGTCATCCCTCAAATGAAGGCAGGGACAGTCCATAGCATTTTCCGCCATCCTGGGTGGCTTCCATAATTGCAGGGCCGGCACATAGCGCCCTGGTACTGGGCACACAGAGGGAATCGTCACGTCCTGCTCATGGCTGCTTTAATTCCTCACTTCAATATATTGGGCATTTCGTTCACCCCGAGCCTTTCCCGCACAAACCAAGCTGGTCTGCAGTCAGTATCCACTAAGCGAGTTTTTCGGACATGTGCTTGTCGTTGTGTCCGTCAGAGCTGTTCCAGACACGTCGGACATTCGGAAACTACCTAGTCAGAGCTGTTCCGAACAAGAGCGGCATTCGGAAACTAGGTAGTCAGAGCTGTTCCTAGCACAAGAGACAATCGGACGAGACAATTCACTCGGACGTAATTGCGTAGTGTCAATTTTTAGTTTGCCACCCGTAGGACGACACTTCCGACTTCCGGCGGGCATTTTTTAATGAGGTTAGCCTTCCTCTGGTTTCGTAGCACGTAAGACTGTTGTGATGTCGCCAACATCTCAGCTGGTCAATATAGAACGATCAGCGACATCGAGGTCGGCCCTCAAGGGAAGGCAGGGGCAGACCTTGGGCATTCCCTTGCTATCCAAGGAGGCTTCCATAATTGCAGAGCCGGCACATATTGCTCTGAGACTGGGCTCACCCGAGGAGTTGCCACGTCCTGCTCATGGCTGCTTTAGTTCCTCACTTCCATGTGTTAGGCAACCCGTTTGCCACTGATCGCTCAAACACACACCAGGAGCGGTCAGACTGCGAGCGACATCCACTCGGTAAGCTTTTTATTTTGACTTCAGACCACGCAATAGGTCCGCTCGCCGTGCGTTCCATTTTGCGTCATTGAGATGTTCTTCCACTTTTGTCTATACTCTCTGTGAGCTGGATACAGACAGTTTTCGTAGCCATTTCCTTCGACTGGGGCACTTTTCTGACTTTTCGTACTCGCTCACCAGGTAGGCTACATGTGCTGCCGGCTCAGCACCTTACCTTCGTGCAGCAGTGGACGAGAAACGGCCTGGCCCTCTCATCCGGGAATCTCTCATATTCCCCAGCTGAGAGCCTTCGAACATGTAATAGAACTGAGCATGTAGCTTACTCAGTATCACGCTTCTATTCTCGGTAGGCGGGTATCGCGGCCTGGCTCTCAGATGTGAGGGTTTGTGGCTTAGAGGCGTTCAGCCACAGCCCTCGACAGGGAGCCTTAAGAGTTTTGTCCGGACCAGAAGCGTCTGCCTTCGTGCCTTCGTGCACCTTTTTAGACTTTTGACTGCTATCCTCAGTCACCTGCAGAGCAGCAGGTTGTGTCTCTCTTAGTCTGGTCCCTATCCCATATGCTGTCCGATATGTAGTTTTTTAACCCATCGGCAAGCACATGGGGTCGATGGGACACGCAAGCTCCCCCACCACGGCAAGGTGGAGACACATCGGGGGAGCCATCGACATTTGATAGGGCAGACATTTGAAAGATGCGTCGCCGGCACGTAAGGCCATGCGATCAGCACAAAGTTATCCAGAGTCACCAGTGGGAACGCCGCGCCCCGCGAAGGGCAACGACGATTGGTTTTGAACTAATAAAAGCGCTCTTTCCGCGAGGGTCGGAGCTTGGTAAGCATGTATTAGCTCTAGAATTGCCACAGTTATCCAAGTAGGATCGTGTCATCTAAGGAACCTCGACTGATTTAATGAGCCATTCGCGGTTTCACCGTGAGACAGTGTGAACTTAGACATGCATGGCTTAATCTTTGAGACAAGCATATGACTACTGGCAGGATCAACCAGATATCTATCGGACAGACGGACTATTCACGCACACGCAAGCCAAGAGTAGCATCGCTAAAGCGCGCCCTCCCGGTACAAGGTGATACATGCAAAACCACTGGACGCCTACCGACGAGCTTACAAGCTACGCCGGCAGGACTAACCGAAAAAAAAGCTATACCAGCTTACTGACTGCAGGCCCACTACTCATCGAGAGAGAGTGGGCGCTTATCGAGACTTTGTCGAACGGTCGTACAAATTTTGCTCTTTTGCCCGCTCAAACCACGACCCTGGCTGCACGATGCGGTTACATTCTTGAAACGCCTGCCTCGCTAACTCACGTTGGCTGGGAAGATCCCATTTTGGTGCACCTCACACAGCCATCCGAGACAACGAACGCTAGACGCGGAACTGATCTAGCGAACCAGACCAGCCCCACATACATACATACATACATACATACATACATACATATATACATACATACATACATACAAATACATACATACATACATACATACATACATACATACATACATACATACATACATACATACATACATACATACATACATATATACATACATATATACATACATACATACATACAAATACATACATACATACAAATACATACATACATACATGTAAACACACACACATAGGCATACATACCCACACATCCACATATATCTAGACACAAGCACGCTGCCTCAATTAATCACTAAAACTAATATGAACAAACTCCTACACTTTACACACACATACACTGACGATTATCGTGAGCATCCTAAATGGGGAAAAAACTTGGGGAAAATGAAAAAAATGGTGAACAATAAACTGACAGGCTGGGAAACTCTCATACCATATAGGCAGCATAAATGTAGACAATAAGCTGACAAACTGAGAAACATCTAATGCCATATAGGCAGCGGAAATGTGGACAATAAGCTGACAGGCTGGGAAACTCTCATACCATATAGGCAGCATAAATGTAGACAATAAGCTGACAAACTGAGAAACATCTAATGCCATATAGGCAGCGGAAATGTGGACAATAAGCTGACCGGCTGAGAAACATCTAATGTCATACAGGCAGTGGAAATGTGGACAATAAGTTAACAAAATAAGAAACATCTAATGCCATACAGGCAGCAGAAATGTGGACAATAAGTTGACAAAATAAGAAACATCTAATGCCATACAGGCAGCGGAAATGTGGACAATAAGTTGACAAACTGAGAAACATTTAATGCCATACAGGCAGCGAGAATGTGGACAATAAGCAGACAGGCTGAGAAACATCTAATGCCATACAAGCAGCGGTAATATGCTTTCTGAGGAAAATATAAAAAATACCATGGACGAAAAGAAAAATGAATGAGGCAGTCCTTCAAGAAACAAATAAACACCATGGAGTACTGGTGACCCTGTGTGCTAACAGACCATGACTTCCCGTGCTTACTGGCACGTCACATGATGATGATGATGATGATGAATGAACATTGTGGCACAGACAAGTGCACTCACCATCTGTGGCGTGCATACAATCCATGCTGCTTGTGTCGTAATACACACTGTGCTTCCTGCCATGTTGGTCCCTACTAACAATTCCATGCTTACTTGTGCCATTGCCAGGTGCCCAGCCACACTCTTCCGAGTCTGTGTGAAGACCACCTGGCAGGCCTCCATTTGTCTCCTGAGATCGCTGCCCCACAGGCCACTGGGACAGGCAGCCATAGGTCCAGTCGACATCGTGTTGGATGAGTGGGATCAAATCATCCAGCCTTAGAACTACTCGGTCCCCTAGGGCAATGACTTCATCCTGAAGAGAACAAGTACTGATTCAAGATGGCCATAGTGAACCACAGCCATTTTAGTGGATATAACTGGACAATACAACCATGACATGTACTTTATTTAGTTGTGCATCGCACAAAAGTCAATCAGAAAATACAGTGGCTCACCTGTGACCTTGTTCAATACTTCAGAAAATACAGTGGCTCACCTGTGCCCTTATTCAATACTTAATTTTTCTGAAACAGTAATAGGACAAGTCTTGGCAGAAAATCCATGAATCACAACTGTTAGTAGTAGGCTGTTCACTCAGCGTTCTTGCACTTCATGCTTTGTATCATCATCAGATGCACTGAGTCGCCATTAGATGTTTGTTCTCACTGGAAAGAACTGGTAATCTGAAGGTGCTTGACCTTGGCTATAGAACGAACAAACGAACGAACGAACAGACTTTATTTTCAAAGGGTAACAAATTGGGCACGCAGGCCCGTCTTACATTCGGCCCTTCCAATCACTCATCTTTCTTTCATGAACAGTGCATAGGAAAAAAACATTGTCACATGAATTTTGTAAACATAAACAATGCATATTACTATGTTATAAGACACATCCACCACCCACCCACACATCCCCCATTCACTCCAACTCCCCCACCCAACCACACACACATACAATACATTCCCCCACCCATCCACCACATCCCTACACATCTCCCCACCCACACACACCTCTCATCCACCCACACCCCAAGCACACATACATTCAATAACCCACACATCCCCCACCTACACACATCTCCCCACCCACTCACATATCCTTTACCCGTCCCATTTCCCACCAACAATCACTCACCCAATATCCTCCTCCA
Organism: Cepaea nemoralis; assembly: GCA_014155875.1. NCBI lineage: Eukaryota > Metazoa > Mollusca > Gastropoda > Stylommatophora > Helicidae > Cepaea > Cepaea nemoralis. The sequence continues at coordinate 474,002 of JACEFZ010016903.1, read as the reverse complement.
CCCACACACCTCCAACCACCCAACCAAACACACATTCCTCAGCCACACACACATCTCCCCGTCAACTCACAAATTCCGCACACACCCACATAATCTCCCATCTCCCCCAGCCCACTCACTTATCCCGAGCCCACACCTAGAAACATCCCCCACCATCTCCTAACCTGCACACACTCACCCACCCACATATCCTCTACCCACCCATCCCCCAACCAAACATCCCTTAACCACACACCCTTACTCATATACAATCACCCACCCACAGATCCTCTACCCAACCACACATCCTCCACCCAACCACACATCCTCCACCCACCCATTCCCCCAGCCACACATCCCTTAACCACACACCCTTACCCATATACACACACATCCCCACCCACGCACAATCTCCCCACCCATACAAACATCCCTCACACACATCCCCACCCACCAACACATTCCCCATTCACAAACACACACCTCCCTAGATGACATCTGAGGCGTTCCGCAATGGAAAGTCTCTTCAGTTTCATGACTGTGATTGATCAGTAGAAGAATCAAGTGTTGCATTAGAATCAATGAAGGCACAATGCAGCAAGCATCTAGCTTTCACAACACATCAGCCAGGATGTCCCCACACAACTGCCAGGATGTCCGCACAGCCTTGATGTTTGTATTTACAGTAGTCATGGATGAGCCCAGATCAGAGTCAAATATGATCAGCATGAAAATTGTCCCCAACTGTGATCACATGAACAATGGCATAGACTTAGAACATAAATGATGAAACTAAGTACATAAATGTTGGCAGAGATTAAGTACGTGAATGATGACATAAGCTAAGTACACGAATAATGACAGAGACTAAGTACATGAATGATGACAGAGACTAAGAACATGAATGATGACATAAGCTAAGAACATGAATGATGGTAGAGACTAAGTACATGAATGATGGTAGAGACTAAGTACATGAATGATGGTAGAGACTAAGTACATGAATGACGACATAGACTAAGTACATGACTGATGACATAAGCTAAGAACATGAATGATGATATCGACTAAGTACATGAATGATGGTACAGACTAAGTACATGAATGATGGTACAGACTAAGTACATGAATGATGGTACAGACTAAGTACATGAATGATGACAGAGACTAAGAACATGAATGATGACATAGACTAAGTACACGAATGATGGTAGAGACTAAGTACATGAATGATGGTAGAGACTAAGTACATGAATGATGGTAGAGACTAAGTACATGAATGATGACATAGACTAAGTACATGACTGATGACATAAGCTAAGAACATGACTGATGATATCGACTAAGTACATGAATGATGGTACAGACTAAGTACATGAATGATGGTACAGACTAAGTACATGAATGATGGTAACGACTAAGTACATGAATGATGGTACAGACTAAGTACATGAATTGATGACATAGACTAAGTACATGAATGATGGTAGAGACTAAGTACATGAATGATGACATAGACTAAGTACATGAGTGATGACATAGACTAAGTATAGGAATGATGGTAGAGACTAAGTACATGAATGATGGCATAGACAGTACATGAATGATGACATAGACTAAGTACATGAGTGATGACATAGACTAAGTACATGAATGATGACATAGACTAAGTACATGAGTGATGACATAGACTAAAGTACATGAATGATGACATAGACTAAGTACATGAATGATGACATAGACTAAGTACATGAGTGATGACATAGACTAAGTACATGAATGATGACATAGACTAAGTACATGAATGATGACATAGACTAAGTACATGAATGATGACATAGACTAAGTACATGAATGATGGTAGAGGCTAAGTACATGAATGATCGTAGATGCTAAGTACATGAATGATGACATAGACTAAGTACATGAATGATGGTAGAGGCTAAGTACATGAATGATCGTAGATGCTAAGTACATGAATGATGGCCTAGACTAAGTACATGAATGATGACAGAGACTAAGTACATGAATGATGACATAGACTAAATACATGAATGATGACAGAGACTAAGTACATGAATGATGGTAGAGACTAAGTACATGAATGATGACATAGACTAAGTACATGAATGATGTAGAGACTAAAGTACAATGATGATGACATAGACTAAGTACATGAATGATGACATAGACTAAGTACATGAATGATGACATAGCTAAGTACATGAGTGTAGAGACTAAGTACATGAATGATGACATAGACTAAGTACATGAATGATGACATAGACTAAGTACATGAGTGATGACATCAGACTAAGTACATGAATGATGACATAGACTAAGTACATGATGATGGTAGAGCTAAGTACATGAATGATGCAGTAGATGCTAAGTACATGAATGATGACATAGACTAAGTACATGAATGATGGTAGAGGCTAAGTACATGAATGATCGTAGATGCTAAGTACATGAATGATGGTAGAGACTAAGTACATGAATGATGACATAGACTAAGTACATGAATGATGACATAGACTAAATACATGAATGATGGTAGGACTAAGTATGAATGATGTAGAGACTAAGTACATGAATGATGACATAGACTAAGTACATGAATGATGACATAGACTAAGTACATGATGATGACATAGACTAAGTATATGAATGATGGTAGAGACTAAGTACATGAATGATGACATAGACTAAGTACATGAATGATGACTAGTAGACTAGTACATGACATGATGACATAGACTAAGTACATGAATGATGACATAGACTAAGTACATGAATGATGACATAGACTAAGTACATGAATGATGACATAGACTAAGTACATGAATGATGGTAGAGACTAAGTATATGAATGATGGTAGAGACTAAGTACATGAATGATGACGTAGACTAAGTACATGCATGATGGTAGAGACTAAGTACATGACTGATGACATAGACTAAGTACATGAATGATGGTAGAGACTAAGTACATGAATGATGGTAGAGACTAAGTACATGAATGATGGTAGAGACTAAGTACATGAATGATGACGTAGAGACTAAGTACATGAATGATGTAGAGACTAAGTACATGACTGATGACATAGACTAAGTACATGAATGATGACATAGACTAAGTACATGAATGAGGTAGAGACTAAGTACATGACTGATGAGATAGACTAAGTACATGAATGATGACATAGAGCTAAGTACATGAATGATGATAGACTAAGTACATGAATGATGTACAGACTAAGTACATGAATGATGGTACAGACTAAGTACATGAATGATGGTAGAGACTAAGTACATGAATGATGACATAGACTAAGTACATGAATGATGGTAGAGACTAAGTACATGAATGATGACATAGACTAAGTACATGAATGATGACATAGACTAAGTACATGAATGATGGTAGAGACTAAGTACATGAATGATGACATAGACTAAGTACATGAATGATGGTAGAGACTAAGTACATGAATGATGACATAGACTAAGTACATGAATGATGGTAGAGACTAAGTACATGAATGATGACATAGACTAAGTACATGAATGATGGTAGAGACTAAGTACATGAATGATGACATAGACTAAGTACATGAATGATGGCAGAGACTAAGTACATGAATGATGACATAGACTAAGTACATGAATGATGACATAGACTAAGTACATGAATGATGACATAGACTAAGTACATGAATGATGACATAGACTAAGTACATGAATGATGACATAGACTAAGTACATGAATGATGGTAGAGACTAAGTACATGAATGATGACATAGACTAAGTACATGAATGATGACATAGACTAAGTACATGAATGATGGTAGAGACTAAGTACATGAATGATGGTAGAGACTAAGTACATGAATGATGACATAGACTAAGTACATGAATGATGGTAGAGACTAAGTACATGAATGATGACATAGACTAAGTACATGAATGATGACATAGACTAAGTACATGAATGATGGTAGAGACTAAGTACATGAATGATGACATAGACTAAGTACATGAATGATGACATAGACTAAGTACATGAATGATGGTAGAGACTAAGTACATGAATGATGACATAGACTAAGTACATGAATGATGACATAGACAAAGTACATGAATGATGACATAGACTAAGTACATGAATGATGGTAGAGACTAAGTACATGAATGATGGTAGAGACTAAGTACATGAATGATGGTAGAGACTAAGTAAATGAATGATGACATAGACTAAGTACATGAATGATGACATAGACTACGTACATGAATGATGTACATAGACTAAGTACATGAATGATGACATAGACTAAGTACATGACTGATGACATAGACCTAAGTACATGAATGATGACATAGACTAAGTACATGATGATGAGTACATAGACTAAGTACATGAGTGATGACATGACTAAGTACATGAATGATGGTAGAGACTAAGTACATGAATGATGGTAGAGACTAAGTACATGAATGATGGTAGAGACTAAGTACATGAATGATGACATAGACTAAGTACATGAATGATGACATAGACTAAGTACATTAATGATGACATAGACTAAGTACATGAATGATGACATAGACTAAGTACATGAGTGATGGTAGAGACTAAGTACATGAATGATGACATAGACTAAGTACATGAATGATGGTAGAGGCTAAGTACATGAATGATGACATAGACTAAGTACATGAATGATGACATAGACTAAGTACATGAATGATGACATAGACTAAGTACATGAATGATGACATAGAATAAGTACATGAGTGATGACATAAGCTAAGAACATGAATGATGGTGGCATAGATTAAGTACATGAATGATGGTAGAGACTAAGTACATGAATGATGACATAGACTAAGTACATGAATGATGACATAGACTAAGTACATGAGTGATGACATAAGCTAAGAACATGAATGATGGTAGAGACTAAGTACATGAATGATGGTAGAGACTAAGTACATGAATGATGACAGAGACTAAGTACATGAATGATGACATAGACTAAGTACATGAATGATGGGCAGAGACTAAGTACATGAGTGATGAATAGACTAAGTAACATGAATGATGACATAAGCTAAGACATGACTGATGATATAGACTAAGTAATGATGATGGTACAAGACTAAGTACATGAATGATGGTACAGACTAAGTACATGAATGATGGTACAGACTAAGTAATGAGTGATGGTACAGACTAATTACATGAATGATGACATAGACTAAGTACATGAATGATGGTAGAGACCTAAGTACATGAATGATGGCTAGACTAAGTACATGATGATGACATAGACTAAGTACATGAGTGATGACATAGACTAAGTACATGAATGATGACACAGACTAAGTACATGAATGATGACATAGACTAAGTACATGAATGATGACATAGACTAAGTACATGAATGATGGTAGAGACTAAGTACATGAATGATGACATAGACTAAGTACATGAATGATGACATAGACTAAGTACATGAATGATGACATAGACTAAGTACATGAATGATGACATAGACTAAGTACATGAATGATGGTAGAGACTAAGTACATGAATGATCGTAGATGCTAAGTAACATGAATGATGACATAGACTAAGTACATGAATGATGACATAGAGGCTAAGTACATGAATGATCGTAGATGACTAAGTACATGAATGATGCCTAGACTAAGTACATGAATGATGTAGAGACTAAGTACATGAATGATGGTAGAGACTAAGTACATGAATGATGGTAGAGACTAAGTACATGAATGATGACATAGACTAAGTACATGAATGATGGCATAGACTAAGTACATGAATGATGGTAGAGGCTAAGTACATGAATGATGGTACAGACTAAGTACATGAATGATGACATAGACTAAGTACATGAATGATGACATAGACTAAGTACATGAATGATGACATAGACTAAGTACATGAATGATGGCATAGACTAAGTACATGAATGATGGACATAGACTAAGTACATGAATGATGGCATAGACTAAGTACATGAATGATGGCATAGACTAAGTACATGAATGATGGCATAGACTAAGTACATGAATGATGACATAGACTAAGTACATGACTGATGACATAGACTAAGTATATGAATGATGGTAGAGGCTAAGTACATGAATGATGACATAGACTAAGTACATGAATGATGACATAGACTAAGTACATGACTGATGACATAGACTAAGTACATGAATGATGACATAGACTAAGTACATGAATGATGACATAGACTAAGTACATAAATGATGGCATAGACTAAGTACATGAATGATGACATAGACTAAGTATATGAATGATGGTAGAGACTAAGTACATGAATGATGGTAAGACTAAGTACATGAGTGATGGTAGAGACTAAGTACATGAATGGATGGTAGAGACTAAGTACATTAATGATGACATAGACTAAGTACATGAATGATGACATAGACTAAGTACATGAATGATGGTAGAGACTAAGTACGGGAATGATGGTAGAGACTAAGTATATGAATGATGGTAGAGACTAAGTACATGAATGATGGTAGAGACTAAGTACATGAATGATGGTAGAAACTAAGTATATGAATGATGGTAGAGACTAAGTATATGAATGATGGTAGAGACTAAGTACATGAATGATGTAGAGACTAAGTACATGAATGATGGTAGAGAACTAGTACATGAATGATGGTAGAGACTAAGTACATGAATGAGTGGTAGAGACTAGTATATGAATGATGGTAGAGACTAAGTATATGAATGATGGTAGAGACTAAGTACATGAATTATGGTAGAGACTAAGTACATGAATGATGGTAGAGACTAAGTACATGAATGATGGTAGAGACTAAGTATATGAATGATGGTAGAGACTAAGTACATGAATGATGGTAGAGACTAAGTACATGAATGATGGTAGAGACTAAGTACATGAATGATGGTAGAGACTAAGTACATGAATGATGGTAGAGACTAAGTACATGAATGATGGTAGAGCTGAATATTGTAGAGACTAAGTACATGAATGATGGTAGAGACTAAGTACATGAATGATGGTAGAGACTAAGTACATGAATGATGGTAGAGACTAAGTACATGAATGATGGTAGAGACTAAGTACATGCATGATGGTAGAGACTAAGTACATGAATGATGGTAGAGACTAAGTACATGAATGATGGTAGAGACTAAGTATATGAATGATGGTAGAGACTATATATATATGAATGATGACATAGACTAAGTACATGAATGATGACATAGACTAAGTACATGAATGATGACATAGACTAAGTACATGAATGATGACATAGACTAAGTACATGAGTGATGACATAGACTAAGTACATGAATGATGACATAGACTAAGTACATGAATGATGACATAGACTAAGTACATGAGTGATGACATAGACTAAGTACATGAATGATGACATAGACTAAGTACATGAATGATGACATAGACTAAGTACATGAATGATGGTAGAAGCTAAGTACATGAATGATCGTAGATGCTAAGTACATGAATGATGACATAGACTAAGTACATGAATGATGGTAGAGGCTAAGTACATGAATGATCGTAGATGCTAAGTACATGAATGATGGTAGAGACTAAGTACATGAATGATGACATAGACTAAGTACATGAATGATGACATAGACTAAATACATGAATGATGGTAGAGACTAAGTACATGAATGATGACATAGACTAAGTACATGACTGATGACATAGACTAAGTACATGAATGATGACATAGACTAAGTATATGAATGATGGTAGAGACTAAGTACATGACTGATGACATAGACTAAGTACATGAATGATGACATAGACTAAGTACATGACTGATGACATAGACTAAGTACATGAATGATGACATAGACTAAGTACATGAATGATGGTAGAGACTAAGTATATGAATGATGGTAGAGACTAAGTACATGAATGATGACATAGACTAAGTACATGAACGATGGTAGAGACTAAGTACATGACTGATGACATAGACTAAGTACATGAATGATGACATAGACTAAGTACATGAATGATGGTAGAGACTAAGTACATGAATGATGACATAGACTAAGTACATGACTGATGACATAAGCTAAGAACATGAATGATGATATCGACTAAGTACATGAATGATGGTACAGACTAAGTACATGAATGATGGTACAGACTAAGTACATGAATGATGGTACAGACTAAGTACATGAATGATGACATAGACTAAGTACATGAATGATGGTAGAGACTAAGTACATGAATGATGACATAGACTAAGTACATGAGTGATGACATAGACTAAGTACATGAATCATGGTAGAGACTAAGTACATAAATGATGACAAAGACTAAGTACATGAATGATGGTAGAGACTAAGTACATAAATGATGACATAGACTAAGTACATGAATGATGGTAGAGACTAAGTACATGAATGATGACATAGACTAAGTACATGAATGATGGTAGAGACTAAGTACATGAATGATGACATAGACTAAGTACATGAATGATGGTAGAGACTAAGTACATGAATGATGACATAGACTAAGTACATGAGTGATGGTAGAGACTAAGTACATGAATGATGACATAGACTAAGTACATGAATGATGACATAGACTAAGTACATGAATGATGACATAGACTAAGTACATGAATGATGGTAGAGACTAAGTACATGAATGATGACATAGACTAAGTACATGAATGATGGACATAGACTAAGTACATGAATGATGTAGAGACTAAGTACATGAATGATGACATAGACTAAGTACATGAATGATGACATAGACTAAGTACATGAATGATGGTAGAGACTAAGTACATGAATGATGACATAGACTAAGTACATGAATGATGACATAGACTAAGTACATGAATGATGGTAGAGACTAAGTACATGAATGATGACATAGACTAAGTACATGAATGATGACATAGACTAAGTACATGAATGATGGTAGAGACTAAGTACATGAATGATGACATAGACTAAGTACATGAATGATGACATAGACAAAGTACATGAAATGATGGTAGAGACTAAGTACATGAATGATGGTAGAGACTAAGTACATGAATGATGGTAGAGACTAAGTAAATGAATGATGACGTAGACTAAGTACATGAATGATGACATAGACTAATTACATGAATGATGACATAGACTAAGTACATGAATGATGACATAGACTAAGTACATGAATGATGGTAGAGACTAAGTACATGAATGATGACATAGACTAAGTACATTAATGATGACATAGACTAAGTACATGAGTGATGACATAGACTAAGTACATGAATGATGGTAGAGACTAAGTACATGAATGATGGTAGAGACTAAGTACATGAATGATGGTAGAGACTAAGTACATGAATGATGACATAGACTAAGTACATGAATGATGACATAGACTAAGTACATTAATGATGACATAGACTAAGTACATGAATGATGACATAGACTAAGTACATGAGTGATGGTAGAGACTAAGTACATGAATGATGACATAGACTAAGTACATGAATGATGGTAGAGGCTAAGTACATGAATGATGACATAGACTAAGTACATGAATGATGACATAGACTAAGTACATGAATGATGACATAGACTAAGTACATGAATGATGACATAGAATAAGTACATGAGTGATGACATAAGCTAAGAACATGAATGATGGTGGCATAGATTAAGTACATGAATGATGGTAGAGACTAAGTACATGAATGATGACATAGACTAAGTACATGAATGATGACATAGACTAAGTACATGAGTGATGACATAAGCTAAGAACATGAATGATGGTAGAGACCTAAGTACATGAATGATGGTAGAGACGAAGTACATGAATGATAGACAGAGACTAAGTACATGAATGATGACATAGACTAAGTACAATGACTGATGACATAGACTAAGTACATGAGTGATGACATAGACTAAGTACATGACTGATGACATAAGCGAAGGTAGACATGACTGATATATCGACTCAAGTACATGATGATGGTACAGGACTAAGTACATGAATGATGTGACAGACTAGGTACATGAGATGGTACGACTAAGTACAGTGAGTGATGGTACAGGACTAAGTACATGAATTATGACATAGACTAAGTACATGAATAGATGGTAGAGACTAAGTACATGAATGATGGCATAGACAGTACATGAATGATGACATAGACTAAGTACATGAATGATGGTAGAGACTAAGTATATGAATGATGGTAGAGACTAAGTACATGAATGATGACATAGACTAAGTACATGAATGATGGTAGAGACTAAGTACATGACTGATGACATATGACTAAGTACATGAATGATGACATAGGACTAAGTACACTGAAATGATGGTAGAGACTAAGTACATGACTGATGACATAGACTAAGTACATGACTGATGACATAGACTAAGTACATGACTGATGACATAAGCTAAGACAATGAATGATGATAGCGACTAAGTACATGAATGATGGTACCAGACTAAGTACATGAATGATGGTACAGGACTAAGTACATGAATGATGGTACAGACTAGAGTAGCATGAATGATGACATAGACTAAGTACATGAATGATGGTAGAGACTAAGTACATGAATGATGACATAGACTAAGTACATGAGTGATGACATAGACTAAGTACATGAATGATGGTAGAGACTAAGTACATGAATGATGACATAGACTAAGTACATGAGTGATGACATAGACTAAGTAAAATGAATGATGGTAGAGACTAAGTACATGAATGATGACAAAGACTAAGTACATGAATGATGGTAGAGACTAAGTACATAAATGATGACATAGACTAAGTACATGAATGATGGTAGAGACTAAGTACATGAATGATGACATAGACTAAGTACATGAATGTGGTAGAGACTAAAGTCAGTGAATGATGACATAGGACTAAGTACAATGAATGATGGTTAGAGACTAAGTACCTGAATGATGACAAGGACTAAGTAACATGAGTGATGGTAGAGACTAAGTACAATGATGATGACATAACTAAGTACATGATGGAGGACATAGACTAAGTACAGTGAGATGATGACATAGACTAAGTTACATGAATGATGGTAGAGACTAAGTACATGAATGATGACATAGACTAAGTACATGAATGTGACATAGACTAAGTACAGTGATGATGGTAGAGACTAAGTACTATGAATGATGACATAGACTAGTACAGTGAATGATGACATAGACTAAGTACATGATGATGGTAGAGACCTAAGTACAGTGAATAGATGACATAGACTAAGTACTGGAATGATGACATAGACTAAGTACATGAGATGATGGTAGAGACTAAGTACATGAATGATGACATAGACTAAGTACATGATGATGACATAGACTAAGTACATGAATGATGGTAGAGGACTAAGTACATTGAATGATGACATGACTAAGTACATGAATGATGACATAGCAAAGTCACATGAAATGATGGTAGAGGACTAAGTACATGAATGATGGTAGAGACTAAGTACATGAATGATGGTAGAGACTAAGTAAATAGTGATGACGTAGACTAGTACATGAATGATACATAGACTAAGGTACATGAATGATGACATAGACTAAGTACATGAATGATGACATAGACTAAGTACATGAAATGATGGTAGAGACTAAGTACATGATGATGACAATAGACTAAGTACATTAATTATGACTATAGAACTAATTACATGATGATGACATAGACTAAGTACATGAATGATGGTAGAGACTAAGTACATGAAGTATGGTAGAGACTAAGTACATGAATGATGGTAGAGACTAAGTACATGAATGATACATAGACTAAGTACATGAATGATGACATAGACTTAGTACTTAATGATGACATAGACTAAGTAGCATGATGATGACATAGACTAAGTACATGAGTGATGGTAGAGACTAAGTACAGTGAATGATGGACATAGACTAAGTACATGATGATGGTAGGAGGCTAAGACAATGAATGATGACATGAGACTAAGTACATGAATGATGACATAGACTAAGTACATGAATGATGACATAGACTAAGTACATGAATGATGACATAGAATAAGTACATGAGTGATGACATAAGCTAAGAACATGAATGATGGTGGCATAGATTAAGTACATGAATGATGGTAGAGACTAAGTACATGAATGATGACATAGACTAAGTACATGAATGATGACATAGACTAAGTACATGAGTGATGACATAAGCTAAGAACATGAATGATGGTAGAGACTAAGTACATGAATGATGGTAGAGACTAAGTACATGAATGATGACAGAGACTAAGTACATGAATGATGACATAGACTAAGTACATGACTGATGACATAGACTAAGTACATGAGTGATGACATAGACTAAGTACATGACTGATGACATAAGCTAAGAACATGACTGATGATATCGACTAAGTACATGAATGATGGTACAGACTAAGTACATGAATGATGGTACAGACTAAGTACATGAATGATGGTACAGACTAAGTACATGAGTGATGGTACAGACTAAGTACATGAATGATGACATAGACTAAGTACATGAATGATGGTAGACACTAAGTACATGAATGATGGCATAGACAGTACATGAATGATGACATAGACTAAGTACATGAATGATGGTAGAGACTAAGTATATGAATGATGGTAGAGACTAAGTACATGAATGATGACATAGACTAAGTACATGAATGATGGTAGAGACTAAGTACATGACTGATGACATAGACTAAGTACATGAATGATGACATAGACTAAGTACATGAATGATGGTAGAGACTAAGTACATGACTGATGACATAGACTAAGTACTGACTGATTGACATAAAGCTAAGACATGAATGATGATATCGACTAGTACATGAATGATGGTACAGACTAAGTACATGAATGATGGTACAGACTAAGTACATGAATGATGGTACAGACTAAGTACATGAATGATGACATAGACTAAGTACATGAATGATGGTAGAGACTAAGTACATGAATGATGACATAGACTAAGTACATGAGTGATGACATAGACTAAGTACATGAATGATGGTAGAGACTAAGTACATGAATGATGACATAGACTAAGTACATGAATGATGGTAGAGACTAAGTACATAAATGATGACATAGACTAAGTACATGAATGATGGTAGAGACTAAGTACATGAATGATGACATAGACTAAGTACATGAATGAGGGTAAGAGACTATAGTACATGAATGATGACATAGACTAGTACATGAATGATGGTAGAGACTAAGTACATGAATGATGACATAGACTAAGTACATGAGTGATGGTAGAGACTAAGTACATGAATGATGACATAGAATGATGACATAGACTAAGTACATGAATGATGACATAGACTAAGTACATGAATGATGACATAGACTAAGTACATGAATGATGGTAGAGACTAAGTACATAATGATGACTAGACTAAGTACATGAATGATGACATAGACTAAGTACATGAATGGATTGGTAGAGACTAAGTACATGAATGATGACATAGACTAGTACATGAGATGATGACATAGACTAAGTAGTAATGAATGATGGTAGAGACTAAGTACATGAATGATGACATAGACTAAGTACATGAATGATGACATAGACTAAGGTACATGATGATGGTAGAGCTAAGTACATGAATGATGACATAGACTAGTACATGATAGATGACATAGACTAAGTACATGAATTGATGGTAGAGACTAAGTACATGAATGATGACATAGACTAAGTACATGAATGATGACATAGACAAAGTACATGAAATGATGGTAGAGACTAAGTACATGAATGATGGTAGAGACTAAGTACATGAATGATGGTAGAGACTAAGTAAATGAATGATGACATAGACTAAGTACATGAATGATGACATAGACTAAGTACATGAATGATGACATAGTCTAAGTACATGAATGATGACATAGACTAAGTACATGAATGATGGTAGAGACTAAGTACATGAATGATGACATAGACTAAGTACATTAATGATGACATAGACTAAGTACATGAGTGATGACATAGACTAAGTACATGAATGATGGTAGAGACTAAGTACATGAATGATGGTAGAGACTAAGTACATGAATGATGGTAGAGACTAAGTACATGAATGATGACATAGACTAAGTACATGAATGATGACATAGACTAAGTACATTAATGATGACATAGACTAAGTACATGAATGATGACATAGACTAAGTACATGAGTGATGGTAGAGACTAAGTACATGAATGATGACATAGACTAAGTACATGAATGATGACATAGACTAAGTACATGAATGATGGTAGAGACTAAGTACATGAATGATGACATAGACTAAGTACATGAATGATGACATAGACTAAGTACATGAATGATGGTAGAGACTAAGTACATGAATGATGACATAGACTAAGTACATGAATGATGACATAGACAAAGTACATGAATGATGACATAGACTAAGTACATGAATGATGGTAGAGACTAAGTACATGAATGATGGTAGAGACTAAGTACATGAATGATGGTAGAGACTAAGTAAATGAATGATGACATAGACTAAGTACATGAATGATGACATAGACTAAGTACATGAATGATGACATAGACTAAGTACATGAATGATGACATAGACTAAGTACATGAATGATGGTAGAGACTAAGTACATGAATGATGACATAGACTAAGTACATTAATGATGACACAGACTAAGTACATGAGTGATGACATAGACTAAGTACATGAATGATGGTAGAGACTAAGGACATGAATGATGGTAGAGACTAAGTACATGAATGATGGCATAGACAGTACATGAATGATGACATAGACTAAGTACATGAGTGATGACATAGACTAAGTACATGAATGATGACATAGACTAAGTACATGAGTGATGACATAGACTAAGTACATGAGTGATGACATAGACTAAGTACATGAATGATGACATAGACTAAGTACATGAATGATAACATAGACTAAGTACATGAGTGATGACATAGACTAAGTACATGAATGATGACATAGACTAAGTACATGAATGATGACATAGACTAAGTACATGAATGATGACATAGACTAAGTACATGAATGATGGTAGAGGCTAAGTACATGAATGATCGTAGATGCTAAGTACATGAATGATGACATAGACTAACTACATGAAATGATGACATAGACTAAGTACATGAATGATCGTAGATGCTAAGTACATGAATGATGGCCTAGACTAAGTACATGAATGATGGCCTAGACTAAGTACATGAATGATGGTAGAGACTAAGTACATGAATGATGGTAGAGACCTAAGTACAGTGAATGATGGTAGGAGACTAAGTACATGAAGTGATGGTAGAGACTAAGTACATGAATGATGTAGAGACTAAGTAACTAATGATGGATGACCGATACAGACTCTAAGTACATGAATAGATGCATAGACTAAGTACATGAATGATGGTAGAGGCTAGTACATGAATGATGGTACAGACTAGAGTAACATGAATGATGGCATAGACTAAAGTAACATGAATGATGGTAGAGACTAAGTACAGGAATAATGACATATATACTAAGTAGCATGAATGATGACATAGACTAAGTACATGAATGATGGCATAGACTAAGTACAATGAATGATGACATAGACTGAAGTACAATGAATGATGGGCATACACTAAGTAAGTACATGAATGATGGCATAGACTAAGTACATGAATGATGGCATAGACTAAGTACATGAATGATGACATAGACTAAGTACATGACTGATGACATAGACTAAGTATATGAATGATGGTAGAGGCTAAGTACATGAATGATGACATAGACTAAGTACATGAATGATGACATAGACTAAGTACATGACTGATGACATAGACTAAGTACATGAATGATGACATAGACTAAGTACATGAATGATGACATAGACTAAGTACATGAATGATGGCATAGACTAAGTACATGAATGATGACATAGACTAAGTATATGAATGATGGTAGAGACTAAGTACATGACTGATGACATAGACTAAGTACATGAATGATGACATAGACTAAGTACATGACTGATGACATAGACTAAGTACATGAATGATGACATAGACTAAGTACATGAATGATGGTAGAGACTAAGTACATGAATGATGGTAGAGACTAAGTACATGAATGATGGTAGAGGCTAAGTACATGAATGATGACATAGACTAAGTAGATGAATGATGACATAGACTAAGTACATGAATGATGGTAGAGACTAAGTACATGAATGATGACATAGACAAAGTACATGAGTGATGACATAGACTAAGTACATGAATGATGGTAGAGACTAAGTACATGAATGATGACATAGACTAAGTACATGAATGATGGTAGAAGACTAAGTACATAAATGATGACATAGACTAAGTACATAATGATGGTAAGAGACTAAGTACATGAATGATGACATAGACTAAGTACATGAATGATGGTAGAGACTAAGTACATGAATGATGACATAGACTAAGTACATGAATGATGGTAGAGACTAAGTACATGAATGATGACATAGACTAAGTACATGAGTGATGGTAGAGACTAAGTACATGAATGATGACATAGAATGATGACATAGACTAAGTACATGAATGATGACATAGACTAAGTACATGATGATGACATAGACTAAGTACATGAATGATGGTAGAGACTAAGTACATGAATGATGGCCTAGACTAAGTACATGAATGATGACATAGACTAAGTACATGAATGATGGTAGAGACTAAGTACATGAATGATGGCCTAGACTAAGTACATGAATGATGACACAGACTAAGTACATGAATGATGGTAGATACTAAGTACATGAATGATGGTAGAGACTAAGTCCATGAATGATGACATAGACTAAGTACATGACTGATGACATAGACTAAGTACATGAATGATGACATAGACTAAGTACATGAATGATGGTAGAGACTAAGTACATGACTGATGGTAGATACTAAGTACATGAATGATGGTAAAGACTAAGTACATGAATGATGACATAGACTAAGTACATGAATGATGGTAGAGACTAAGTACATGAATGATGGTAGAGACTAAGTACATGAATGATGGTAGAGACTAAGTACATGAATGATGGTAGAGACTAAGTACATGAATGATGACATAGACTAAGTACATGAATGGTGGTAGATACTAAGTACATGAATGATGGTAGATACTAAGTACATGAATGATGGTAGATACTAAGTACATGAATGATGGTAGATACTAAGTACATGAATGATGGTAGATACTAAGTACATGAATGATGACAAAGACTAAGTACATGAATGATGACATAGACTAAGTACATGAATGATGGTAGATACTAAGTACATGAATGATGACATAGACTAAGTACATGAATGATGACATAGACTAAGTACATGAATGATGGTAGATACTAAGTACATGAATGATGGTAGATACTAAGTACATGAATGATGACATAGACTAAGTACATGAATGATGGTAGATACTAAGTACATGAATGATGGTAGAGACTAAGTACATGAATGATGGTAGAGACTAAGTACATGAATGATGACATAGACTAAGTACATGAATGATGACATAGACTAAGTACATGAATGATGGTAGAGACTAAGTACATGAATGATGGTAGAGACTAAGTACATGAATGATGACATAGACTAAGTACATGAATGATGGTAGAGACTAAGTACATGAATGATGGTATGAGACTAAAGTACATGAATGATGGTACAAGACTAAGTACATGAATGATGGACTAGAGACTAAGTACAGGAAACGATGGTACGAGAATCTAAAGTACCATGAAAGATGGTAGAGACTAAGTACATGAATGATGGTAGAGACTAAGTAATAGAATGATGGTAGAGACTACGTACATGAATGATGACTAGATACTAAGTACATGAATGATGTAGATCATAAGTAACTAGTACATATGATGGTAGATACGAAGTACATGAATGATGGTACATACGTGAAGTAAGGCGATGAATGATGACATAGAACTAAGTACTATGAATGTGAAATAGACTAAGTAACATGAATGATGGTAGAGACTAAGTACATGAATGATTGGTAGAGACTAAGTACATGAATACATCTACTATGGTTGTGGTCTCAAATTTCGCGACAGTTGGCAGACGATTACTTTTAATAAATTTATGAAACAATGGCTATGGTCACCGGCCAGTATGGTCACTGCCAGGAAGGACAGCAACGGCAAACTACCTTCTTTAAAGTTGCCCAGTTAACATAATTCACCTAATAAGAGATCATCAGAAAAAATATGAAATTACTGTGGGTATAACAAATGCTGCAGGTTTGAAGAATGCCAGTGACTATGTCATGTGTTTTCAGTATTCCAGCCTAAGTATTATTCAAGCATTTATTTCATATGATATATAACTGTGCAGTATACACCTGACGAGATGCAATGAAATATGTCAGGCAATAAATCAAGCAACATAATGTTTGTGGCTTCTGTGTGTGAATTCACCACGGGAATATACAGTTGTGGCTTCTGTGTGTGAATTCACCGCGGGAATATACAGCTATGAAATGTGTAATTTGAATAACGAAGACACAAACCACAGATTGCATGATTTATTGCCTGGCATATTTCGCTGCATCTCGTCAGGTACATACTGCAGAATTCACACAACATAAAGTAAATTAACTAGATAAATCCATCATGCTGAAATATACACATGTTCACACAGTAATTTCAATTGTCTACCACGGTAATTTTAAGCTGACTAACGTGTCTTTCTGTTTGCACAAATCTGGCTTGCGTTGATTGATCATAATTGCTTCTGCAAACTTTAACAAGCGAGTATTTTGTGTGTTAAACAACACACGAAAGGCAATGTCTCTGTCAACCACATGGCCGCTTTCGATAATGTGCCTATCGATTGAAGACGCGTTAGTCAGCTTAAAATTACCGTGGTAGACAATCGACATTACTGTGCGAATATGTGTATATTTCAACTTGAAGGATTTATCTAGTTAATTTACTTTATGTTGTGTGATTTCTGCAGTATGTACTTGACGAGATGCAGCGAAATATGCCAGGCAATAAATCGTGCAATCTATTGTTTGTCTTCGTTATTCAAATTCACTACGGGAAAACATTGTTTTGAAATGTGTAACTATTCAACCAGGCTCAGGCCTGATTGTCTTCCTGCCAGATGACCTATTTACAAGGCGCTGTTTACGCGATACAGGAAACTGGTATAGTGTAACAATATCACGGAATGGCTACAGCCACCCCCAGCCCTTCTCTCTGTCTCCCTCTCTCGTGTGTGTGTGCGTGCGAGAGTTAGCCACCTGACAAATGCGACCTTTGTGTTATATAAATCATGTGTTAGGGAGAACATCTGAAACAAGACCGATTTTTCCCCCGAGGAAGTGCACAGCCCGACAATAGCTACCTTATCTTAGTGCCCATCATCAAACGTTCGGTGTCATCTACAGTTTACAGCAGCCACTAACTACAACAAGCGATTGAATCAACTATTCCAGGAGTCGTTACACCCTTACTTTACTGCCCATCTTCACACGTACAAATGTCAACAGAATATTTCTCTCTCGCCAGCAACAGAAATTCAATCAATAATAGCTTTTTAAAAAAAAAAACACCCGTTTGACGCATCTGCTACAAAAATAATTAGCAGAGAGAAGAGGACAGATTGGCCTAGCTTATCTGGCGGGCCTGGTAAACTCTCTCTCTACATTGACTATTGAATGGTGAGGTTAGTGCACGGATGCGCCACTCCGCCCGCCGCCCGCCACGTCACGCAGGCACAATCATCACATACAACTCAATCATGTTTCTCTACAACTCCATCACGGCTCAGATTAACGCCATTAAAAATCGCTACCATTTTCAACAGACTGCAATTACATGCAAACTGCGCATTTCAAATATAAAAATATTCCTACTGATCATGAAATGAGATTTAAACATGCAATGAAACAAAACGTTAGAAATATTCCGTGTTTTATTCCCTTTTCTTGCGAGGCAAGGGCAAGGCGGGCTCAGAGCAGACGCCAACAAGACTAATGGAGGAGGCGAGGACGGTTGGAAGTTTGAAGTGTACCAAGTCAAGCAACTCGTGCACAATATTGCAGCTTCAGTGCTACACTGGCTTAACTGTCCTGCAGTTGTCAAACTGCTCTGAAATATCTGTCAATTGTCGTCGCCTTATACTATGTCCCAATAGTTGACATGAGCAGTTTCATATACTATACACATTGTAATGTGTATCTCATATTGTCGCTTAGAAAAACAACACACAGACAGCCACTGCAATCTAGTGTGTTATGTTCCTATCTTGAAGACAGAGACTGGCTGGTGTGGTTAGTGTCTGCATTCGCCAGTCCCTTGGCGAGGAAGACAGAGACTGGCTGGTGTGGTTAGTGTCTGCATTCGCCAGTCCCTTGGCGAGGAAGACAGAGACTGGCTGGTGTGGTTAGTGTCTGCATTCGCCAGTCCCTTGGCGAGGAAGACAGAGACTGGCTGGTGTGGTTAGTGTCTGCATTCGCCAGTCCCTTGGCGAGGAAGACAGAGACTGGCTGGTGTGGTTAGTGTCTGCATTCGCCAGTCCCTTGGCGAGGAAGACAGAGACTGGCTGGTGTGGTTAGTGTCTGCATTCGCCAGTCCCTTGGCGAGGAAGACAGAGACTGGCTGGTGTGGTTAGTGTCTGCATTCGCCAGTCCCTTGGCGAGGAAGACAGAGACTGGCTGGTGTGGTTAGTGTCTGCATTCGCCAGTCCCTTGGCGAGGAAGACAGAGACTGGCTGGTGTGGTTAGTGTCTGCATTCGCCAGTCCCTTGGCGAGGAAGACAGAGACTGGCTGGTGTGGTTAGTGTCTGCATTCGCCAGTCCCTTGGCGAGGAAGACAGAGAATGGCTGGTGTGGTTAGTGTCTGCATTCGCCAGTCCCTTGGCGAGCCACAGTCAACTAGAAGATGGTTTATTGTAGTAGTTGACCCCATACAACAGACTTGTAGAGCAAGTCACAGATTGCCCCGCAGACGTGCTTCAGTGTCCATCCACCAAAATACATTCTTTATTATTCCCGGTGTTTGTAAAGTTCACTACACTTCAGTGTCCATCCACCAAAATACATTCTTTATTATTCCTGGTGTTTGTAAAGTTCACTACACTTCAGTGTCCATCCACCAAAATACATTCTTTATTATTCCTGGTGTTTGTAAAGTTCACTACACTTCAGTGTCCCATCCACCAAAATACATTCTTTATTATTCCCGGTGTTTGTAAAGTTCACTACACTTCAGTGTCCATCCACCAAAATACATTCTTTATTATTCCCGGTGTTTGTAAAGTTCACTACACTTCAGTGTCCATCCACCAAAATACATTCTTTATTATTCCCGGTGTTTGTAAAGTTCACTACACTTCAGTGTCCATCCACCAAAATACATTCTTTATTATTCCCGGTGTTTGTAAAGTTCACTACACTTCAGTGTCCATCCCCAAAATACATTCTTTATTATTCCTGGTCTTTGTAAAGTTCACTACACTTCAGTGTCCATCCACCAAAATACATTCTTTATTATTCCCGGTGTTTGTAAAGTTCACTACACTTCAGTGTCCATCCACCAAAATACATTCTTTATTATTCCCGGTGTTTGTAAAGTTCACTACACTTCAGTGTCCATCCACCAAAATACATTCTTTATTATTCCTGGTGTTTGTAAAGTTCACTACACTTCAGTGTCCATCCACCAAAATACATTCTTTATTATTCCCGGTGTTTGTAAAGTTCACTACACTTTAGTGTCCATCCACCAAAATACATTCTTTATTATTCCTGGTGTTTGTAAAGTTCACTACACTTCAGTGTCCATCCACCAAAATACATTCTTTATTATTCCTGGTGTTTGTAAAGTTCACTACACTTCAGTGTCCATCCACCAAAATACATTCTTTATTATTCCTGGTGTTTGTAAAGTTCACTACACTTCAGTGTCCATCCACCAAAATACATTCTTTATTATTCCTGGTCTTTGTAAAGTTCACTACACTTCAGTGTCCATCCACCAAAATACATTCTTTATTATTCCTGGTGTTTGTAAAGTTCACTACACTTCAGTGTCCATCCACCAAAATACATTCTTTATTATTCCTGGTGTTTGTAAAGTTCACTACACTTCAGTGTCCATCCACCAAAATACATTCTTTATTATTCCTGGTGTTTGTAAAGTTCACTACACTTCAGTGTCCATCCACCAAAATACATTCTTTATTATTCCCGGTGTTTGTAAAGTCCACTACACTTCAGTGTCCATCCACCAGAATACATTCTTTATTATTCCCGGTGTTTGTAAAGTTCACTACACTTTGTAAGACGGAAAACTTACTCTCCAACAAACAGTTGTTTACATATTCAATCATCGTGTGCCATGCCGATGGTCACGATTCGCCATTTCACTCCTCTAATTTCTCTAACCAGTGTACAATTTTCATTTGTTTCTTGTGGGACTTGGTCATTGGTTTTTCTGTCTTTGCATTTTCCTAAGAAACCACATTTCCGCAGCCATCAGATATTTTTCAGCTTGTCTGCAAATTGTCCACGCTTCACATCCATACAAAAGTACAGGTTCTATGTAGCACCTCAACACGCTTTTTCTCGTTGCAATTGACATCTTTTTATTGGTCAGTATGTTTTTCATCTTGCAAAAGGCTACCATCGCCATGGCGATTCTTGTTCTAATCTCTTCAAGGCATCTCCATTTAGATGTTAGGACTGTTCCGAGATAATTAAACCGGTGTGTAACAACTGCATCTACTAAATGTTGCAGATCCTGCTCATTGTCTGCAATCAATACTGTATCATCCGCATATCTAATGTTATTGACATTACGTGCCCCTATGATGATTCCTTTCATAACTGCTACATTTCTGAAATTATCTCTTAATAGGCTTATATTGACCTACTTCATTGTCAATCATTATGGCAGCTTGTTGTTTCCAATATATGTTTTTTTTTACAAGTCTAATGTCTTTCCCATCAATGTGTAGATCTGCAAGCATATCTACCATGTCGACATGTCTTACTCCATCAAAAGCCTTTGTGTAGTCAATAAAGCAAAGATATAGAATGTAGGTCTTTGTTCAATTACTGTTCTCAGCATACACAGCATAAATTGTACCCTTGCCTTCTACAAACCCACATTGATCTTCTCCTATTTTTGGTTGTATTTTCTTCCTAACTCTTTGCATGATAATTCTAAGCAAAATCTTCGTGATGTGGCTCATTATACTAATTGTTCGATGTTGATCACATTCCAAGGCTCCTGATTTCTTTGGGATTGCAATAAATATAGAATTACATAATTCAGGAGGTATATCTCCAGTATCATATATTGTGTTCAGCAGTCTAGTGACTTGATCTATTCCATATTCTTCTAAGGCATTGATCATTTCTGTTGTGATGTTGTCTGAACCAGGGGTCTTGCCAATTTTCATATGGTTAAGAGCATTCTGAACCTCCATCTTCAAAATTGATGATCCTTCATTATTATTCGAATATCATACTGTTCTCTATTATCATCATAATGATTTTTCACATAATCGGACCACACATGTAAAATTTGATCTTTTTTAGTATGATTTTTCCATCTTTTAATATTAGGCAGCCTGTTAATGTATGTGTTCTTTTATTAGTAAGTCCTGAATTCTTTTGTGCATTAATTTGGTATTTTTACTGTAGTGTTGTTTTTCAATTTCTATGCAATTTTTCTCGAGCCATGCTTCTTTTGCCTCCTTACATAATGTTCTGACTTTCTGTGAATCTCTTCATATTTGTCAGGATTCTTTATTTTGTGTCTTCGTGTTTCCATTCGTTGTAAAATTTCTTCAGTCATCCATTTCTTACGACCCAACTTTCTTTAATTTTGGAATAGTTATTTCTGCAGCCAAACTGATTGAATTCTTCAACATTTCCTATTGATCAACCACATTTTGAAATAGGATCTCTAGATAGACAATATATCAAATATGTTCTTTACTGTCTATGTTAAAATTGTCTTGTATTTCCTTGTCATTTTTCAATGTACTCATATCATATTTACTGTTTCCTGGTGTATACTTGATTTCTTTAACTTTACCTTCAATTGTCCTGTAATCAATCTGTGATCACTGTAACAATCTGTATTGGGAACTGTTTTTGCAATTTTTAACGCATTTCAAAACCTTCTGCCAATCAGGATGTAATCAGTCTGGTTTCTAATCCTGCTGTCAGGACTCCTCCATGTCCATAATCTTCTAGGATGTTGCTTAAACCAGGTGTTTCCAACAATTCATTTCCTGCTCTTTTGCCCATTCTACAAGTATATATCCTCTTTCATTTTGTTCTCCCAAACCATGTTTGCCTGCTGTGCATCCATCGCCTTGATTTCTCACTTTCGCATTGAAATCACCCATTATGATATTTATTTCTGAATTTTTACATTTCTTCAAACCATTCTCCATGTCATTATAAAATTCCTCTATACTATCGTCACTGCTTTCTCCTGTTGGGGCATATATTTGAATGACGTTTATGTTAAAAGGTCTGTCAATTAATTTTACCAATAGAATCCGGTTTGACACTGCCCAATAACCTTTAATAGATTTTGATGTTTGCAGATCCAAAATAATTGCTACACCTCTTTGCCTTTCTTCTCCCCCCCCCCCCCCTCCCCCCCAAAAATAAATAATCTTAAAATCCTCCCCTTTCTTTATCCCTGTTTCTTTCCATCTCGCCTCACACATTCCTAATATATTAATATTCTCTTTTCCCATTTCTTGTTTGATGCTATCCAATTTTCCATCTTTGCAACCCTTTACAGGGCAGACGCTTGTCCGTTTTGTAGCCCTGAATGGGCAAGATTTTTTCAGGTTCTGTAAAATTTCGGGTCGCGTTAGTAAAAACATCACAAATAAGGTGTTAGTCAACCGATTTTAGTTAAATAAACAACACAATGAAGGGAAAAGCATGCAGAATATGTTACTCACGTGATTGTTGCCGGTAATCCATATATGAACACAAATATTTACGAAATACGGCATGTTGTTTGTGATTTTCCGTCATCTATACGGCAATTTACAAACACATTTTCAGAATCATAATCACTTTCTTTAAAGTCCGACTCAGAATGCTAATGCAAAGTAACGCTTTGCACTGATATCTAGCTCCGATTAATAGTCAACTTCGTGCCCTTTAATGTCATTTAAAATGAACCTAGCGAAATCTCGGCTATCACTTGAAGAATCGCCGAAATCCATTTTGAAAAACAGCGTAAAAATCCCGAAAACTATCAAAAATTGTCCTTAAAAGTCCGTTCAAGTTCATACTATCGCGTTTACAAATGGCGGCCACGTTGTCAAGCTGTCGGCGAAAGCGAAAGGAGACGTCGGAAGTGTCGGAAAGCCGAGAGATCGCGATTTTACAATGCATAATAGTATCAGCCGGAATCGGACGCTACGATCGTTTTATGGCATCGGCCGGAATCGGACGCTGTGACCTGTAAAGGGTTAAAGTTTGAACATTCCATCTCGCTAATTTCAGTTGTGCTGTCCTTTTCTTATAACGTTCTGTGATTCGATGAATCATAATAAACTAGGCAACATTAAAGAAGGGTTTCTTTGTCGTTGCTTTCCTTCATGGCAATGAACATACTGGTCAGAGACCATTGCCACTGTCCCGTTTATATATATGAATATCCATCCATCATATGCCATGCCGATAAGCTTGGGTGGTCATGTTTTGCCTTCTCAATCAATCACCAGAATCGTGGATCAGCTCTGTGTTTCTGTCTCGACCATGCCATGTGGCCAAGCCATCCGGTATTTACTTCTCGGTCTTCCCCTGGTCTCCTTCCTTCGAACTTGCGAGTTGTCACCAAGTTCTCCAAGTCATTTCTTCTCATAACATGCCCAAAACATTTTGACTGTCTACATCTAATGTCTCTAGTCAGTTTACGATCTTATTTTGTTTCTTGAAGGACTTGTTCATTGATTTTTCTGACTGTCCATGGTATTCTTTGGATTTTCCTCAGAAATCACATTTCCACAACCATCAGATGTTTTTCAGCTTGTCTGCTTATTGTCCACGCTTCACATCCATACAAAAGTACAGGGTTCTACGTAGCACTTCAACACTTTCTCGTTTCAATTTATATCTTTTTATTGGTCTGTATGTTTTTCATCTTCCAAAAGGCTACCTACGCAATGGCAATATATATATATATATATATATATATATATATATATATATATATATATATATATATATATATATATATATATATATATGACTGCAGATAGGTCACACATTGAGTGTTTGTGACGTATGATGGTGGAAATTATTATATGATCACATGCATCCACTGTGGACGAACATTTACAGTGCGAATTGGCCTTATCAGTCACATTCGCTACCACCATGGATTGTAGTTATGATGTCTTTTTGAAGCACAATGTAACAAACTATCGTCTGTCAAGCCGGCAAGGGGCCAGTAGTATATATAATATGACTGAAACCTTCACGTCTTGACAGCACACAGCTTGGGCTGAATTTAGAGACCCTTTATTGTCCATGCAGCATGATTCCTCTCTCGGCCTGCCTTGTTTACTCCAGAGGAAAGATAACACCAACACATCTGGAACAAGAAAAGCTGCAGAAGCTGCCGGATCAGCAAAGCAATACTCAACTGTCCGCCTGTCGGAGCTTCCATCCCAGACCAGTTGCCAACTAAGGCTTAGGGCCTGGTATGCCCTGCCATGACAGCTAGTCATTAGGCTGCATTTCCTCGCATTAGGATAAGGCTTATAGCCTTCCAATTGCGTTGCTCTGCCTGACGTCGTTGGCATAGTGTGGGGTGTTGGGTTTATAGATATATGAAACTACACAGTATACCACAACTAGCAATGATATACAGACTAAATGGAACCAGAAGACGATGCTGACCATGTAAACGATGGACGGAGGGAATATGACCGAGTCCATGGGAATCTCGCCACATGAAGCCACCTATAAACAGGCACTCTCCCGCTGTTCATGCTTCACCTTGACTCCACAAGGTACAAGAGGAACAAGATGAGATGAAAACCCTCAGGCAAGAGAAACGACACAAGCTTGATGCATATCTACTTAGTTTACAACCCCGAGGCAAGAGAAACGACACAAGCTTGATGCATATCTACTTAGTTTACAACCCCGAGGCAAGAGAAACGACACAAGCTTGATGCATATCTACTTAGTTTACAACCCCGAGGCAAGAGAAACGACACAAGCTTGATGCATATCTACTTAGTTTACAACCCCGAGGCAAGAGAAACGACACAAGCTTGATGCATATCTACTTAGTTTACAACCCCGAGGCAAGAGAAACGACACAAGCTTGATGCATATCTACTTAGTTTACAACCCCGAGGCAAGAGAAACGACACAAGCTTGATGCATATCTACTTAGTTTACAACCCCCAGACAAGAGAAATGACACAAGCTTGATGCATATCTACTTAGTTTACAACCCCGAGGCAAGAGAAACGACACAAGCTTGATGCATATCTACTTAGTTTACAATCCCCAGACAAGAGAAATGACACAGGCTTGGTGTATATCTACAAGAAAAAACATGGCTAATAACAAGTGTCAGACCATTATCTAATATTACTGTGTCGTGTAGTTTTGATGCTCGCATGTTTGCCCATGCCTTTATAATGCATATCTTTTATATTGTTGCTGTTCTTTGTTAGCCTTGAATGATGTGTGAATGAAATAATGTATGAAAGAGAGTGATAGAAGGGTAGAATGTTAGACGGGCCTGCGTGCCCAATTCTTAACCCTTTGAAAATAAAGTTTGTTCGTTCGTTCTATTATTTACAACCCCCAGATAAAAGAAATGCCCTATACTTAGTGTATACCTATTATTTAGTTTACAATTCTGAGGCAAGAGAAATGAGACAGGCTTGGTGTATATCTATTGATAAGTTTACAATCCCCAGAGAAAATTTATATTTTTGATTTCAATATCCTGTTTGTTTAACCTTCTTGAGTTATAATTGGGATATATATTATAATATGTTGTACATAGTTTAGCATTCTTTTGGTGTATAATATTTCACTGAAATTGTTTGTCAAAATATATTGGTGTATAATGCATGTATAATAAGAGCCTATCATATAAT
Source organism: Cepaea nemoralis (assembly GCA_014155875.1). Lineage (NCBI taxonomy): Eukaryota > Metazoa > Mollusca > Gastropoda > Stylommatophora > Helicidae > Cepaea > Cepaea nemoralis. Next base: position 445,668 of record JACEFZ010016903.1, on the reverse strand, counting down.
TGTGAATATATATACTCATTCTTATATCATTTAACATGGATATCATTTTTAAACATATGTTATTTAATTTGTAAAGAGGAATGTCCTGTACTTGGTGTATGTTTATTGTTTACAAGCCCCAGGCAGGGGACATGAATGAGAGAGAGGAAGGACAACTGCGGGGAGGGGGGGGGGGGAGATGTTTAGTGGCAGTTGTAAGCCCTGGTAGCAGACGACAATACAATATTGATTACAATATTGATGACAGCCATGGCACAATCACCATCTTGTTAGTTATGGTCATATTATTGGACAGAGCTGCTTTATACATCATCATACCATAATATAACACACACACACACACATATATATATATATAATTTATAACTAAGAAGGGAAGAGCTGAACAAGATAGTGATCAAACAATTAGACTAAAGTATTATTATTGTGTCTGCCACAGTGATACAGTTAGCTGCAAGCACAAGAACAAGACAAATACAAGATTCTCCCCCCCCCCCCCCCCCCCCCCCCCAGTGCACCCCTGCTGTGGCCGCCATGTCCACGTTAAAAAGACAATCAGTAAATTAAAATAGACGAGGAGAGAGCACAGCAAACACACAAGGCCGTCCCTTACCTCGCCCGTGAAGTCCTGCCTGCCGTTGGGTGTGTGTTCCGGTTGAAAATATAACTTGATACTTGCCAACAACTGGCTGGTGGCCTGGTCCTCCCACAACAGTTCAATCTCCCCGATACAAACCGACATTTCTGGCAATATTTTCAAGAAGAAGAAATCTCCCAGCGCCAAGGTCTGGCTCCAGCCGTCGGCCGTGTATTCAAAACACTTATAAAACACATAATTGTTGTGGCGAAGGCAGGGCGGCCCGTCAAATTGACAGAAAGACATTTCAAATTGACTTGACAATCGACAACGGCATCACCAGCACACACAGGTCAACGCCAGCATGCGCACACAATGATGCGATCATCTAGGTCAATAGCAACACATCCAGCACACTACACTACACTACACCAGCTGTACTACACAATTAGCCTGACCAGAGAAACAAATCACCGACAACTGAGCCGGCGGACATTGATATCCGTCTTGTGAAATAGTTGAGGCGTGTACACAGAGAGAGGCAGGGGAAGATGTGGCTTGACAAGGCAGACTTCTATAAGTTTCTTCTTATCTATCTCCTCCCTCTCCCGCCCGCCCTCCGCTCTCATTACACTGACGTCACTCTATTATCATAATCCAATTATGGCTTTCTCTTCTCAGCCATCATTTTCATTTCTAACGGCACATTTTTGTGACAAATATTTCCAGTTTACTCCATTTATTTGTGATTTATTTAATCGTGTCTGTTGTCAAACAGTTGATTGTTCTCTCACAGCTTGTCGTCGCTATTTTTTGTTCCGTTTCGTCCGCGGCAGGTTTTTCTGTTACTGACGTCTATTGCCATTCAATGCTTAAAATCTAGATCTGGATGTTTTTGCCTGCTTCTAGATGTAATTGTTTGACATTTTGATGTTAGATGTAAATCTATATGTTTTTCTTTTGCAGTTAGATACTTTATAATATTTTTTCTTTTCTTTCGGTGTCATTTAATTATGACTGTATAAATATGTATTACCCATGTTTTGTTTGGCCTGGGCGCGAGTAAATTATGGTAACTGTCATGATTTAAACTTTGAACTGACTTGGGGCAGCTAGAGCTACGAGTTCGTGCTTTGTGCGACGCTTTCAGCGCTGCGGAAAGAGACCGAGCCATATGGGATAAAAACCCGGTGCAGTGAAGTCGACCCTGTCGACTTTTAATCGACTTTTTTTTAACCGACTTGGGTCAACGCTGAACAATCTGGCAGGCCCCCGATATTGATTGAAAGCGCGCGTTAAATCATAGTAACATTATTTGAACTGTAAACTCATCCCAGTGCTGATTGATATAGTGACTACAGATTACTCACAGGAACATTGAGGATAAATTTGAAGAAAGTCAAGTATATAACAGGAAACACTAAATATGATTTGTGTACATTGAGTAATGACAAGAAAATACAAAGCAAATTCAACATAGAAGTACAGAACAGATTTGAAATATTGTCTGATCTAGAGATATTATTCCAGGATGTGGATGATCAATGGGAAACGTTGGAGAATTCAATCAATGTGGCTGCAGAAACAACTATTCCAAAATTAAAGAAGGTGGGTCGTAAGAAATGGATGACTGAAGAAATTTTACACCTCATGGAAACAAGAAGACTCAACAAAAATAATTCTGTCAAATATGAAGAAATTCACAGACAAGTCAGAATATTATGTAAGGAGGCAAAAGAAGCATGGCTGGAGGAAAAGTGCTTAGAAATTGAAAACCAACACAACAGTCAAAATACCAAATTAGTGCACAAAAGAATTCAGGAACTTACTAATAAAAGAACAAGTACATCAACAGGCTGTCTAAAAACTAAAGATGGCAAAATCATAATAGAAAAAGACCAGATTCTACATGTATGGACAGATTATGTGAAACACCTTTATGATGATAACAGAGACGAACAGTATGATATTAGATTTAATCATGAAGGACCGCCAATTTTGGAGATGGAGGTTCGAAATGTTCTTAAGCATATGAAAGCTGGCAAGGCCCCCGGTGCAGATAACATCACAACAGAAATGATTAAAGCTTTAGAAGAATTTGGACTAGAGCAAGTCACCAGACTGATGAACACATTATATGATACTGGAGATATACCTCCTGAATTATGTAACTCTGTATTTATTGCAATCCCAAAGAAATCAGGAACCTTGGAATGTGATCAACATAGAACAATTAGTATAATGAGTCACATCACAAAGATTTTGCTAAGAATTATCATGCAAAGAGTGAGGAAGAAGATACAACCTGAAATAGGGGAAGAACAATGTGGGTTTGTAGAAGGAAAGGGTACAGTAAATGCTGTGTATATGCTGCGAACAGTTATTGAACGTGCTATAGAAGTAAACAAGGATATACATCTTTGCTTTATTGACTATACAAAGGCTTTTGATAGAGTTAGACATGTCAACATGGTGGATATGCTTGCAGATCTACAAATTGATGGGAAAGACATTAGACTTATAAAAAATATATTGGAAACAACAAGCTGCAATAAGGATTGATAATGAAGTGGGACAGTATCAGCCAATTAAAAGAGGTGTTAGGCGGGGATGTGTGATGTCTCCAGATCTTTTTTCCCTATACAGTGAAAATATTTTCAGAAATGTAGAGGATATAAATGGAATCAGCATTGGAGGACGAAACATCAATAACATTAGATATGCAGATGATACAGTATTAATTGCAGACAATGCGCAGGACCTGCAACAATTAGTAGATGCGGTTGTTGTACACAGTGAGCAACTGGGGTTAGAATTAAATTGTAAAAAGACTCAGGTTATGGTCGTCACTAGGAAGGAAGAAGTGCCACAATGTAATATACAAGTAAATGGAAATATTCTTCAACAAGTGAATCGGTACAATTATCTTGGAACAGTCATAACATCTGATGGGAGATGCCTTGAAGAGATTAGAACAAGAATCGCCATGGCGAAAGTAGCCTTTAGCAAGATGAAAAACATTCTGACCAATAAAAAGATGTCAATTGAAACGAGAAAAAGAGTGTTGAGGGGATACATAGAGCCTGTTCTTTTGTATGGATGTGAAACTTGGACAATGGGCAGTCAAGCTGAAAAACATCTGATGGCTGCAGAAATGTGGTTTCTGAGGAAAATGCAAAGAATACCATGGACAGACAGAAAAACCAATGACCAAGTACTAAAGGAGACAAATGAACATCGTAAACTGATTAGAGAAATTAAAGGTAGACAGTCAAAATTTTTTGGACATGTTATGAGAAGAAATGGATTGGAGAACTTGGTGACAACTGGCAAAATCGAAGGAAACAGACCAAGAGGCAGACCGAGAGGAAAATACCTGGATGGCTTGGCCACATGGCGTGGACGAGACAGGAACACTGAGCTGATCCACGACACTGGTGATCGAGTGAAATGGCGAGTCATGACCGCCCACGCTTTCCGGCATGGCACATGATTGATTGATTGAAACTCATTAGTTGGGAATTATTGCTGTGGTGCCGACTTTGTGATTCTTTTTCATGTGATGTTTTTTATAATTGCTCACCTTCATATGTGTCTTCCACTTTGAACAAATCTTTCAACATGCCAAAAGATATCCTATTGTGGATGCTGATTGTTGTGTCTCTCTCAGCAGATACAGGATTGTCAGATTACCGTGATCCCCCCCAAAAAAGCCAAGTCACGAAATTAAAAGGCCAAACATTGCCTAGTAAAAAGATATATTAAAAATATACCTACATCACTTGAAAACCTCTTCTTCAAATAAGTAGTCCTCTTCATTGTTGAGAAATTCAATACAGGAGTTGAGTTGAGTTAAGAACCGACATCACTGCACTCAGGACATTCCCATACGTGCTCCGTCCCCTCGTTCAACAGCCAGCGAAGAGTCACCTACTAATCGTTCCCACCGCTATCTGATTAAAAATTCTCCTGGTCTTCCCTCTCAGTTTTGAGATTCTTCCAGAACCTCTGCCGATTCCCCGCAATCTCATTCTTTCCACATATGGGTTCTCAGTCTGTTCCTCCCCCCTGTCCATAGGCACAATTTCACCAAGAGAAATTGCTTCCCTGCTAGCCTATCAGCCTGTTCATTCCCTCGTACACTCGCATGGCCAGGGCACAATATGCATACAATTCTCACGATATGTGACCTCTTAAGCGACGAGAGCCATTCCACACGAAACATTCCTTTCTCCACCTTGCTAATCATACTCTTTGAATCCGTAATGAATACAACCTGTGTTGCAGTAGTCTCCTCTAGCCACCGGAATGCCGCTGTTACTGCCTCCACCTCCATTCTCATGCTGGAGGTCGTAGTCTCATATGCAAGACTCTCCTTTTTCAAGACTCGCCCATTAGCATTTGCAATAAAGCCCCAGCCACAACGTCTGTTTCTCGCCACTGACCCATCGGTGTAGATGACTATGTCACCTTGATGTGTGTTGCTCTGGATCAGCTGTTGCACTTCAAACTCAGTGCGGCCCGCTGCCCATTCTCTGCACTCACGACCCAGTGTTATTATTACATTTTACCAGTCCGTCATTGTCATGAAATGCAGCCTTTACTTCCCAGAACAATTTTCGGTTCACTTTTGATGGGCCATGTAGACTTACAGAAAGTTACAGAAGAACAAATGCTATTCTTATAATAAAGAACAATCAGACCTGCACACATAGAGGCATAAAAGGTAGCAAAGGAACCCATTCAACTGTGAAGTGTCAGAACAGAGGGCTGCTGACTACTAAAATAGGAGGGTGGGAATTGCAATAAACCCAGAATGAAATCACACAGACAGTCCTACTAGGGTTGTGAACCAGCCAGTCCAGCTTAAATGTGTTACATGTCAAACTGATAATAACACCCACTGGAGGGCAGACTGTGAAACTGATCTGGGGCTGGCCACTCAAAATCGCCCAGGTGTGACGCTATGGTGATGGTTTGTGGTTCAGAAAGAATTTACGACTGGACCAACTGGGAGATAATGTGTCTGCCCTGTAGGAATGTGTGAAACAGATCTGACAGAGGCAATTAACACTGGGCCTGTGGACTTTGTACCAGACAGAGAGGAGAAAGGTGTGATGGCCAGTTTTGAAGTGAGAATTGCAATTAACGCCAGGGGAAGATAAGAAGAATTTATGACTGGAATTTCTGGGAGATAATAGGTCTACCGGACTCAGTATATATATTAGGCTGTTAGTCCTGGTCGGGTTAGATACGAAATCAGTGGAAACAGGTAGGCAGCCAATTCAATGTCTGTAGTCTTATGTCTGCTAGATTTCACTAGGAAAGTTATTTCTTAGTAACTAGTCAAGTCTTTTAGATGTATGTACTGATTTTCAGTCTATATCTGACCTAGGTGACTTCAAGAATTATCATTGCTTCAGGTTACTTGAGTGTATATCCTATTGCTATAAGGGTTATTCTTACTATACAAGTATATACCTTTTGGGAGACAGACTTTTGACTTTCACTTATCATGTTAGATGTCTGTTACTCTATGGAAACTTAGTTTCTCAGTCGTGGTAGATGCTGTTAGTTCTTTGTAAACTAGCCTAGTTGCCTGTTGGTGTGTGCATTTGTTGTACAGAATATAGTCAACTGACTACTTCCTTAATTCTTACCACAGCAGTGGCTAAGTAGGGACTGCTCTGAGTATTGTTTCTATGTCTAATATTTATGTAAACAATATTGTTACTAACTTTGCATAATGCTATTATGTTAAAGTATTGGAAGGTTTGATATATTTGAATTGCCGTATGCATCAGTGTTGTTATACTCTGGATATGCACTTGGCAAACATTTATTTAGTCTGTAATGTATATGGAAACTATGTTTCCCAGTTTGTTGTAGATAAGGATATTACTTACTTTTTTGCATTATACAATGTAGGTAAGAATAGCCTTATATGCCATTTTGTATTCGCATACCTTAGGTTTGTTTGCTGTGATTTGTTATATTGTAACTCACTAAGAATAAATTGGTGTTATGCTATTGTGTGCGCATTGGCACATTGGTCATCGATTGTCTTGGAAGCAGAGGTGTAATGGTACAGACATTACCCACAATTGGTATAGGGTATATGGTGCTAAACTTTTTCAGTGTATTGTGTGCGTGCGTTTACGGTAATTCACGAAAACCTGGCACAGGTACTGGTCACTGCTTGTAAGCCCGGATGATCAGGAACTATTATGATACCATTACCGACCCTGTGAGCTGCTAAACCAACTTTGGAACGGAGTGGCTGTACGACTCAGAATGTCGGTATTAGCGACATGGACATGGGACGGCAGAAATGTAATAATTACAGGCGTGTGAGACAATTGAAAAGCCCGTCCCAGACTAAGACAGTAAGGAGGGAGGAGGATGGTGAACGCAGTAGAGCTGGAAGATAAACTTGGTCGGACTGGCCATTGTATATATGTGTGCTAGGATATGTTTTACTTAGGATTGCACTGATGTAGAACTAGATATAACACATTCTTGACTTTCTTTCAAGCTCTCCCAAAGAGCACCTATGTTTAGATCTCAACTGGAGACGACTAGGTAGTGCCAGGACTGACAGGAGTCAGAATACCAGCAAGCTGTTTTGTTTCTACTGGAGAGAGGGGATCTGGACCACAGATCCAGATAGTTCAAGTAACAGTAAAGTTATGTAATGTTTCTCATCACAATATGTTATATGAATTCATCACCATCATATTGAAAACCATCAGATGTCTCTGATTATGATTAGTAAATAAATGTTGTAGTATTGTAACTCATAGTTCTGTCATTATATTTTTTCCAATTGTGCATACGTGTTGTGTGTGTACTTTGGTGGTGGTTCACTTAAACACCAAGGAAGGGAGCAGTCAAGGAGAAAAACCTGTACTGGGATAGTTGTTAATTACACTTCAATTTAGACTTAAAAATCTATCCTAGCTAACCTTCTCTTTCCTATTCATTGGCGAATATTCAGCACAGTTCATTTCAATTTTGTAACGAGCCACTTGGAGCTGTACGTTGGATATTCAGGGCTTAATCTATAGTTCAGCCATTTAGATTTTGTCCCTAGTCAGTTTCTGACTATTTGGGGTTGCTAGCCAGTGAATAATACTTTCATCTAGGCGGTGGGCACCCCGACTTCTGACAGTCATGTCTTCCGGAACTTCCACCCACTCTCTTTCACTATTGATGGTCTCTAGATCACACACTTGACTTATAGAAAGTTCTGCCTGTGCCATCAAGGACCTGCCTCGTCTTAGTCTATGACCCTTAACCATATCCATTGCTGCATGCAGCGGGTGATTCCTGTCTGCGGCAATTCTCGGGTACCATTTGGCCTGAAGGATATAATTGGTGTGTCTTTTGTGCACCCCAGGATTAACCGCATGGCAGCATTCTGTATGCGCTCCAACCTTTCAAGCTGGCTCTTTGATACTGTCAGCAGCCCCGAACCATACTCAATGACAGAAATTATTAACTGCTGAAAGAGCCTGTACAGCATCCTCTGATCTACCCCGGTTGCTGCCATAGCCCTCAATGCATTAAATCCCCTACCAGCCTTCACCACCAAAACCTCTGCATGATCCTTAAAAGACTACAGTACAAGATTCATTAGAATATACAATTCCAGCTTTGAAATCATTCAACATTTTGGATGAAGGAACAAGTTCATTACAGCATTTGTTTGAAGATAATAGTTCTGCTCTAATTCTAATAACTGCTTCTAAGAGAGACAGCTGAAGTCTATTCCTTGCTTTGGTTTTTATGCATGTTAAAAGTGACAACATCCTCTCCACTGCAGCATTGCCAATGGGTGTTATTAAGCAAGTAAGAGCTAAAGAAGCAAGCTCTTTAAATTGGGGATGTTTCATGACTCCTTGCCAGAACTGCTCTGTATCTTTAGGCAGTCAATTTTCTTTAAATTGTTCTTTTTCCTTCCAATATATAAAAGGCAATTTTCTGTATTGCTCTTCAATAATAGTGTGATGGTTTTCTTCAGCCAAATTCAAAAAGGGCAATTTCGAAAATAGTGGTCTAGAAGCCTGGTTTAAGATTATTCCAGGGCTAAAATTGGTTAGATCTTTAAATATATTTCTTGCTGAAGGAAGCCGCTTTCTAACTTGATCAAGTGCTTCTTCTAGCATGGATAAGCATCTTTCTTTGAGATCTAAGACCTCTTGTTGGCAATTAATTTTCGTATCAGAACTTTTCTGAATGTAGTTATCACACTCTGACAGGAATTTGATGCCAAAATCAACATTAGAAATATCTTTTTTTCTTATTATTGGTATCATAAATCCTACTATTAAGACTCTTATAATGCAAAAATAGTTCTTCATGTAATTCGTGAGGATCTGCCTTACTTTTCTGAAAAAGGCTATTTAACCTTTCAAATTCCTGCACAATAGGGGTTGCAAAATGAAAATAAAGGTAGTTTCTTTGATCTAGAAGCATTTCCTTTATAAGTCGTGACTTAAATTTAGTGTCATAATTTGCTAATTCAGCAGAAATAAAATAAGCCTTGAGTTCTTCCCAGTTCATTAGAATGGTGAACATTACTTTTCCCCGGACAAGCCAGCGAGTAGAAGAAATTTCTTAAAAGGAAGTGGTGCAGTTCTAGCTTGTTGAAATTCTGTCGATGAGTTCATAATTTTGAATAAATCTTTAAATGCTTCTCGTCTTAGATTGCTATGTCTAAACCAATTTGGTATTTCTGTCAGCATAAATCCAATGTTTGAAGGTAGTTTTGATACTGCATATTTGATGCACAATGCTAATGAATGGCACATGAAGGAGATACATCTGTCATTCTGGACCAAACTGAATTGTTGCATCCAACTATACTGGAAGCACCATCGGATGCAAAACCAATGCAATTTTTTAATGATTGATTACATTTTTCAATTTCAGTGTTAATCAAATTAAATATAATCTCTCCTGTAGCCTCCTGAACTGCAATCAAACCTAGAAAACTAGTAGTAGTTTCATTTCTTTTATCGCTGAGGTATCTAACTAAAATGCACAAATACTTTTGGGTCGAGACATCAGTGGACTCATCAATGATGAGTGCATACTTCTTGTTTTACAGATCTAGAATTAGATCAGATCTTAAAGACGGTGAAATAACATTTTTTATTAGTGATATGCACTTCGTTCGGTGCAATTTTATCTGACTGAGTGCTGCCACATCCATGGGCTACCATTATTTCACCTAAGTGACCGATGGTGCGTATGGCACTATGGCAGGCCATGCTAACAGCAATTTGTAACTCTGCTAATTTGACTTTATCATCAGTTTTCTTGCTTATTGAAAATGCTTTTTGTGAAGAAGATGGCGCGCTCCGCTTGTGTTTTCCTGTTGTTGCATGATTTGCGAGATTTGAACATCTTGGAACAATATTGCAATGGCACAATTTGCAATATTTGTTCAGAACCGTCAGTGGATTTCTTGAGCCACACAAATGTCTTTTCCCATTGATCATTATATTTCCGATTAGTATCATAAGATGGTTTCCACTTTGGCATGATAATAGGCTCAATAATAAGAAATACATGCGACTTGGGGTGAAGGTATAAATTAGTATAATGAATTTGAAAACTGAACTAAACAGTAAGGTGGGTGGCTGCGCAATGCGTCAGTGCACATAAAACAGGAACAGGCACAAGTACAGTACGAAAACCATACGTGTTTAATACAACAAGTAACGTTTTTTTTTTAAATTTCAATGTTTTAAAAACAATTTTAAACGTTTTAAATTTTAAAAAGCCAAGAAAACAGCCAAAAGACCAAGCTGATTTTCTGACGCCAAACCTGTTTTTAAAAAGTCAAGAAAGAAGAAAGCCAAAACGCCAAACTGATTTTTTTACGCCAAACCTGTTTTAATAAAGCCAAATTTGTCAAATGTGGCGTCAAAAAAGCCAATCTGGTCACCCTGAGCAGATATCTTAATGTGGGTGCTCTCTCTCTCTCTCTTATAACAGTGACAAAGGAAGTAACTAGAGTCGAGTTGGTACAAAGTTTTATATTTTATTCTCAAGACGACAGGCCGCGTCTTCTCAGCTGGGCTATCGGATGTTTACTGCCTATAACAACATCATACGTCACGATTGAGCATCTCCCCCCCATTTCAGTCTCAATGCTCAATCGTGCTGTATCGGAGTTTTCCAATAGACCCCAATTATACCTACACTGTTACACCTCCCCATGTTTAATAAAGAATTTTCCTTATAAAGGAAAAATCTTTACTCTAAATCCCCATACTCCATTCCCTCTTTGTCTTCTAACTTATGCTAAAACCAAGTTTGAGTAAATAATACATCTTTTACTCTTCTCTCAGTGACATGGTCTGCCAACAACCTCCCCATATACTTCTGTATACTTCTTCTTCGCCTTTTATTTATATAATACCACGGTTAATCCAACCAGTCCTTCTTTCCTTTTTCATTTCCCCAACATTTTACAGTCAACTACATAACCTCCCCATGTTATTCTTCATTTCTGGTTCTCTCTGGTTACCTATATCAAATATACATATTATAAAAACAGCTCATAAAATTTCTCATTCTTCCAAACCCCAGGACGTACAAAAACAAAGTAGTTAGAAAAAGTAAAGAAGTGGTGCGCACCAAATAAAGAATAGTAAAGAATGAATACACGACATGACCACATGGACATATAGTAAATGTACATTTAAGACATTCACCCTTTACCTCCCTTGCCAATAAAAAAATTTTGTAAAATAATTTTTTAAAACACCTTTAAGAAATATATTATTGTTCGTTATAAAACAATTTGGCATAAGTTTTCATAAACCTTTTATATTTCACATTGACATTGCCAACCACAATTCCGTTCCTCTTCCGTTATCTCACCTTTTACCATGATCCCATGTTCATATTTTATGAACACCTTAAATATAATTAAAGCTGGTATTTCACAGCACCTATATCTTTCCCCCGTACAACCCATCCTGTTATTTTATAAATAAAGTGACGTGTGTGCAGACCCTGGATACGTCTATCCATTCGTGCATACACGTTCACCAACTATGGTTTCCCACTAGTTAATGAATGCATAGTTTCCCCTTACCTTATATCAGTGGACAAATTAGTTTTTTATCAACTCTTTTCTTAACGAAAAACCTTTAGCAAAACCTCCTTCATTTGAAACTTAAACTTACTTAACTAACTTTACAAGCATTTAACTCAATATACCAAATCATTCATGTAATCGAAATAAAATGAACACAACCTCCAAATTAATCTAGAAGAAAAAAAACACATTTTAAAATGACATAACATATCCTATTCTACCTATCACTATTGGACACTTTTACGGACCAATAGTTCTTGTCAACTCAAATGCTATGAACACAATCACCCTACTCTAAACCAATTACTCAAACAATAACAATCATATTTCAAGACCAAATCAAGAAAACAAAATGAGGTATTACAACTTAGGCTCAATAAAACAACCAAACAACATCCCTCATTTTCTAGTAGTAACTCAAGCATAAAAACATTTCCTATATGACTCATAACTCATAAAACTTAGATTTCATAAACACCGTTTTCAACACAATTTTAACTCTCTTAAAATTACTACCAGCATTAGGCTCTCATAAATGACGCATATCCAGTATTTATATGACCGAGAAGACTAAACCTCCTATCTATATATCTGTTAATTACAGATCAATTATGAACATATCTGTTCTATCTACACAAACAAATTAATAATCAACAACCACCATATTATTTATTATCTCCTAACATCACATGACATCCTGAATAAGCTCTTAAGTAAGCACTGTAACCTATATCCAACATTAACTCAATGTAGCCATCCTCTACTTATCAACGTACTTGTGATCTGTCCTGTCTATTATTATTATAACTTGTTAACCCCTATCTTTAAACATGGCACTTCTAACATCAATAAAAAAATACATTCACCCACTGTACTAACATCTCAAGACCACTTTTTCCACCGTTTCGTATACTTCTTCTTGTTATCTACAGTACTTTCGATTTATCTATCTCTTACGTTTCCATTTCCTCAACAACTCTAAGTTTCTCTGAATAAGTGCTAACTCTATATCAACATCTTCTTCTTCGTACAACCTACTAGCCTCCTCCATACTACTACTTGACTCTGACTTTTCATCCATTTCTTCTTCTTCGTCTGTATGTCTCTCTTTAGCTGCCGCTAATTTCTTCCGTTCAACATCCCACCTAATTTGTCGATCACTCTTTCTTAAGGATCTTTCTAGTATAGGTATATCGTCTCCGCTTGTTGAATCATCTCTAATTCTTCTCTGTCTTTTTACTTCTTTATCTCTTTGACTGTCCATTCTTCTTTTTGTTGCTTGTCTAGTATTTTTAAATGGAGCACCTGTGTCTTCTTCCATACTATCATAATGAGTTTCATTTGTCCCTTCTTCTTCCATTCTTTTCGGAATTGTCTGTTCTTGTTCTTCGTAACTTGGATTTGCTAACAACTGATTTTGTTCTGGTTCTCTTCTAAGATCTGGGGTTACTGTAGCTCTTCTAAGATCTGGGTTTACTGTAGCTCCTCTAACAACTTGTTCATCTAAAAATTTTGCATCCGAATAACAATTATTATTATAATTATTATTTTCTATCTCATTTTCATCTCTTCTTAAGTGTTCAACATGTGCCCTTGCTATGTGTGCTGTGACCTGGTTCTTTATAATATACGATACATTACCTAGTTTTTCCAAAACGTAATAACCTGGAATCCAACGAGAATCAAACTTAGAGTTTCTTCTATGCTTTTTGTAATAAACTCTATCACCTACTTTAAACTCCTGTAATTTTGTATTTACATTTTTGTACTTTTTCTGTCTTTCCCTAGCTTTTATTATATTATTCCTTAACCTCATATGTGCTTTATGCATTTCTTGTATTATGATCTCTTGAAAATCTTCACCCATATATTTCCGTCTAGGTTTTAATAAATTATCTATAGGTAATATTGGTTCTCTCCCGTGTATTAAATAAAATGGCGAAAAACCCGTGCTCTCATTTTGATTTGTACGAATAGCGCTAAGAGCAGGTCCCAAAAATAGATCCCAATCTTTTTCATGTTCATCAATAATCTTTGCCACAATGTTGTATAACGTCTGATGTTGACGCTCATTTTTCGCATTTGACGAAGGTCTATAAAATGAGGTCTTTATATGTCTTATGTTTAAATCTTTTAATAACTTTTCGAATTTTTTATTTACAAATTCTCTACCATTATCTGTAAGTATACTTTGTGGGCAACTAAACCTTGGTACGAACTCCTGTAAAAAAATATTAATGACAGTATCCGCGCTCTTATCTGGAATTGCATAAACCTCTGGCCAAAGACTGTAGATGTCTACTATATGAATTAAATATACATTTCCTGACAATGTTCTGGGGTGTGGACCTGATATGTCTAAACTAATCTTTTGCATTGGGAAGTGAGGAATATCTGTGTCCTGTAATGGAGACTTTATTGTTTTCATGTTCCTTAATCTGCACTTTTCACACGTATCTACATATTTGCATGCAGATTTAAATAAGTTTGGCCAATAATATTTACTTGTAAGTGCTTTCACTAGTTTGTCTCTACCGAGATGTCCATTTTCATCATGATATGCTTTTAAAAGTTCATTTTCCAAATGCTTTGGAACATATTTCCTTAGTTGTTCGTTCTTTTCACACATATAATATAACTGTCCATCCTCTTGTAATAGCAAATAATTCCTTTTATATTTGTTATCTTCTGTTTCTCGTAACTTTTCCTTTATTTGTATGATTCTTGGGTCCAAATCCTGCTCTTCTTTCATATTGAATTGTGCTAACTGTAGATCTTCTTCTCTATGTTCAGACTCTTGATCTGATGGTAAGCTATCAAATTCTCCCCCATTTATTATAGCAGAATCCAGAATATTTACCTGCCAATTCCTGTCGTCTATCTCTGGTTCGGCTGCCTCCTCTTCTGTATCCTCTGATGACTGTGTATATGGAATTCTAGACAAAAGATCAGCGCATGTGTTTATCTTACCCGGTATGTACTCAATTTTCGCGTCGTACCCCTGTAGATTCAATGCCCATGTCTGTATTTTCCTGTTCTGCACTGGAGCTTCTAAAAAAGACTTTAAAGGCATGTGGTCAGTTCTAATAACAAAACTTGCGTTATGTAAATAGTAATTAAGTTTTTGAAGAGCGTAATGAATCGCGTAAGCCTCCTTCTCGATAGTACTCCATTTTTTTTGTGATTTACTAAGCTTATGAGACAAAAAGTAGATAGGTCTTTCATTTTTTACCCCTGGTATTCCAGATTCTTTTCCTTCATATGGTTGTACTAAACATGCTCCTACTGCATTGTCTGAAGCATCTGTGTATAGTATTAACTGTTTGTTTAAGTCTGGATGCGTCAATAGTGGTACCAGTGTTAAGCTGTTTTTTAAATAGTCGAAGGCTTTTTGACACTCATCATCCCACTTAAACCTGGCGTACTTGGCTGTTAAATTTGTAATTGGTTCAGCTATCCTTGAAAATGCCGGAATAAACCGTCTATAATACGCACACGTTCCTATAAAAGCACGTACTTCCTTAACGTTTGTTGGTGCAGGTAACTCTTTAATAATCTTTATTTTGTTCTGGTCTGGTTTTATACCCTCTCTATTTATAATATACCCTAAATATTTTGTTTCTGTTTTTAAAAATTGGCACTTACTAAGCTTCAACTTCACATCATGCTTTCTTAACCTGTCAAACACTAGTCTAACATGTTTCAAATGATCTTCTACATCTCCTTTGGTATAGACCAATATATCATCAATATAAGCAAGAGCGAACCTTTGCATACCCTCTAGAACTTCATTTATTAAGAGCATATAGTGTGAGGGCGCCTGTCTTGACACCAAAAGGCATTCGTAAGAATTCGTACGAGCCCATGTGGGTACAAAAGGCACTTTTCCGTTGCGCGTCCTCTGACATCGGAATACACCAAAACCCTGACCTTGCGTCTAACGTTGTGAAATATGTAGAGCCATTAAGTAGCCCCAAAATATCATCAATTACCGGCAGTGGGTATGCTACATTCTTGGTGATTTTGTTCAACGCCCTGTAGTCGCAACAGAAGCGACTCGAACCATCAGGCTTGGCCACTATGACGACCGGAGATGACCATTCTGACTTCGACCTTTTTATTATTCCTGCTTTCAGCATCTCTTCTATTGCCTTTTCCATTATTTCTCTGTTTCTTAATGGAGTTCTGTATGGTTTTAGACTTATTGGTGGATGATCTCCCGTGTCTATCTCCATCGTAACCGTCCGCGTCTTACCCAATTCCAAATCATTAACCGCAAACACATCTTGATTTTGCTTTATAAACTGTTCTAACACTTCCTTATTTTCCGGCGAAGCTTTTAACTGTGACAGCAATTCTTGTTCCCTTGTTATTTTGTCTAGTGAACATATATGGGCTTTATTTCTTCTATATGGATGGATCAATTCATCCATTCCGACTCTCCCTCTTCTTCCGCGTCCGCGTCTGTCACTTCTCCTTTCACTAGAAGTTTCCAAATAACTTGTTCCCGACACTTCTGTTCTATTCGTTGCTAATATGTCACCAATGTTATGATCTAATTTGGCTATCACACATCCTCTATATAACTTGATTTCTCTCCCTGTGTTGTTGATAACCATTACTGGAAAGGTTAATTGTTTATCCAACTCCATTACTCCATCTGGAACCTCCAAACCAGGCTCATCAATTATTTCTTCTTGTAACTCAGTGATTCTGACTGTGTTTCCTTCCACATAATATGGGTTTCTCTTCAGCTTCGCTTGTATCAAATTAACCGACTGTGGTTTTAATGTCGTTGTCATTTTGACCCTAACTAGTGCTGCTATATGCATATCCTCTTCCATATCTATATATACGTCTCTGAATTTTAACTTATGTAAATCATAAAAAAGTCTTATCCCATTCTTTATCAAAAAATCTCTTCCTATCAACATATTTCTATTTAAACCCCTCACTACATGAAAAAGGTGTCTTATGTTTATCCCCCCTAACTTAAAATTGATCATTGTTTGTCCAACTACTTGTAAATTCTGTCCAGTAACAGAGTGTAAATTATTACTACACTTAAATACTCTACAATTTCTTACTATTTTGTATAAAAAACTTTCTTTTACTACACTAACTTGAGCTCCTGAGTCTATTAATGTACGAACTCTATACTTCCCTATTTCTAATATACACGAGCTATAATCTGTTTTATCTTCTATAAATTTCTTGACTTCATCCATTTGAAAATATTCTCTGTTCGATCTATTATACTTGTTATTAACATACTCTCTAACACTTGGGACCCTATTATTTACCCTCCTATCATAGGTCCTGTCTAATAGGTAGGGCGCCGATTTACCTGTGTTCTTGTACCTGTAAAATTCCTGTGTCCATCAACAACATTCCCAGTCACCCTATTATTATCATATCTACTCTGTGTATTCGACTGGACACGCCTGTTATTACAAAAACGAGAAACATGTCCCCGTTGACCACAAACCCAACAGACAATGTTTGTGTTATTTGTGTTTCTTACTGCCTCACTTGTAGGGTATCTCACATTTCTTCTTTCAACATAATCGCTCCTATTTCTACCTTGTAAGGTTTGTATACCGCCTCTCCTATTCCATCCGAATCTCGTTTGTCCTATCTCCATGGGCTCCTCAATTCTGTCGTCTCTATTACTTCCCACTTCTCGTCCTGTTCTTAATCTAAACCTTCGTCTCAAATTTTCCTCTTGCACCGCAATATCCACCGCTTGTGATAACCTCTCAGGGTTATCCCTCATCAGCTTAAGTTTCAAACCATCAGATTTGATGCCATCCACAAAAATCCCTACCAACATCCTTTCCACCTCCTCCCCTCGCACATTCTGTCCTAAGAATGCCTCTTCAGCCAGGTTAATCAACCTATCGCTAAACAACTGTACCGTTTCTCCGTTATTTTGTTTAGCCTGCCTCAACACCGAAAATGCATGTTGCGGATCCGTAATTTCTGCATATTTTCTTGCTAGGTCCTCTTTGAATTGTTCCCATGTCTCATCTACCCTAGCCTCTAATTTTCTTCTTATATGATCTGAGACCGGTTCTGTTGCCGTCTGATACGCTAGTCTCATTTTCTCTTCATCCGTTGCCGAGATCAAATAGGCATATTTTTCTATAGAGGTGACCCACTTCTTATAGTCCTTAGCCTGTCCACTAAATTTCACAATTTCTGTTGCCATCCCCTGTTGTTTGATCACCATGTTAAGTCGGCCTACTGCTGTTCCTACGCCTGTCAGAACTTGTGCTAAGGTGTCCTGTTCCGCCATGCTGAAAAAAATAGCAAAACAAAGCAAGCAACCAATCACACAATTATAATTTCCCAAATCCCAACCAGCACAATTCAGTTGGTTATAATATTGTAAGATATTACATTAATCAGAAGAAGCACCAACGATGTCCTGTCTGAGCATAGGATTAATGAACCCTGTCCTCGAAAAAAAACTCAAACTGGTGGCAATCAGAAGAAGGTTCCTTGTAGATAATGTTCTGTACTCCACTCTAATTAAGGAATTCGGAACCTCACGGGAGACCTCGAAATATACCACTCTGAGTCTATTTCTAAATTACTCTGTTACCTTCAGTTCAGTTCAACCAACCAGATCCCGCATTAGGTGAAACTTTGTCTCAGAATTCAAGTGGTGGAGTTCAGATATCATTTCTCCTCCCTCAGGTACTTTCGTCCTTCTCATGGGCTGCCAGAAAATTCTTCAACCCCTGGTCGGGTCACATCTCATGGGCTGCCAGACAAATCTTCGACCCCCTGGTTGGGTCCCTTCCTTGATTCTCAGGTGGGTACTTCAACGTCGTATGGAATGGGTCATAGGATAAACGAGGCCCAAGGATGGATCAGGTTTGTTTGGGTCATAGGAATAACAAGGCCCAAGGATGGATCAGGTGTTGTTTGGGTCATAGGAATAACAAGGCCCAAGGATGGATCAGGATCTGCTAACGGCCAGTGACGACTTGACCTTGAACGAGCTCTGACTTCTGATTAAATCTTGAAAGTGGCAAGGTTCAGGCAACGGCCAGGTTAGGCCCCTTGTAAATGATTCAGTTCAGCCACGGCTCCTGATTCTTGAGTACTTCGCGTGATAGGCCATGATTTATTATCTTCATAATATTTCTTACAGCATGCCGTCAGTGGATAGTTTTTTGTTGTTTGTTGTTGGCCGGCCTAGATCAACCTCAGATCCTCGGTCGAGGGCACCATTAATTACTCCCTATAACAGTGACAAAGGAAGTAACTAGAGTCGAGTTGGTACAAAGTTTTATATTTTATTCTCAAGACGACAGGCCGCGTCTTCTCAGCTGGGCTATCGGATGTTTACTGCCTATAACAACATCATACGTCACGATTGAGCATCTCCCCCCCATTTCAGTCTCAATGCTCAATCGTGCTGTATCGGAGTTTTCCAATAGACCCCAATTATACCTACACTGTTACACTCTCTCTCTCTCTCTCTCTCTCTCTCTCTCGCTCGCTCTCTCTCTCTCTCTCTCTCTCTCTCTCTCTCTCTCTCTCAAAGGGGAGTAAACTGAGCGCATGCATGTCATGTAACATGCTATTCCATATTTTTTGTGTATTCTCATTTTCATATTATCATTTTGAATGCCACTTGATTGAATCATGTTTAATATGAACACATGTACATTACAGTAGAGTGAGTGAGAGAGTTAGTGAGAGTGAGTGAGAGAGTGAGTGAGAGAGAGAGAGAGTGTGTGTGCGTGTGTGTGTGAGGGAGAGAGAGAGAGAGAGAGAGAGAGAGAGAGAGAGAGAGAGAGAGAGAGAGAGAGAGAGAGAGAGAGAGAGAGAGAGAGAGAGAGAGAGAGAGAGAGAGAGTTGGAATGCATATTTCTTTTTTTACATTACACAATGTATATGTATGATTTTTTTCTCAAATTTTAAACAATTTTTGTGAGAATGCTCACGACAATCGTCAGTGTGTGTGTGTGTGTGTGTGTGTGTGTGTGTGTGTGTGTGTGTGTGTGTGTGTGTGTGTGTGTAAAGTGTGGGAGTTTGTTCATACTTCTTCTTCTGCGTGCGTTGTGCCTGTTTACAGCAGAGCTATGATCTTGCACCGTTAGGCCGACACATACGACTTCTGCGGGCATTTTTTGACCGGATTACTTCCCGGGGGTTTGTTCATACTAGTTTAAGTGATTATGTGAGGCATCATGCATGTGTCTAGATGTGAGGAAGTGTGTGTGGGGGACGTGTGTGTGTAGGGGCGGGCGATGTATGTGTGGGTAGGGAGATGTGTGTGGGTGGGGGATGTGTATGTGTGGGTGGGGGATGCGGGTGTGATTGAGGGATGTGCCAGTAGGTGGGGTGAAGGGATATGTGGTGGGTGGGGGATGTGTGTGGGTGGGGGTATTTGGGTGGATGGTAGGAAGTGTGTGGGTGTTGGTGGGTGGGGGGTTGTGTGGGTTGGTGGGTGGGGGGTTGTGTGTGTTGGTGGGTGGGGAATGTGTATGTGGGGGGGGGGGGGCGGGTTCGGGGTGTGTTGATTGGTGGGTGATGTGGGTGTGGGAATGTGTGGTTGGGAGATGAGTGTTTGGCTGGGTGGTTGGAGGTGTGTGGATATGGGTGGGTGGGTGTGTGTGTGTGGGCTGGGGGATGCGTGTGTTTGTGGGGATATGTTTGTGTGTGGGGGATGTGTGTTTGATAGGAAAAGGTGGGTTGGTGGGTGTTTGGGTGGGGGTGTATATGGGTGGGTGGGGTGTGTGGGTGGGGTTGTGTGAGGGATGTGTATGGGTGGGTGGGGGTGTGTGTGAGAGTGTGGGGGTGGGTGGGTGTTGTGTAGGTGGGGATGTGTGTGGATGGATGGAGGGTGTGTGTGTATGGGTGGGGCATATGTGTTGGTGGGTGAGGTGTGTGGGTGGGTGGATGGGGATATGTGTGCATGGGGGTGTGTATGTGGGTGGGAGTGAGATGTGTGGGTGGGTGAGGGTGTGTGTCTCATAACATTGTAATATGCATTGTTTATGTTTACAACATTCATTTGACAATGTATTTTCCTATGTGAAAGTATCATGCACTATTGATGAATGAAAGATGAGTGATTGGAAGGGCCGAATGTAAGACGAAACCTGCATGCTCAATTCGTAAACTTTTAAAATAAAATCTCTCTCTCTCTCTCTCTCTCTCTCTCTCTCTCTCTCTCTCTCTCTCTCTCTCTCTCTCTATCTCTCTCTCTCTCAGCAGATATCCTAGTGTGGGTGCTGATTGTTGTGTCTCTCTCAGCAGATATCCTAGTGTGGGTGCTGATTGTTGTGTCTCTCTCAGCAGATATCCTAGTGTGGGTGCTGATTGTTGTGTCTCTCTCAGCAGATATACCAGTGTGGGTACTGATTGTTGTGTCTCTCTCAGCAGATATACTAGTGTGGGTGCTGATTGTTGTGTCTCTCTCAGCAGATATCCTGGTGTGGGTGCTGATTGTTGTGTCTCTCTCAGCAGATATCCTAGTGTGGGTGCTGATTGTTGTGAATCTCTCTGCAGATATCCTAGTGTGGGTGCTGATTGTTGTGTCTCTCTCAGCAGATATACTAGAGTGGGTGCTGATTGTTGTGAATCTCTCAGCAGATATCCTTGTGTGGGTGCTGATTGTTGTGTCTCTCTCAGCAGATATCCCAGTGTGGGTGCTGATTGTTGTGAATCTCTCGGCAGATATCCTAGTGTGGGTGCTGATTGGTGTGTCTCTCTAAGCAGATATACTAGAGTGGGTGCTGATTGTTGTGAATCTCTCGGCAGATATCCTAGTGTTGGTGCTGATTGTTGTGTCTCTCTCAGCAGATATCCCAGTGTGGGTGCTAATTGTTGTGTCTCTCTCAGCAGATATACTAGAGTGGGTGCTGATTGTTGTGAATCTCTCAGCAGATATCCTAGTGTGGGTGCTGATTGTTGTGAATCTCTCAGCAGATATCCTAGTGTGGGTGCTAATTGTTGTGTCTCTCTCAGCAGATATCCTAGTGTGGGTGCTCTCTCTCTCTCTCAGCAGATATACTAGTGTGGGTGCTCTCTCTCTCAGCAGATATACTAGTGTGGGTGCTCTCTCTCAGCAGATATACTAGTGTGGGTGCTGATGTTGTGTCTCTCTCAGCAGATATCCTAGTGTGGGTGCTGATTGTTGTGAATCTCTCAGCAGATATCCAAGTGTGGGTGCTCTCTCTCTCTCTCTCTCCCTCTCTCTCTCTCTCTCTCTCAGCATATATCCTAGTGTGGGTGCTGATTGTTGTGAATCTCTCAGCAGATATCCAAGTGTGGGTGCTCTCTCTCTCTCTCTCTCTCTCTCTCTCTCTCTCTCTCTCTCTCTCTCTCTCTCTCTCAGCAGATATCCTAGTGTAGGTGCTGATTATTGTGAATCTCTCAGCAGATATCCAAGTGTGGGTGCTCTCTCTCTCTCTCTCTCTCTCTCTCTCTCTCTCTCTCTCTCAGCAGATATCCTAGTGTGGGTGCTGATTGTTGTGAATCTCTCAGCTGATATCCAAGTGTGGGTGCTCTCTCTCTCTCTCTCTCTCTCTCTCTCTCTCTCTCTCTCTCTCTCTCTCTCTCAGCAGATATCCTAGGGTGGGTGCTGATTGTTGTGTCTTTCTTAGCAGATATCCTTTTGTGGGTGCTGATTGTTGTGTCTCTCTCAGCAGATATCCTAGTGTGGGTGCTGATTGTTGTGAATCTCTCGGCAGATATCCTAGTGTGGGTGCTAATTGTTGTGTCTCTCTCAGCAGATATACTAGAGTGGGTGCTGATTGTTGTGAATATCTCAGCAGATATCCTAGTGTGGGTGCTCTCTCTCTCAGCAGATATCCTAGTGTGGGTGCTAATTGTTGTGTCTCTCTCAGCAGATATCCTAGTGTGGGTGCTCTCTCTCTCTCTCTCTCTCTCTCTCTCTCTCTATCTCTCTCTCTCAGCAGATATCATAGTGTGGGTGCTGATTGTTGTGAATCTCTCAGCAGATATCCTATTGTGGGTGCCCTCTCTCTCTCAGCAGATATCCTAGTGTGGGTGCTGATTGTTGTGTCTCTCTCAGCAGATTTCCTAGTGTGGGTGCTCTCTCTCTCTCTCTCTCTCTCTCTCTCTCTCTCTCTCTCTCTCTCTCTACCAGCAGATATCCTAGTGTGGGTGCTGATTGTTGTGTCTCTCTCAGCAGATATCCTAGTGTGGGTGCTGATTGTTGTGTCTCTCTCAGCATTTATACTAGTGTGGGTGCTAATTGTTGCGTCTCTCTCAGCAGATATCCTAGTGTGGGTGCTGATTGTTGCGTCTCTCTCAGCAGATATCCTAGTGTGGGTGCTGATTGTTGTGTCTCCCTCAGCAGATATCCTAGTGTGGGTGCTGATTATTGTGAATCTCTCAGCAGATATCCTAGTGTGGGTACTGATTGTTGTGAATCTCTCAGCAGATATCCTAGTGTGGGTGCTCTCTCTCAGCAGATATACTAGTGTGGGTGCTCTGTCTCAGCAGACATACTAGTGTGGGTGCTGATTGTTGTGTCTCTCTCAGCAGATATTCTAGTGTTGGTGCTGATTGTTGTGAATCTCTCAGCAGATATCCTAGTGTGGGTGCCCTCTCTCTCTCTCTCTCAGCAGATATCCTAGTGTGGGTGCTGATTGTTGTGTCTCTCTCAGCAGATATCCTAGTGTGGGTGCTCTCTCTCTCTCTCTCTCTCTCTCTCTCTCTCTCTCTCCACGCAGATATACTAGTGTGGGTGCTGATTGTTTCGTCTCTCTCAGCAGATATCCTAGTGTGGGTGCTATTTGTTGTCTCTCTCAGCAGATATCCTAGTGTGGGTGCTGATTGTTGTGAATCTCTCAGCAGATATCCAAGTGTGGTTGCTCTCTCTCTCTCTCTCTCTCTCTCTCTCTCTCTCTCTCTCTCTCTCTCTCTCTCTCTCTCAGCAGATATCTTAGTGTGGGTGCTCTCTCTCTCTCTCTCTCTCTCAGCAGATATCCTAGTGTGGGTGCTGATTGTTGTCTCACTCAGCAGATATACTAGAGTGGGTGCTCTCTCTCAGCAGATATACTAGTGTGAGTGCTGATTGTTGTGTCTCTCTCAGCAGATATACTAGAGTGGGTGCTGATTGTTGTGTCTCTCTCAGCAGATATCCTAGTGTGGGTGCTCTCTCTCAGCAGATATCCTAGTGTGGGTGCTGATTGTTGTAAATCTCTCATCAGATATCTTAGTGTGGATGCTGATTGTTGTGTCTCTCTCAGCAGATACTGATGTGACTGGAGATCATGGTGATGTGACGAGATTATGTTGATGTGACTGGAGACTATGTTGATGTGACTGGAGATTATTTTGCTGTGACTGGAGACTATGTTGATATGACTGGAAACTGTTGTGGTTACTTGAGACTATGTTGATGTGACTGGAGACTATATTGATGTGACTAGAGATTATGTTGATGTGACTGGAGATTATGTTGATGTGACTGGAGACTATGTTCATGTGACTGGAGATTATGTTGATGTGACTGGAGACTATGTTCATGTGACTGGAGATTATATTGATGTGAATGGAGACTATGTTGATGTGACTGGAGATTGTTGATGTGACTGCAGATTATGTTGATGTGACTGCAGATTATGTTGATGTGACTGCAGGTTATGTTGATGTGACTGGAGATAATGTTGATGTGACTGGAGACTATGTTCATGTGACTGGAGATTATGTTGATGTGACTGGAGACTACGTTCATATGACTGGAGATTATGTTGATGTGACTGGAGACTATGTTGATGTGATTGGAGATTATGTTGATGTGACTGGAGACTATGTTCATGTGACTGGAGATTATGTTGATGTGACTGGAGACTATGTTCATGTGACTGGAGATTATGTTGATGTGACTGGAGACTATGTTGATTGACTGGAGACTATGTTGATGTGACTGGAGATTATGTTCATGTGACTGGAGATTATGTTGATGTGACTGGAGACTATATTGATATGACTAGAGACTATATTGATGTGACTGGAGATTATGTTGATGTGACTGGAGACTATGTTCATGTGACTGGAGACTATGTTGATGTGACTGGAAACTATTTCGGTGACTGGAAACTATGGTGATGTGACTGGAAACTGTTGTGGTGACATGAGACTATGTTGATGTGACTGGAGAATATGTTGATGTGACTGGAGACTATGTTGATGTGACTGGAGACTATGTTGATGTGACTGGAGACAATGTTGATGTGATTGGAGAATATGTTGATGTGACTGGAGACTATGTTGATGTGACTGGAAACTGTTGTGGTGACTGGAGACTATGTTGATGTGACTGGAGACTATGTTGATATGACAAGACTATGTTGATGTGACTGGAGACTATGTTGATGTGACTGAAGACTATGTTGATGTGATGAGACTATGTTGATGTGACTGGAGACTATGTTGATGTGACTGGAGACTATGTTGATGTGACTGCAGATTATGTTGATGTTACTGGAGATTATGTTGATGTGACTGGAGACTATGTTGATATGACGAGACTATGTTGATGTGACTGGAGACTGTGTTAATGTGACTGCAGATTATGTTGATGTGACTAGAGATTATGTTGATGTGACTGGAGACTAGACTGGTGACGAGATTGTTTTGATGTTGGAGACTATGTTGATATGACGAGACTATGTTGATATGACGAGACTATGTTGATGTGACTGGAGACTATGTTGATGTGACTGGAGACTATGTTGATGTGATGAGACTATGTTGATATGATGAGACTATGTTGGTGTGATGAGACTATGTTGATATGACGAGACTATGTTGATGTGACTGGAGACTATGTTGATGTGACTGGAGACTATGTTGATGTGACTGCAGATTATGTTGATGTGACTGGAGATTATGTTGATGTGACTGGAGACTATGTTGATGTGACTGCAGATTATGTTGATGTGACTGGAGATTATGTTGATGTGACTGGAGACTATGTTAATGTGACTGGAGACTATGTTGATATGACAAGACTATGTTGATGTGACTGGAGACTATGTTGATGTGACTGGAGACTATGTTGATGTGATGAGACTATGTTGATGTGACTGGAGATTATGTTGATGTGACTGGAGACTATGTTGATGTGACTGGAGATTATGTTGATGTGACTGGAGACTATGTTGATGTGATTGGAGATTATGTTGATGTGACTGGAGACTATGTTCATGTGACTGGAAATTATGTTGATGTGACTGGAGACTATGTTGATTGACTGGAGATTATGTTGATATGACTGGAGATTATGTTCATGTGACTGGAGATTATGTTGATGTGACTGGAGACTATATTGATATGACTAGAGACTATGTTGATGTGACTGAAGATTATGTTGATGTGATTGGAGACTATGTTCATGTGACTGGAGACTATGTTGATGTGACTGGAAACTATTTCGGTGACTGGAAACTATGGTGATGTGACTGGAAACTGTTGTGGGGACATGAGTCTATGTTGATGTGACTGGAGAATATGTTGATGTGACTGGAGACTATGTTGATGTGACTGGAGACTATGTTGATGTGACTGGAGACTATGTTGATGTGACTGGAGAATATGTTTATGTGACTGGAGACTATGTTGATGCGACTGGAAACTGTTGTGGTGACTGGAGACTATGTTGATGTGACTGGAGACTATGTTGATATGACAAGACTATGTTGATGTGACTGGAGACTATGTTGATGTGATTGAAGACTATGTTGATGTGATGAGACTATGTTGATGTGACTGGAGACTATGTTGATGTGACTGGAGACTATGTTGATGTGAGTGCAGATTATGTTGATGTTACTGGAGATTATGTTGATGTGACTGGAGACTATGTTGATATGACGAGACTATGTTGATGTGACTGGAGACTGTGTTGATGTGACTGCAGATTATGTTGATGTGACTAGAGATTATGTTGATGTGACTGGAGACTAGACTGGTGACTAGATTGTTTTGATGTTGGAGACAATGTTGATATGACGAGACTATGTTGATATGACGAGACTATGTTGATGTGACTGGAGACTATGTTGATGTGACTGGAGACTATGTTGATGTGATGAGACTATGTTGATATGATGAGAATATGTTGATGTGATGAGACTATGTTGATATGACGAGACTATGTTGATGTAACTGGAGACTATGTTGATGTGACTGGAGACTATGTTATGTGACTGGAGATTATGTTGATGTGACTGGAGATTATGTTGATGTGACTGGAGACTATGTTGATGTGACTGCAGATTATGTTGATGTGACTGGAGATTATGTTGATGTGACTGGAGACTATGTTGATGTGACTGGAGACTATGTTGATGTGACTGGAGACTATGTTGATATGACAAGACTTTGTTGATGTGACTGGAGACTATGTTGATGTGACTGGAGACTATGTTGATGTGATGAGACTATGTTGATGTGACTGGAGACTATGTTGATGTGACTGGAGACTATGTTGATGTGACTGCAGATTATGTTGATGTGGCTGGAGACTTTGTTGATGTGACTGCAGATTATGATGATGTGACTGGAGATTATGTTGATGTGACTGGAGACTATGTTGATGTGACTCGAGACTATGTTGATATGACGAGACTATGTTGATGTGACTGGAGACTATGTTGATGTGACTGCAGATTACGTTGATGTGACTAGAGATTATGTTGATGTGACTGGAGACTATGTTGATGTGACTGGAGACTATGTTGATGTGACGAAATTGTTTTGATGTGACTGGAGACTATGTTGGTGTGACTGGAGACTATGTTGATGTGACTGGAAACTATGTTGATGTGACGAGATTGTTTTGATGTGACTGGAGACTATGTTGATGTGACTGGAGACTATGTTGATGTGACTGGAGACTACGTTGATGTGATTGGAGGCTATGTTGATGTGACGAAACTATGTTGATATGACAAGACTATGTTGATATGACGAGACTATGTTGATGTGACGAGACTATGTTGATATGACGAGACTATGTTGATGTGACTGGAGACTATGTTGATGTGACTGGAGACTATGTTGATGTGACTGTAGACTATGTTGATGTGACTGGAGACTATGTTGATGTGACTGGAGACTATGTTGATGTGACTGCAGATTATGTTGATGTGACTAGAGATTATGTTGATGTCACTGGAGACTATGTTGATGTGACTGGAGACTATGTTGATGTGACTGGAGACTATGTTGATGTGACTGGAAACTATGTTGATATGACGAGACTATGTTGATATGATGAGACTATGTTGATGTGACTGGAGACTATGTTGATATGACAAGACTATGTTGATTTGACTGTAGACTATGTTGATATGACAAGACTATGATGATGTGACTGGAGACTATGTTGATATGACGAGACTATGTTGATATGACGAGACTATGTTGATGTGACTGGAGACTATGTTGATGTGACTGGAGACTATGTTGATGTGATGAGACTATGTTGATATGAGGAGACTATGTGGATGTGATGAGACTATGTTGATATGACGAGACTATTTTGATGTGACTGGAGACTATGTTGATGTGACTGCAGATTATGTTGATGTGACTGGAGATTATGTTGATGTGACTGGAGACTATGTTGATGTGACTGCAGATATCCTAGTGTGGGTGCTGATTGTTGTCTCACTCAGCAGATATACTAGAGTGGGTGCTCTCTCTCAGCAGATATACTAGTGTGGGTGCTGATTGTTGTCTCACTCAGCAGATATACTAGAGTGGGTGCTCTCTCTCATCAGATATACTAGTGTGAGTGCTGATTGTTGTGTCTCTCTCAGCAGATATCCTAGTGTGGGTGCTCTCTCTCAGCTGATATCCTAGTGTGGGTGCTGATTGTTTTAAATCTCTCAGCAGATATCTTAGTGTGGATGCTGATTGTTGTATCTCTCTCAGCAGATACTGATGTGACTGGAGATCATGGTGATGTGACGAGATTATGTTGATGTGACTGGAGACTATGTTGATGTGACTGGAGACTATATTGATGTTACTAGAGATTATGTTGATGTGACTGGAGATTATGTTGATGTGACTGGAGACTATGTTCATGTGACTGGAGATTATGTTGATGTGACTGGAGACTATGTTCATGTGACTGGAGATTATATTGATGTGAATGGAGACTATGTTGATGTGACTGGAGATTGTTGATGTGACTGCAGATTATGTTGATGTGACTGCAGATTATGTTGATGTGGCTGTAGACTATGTTGATGTGACTGGAGACTATGTTCATGTGACTGGAGATTATGTTGATGTGCCTGGAGACTATGTTCATGTGACTGGAGATTATGTTCATGTGACTGGAGACGATGTTCATGTGACTGGAGATTATGTTGATGTGACTAGAGACTATGTTGATGTGACTGGAGACTATATTGATGTGACTAGAGACTATTTTGATGTGACTGGAGATTATGTTTATGTGGCTGGAGACTATGTTCATGTGACTGGAGATTATGTTGATGTGACTGGAAAATATTTCGGTGACTGGAGACTATGGTGATGTGACTGGAAACTGTTGTGGTGACATGAGACTATTTTGATGTGACTGGAGAATATGTTGATGTGACTGGAGGCTATGTTGATGTGACTGGAGACTATGTTGATGTGAATGGAGACTATGTTGATGTGACTGGAGACTATGTTGATGTGACTGAAGACTATGTTGATGTGATGAGACTATGTTGATGTGACTGGAGACTATGTTGATGTGACTGGAGACTATGTTGATGTGACTGCAGATTATGTTGATGTGACTGGAGACTATGTTGATGTGACTGGAGACTATTTTGATATGACAAGACTATGTTGATGTGACTGGAGACTGTGTTGATGTGACTGCAGATTATGTTGATGTGACTAGAGATTATGTTGATGTGACTGGAGACTAGACTGGTGACGAGATTGTTTTGATGTTGGAGACTATGTTGATATGACGAGACTATGTTGATATGACGAGACTATGTTGATGTGACTGGAGACTATGTTGATGTAACTGGAGACTATGTTGATGTGATGAGACTATGTTCATGTGACTGGAGACTATGTTGATGTGACTGGAAACTATTTTGGTGACTGGAAACTATGGTGATGTGACTGGAAACTGTTGTGGGGACATGAGACTATGTTGATGTGACTGGAGAATATGTTGATGTGACTGGAGACTATGTTGAAGTGACTGGAGACTATGTTGATGTGACTGGAGACTATGTTGATGTGACTGGAGAATATGTTTATGTGACTGGAGACTATGTTGATGCGACTGGAAACTGTTGTGGTGACTGGAGACTATGTTGATGTGACTGGAGACTATGTTGATATGACAAGACTATGTTGATGTGACTGGAGACTATGTTGATGTGACTGAAGACTATGTTGATGTGATGAGACTATGTTGATGTGACTGGAGACTATGTTGATGTGACTGGAGACTATGTTGATGTGACTGCAGATTATGTTGATGTTACTGGAGATTATGTTGATGTGACTGGAGACTATGTTGATATGACGAGACTATGTTGATGTGACTGGAGACTGTGTTGATGTGACTGCAGATTATGTTGATGTGACTAGAGATTATGTTGATGTGACTGGAGACTAGACTGGTGACTAGATTGTTTTGATGTTGGAGACTATGTTGATATGACGAGACTATGTTGATATGACGAGACTATGTTGATGTGACTGGAGACTATGTTGATGTGATGAGACTATGTTGATATGATGAGAATATGTTGATGTGATGAGACTCTGTTGATATGACGAGACTATGTTGATGTGACTGGAGACTATGTTGATGTGACTGGAGACTATGTTGATGTGACTGGAGATTATGTTGATGTGACTGGAGATTATGTTGATGTGACTGGAGACTATGTTGATGTGACTGCAGATTATGTTGATGTGACTGGAGATTATGTTGATGTGACTGGAGACTATGTTGATGTGACTGGAGACTATGTTGATGTGACTGGAGACTATGTTGATATGACAAGACTATGTTGATGTGACTGGAGACTATGTTGATGTGACTGGAGACTATGTTGATGTGATGAGACTATGTTGATGTGACTGGAGACTATGTTGATGTGACTGGAGACTATGTTGATGTGACTGCAGATTATGTTGATGTGGCTAGAGACTATGTTGATGTGACTGCAGATTATGATGATGTGACTGGAGATTATGTTGATGTGACTGGAGACTATGTTGATGTGACTTGAGACTATGTTGATATGACGAGACTATGTTGATGTGACTGGAGACTATGTTAATGTGACTGCAGATTATGTTGATGTGACTAGAGATTATGTTGATGTGACTGGAGACTATGTTGATGTGACTGGAGACTATGTTGATGTGACGAAATTGTTTTGATGTGACTGGAGACTATGTTGGTGTGACTGGAGACTATGTTGATGTGACTGGAAACTATGTTGATGTGACGAGATTGTTTTGATGTGACTGGAGACTATGTTGATGTGACTGGAGACTATGTTGATGTGACTGGAGACTACGTTGATGTGATTGGAGGCTATGTTGATGTGACGAATCTATGTTGGATATGACAAGACTATGTTGATATGACGAGACTATGTTGATGTGACGAGACTATGTTGATATGACGAGACTATGTTGATGTGACTGGAGACTATGTTGATGTGACTGGAGACTATGTTGATGTGATTGTAGACTATGTTGATGTGACTGGAGACTATGTTGATGTGACTGGAGACTATGTTGATGTGACTGCAGATTATGTTGATGTGACTAGAGATTATGTTCATGTCACTGGAGACTATGTTGATGTGACTGGAGACTATGTTGATGTGACTGGAGACTATGTTGATGTGACTGGAAACTATGTTGATATGACGAGACTATGTTGATATGATGAGACTATGTTGATGTGACTGGAGACTATGTTGATATGACAAGACTATGATGATGTGACTGGAGACTATGTTGATATGACGAGACTATGTTGATATGACGAGACTATGTTGATGTTACTGGAGACTATGTTGATGTGACTGGAGACTATGTTGATGTGATGAGACTATGTTGATATGATGAGACTATGTGGATGTGATGAGACTATGTTGATATGACGAGACTATTTTGATGTGACTGGAGACTATGTTGATGTGACTGCAGATTATGTTGATGTGACTGGAGATTATGTTGATGTGACTGGAGACTATGTTGATGTGACTGCAGATATCCTAGTGTGGGTGCTGATTGTTGTCTCACTCAGCAGATATACTAGAGTGGGTGCTCTCTCTCAGCAGATATACTAGTGTGGGTGCTGATTGTTGTGACTCTCTCAGCAGATATACTAGAGTGGGTGCTGATTGGTGTGTCTCTATCAGCAGATATACTAGAGTGGGTGCTGATTGTTGTGTCTCTCTCAGCAGATATCCTATTGTGGGTGCTCTCTCTCAGCAGATATCCTAGTGTGGGTGCTGATTGTTGTAAATCTCTCAGCAGATATCTTAGTGTGGATGCTGATTGTTGTATCTCTCTCAGCAGATACTGATGTGACTGGAGATCATGGTGATGTGACGAGATTATGTTGATGTGACTGGAGACTATGTTGATGTGACTGGAGATTATTTTGCTGTGACTGGAGACTATGTTGATATGACTGGAAGCTGTTGTGGTTACTTGAGACTATGTTGATGTGACTGGAGACTATATTGATGTTACTAGAGATTATGTTGATGTGACTGGAGATTATGTTGATGTGACTGGAGA
This sequence comes from Cepaea nemoralis, assembly GCA_014155875.1. Taxonomy (NCBI): domain Eukaryota; kingdom Metazoa; phylum Mollusca; class Gastropoda; order Stylommatophora; family Helicidae; genus Cepaea; species Cepaea nemoralis. The sequence continues at coordinate 413,170 of JACEFZ010016903.1, read as the reverse complement.
CTATGTTCATGTGACTGGAGATTATGTTGATGTGACTGGAGACTATGTTCATGTGACTGGAGATTATATTGATGTGAATGGAGACTATGTTGATGTGACTGGAGATTGTTGATGTGACTGCAGATTATGTTGATGTGACTGCAGATTATGTTGATGTGGCTGTAGACTATGTTGATGTGACTGGAGACTATGTTCATGTGACTGGAGATTATGTTGATGTGCCTGGAGACTATGTTCATGTGACTGGAGATTATGTTGATGTGACTGGAGACTATGTTCATGTGACTGGAGATTATGTTGATGTGACTAGAGACTATGTTGATGTGACTGGAGACTATATTGATGTGACTAGAGACTATTTTGATGTGACTGGAGATTATGTTGATGTGGCTGGAGACTATGTTCATGTGACTGGAGATTATGTTGATGTGACTGGAAAATATTTCGGTGACTGGAGACTATGGTGATGTGACTGGAAACTGTTGTGGTGACATGAGACTATTTTGATGTGACTGGAGAATATGTTGATGTGACTGGAGACTATGTTGATGTGACTGGAGACTATGTTGATGTGAATGGAGACTATGTTGATGTGACTGGAGACTATGTTGATGTGACTGAAGACTATGTTGATGTGATGAGACTATGTTGATGTGACTGGAGACTATGTTGATGTGACTGGAGACTATGTTGATGTGATGAGACTATGTTGATATGATGAGAATATGTTGATGTGATGAGACTATGTTGATATGACGAGACTATGTTGATGTGACTGGAGACTATGTTGATGTGACTGGAGACTATGTTGATGTGACTGGAGATTATGTTGATGTGACTGGAGATTATTTTGATGTGACTGGAGACTATGTTGATGTGACTGCAGATTATGTTGATGTGACTGGAGATTATGTTGATGTGACTGGAGACTATGTTGATGTGACTGGAGACTATGTTGATGTGACTGGAGACTATGTTGATATGACAAGACTATGTTGATGTGACTGGAGACTATGTTGATGTGACTGGAGACTATGTTGATGTGATGAGACTATGTTGATGTGACTGGAGACTATGTTGATGTGACTGGAGACTATGTTGATGTGACTGCAGATTATGTTGATGTGGCTAGAGACTATGTTGATGTGACTGCAGATTATGATGATGTGACTGGAGATTATGTTGATGTGACTGGAGACTATGTTGATGTGACTCGAGACTATGTTTATATGACGAGACTATGTTGATGTGACTGGAGACTATGTTGATGTGACTGCAGATTACGTTGATGTGACTAGAGATTATGTTGATGTGACTGGAGACTATGTTGATGTGACTGGAGACTATGTTGATGTGACGAAATTGTTTTGATGTGACTGGAGACTATGTTGGTGTGACTGGAGACTATGTTGATGTGACTGGAAACTATGTTGATGTGACGAGATTGTTTTGATGTGACTGGAGACTATGTTGATGTGACTGGAGACTATGTTGATGTGACTGGAGACTACGTTGATGTGACTGGAGACTATGTTGATGTGACTGTAGACTATGTTGATGTGACTGGAGACTATGTTGATGTGACTGGAGACTATGTTGATGTGACTGCAGATTATGTTGATGTGACTAGAGATTATGTTGATGTCACTGGAGACTATGTTGATGTGACTGGAGACTATGTTGATGTGACTGGAGACTATGTTGATGTGACTGGAAACTATGTTGATATGACGAGACTATGTTGATATGATGAGACTATGTTGATGTGACTGGAGACTATGTTGATATGACAAGACTATGTTGATTTGACTGTAGACTATGTTGATATGACAAGACTATGATGATGTGACTGGAGACTATGTTTGATATGACGAGACTATGTTGATATGACGAGACTATGTTGATGTGACTGGAGACTATGTTGATGTGACTGGAGACTATGTTGATGTGATGAGACTATGTTGATATGATGAGACTATGTGGATGTGATGAGACTATGTTGATATGACGAGACTATTTTGATGTGACTGGAGACTATGTTGATGTGACTGCAGATTATGTTGATGTGACTGGAGATTATGTTGATGTGACTGGAGACTATGTTGATGTGACTGCAGATATCCTAGTGTGGGTGCTGATTGTTGTCTCACTCAGCAGATATACTAGAGTGGGTGCTCTCTCTCAGCAGATATACTAGTGTGGGTGCTGATTGTTGTCTCACTCAGCAGATATACTAGAGTGGGTGCTCTCTCTCAGCAGATATACTAGTGTGAGTGCTGATTGTTGTGTCTCTCTCAGCAGATATCCTAGTGTGGGTGCTCTCTCTCAGCAGATATCCTAGTGTGGGTGCTGATTGTTGTAAATCTCTCAGCAGATATCTTAGTGTGGATGCTGATTGTTGTATCTCTCTCAGCAGATACTGATGTGACTGGAGATCATGGTGATGTGACGAGATTATGTTGATGTGACTGGAGACTATGTTGATGTGACTGGAGACTATATTGATGTTACTAGAGATTATGTTGATGTGACTGGAGATTATGTTGATGTGACTGGAGACTATGTTCATGTGACTGGAGATTATGTTGATGTGACTGGAGACTATGTTCATGTGACTGGAGATTATATTGATGTGAATGGAGACTATGTTGATGTGACTGGAGATTGTTGATGTGACTGCAGATTATGTTGATGTGACTGCAGATTATGTTGATGTGGCTGTAGACTATGTTGATGTGACTGGAGACTATGTTCATGTGACTGGAGATTATGTTGATGTGCCTGGAGACTATGTTCATGTGACTGGAGATTATGTTCATGTGACTGGAGACGATGTTCATGTGACTGGAGATTATGTTGATGTGACTAGAGACTATGTTGATGTGACTGGAGACTATATTGATGTGACTAGAGACTATTTTGATGTGACTGGAGATTATGTTTATGTGGCTGGAGACTATGTTCATGTGACTGGAGATTATGTTGATGTGACTGGAAAATATTTCGGTGACTGGAGACTATGGTGATGTGACTGGAATCTGTTGTGGTGACATGAGACTATTTTGATGTGACTGGAGAATATGTTGATGTGACTGGAGACTATGTTGATGTGACTGGAGACTATGTTGATGTGAATGGAGACTATGTTGATGTGACTGGAGACTATGTTGATGTGACTGAAGACTATGTTGATGTGATGAGACTATGTTGATGTGACTGGAGACTATGTTGATGTGACTGGAGACTATGTTGATGTGACTGCAGATTATGTTGATGTGACTGGAGACTATGTTGATGTGACTGGAGACTATTTTGATATGACAAGACTATGTTGATGTGACTGGAGACTGTGTTGATGTGACTGCAGATTATGTTGATGTGACTAGAGATTATGTTGATGTGACTGGAGACTAGACTGGTGACGAGATTGTTTTGATGTTGGAGACTATGTTGATATGACGAGACTATGTTGATATGACGAGACTATGTTGATGTGACTGGAGACTATGTTGATGTAACTGGAGACTATGTTGATGTGATGAGACTATGTTCATGTGACTGGAGACTATGTTGATGTGACTGGAAACTATTTCGGTGACTGGAAACTATGGTGATGTGACTGGAAACTGTTGTGGGGACATGAGACTATGTTGATGTGACTGGAGAATATGTTGATGTGACTGGAGACTATGTTGAAGTGACTGGAGACTATGTTGATGTGACTGGAGACTATGTTGATGTGACTGGAGAATATGTTTATGTGACTGGAGACTATGTTGATGCGACTGGAAACTGTTGTGGTGACTGGAGACTATGTTGATGTGACTGGAGACTATGTTGATATGACAAGACTATGTTGATGTGACTGGAGACTATGTTGATGTGACTGAAGACTATGTTGATGTGATGAGACTATGTTGATGTGACTGGAGACTATGTTGATGTGACTGGAGACTATGTTGATGTGACTGCAGATTATGTTGATGTTACTGGAGATTATGTTGATGTGACTGGAGACTATGTTGATATGACGAGACTATGTTGATGTGACTGGAGACTGTGTTGATGTGACTGCAGATTATGTTGATGTGACTAGAGATTATGTTGATGTGACTGGAGACTAGACTGGTGACTAGATTGTTTTGATGTTGGAGACTATGTTGATATGACGAGACTATGTTGATATGACGAGACTATGTTGATGTGACTGGAGACTATGTTGATGTGATGAGACTATGTTGATATGATGAGAATATGTTGATGTGATGAGACTATATTGATATGACGAGACTATGTTGATGTGACTGGAGACTATGTTGATGTGACTGGAGACTATGTTGATGTGACTGGAGATTATGTTGATGTGACTGGAGATTATGTTGATGTGACTGGAGACTATGTTGATGTGACTGCAGATTATGTTGATGTGACTGGAGATTATGTTGATGTGACTGGAGACTATGTTGATGTGACTGGAGACTATGTTGATGTGACTGGAGACTATGTTGATATGACAAGACTATGTTGATGTGACTGGAGACTATGTTGATGTGACTGGAGACTATGTTGATGTGATGAGACTATGTTGATGTGACTGGAGACTATGTTGATGTGACTGGAGATTATGTTGATGTGACTGCAGATTATGTTGATGTGGCTAGAGACTATGTTGATGTGACTGCAGATTATGATGATGTGACTGGAGATTATGTTGATGTGACTGGAGACTATGTTGATGTGACTTGAGACTATGTTGATATGACGAGACTATGTTGATGTGACTGGAGACTATGTTGATGTGACTGCAGATTATGTTGATGTGACTAGAGATTATGTTGATGTGACTGGAGACTATGTTGATGTGACTGGAGACTATGTTGATGTGACGAAATTGTTTTGATGTGACTGGAGACTATGTTGGTGTGACTGGAGACTATGTTGATGTGACTGGAAACTATGTTGATGTGACGAGATTGTTTTGATGTGACTGGAGACTATGTTGATGTGACTGGAGACTATGTTGATGTGACTGGAGACTACGTTGATGTGATTGGAGGCTATGTTGATGTGACGAATCTATGTTGATATGACAAGACTATGTTGATATGACGAGACTATGTTGATGTGACGAGACTATGTTGATATGACGAGACTATGTTGATGTGACTGGAGACTATGTTGATGTGACTGGAGACTATGTTGATGTGATTGTAGACTATGTTGATGTGACTGGAGACTATGTTGATGTGACTGGAGACTATGTTGATGTGACTGCAGATTATGTTGATGTGACTAGAGATTATGTTGATGTCACTGGAGACTATGTTGATGTGACTGGAGACTATGTTGATGTGACTGGAGACTATGTTGATGTGACTGGAAACTATGTTGATATGATGAGACTATGTTGATGTGACTGGAGACTATGTTGATATGACAAGACTATGATGATGTGACTGGAGACTATGTTGATATGACGAGACTATGTTGATATGTCGACACTATGTTGATGTTACTGGAGACTATGTTGATGTGACTGGAGACTATGTGGATGTGATGAGACTATGTTGATATGACGAGACTATTTTGATGTGACTGGAGACTATGTTGATGTGACTGCAGATTATGTTGATGTGACTGGAGATTATGTTGATGTGACTGGAGACTATGTTGATGTGACTGCAGATATCCTAGTGTGGGTGCTGATTGTTGTCTCACTCAGCAGATATACTAGAGTGGGTGCTCTCTCTCAGCAGATATACTAGTGTGAGTGCTGATTGTTGTGACTCTCTCAGCAGATATACTAGAGTGCGTGCTGATTGGTGTGTCTCTATCAGCAGATATACTAGAGTGGGTGCTGATTGTTGTGTCTCTCTCAGCAGATATCCTAGTGTGGGTGCTCTCTCTCAGCAGATATCCTAGTGTGGGTGCTGATTGTTGTAAATCTCTCAGCAGATATCTTAGTGTGGATGCTGATTGTTGTATCTCTCTCAGCAGATACTGATGTGACTGGAGATCATGGTGATGTGACGAGATTATGTTGATGTGACTGGAGACTATGTTGATGTGACTGGAGATTATTTTGCTGTGACTGGAGACTATGTTGATATGACTGGAAGCTGTTGTGGTTACTTGAGACTATGTTGATGTGACTGGAGACTATATTGATGTTACTAGAGATTATGTTGATGTGACTGGAGATTATGTTGATGTGACTGGAGACTATGTTCATGTGACTGGAGATTATGTTGATGTGACTGGAGACTATGTTCATGTGACTGGAGATTATATTGATGTGAATGGAGACTATGTTGATGTGACTGGAGATTGTTGATGTGACTGCAGATTATGTTGATGTGACTGCAGATTATGTTGATGTGGCTGTAGACTATGTTGATGTGACTGGAGACTATGTTCATGTGACTGGAGATTATGTTGATGTGCCTGGAGACTATGTTCATGTGACTGGAGATTATGTTGATGTGACTGGAGACTATGTTCATGTGACTGGAGATTATGTTGATGTGACTAGAGACCATGTTGATGTGACTGGAGACTATATTGATGTGACTAGAGACTATTTTGATGTGACTGGAGATTATGTTGATGTGGCTGGAGACTATGTTCATGTGACTGGAGATTATGTTGATGTGACTGGAAAATATTTCGGTGACTGGAGACTATGGTGATGTGACTGGAAACTGTTGTGGTGACATGAGACTATTTTGATGTGACTGGAGAATATGTTGATGTGACTGGAGACTATGTTGATGTGACTGGAGACTATGTTGATGTGAATGGAGACTATGTTGATGTGACTGGAGACTATGTTGATGTGACTGAAGACTATGTTGATGTGATGAGACTATGTTGATGTGACTGGAGACTATGTTGATGTGACTGGAGACTATGTTGATGTGACTGCAGATTATGTTGATGTGACTGGAGACTATGTTGATGTGACTGGAGACTATTTTGATATGACGAGACTATGTTGATGTGACTGGAGACTGTGTTGACGTGACTGCAGATTATGTTGATGTGACTAGAGATTATGTTGATGTGACTGGAGACTAGACTGGTGACGAGATTGTTTTGATGTTGGAGACTATGTTGATATGACGAGACTATGTTGATATGACGAGACTATGTTGATGTGACTGGAGACTATGTTGATGTGATGAGACTATGTTGATATGATGAGACTATGTTGATGTAATGAGTCTATGTTGATATGACGAGACTATGTTGATGTGACTGGAGACTATGTTGATGTGGCTGGAGACTATGTTGATGTGACTGGAGATTATGTTGATGTGACTGGAGATTATGTTGATGTGACTGGAGACTATGTTGATGTGACTGCAGTTTATGTTGATGTGACTGGAGACTATGTTGATGTGACTGGAGACTATGTTGATGTGACTGGAGACTATGTTGATGTGACTGGAGACTATGTTGATATGACAAGACTATGTTGATGTTACTGGAGACTATGTTGATGTGACTGGAGACTATGTTGATGTGATGAGACTATGTTGATGTGACTGGAGACTATGTTGATGTGACTGGAGACTATGTTGATGTGACTGCAGATTATGTTGATGTGGCTGGAGACTATGTTGATGTGACTAGAGACTATGTTGATGTGACTGCAGATTATGTTGATGTGACTGGAGATTATGTTGATGTGACTGGAGACTATGTTGATGTGACTCAAGACTATGTTGATATGACGAGACTATGTTGATGTGACTGGAGACTGTGTTGATGTGACTGCAGCTTATGTTGATGTGACTAGAGATTATGTTGATGTGACTTGAAACTATGTTGATGTGACTGGAGACTATGTTGATGTGACGAGATTGTTTTGATGTGACTGGAGACTATGTTGGTGTGACTGGAGACTATGTTGATGTGACTGGAAACTATGTTGATGTGACGAGATTGTTTTGATGTGACTGGAGACTATGTTGATGTGACTGGAGACTATGTTGATGTGACTGGAGACTACGTTGATGTGATTGGAGGCTATGTTGATGTGACGAAACTATGTTGATATGACAAGACTATGTTGATATGGCGAGACTATGTTGATGTGACGAGACTATGTTGATATGACGAGACTATGTTGATGTGACTGGAGACTATGTTGATGTGACTGTAGACTATGTTGATGTGACTGGAGACTATGTTGATGTGACTGGAGACTATGTTGATGTGACTGCAGATTATGTTGATGTGACTAGAGATTATGTTGATGTGACTGGAGACTATGTTGATGTGACTGGAGACTATGTTGATGTGACTGGAGACTATGTTGATGTGACTGGAAACTATGTTGATATGACGAGACTATGTTGATATGATGAGACTATGTTGATGTGAATGGAGACTATGTTGATATGACAAGACTATGTTGATTTGACTGTAGACTATGTTGATATGACAAGACTATGATGATGTGACTGGAGACTATGTTGATATGACGAGACTATGTTGATATGACGAGACTATGTTGATGTGACTGGAGACTATGTTGATGTGATTGGGGACTATGTTGATGTGATGAGACTATGTTGATATGATGAGACTAGGTTGATGTGATGAGACTATGTTGATATGACGAGACTATGTTGATGTGACTGGAGACTATGTTGATGTGACTGCAGATTATGTTGATGTGACTGGAGATTATGTTGATGTGACTGGAGACTATGTTGATGTGACTGCAGATATCCTAGTGTGGGTGCTGATTGTTGTCTCACTCAGCAGATATACTAGAGTGGGTGCTCTCTCTAAGCAGATATACTTGTGTGGGTGCTGATTGTTGTGTCTCTCTCAGCAGATATACTAGAGTGGGTGCTGATTGGTGTGTCTCTATCAGTAGATATACTAGAGTGGGTGCTGATTGTTGTGTCTCTCTCAGCAGATATCCTAGTGTGGGTGCTCTCTCTCAGCAGATATCCTAGTGTGGGTGCTGATTGTTGTAAATCTCTCAGCAGATATCTTAGTGTGGATGCTGATTGTTGTATCTCTCTCAGCAGATACTGATGTGACTGGAGATCATGGTGATGTGACGAGATTATGTTGATGTGACTGGAGACTATGTTGATATGACTGGAAACTGTTGTGGTTACGTGAGACTATGTTGATGTGACTGGAGACTATATTGATGTTACTAGAGATTATGTTGATGTGACTGGAGATTATGTTGATGTGACTGGAGACTATGTTCATGTGACTGGAGATTATGTTGATGTGACTGGAGACTATGTTCATGTGACTGGAGATTATATTGATGTGAATGGAGACTATGTTGATGTGACGAGATTGTTTTGATGTGACTGGAGACTATGTTGGTGTGACTGGAAACTATGTTGATGTGACTGGAAACTATGTTGATGTGACGAGATTGTTTTTATGTGACTGGAGACTATGTTGATGTGACTGGAGATTATGTTGATGTGACTGGAGACTATGTTGATGTGACTGGAGACCATGTTGATGTGACTGTAGACTATGTTTATGTGACTGGAGACTATGTTGATGTGACTGGAGACTATGTTTATGTGACTGCAGATTATGTTGATGTGACTAGAGATTATGTTGATGTGACTGGAGACTATGTTGATGTGACTGGAGACTATGTTGATGTGATTGGAGACTATGTTGATATGACGAGACTATGTTGATATGATGAGACTATGTTGATGTTACTGGAGACTATGTTGATATGACAAGACTATGTTGATGTGACTGTAGACTATGTTGATATGACAAGACTATGATGATGTGACTGGAGACTATGTTGATATGACGAGACTATGTTGATGTGACGAGACTATGTTGATGTGACTGGAGACTATGTTGATGTGACTGGAGACTATGTTGATGTGATGAGACTATGTTGATATGATGAGACTATGTTGATGTGACTGGAGACTATGTTGATGTGACTGGAGACTATGTTGATGTGACTGGAGATTATGTTGATGTGACTGGAGACTATGTTGATGTGACTGGAGATTATGTTGATGTGACTGCAGATGATGTTGATGTGACTGGAGATTATGTTGATGTGACTGGAGACTATGTTGATGTGACTGCAGATTATGTTGATGTGACTGGAGATTATGTTGATGTGACTGGAGATTATGTTGATGTGACTGCAGATTATGTTGATGTGACTGGAGACTATGTTGATGTGACTGCAGATTATGTTGATGTGACTGGAGACTATTTTGATGTGACTGCAGATTATGTTGATGTGACTGGAGATTATGTTGATGTGACTGGAGATTATGTTGATGTGACTGGAGATTATGTTGATGTGACTGCAGATTATGTTGATGTGACTGGAGACTATGTTGATGTGACTGCAGATTATGTTGATGTGACTGCAGATGATGTTGATGTGACTGGAGATTATGTTGATGTGACTGGAGACTATGTTGATGTGACTGCAGATTATGTTGATGTGACTGGAGACTATGTTGATGTGACTGGAGATTATGTTGATGTGACTGGAGACTATGTTGATGTGACTGGAGATTATGTTGATGTGACTGCAGATGATGTTGATGTGACTGGAGATTATGTTGATGTGACTGGAGACTATGTTGATGTGACTGGAGACTATGTTGATGTGACTGGAGACTATTTTGATGTGACAAGACTATGTTGATGTGACTGGAGACTATGTTGATGTGACTGGAGACTATGTTGATGTGATGAGACTATGTTGATGTGACTGGAGACTATGTTGATGTGACTGGAGACTATGTTGATATGACGAGACTATGTTGATGTGACTGGAGACTGTGTTGATGTGACTGGAGATTATGTTGATGTGACTGGAGACTATGTTGATATGACAAGACTATGTTGATGTGACTGGAGACTATGTTGATGTGACTGGAGACTATGTTGATGTGATGAGACTATGTTGATGTGACTGGAGACTATGTTGATGTGACTGTAGACTATGTTGATGTGACTGTAGACTATGTTGATGTGACTGGAGACTATGTTGATGTGACTGGAGACTATGTTGATGTGACTGGAGACTCTGTTGATGACATCAGCAAACATCAGGCCAGACTTGAGCATGAGTGTCTGTCTCCTCCTCCCCTCCACACACACACACACACACACACACACACACACACACACACACACACACACATACACACTCCTGTATTGCTGAACATGAGATGCTCACAGGTGACACACAATATCAGCCAGCGATGAATCCTCCAGCAGGTGTTCCTTCTTGTCTCTGTGTGTGTGATTGTATGTGTGTGTGATTGTGTGTATGTGTGATTTTGTATGTGTGTGTGTGTGTGTGGTTTATGCGTGGTCGCATGTGTAAGCAATTTGTTCTAGGCTGACTAGATTTCACTGAGACTGTGAGGTGCTGACTATACACCAGTTGAGCAGAGATCACTTGTTGTTGTGAGTAGCTAGCATGTCTCTGTTTGAAGTCACTGTTCAAAGTCTCCTTCCTCCCGACGAACCGCAGGGTACATTCCGTCTGCAGGTATCACACGAGAGCACAATAGAAAGCCTCCTCAAGCAGTTGTGCACAGATAGTGGGAGCCCTCTGAAGCCAGACTACGTGTTGCAGAGCAAACAGCACAATGTTCTCGACAGGAAAGCTACTCTGACTGAAGCAGGCCTAGAGGGTGGAGCATTTCTTCACTGGACAAGAGAGAGTAAGCACATTATATGTGTGGAAATGTATCTTCCATCTGTGCTATATTAGATATTTATATTTCTCCTGTGCTATATTAGATATTTATATTTCCCCTGTGCTATTTTAGATATGTATGTTTCCCCTGTGTTAATTTAGATATTTGTCTTTCATCTGTGCTATATTATATATTTATTTAGCCCTGTGCTATTTTAGATATTTATATTTCCCCTATGCTGTTTCAGAAATCTATCTTTCCTCTATACTATTCTAGACATTTATCTTTCCTCTGTGCTTTTCTAGAAATGTATCTTTAATCTGTGTTATTATATAAATATATTTTCCGTGGCGGGGAGTCTCCGTGGCGAAGTGGTCAAGCCGTTTGACTCGCGTCCTTCGGTTCACGAGTGAAATTTTTCGGAGACTTCTGTGGGTCGTCGCTAGAGCTACGGTGTTCGTGCTTTGTGTGGCGCTTTCCACGCTGCGGAAAGAGACCCAGCCATATGGGATAAAACCCAGTGCAATGATGTCGACCCTGTCGACTTTTAAGAGACTTTTTATAAATGTAGTCTTCTTCTGTGCTATCTTAGAAATCTGTCCTTCATCTGTGCTATTTTAGAGATTTATCTTTCCTATGTGCTATCTTAAAGATGTATCTTCCCTCTGTCCTATCTTAGAGATACTTCTTTCCTCTGGGCTATCTTATAGGTGGATCTTCCCTTTCCTCTGTGCTATTTTGTAGATACATCATTCCTCTGTGATATTTTAGAAATATATCTTTCCTCTGTGATATTTTAGACATGTATCTTTCCAATGTGTTATCTTATTGATGTATCTTTCCTCTGGGGTATCTTAAAGATGCATAATTCCTCTGTGCTGTCTTAGAGATATATCTTCCCTCTGTGCTATCTTAGAGATGTATCTGTCCTCTGTGCTATATTAGAGATGTATCTGTCCTCTGTGCTATATTATAGATGTATCTTTCCTCTGTGCTATATTATAGATGTATCTTTCCTCTGTGCTATATTATAGATGTATCTTTCCTCTGTGATATATTAGAGATGTATCTTTCCTCTGTGCTATATTATAGATGTATCTTTCCTCTGTGCTATATTATAGATGTATCTTTCCTCTGTGATATATTAGAGATGTATCTTTCCTCTGTGCTATATTATAGATGTATCTTTCCTCTGTGCTATATTATAGATGTATCTTTCCTCTGTGCTATATTAGAGATGTATCTTTCCTCTGTGCTATATTATAGATGTATCTTTCCTCTGTGATATATTAGAGATGTATCTTTCCTCTGTGCTATATTATAGATGTATCTTTCCTCTGTGCTATATTATAGATGTATCTTTCCTCTGTGATATATTAGAGATGTATCTTTCCTCTGTGCTATATTATAGATGTATCTTTCCTCTGTGCTATATTATAGATGTATCTTTCCTCTGTGCTATATTATAGATGTATCTTTCCTCTGTGCTACATTAGAGATGTATCTTTCCTCTGTGCTATATTATAGATGTATCTTTCCTCTGTGCTATATTATAGATGTATCTTTCCTCTGTGATATATTAGAGATGTATCTTTCCTCTGTGCTATATTAGAGATGTATCTTTCCTCTGTGCTATATTATAGATGTATCTTTCCTCTGTGCTATATTATAGATGTATCTTTCCTCTGTGCTATATTAGATATGTATCTTTCCTCTGTGCTATATTAGAGATGTATCTTTCCTCTGTGATATATTAGAGATGTATCTGTCCTCTGTGCTATATTAGAGATGTATCTGTCCTCTGTGCTATCTTAGAAATGTATCTTTCCTCAGTGATATCTTAGAAATGTATCTTCTCTTCCGGTAAAAATGGCGACGACGTTACACTTCTTTCTTCAGAAAACGTAGAGTTTGTGTATTTCCGGAGAGGATGTGTGGTTATTTCGTATTCGTTTTCGGAAGATTAGAACAAGAATCGCCATTGCGAAAGTAGCCTTTAGCAAGATGAAAAACATTCTCACCAATAAAATGATGTCAATTGAAACGAGAAAAAGAGTGTTGAGGGGATACATAGAGCCTGTTCTTTTGTATGGATGTGAAACTTGGACAATGGGCAGTCAAGCTGAAAAACATCTAATGGCTGCAGAAATGTGGTTTCTGAGGAAAATGCAAAGAATACCATGGACAGATAGAAAAACCAATGACCAAGTACTACAGGAGACAAATGAAAATCGTAGATTGATTAGAGAAATTAGACGTAGACAGTCAAAATTTTTTGGACATGTTATGAGAAGAAATGGACTGGAGAACTTAGTGACAGCTGGCAAGATCGAAGGGAACAGACCAAGAGGAAGACCGAGAGGAAAATACCTGGATGGCTTGGCCACATGGCATGGACGAGACAGGAACACTGAGCTGATCCACGACTCTGGTGATCGAGTGAAATGGCGAATCATGACCGCCCACGCTTTCTGGCATGGCACATGATTGATTGATTGATTTCGGAATTTGTTTACAAGAAACCACGGATGGCAGGTCGTAATTGAAATTGTGAGGGCAACCGACAGATAGTTGTTGGTTATGGTCTCAAGTTTTGCGACACTAGGCAGACGATCTCATTAACGAAACAATGGATATGGTCATCCGGCCAGTATGGTCACTGCCAAGGAAGGAAAGCAACGGCGAACTACCTTCTGTAAAGTTGCCTAGTTTATCATGATTCGTCAGATTACAGATCATCACAAGAAAAGAACAGGGACACTAAAATTAGCAACATGAAATGTTCGAACGTGAAGCGACGACTGAAATTTATATAAAATCAGACAAGAACTGGAGAGAGGCAAGATTAATATAAAAAAAGCTTAAAAGTCGACAAGGTCGACTTCATTGCACCGGGTTTATCCCATATGACTCGGTCTCTTCCCGCAGTGCGGAAAGCGTCGCACAAAGCACGAACGCCGTAGCTTTTAGCGACGACCCACAGTAGTCTCTGAATCATTTAACTCGTAAACAGAAGGGCGCGGCCCGGAATCGAACCCACAACCTTCGAAGCACGAGTCAAACGGCTTGATCACTTCGCCACAGAGACTCCCAAGATTAATATACTGCTGCACAATCTCTCTCGTGTTGACATGTAGATGCATAATCTCTCTCATGTCGATATGTAGTCTGTCTGTTGCACAATCTCTCTCTGTCTCTCTCTGTCTCTGTCTCTCTCTCTCTCTCTCTCTCTCTCTCTCTCTCTCTCTCTCTCTCTCTCTCTCTCTCTCTCTCTCACTCTCATGTCGACATGTAGTCTGTCTACTGCACAATCTCTCTCATGTCAACATGTAGTCTGTCTGCGGCACAATCTCTCTCATGTCGACATGTAGTCTGTCTACTGCACAATCTCTCTCATGTCAACATGTAGTCTGCTGCACAATCTCTCTCATGTCAACATGTAGTCTGCCTGTTGCACAATCTCTCTCATGTCAACATGTAGTCTGTCTGCTGCACAATCTCTCTCATGTTAACATGTAGTCTGTCTGAGTCTGTCTGCTGAACAATCTCTCTCATGTTGGCATGTAGTCTGTCTGCTGCACAATCTCTCTCATGTCAACATGTAGTCTGTCTGCTGCACAATCTCTCTCATGTTAACATGTAGTCTGTCTGCTGCACAATCTCTCTCATGTTGGCATGTAGTCTGTCTGCTGCACAATCTCGCTCATGTTGGCATGTATTCTGTCTGCTGCACAATCTCTCTCATGTCAACATGTAGTCTGCTGCACAATCTCTCTCATGTCATGGCTTGATCACTTCGCCACAGAGACTCCCAAGATTAATATACTGCTGCACAATCTCTCTCGTGTTGACATGTAGATGCATAATCTCTCTCATGTCGATATGTAGTCTGTCTGTTGCACAATCTCTCTCTCTCTCTCTCTCTCTCTCTCTCTCTCTCTCTCTCTCTCTCTCTCTCTCTCTCTCTCTCTCTCTCTCACTCTCATCTCGACATGTAGTCTGTCTACTGCACAATCTCTCTCATGTCAACATGTAGTCTGTCTGCGGCACAATCTCTCTCATGTCGACATGTAGTCTGTCTACTGACAACATGTAGTCTGCTGCACAATCTCTCTCATGTCAACATGTAGTCTGCCTGTTGCACAATCTCTCTCATGTTAACATGTAGTCTGCTGCACAATCTCTCTCATGTCGACATGTAGTCTGTCTACTACACAATCTCTCTCATGTCAACATGTAGTCTGCTGCACAATCTCTCTCATGTCAACATGTAGTCTGTCTGCTGCACAATCTCTCTCATGTTAACATGTAGTCTGTCTGCTGCACAAACTCTCTCATGTTGGCATGTAGTCTGTCTGCTGCACAATCTCGCTCATGTTGGCATGTATTCTGTCTGCTGCACAATCTCTCTCATGTCAACATGTAGTCTGCTGCACAATCTCTCTCATGTCAACATGTAGTCTGCCTGTTGCACAATCTCTCTCATGTCAACATGTAGTCTGTCTGCTGCACAATCTCTCTCATGTCGACAAGTACTCTGTCTGCTGCACAATCTCGCTCATGTTGGCATGTAGTCTGTCTGCTGCACAATCTCGCTCATGTTGACATGTAGTCTGTTTGCTGCACAATCTCGCTCATGTTGACATGTAGTCTGTCTGCTGCACAATCTCGCTCATGTTGACATGTAGTCTGTCTGCTGCACAATCTCTCTCATGTTGGCATGTATTCTGTCTGCTGCACAATCTCTCTCATGTCAACATGTAGTCTGTCTGTTGCACAATCTCTCTCATGAATGTTGACATGTAGTCTGTCTGATGCACAATCTCACTCATGTCGACATGTAGTCTGCTGCACAATCTCTCTCATGTCAACATGTAGTCTGTCTGCTGCACAATCTCTCTCATGTCAACATGTAGTCTTTCTGCTGTACAATCTCTCTCATGTCAACATGTAGTCTGTCTGAAGCACAATCTCTCTCATGTCAAAATGTAGTCTGTCTGCTGCACAATCTCTCTCAAGTCAACATGTCAACATGTAGTCTGCTGCACAATCTCTCTCATGCCAACATGTAGTCTGTCTGCTGCACAATCTTTCTCATGTTGACATGTAGTCTGTCTGCTGCACAATCTCTCTCATGTTGACATGTAGTCTGTCTGCTGCACAATCTCGCTCATGTTGGCATGTATTCTGTCTGCTGCACAATCTCTCTCATGTTGACATGTAGTCTGTCTGCTGCACAATCTCTCTCATGTTGACATGTAGTCTGTCTGCTGCACAATCTCTCTCATGTTGGCATGTATTCTGTCTGCTGCACAATCTCTCTCATGTCAACATGTAGTCTGTCTGCTGCACAATCTCTCTCATGTTGATATGTATTCTGTCTGCTGCACAATCTCTCTCATGTTAACATGTAGTCTGTCTGCTGCACAATCTCTCTCATGCCAACATGTAGTCTGTCTGCTGCACAATCTCTCTCAGGTCGACATGTAGTCTGCTGCACAATCTCCCTCATGTCAACATGTAGTCTGTCTGCAGCACAATCTCTCTCATGTCAACATGTAGTCTGTCTGCTTCACAATCTCTCTCATGTCGACAAGTAGTCTGTCTGCTGCACAATCTCTCTCATGTCGACAAGTAGTCTGTCTGCTGCACAATATCTCATGTCGACAAGTAGTCTGTCTGCTGCATAATCTCTCTCATGTCAACATGTAGTCTGCTGCACAATCTCTCTCATGTCGACAAGTAGTCTGTCTGCTGCACAATATCTCATGTCGACAAGTAGTCTGTCTGCTGCACAATCTCTCTCATGTCAACATGTAGTCTGCTGCACAATCTCTCTCATGTCGACAAGTAGTCTGTCTGCTGCACAATCTCTCTCATGTCGACAAGTAGTCTGTCTGCTGCACAATATCTCATGTCGACAAGTAGTCTGTCTGCTGCACAATCTCTCTCTTGTCAACATGTAGTCTGTCTGCTGCACAATCTCTCTCATGTCAGCATGTAGTCTGTCTGCTGCACAATCTCGCTCATGTTGGCATGTATTCTGTCTGCTGCACAATCTCTCTCATGTCAACATGTAGTCTGCTGCACAATCTCTCTCATGTCATGGCTTGATCACTTCGCCACAGAGACTCCCAAGATTAATATACTGCTGCACAATCTCTCTCGTGTTGACATGTAGATGCATAATCTCTCTCATGTCGATATGTAGTCTGTCTGTTGCACAATCTCTCTCTCTCTCTCTCTCTCTCTCTCTCTCTCTCTCTCTCTCTCTCTCTCTCTCTCTCTCTCTCTCTCACTCTCATGTCGACATGTAGTCTGTCTACTGCACAATCTCTCTCATGTCAACATGTAGTCTGTCTGCGGCACAATCTCTCTCATGTCGACATGTAGTCTGTCTACTGCACAATCTCTCTCATGTCAACATGTAGTCTGCTGCACAATCTCTCTCATGTCAACATGTAGTCTGCCTGTTGCACAATCTCTCTCATGTCAACATGTAGTCTGTCTGCTGCACAATCTCTCTCATGTTAACATGTAGTCTGTCTGCTGCACAATCTCTCTCATGTTGGCATGTAGTCTGTCTGCTGCACAATCTTGCTCATGTTGGCATGTATTCTGTCTGCTGCACAATCTCTCTCATGTCAACATGTAGTCTGCTGCACAATCTCTCTCATGTCAACATGTAGTCTGCCTGTTGCACAGTCTCTCTCATGTCAACATGTAGTCTGTCTGCTGCACAATCTCTCTCATGTCGACAAGTAGTCTGTCTGCTGCACAATCTCTCTCATGTTGACATGTACTCTGTCTGCTGCACAATCTCGCTCATGTTGGCATGTAGTCTGTCTGCTGCACAATCTCGCTCATGTTGACATGTAGTCTGTCTGCTGCACAATCTCGCTCATGTTGACATGTAGTCTGTCTGCTGCACAATCTCTCTCATGTTGGCATGTATTCTGTCTGAAGTACAATCTCTCTCATGTCAAAATGTAGTCTGTCTGTTGCACAATCTCTCTCATGAATGTTGACATGTAGTCTGTCTGATGCACAATCTCACTCATGTCGACATGTAGTCTGCTGCACAATCTCTCTCATGTCAACATGTAGTCTGTCTGCTGCACAATCTCTCTCATGTCAACATGTAGTCTTTCTGCTGTACAATCTCTCTCATGTCACCATGTAGTCTGTCTGAAGCACAATCTCTCTCATGTCAAAATGTAGTCTGTCTGCTGCACAATCTCTCTCAAGTCAACATGTCAACATGTAGTCTGCTGCACAATCTCTCTCATGCCAACATGTAGTCTGTCTGCTGCACAATCTCTCTCATGTTGACATGTAGTCTGTCTGCTGCACAATCTCTCTCATGTTGACATGTAGTCTGTCTGCTGCACAATCTCGCTCATGTTGGCATGTATTCTGTCTGCTGCACAATCTCTCTCATGTTGACATGTAGTCTGTCTGCTGCACAATCTCTCTCATGTTGACATGTAGTCTGTCTGCTGCACAATCTCTCTTCATGTTGGCATGTATTCTGTCTGCTGCACAATCTCTCTCATGTCAACATGTAGTCTGTCTGCTGCACAATCTCTCTCATGTTGATATGTATTCTGTCTGCTGCACAATCTCTCTCATGTTAACATGTAGTCTGTCTGCTGCACAATCTCTCTCATGCCAACATGTAGTCTGTCTGCTGCACAATCTCTCTCAGGTTGAAATGTAGTCTGCTGCACAATCTCCCTCATGTCAACATGTAGTCTGTCTGCAGCACAATCTCTCTCATGTCAACATGTAGTCTGTCTGCTGCACAATCTCTCTCATGTCGACAAGTAGTCTGTCTGCTGCACAATCTCTCTCATGTCAACATGTAGTCTGTCTGCTGCACAATCTCTCTCATGTCGACAAGTAGTCTGTCTGCTGCACAATCTCTCTCATGTCGACAAGTAGTCTGTCTGCTGCACAATATCTCATGTGGACAAGTAGTCTGTCTGCTGCATAATCTCTCTCATGTCAACATGTAGTCTGCTGCACAATCTCTCTCATGTCGACAAGTAGTCTGTCTGCTGCACAATATCTCATGTCGACAAGTAGTCTGTCTGCTGCACAATCTCTCTCATGTCAACATGTAGTCTGCTGCACAATCTCTCTCATGTCGACAAGTAGTCTGTCTGCTGCACAATCTCTCTCATGTCGACAAGTAGTCTGTCTGCTGCACAATATCTCATGTCGACAAGTAGTCTGTCTGCTGCACAATCTCTCTCTTGTCAACATGTAGTCTGTCTGCTGCACAATCTCTCTCATGTCAACATGTAGTCTGTCTGCTGCACAATCTCTCTCATGTCGACATGTAGTCTGTCTGATGCACAATCTCTCTCATGTTAACTTGTAGTCTGTCTGCTGCACAATCTCTCTCATGTCAACATGTAGTCTGTCTGCTGCACAATCTTTCTCATGTTGACATGTAGTCTGCCTGCTGCACATGTAGTCTGCCTGCTGCACAATCTCTCTCTCACTAAAATGGTTTTTTCTGGAGTGATGACGTGATTTTGTGATCTCTTACTTCTCGGATTATTATTACTGCGAGCTGAATTCATCTATCATGGATTTTTATATCAATGTGCTCGTTGTGTTCCTGTGGAAGTGGTTAAATAGCTTTTAGATTAGTACAAGTGCTGATTATTGCAAAAATGCGTGTTATATATAATATTCATTTCAAGTGATAATTGAACACTAATAAATTTAGACAATCAAGTGCACAAGGCGTCTCTGAACCGACCAACCACTACATGGCACTTCAAATTGCCCGCGGTGGTCTAGAGTTACAATGCGATTGCTGCATTCTTCAAGCTTTGATTTTTCTAACATGATGCAATAATGTTAGGGGAAGGAGAGGGCTCTCTATTGGCGGTGACTGGTGAAAAGACTCGTTCCGGTTTACGATCGGCTGTCTATAAAACTTACACACTGAACAAAGATAGGGCGGTCAAGAACAAGCTATACAGGTGTATGAATCCCTCTGGCCTAATCGTCAAACACACCAACTCAGGCAATGTGTTACGGTATCATTCATTATGAGGCATTCCGAACTTGTCTACTTAACTACTACAAGCTTGAACAAATTGAACCCAAACAAGATAACGCGGGGCCCATGTTGAAGACCTGATTATACGACGCCAGTGATTACGATCCATTTGTATCACTCGAAAAATAAATTAATGGCACAGGGAAATGTTGAAAACATTAATTCTTGGCTATAACTAGATATTGTGGAGCTTGAAAACTCATTACAGACATTCACCGAATCTACACAGCCCGCAACTATAGCTGTAGACAGCACACCAGCTACACAATGTTCTTCAATTAATTCATACGACGAGTGCACAAGACAACATTAACACGAGGTCTGCCAACCCACCATTGCCTTGGCCATTGAATACCCAAATGGAGCGCATCCAAAATAACATAGAACCTAACGTGGATGTTGTTGAAGAATTACCTGTCTCATATAGCAATAGCATCTTAACTATCAATGGACATTCGTGCGACTGTCAACAGCGCATTGAAGAATTAGAACAATCACCAAAGGCGCTCATTGTCACTGTTTCAACTAACATCGAAGCAAACAGTAAGATAAGCAGTGACTACAATGCTCTCAAGACAGAAGTCGCGCTCCTGCGAGAGGAAAATTTACTGCTGAGAAAAACAATTCAAACAATACATTATGTGTCCCCCACCGACCCAACTGAAGAAGCATGTAATTCCCAAGCATACTGCTTCATCCTTGGCTCTGGGCAAGCTCTGTCCGTCCCACCCCAGAACAGAAACTACTTATGAAACACTTCAATACGCGCAGCAGAAGATAGACAATGACCAACAAACACCTCAACGCTCAGAGGACGATAACACAGCAACAAGCAGTCTATCCCTATGACGTCAAAATAAGCAATAGGTTTGAAGTTCTTCAAGAAAATCACACGAAAAGTACAGTGCTATAACATGCTGCTAGCGGACAACACATGCCTACAAGAAACACCGGGAGAACCACATGGAAACATAAAGACTGCTGATAATCGTAAATGGATGAAACAACAGGTGAGGCGTTCTGACAACCAACATGTACAGACAACACGACCCGACTGTACACACATTATACTAGGCGATTCTCTCATGAAAGGTCTATACAGCGACAGGATGGCCACTTCAGACAAAGACATTGTTTCCACAATCCCATCACCTGGGGCTGGTGTTGACCGGCTAAGAGACAAGATTAGCAGGTTGGCTGTAAATCATAACGTTAGAAAGGCAAGCGTACACATTGGTAATAACGACACCATGAACAACCAAAAAATCACAGGGTCTCAACTGCTGGCGCTCTCAAACGGATTACATTACACTTTTCTTAACTCGTCTATTTTCTTCTCCTCCATCATATGTCCGAGTTATGGATTCCAGCGTCGTCTATCTGACATAAATAACAACATTTTGCAGAAGTTCTGTTCTCACAACACCATACAGTTCATCAACAACACACCGTTCTTCACTTCACTGGCTGGTGCACCAAAAAAGAGTCTTTATAAAGATCAAATACATTTGTCTACGTTGGGCACCAGCTTGCTCGCCAAAAATATCAAATACCCAGAACGGACACAACATACATCCAATACAGGATCTCGTCGGACACTTTTAGCTACTCCACTGGAAACTCAAGCCAGACGACATACTCCTGTCACATCAAGTATCAACAGGCCAGAAGTGCGCAGAACACTCATAACCACTGCACCTGAAATCCAAGCCATATGGGACACTTCCACAACACAAAGTTCGTACAATACGTCCTCTTCCACACAGGAGGACAATAACTATGAAGATATGTTTTCTATTCTCCCCAGTAAGGAACCAACTTTCAGCAACAACAACGTGCCACTACACCCTCCTGTTAGCCACGAACCAGAGTCTGTAGTTGGTAGTAACTATATACCCATGAGACATCAACAGTATCCATTTCATTGTAAACCAAACCCTACTCAAGACGACTACCACCTTATGGACAGACCAGAACATGCCATTATTCTGCGCCTAAGAACAAGACACAATAGATTACGTAACCACATGTATACAAAATTCAAGACCGGTGACTCAGACTGGTGTCTTCTTATGACATATCTTTATTATCATCATCATTTTGAGAGAACAAATGCTATGGAGACATTCCCTATTACATACCGCTAATGACGACCACTGAAGTATTTACTCATCTCAGTAACCTAAAAATCAATAATTCATCAGGACTTGATGGAATGAGTAATCGGATCCTTCCCTATCCTTCACCGGCGATCTGCGAGTCACTAACTTTTATATATAATCAATGTCTCACCAAAGGTCACTTCCCATCAGCCTTTAAAATCGCTAAAGTGTATCCTCATTTAAAAGCTGGTTCATTAGACGATCGTCTAATGAGTTACTACAGGCTAATTTCTATATTATCCTCACTATCCAAACCACTAGAAAATCACATTCACAAAACAACACCAGAACATATAGTTCGCCACAAACTAATAGTTGACAGTCAGTCAGGGTTTCGGCCAAAATATTCTTGTCATACGGCCCTGACAAACATGATAGAAAACTGGCATCAACATATTAACAACAATAATCTATGTGGAGCGGTGTTTATAGACTTTAGAAAAGCATTCGATATGATAGATCATACTATTCTAATTAAAAAAGTAGAAACGATGAAAGTAAGCTTTAATATAGTGACATTAATAAAATCATTTGTATTAGACAGAAAACAATATCACACAATAAATCTTTATCTCAAGTCATTACCATAAACATTGGAGTACCTCAGAGGTCTATACTATGCCCTCTGTTATTTGCCATTTATATAAAGGATCTTCCCTTACACCTTTCGTCGTCCTGTGATCTATTTGCAGACGACTGCACAGTATATACAAACGCTATTGATTGTAATATGCTAGAATCATCCTTGCAACGAGATATAAATAGTGTAGTTAACTGGAGTCATGCAAACCGCATGAAAATTAACATTTCTAAAACAAAATCTACGTTAATAGCAACCAGGCAAAGACTTCACAGTCTAAACTCGCAGAGAGCTCTTCAGCTGCACACTGGTAGCACGCCTGTAGATAGTGTAACCGAACACAAGGCACTGGGTCTCATCGTTGATTAAAATCTGACATTTAACTCCCATGTTCATGCTCTTGTTAAACAAATATGCAAACAAACAAAAGTATACCAACTTGCCAAAATTTAAAAAAAATTCCATGACGAAAACACAAGAAAGATATTCTATACTTCACACATACAAACACATATTGATTATTTCTCCACAATCTGGGATGAATGCTCCACATCAATAACAAAACGCCTTTATTCACTCCAGAAAAGGGCAGTAAGTTTAATTAATGGTGAAAAGCTTACCGACAATTCTAACCTACATAAACGTCTTCATTTAATGCCACTCCACAAACGCCTACTTTTTAATAAGGCTAAACTAATTCACAAAATCCTATTTCAAAATGCTCCAAGCTGCCTTAGGCCATTGTTTAAATATAACGCAAGACATAGCGAACAACTAAATATACTTCATGTCCCTAAACTTAGGATATGAATGAATCACCAAAAACCGTTAAGTAGATTGTGAGCTTTACTAAAACACGATTACAAGACACAAATTGGACGTTGCGGCCAAAGCCTTCGTCAGCACAGAACAAACAAACACAAACCGACACAAAACTACATGAAACACACTACAAAACAATATTAAGGGTACTTATCTGAATTTGTATCATAGCTTGGAGTGACTGACGACTGACACGCGTTCGACGACTATCGGTGGATTGTATGAACCGGATGTATGGTCAACGGGTCAAAGGTCAATATCGTCACAAGCTGAGGTATTGGCTAAACAACTCGGTGGGAAGGGGTGGGGGTGGAGAGGTGCCCATGTGGGCAAAAGTTAAAAATTAGGATTGGCGAATATGTCAAGGACGCACTTCGCAATTGGCAATTTTGCGTTCCGCGCTCGAAGCACAGCTGCGGAAGATTTCATTGCATTGGTCCTCACAAAGGGGCATGAGTGGCGGTCGCTCCGAAAACGATTGTAAACCACCGAACGCAACCTGCCAAGAAATGCCAAACAGCAAAATTGATGCAGGGATGGGCTGCAGCCTCCTGCAAAGGACATGCAACTACTTATTAGTGGACTATACAACCGAGGTGGGGGTGGGTGGGAGCGGGTGGGGTTTATAAGTTAAATGAAACTGTGTTGGAAATTGAGGCCGTGAAGAGAGAGTGAACCCAACTGGAAGACGAGACGGTTTTCCAAAGTTTTACGATCCCGTTCGTGAGATGCGCACGATTTGATCGCCGTGACCTGTATGTCAGCCACGCCACTGTGGTCAGGACTGTCGAAGTGCATGGATACTGGTTTCTGAGCGCCACTGTTACTATCAGCTAAACCTAGGATATCCTTATATAAAACATGCCTAACATACTCCGCCGCTCAGTTGTAGAACAATCTTCCACAAGAAATCAAAGACACCACCAATCATTATAAATACATTCGCAACCTGTTTGAACACTATCTCA
This sequence comes from Cepaea nemoralis, assembly GCA_014155875.1. Classification (NCBI taxonomy): domain Eukaryota; kingdom Metazoa; phylum Mollusca; class Gastropoda; order Stylommatophora; family Helicidae; genus Cepaea; species Cepaea nemoralis. The sequence continues at coordinate 387,866 of JACEFZ010016903.1, read as the reverse complement.
GTACAGACTACATTCCCCCATAAAAAATAATAATAATGGTAAATTGTCTCAAACGACAACTAGCCAATAAACATTCCCATATGTATGGCATGTTAAACTTCCATGGGGATTTATAATGCTCATGTTAAACATTGCCTCGGTGAGTCATGTATTATTGATTATTTTTCATGCGTTTTGATGCCTATTGTTCTTTTGTTGTCAAAGATTAGCTTCAAAAGTGATGTTGAATGAAAGAATGTTTGAGAGGAAATAGAGAAGAAGGGCAGAATGTCAGACGGGCCTGCGTGCCCAATTCTTAACCCTTTGAAAATACAGATTGTTCGTTCATTCGTTCGTTCGTTCATGTCGACATGTAGTCTGCTGCACAATCTCTCTCATGTTGACATGTAGTCTGTCTGCGGCACAATCTCTCTCATGTCGACATGTAGTCTGCTGCACAATCTCTCTCATTTCAACATGTAGTCTGTCTGCTGCACAATCTCTCTCATGTCGACATGTAGTCTGTCTGCTGCACAATCTCTCTCATGTCGACATGTAGTCTGTCTGCTGCGCAATCTCTCGCATGTCGACATGTAGTCTGTCTGCTGCGCAATCTCTCGCATGTCGACATGTAGTCTGTCTGATGCACAATATCTGTCATGTTGACATGTAGTCTGTCTGCGGCACAATCTCTCTCATGTCGACATGTAGTCTGTCTGATGCACAATATCTCTCATGTTGATATATAGTAGTAACAAAAAGTATGCCTAAATGTTACCACGAAGACCATGGAACTCTTTTGACCAGTCAAGGATCACTGTTCTGAGCTCCCCTCAGTTCTTTGGACTGATTTTTAGTATCAAGTAATTAATTTACTCACGCCCTTGATCTGGATCAGACACAAGTGAGAATTCAAAAGATCGCACAATGATTTAATATAGGCTCTTCAACAGCCAAAAGGGAATTAGAAAAACAGATATGAGAAACACTATAATGTATGTCTTGCAAGATGAAGAAATAGTCCAGCCAAGCTTTCAGATAGAATGCTTAACAAGTTCATCACGGGCCTTATCTAGCCAGAGTCCGTATGTCTGGAGGTGCAAATACTTCACATCCATTCAGCTCAACTCCGCCCAATTCGTAGCCCTTTGAAAATACAGTTTGTTTGTTTGTTCATTCATAAGTTCATTGTAATTATTCCATGTGAAAATAGGAGGAAGAAACTGAAATCTCGTCATGGGATAACAGAATATTTAACGACAGGCATTGCCTACAATCCCCAGACGCAAACTCACGTATAGCAAAAGTATACCTAGCTGGAGGAATATTATCATTTCGTTCTGATCGACTTCTGTGTGAAGTCTTGTGACAGAATTTCCGAAGCTATAATAACCTCAGGTAATACCAACTTATTATTCTGATCAGTTTGTCTGCTATTCTGAGGTCTGTGTAGTATTCTGTTTCTGTGTATTCTCAGAAAATTTACTTTTGGATTTTCTTTCTACTTAATGTTAAATCTCTAGCCTTTACGATTTCACGTGAACTTTGTTTATTATTCTTCTTTCACTCACTAATTTGTTTTCTGATTTGTTGTACAAGATAAAGTGGAGAAATCCAACATTACCCAAGCCACGTGAGTATGAGGTCTATTCATGTACAAGAGATACATTTAGATTCATTCTGTATGAGGTCAACACACTGGAGACTGACTACTAGTAAGAAATTCCTGAGAGCAAACAGTCTATTGATAGCGTCCAAATTAACCTTGATTATTTAGACCAACACTTTGAATGCCTGCCAAGATTGGGGTGAAATCACTTGGAGGGAGAAATGTCACCAGTTCGCCTTGTCTGCATGATGTCTGCATGAAGACAGACTTGACTTAGGTCACCTTTTTTTCAGAAAGGTGCAGGGATGACTTTTAATGTTTGACAGGGACTGTGGGACCAGCCCTTCTGACAGACAGTGTGAAAGATAGAAGGGGAGAGAGTAAATGAGGTGAACTTATACGGGAAACACTCCATTATATAGACGTTGGTGAATTTGTATGTTTTGAGCTATATACGTTCTGAATGGTTTTATGAATATATACATATATATTTATTTAGAACTGGTATATGTGTATTTAACATGATATTAATGTATGTGTATATGAGTGTATAGACATATGTGTTTTGAGATATGTAAACGTAGATACTACCCATCTCCGTTCGTTTAATTCTAGCTCTCTCAGTAGCCATGGGCAGTCAACAACTCATATCAAGGAGTGACTGAGCCCAGTGATGTGACCAATGTGGACCCCTTTAAGCTGACAGTGAAATGCGTTATTGGCGGAAGCATGACATAGTGCCTTCTTAGTCAGATGAGTTATGTATAACATCACTATAATCATCATCATCATACTATCAATAAACACAGTGATTGTATTTTAAACTCAGTTTTTCCGTATAAATTATAAATGTCTATAAATGTTTGTATAGCTTAAATAAGTGCACACATTGTTAAAACATTTAGTGGTGGTTTGCACTTATAGTCCAGGAGGATAACATGTCGGGGAGGTACCTTGCCTATGCAGCCCTTAAGTAATAAGCTTATTCTGATTATATTTATTCCTCTTTCTTACCCCTGGCGATACCAAGAACAGTTAAATCTATCTTTTCAAAGAGTCACTAATTGGCTGTTTCCTTGAGTATCCAGGGACGGTGTCTTCAATAAGCATAACAGACATTTGTTCCACGTTTTCCCTCTGGGATCTGGGGTGGTAATTAGTCCCTTCTGCCAGAGTTAAGGGATCTCAAACTGCACCCAGAACTAAACAGCAGTAGGAGAAAATGACCTTTGACTGCGTGGTTGCCCGCCCAGGAGCTACATCAGCCAAATGTAATGACAATCCATTCAGCTCAAAGACTGTTTCACACATCCATTTCAGGTGTGCATACACAATCAGCTGGTTGCTGGAAGGCTGCTCGCTGGATTGCAGTAGTCAGCTTCCTCATTGGTGTCGTGGGCGTGATCACCGTGTGCATTGTCAGGTTCAAGGATGTCCATTCAGGGAACGACGTAGGTGTTGTATGTGGGATACACATGTCTGTTCAGGGAACGACGTAGGTGTTGTATGTGGGATACACATATCTGTTCAGGGAATGCTGTATGTGGGATACACATGTCTGTTCATGGAACAACGTAGGTGCTGTATGTTGGATACACATGTCTGTTCAGGGAATGCTGTATGTGGGATACACATGTCTGTTCAGGGAATGCCGTAGGTACTGTATGTGGGATACACATTTCTGTTCAGCGAATGCTGTATGTGGGATACACATGTCTGTTCAGGGAATGACGTAGGCTCTGTATGTGGGATACACATGTCTGTTCATGGAACAACGTGGGTGCTGTATGTTGGATACACATGTGGGTTGGTGGGGATGTGTGGGTGGGGGATGTGTGTATGGCTGTGGAGGTGTGTGTATGGCTGTGGAGATGTATGTGTGTGGGTGAGGGATGTGTGGTTAAGGGATGAGTGGTTGGGGGATGGGTGATTTGTGGGTGTGGGTGGGTGGGTGGGTGGGTGTGTAGGTTGTGGACTGTGTGTGTGGGTGGGGGATGTGTGAATGGGTCGGGGATTTATGTGTGGGTGGTGGGGTGTGTGTGCGTGAGAGATGTGTTTGGGTGGATGGGGGATGTGCATATGGCTGGGGAGATGTGTGTGTGTGTGGGTGGGTGGGGATGTGTTTGTATGCGTGGGGGATGTGTGTGTGGCTGGCGGATGTGTGGTTAAGTTATGTATGGTTGGGGGATGGGTGGTTGGGGGTGTGTGGGTGGAGGATGTGTGGGTGGGTGAGTGTGTGTAGGTTGAGAGATATACGGGGTGTGGGTGAGTGGGGAGAGATTGCGTGGGTGGAGGATGTATGTAAGTTGGGGATGTGTGTTTGGCTGGGTGGTTGGAGGTGTGTGGGTGGTGAGGATATGTAGGCGGGCGAGTGTGTATGGGTTATGGAATTGGTGGTGATGTGTGGGTGGATGATGGGTGGGTGGGTGGGGCATATATATATATACATATATATATATATATATATATATATATATAGTATATATATATATATGTGTGTGTGTGTGTGTGTGTGTGTGTGTGTGTGTGTGTGTGTGTGTGTGTGTGTGTGTAGGCGGTTGATGTGTCTCATAACATGGTAATATGCATTGTTTATGTTTACAACATTCATTTGACAATGTTTTTTTCCTATGTGAATGTATCATGAACTATTGATGAACGAAAGACGAGTGATTGGAAAGGCCGAATGTAAGACGGGCCTGCTTGCACAATTTATTACCCTTCAAAAATAAAGTTTGATCGTTTGTTCTTTCGTTCGTTCACAGGATTGGCGGTTTACTTTACGTTTGTAAAGGTGGACTTTTGACGCGTCCTTGAAATCTAGGGACATGGTCTCCTTCACCCATATGTTTGTAAAGACTTGGTGAAGCTGCTCTATTAGCACCGGCCCACCTGCCTAGTATATCTCTGCTGGGATGGAACGAACGAACGAACGAACAAACTTTATTTTCAAAGGGTTAAGAATTGGGCACGCAGGCCCGTCTAACATTCTGCCCTTCTATCACTCTCTTTCATACATTATTTCATTCACACATCATTCAAGGCTAACAAAGAACAGCAACAATATAAAAGATATGCATTATAAAGGCATGGGCAAAATGCGAACATCAAAACTACACGACACAGTAATATTAGATAATGGTCTGACACTTGTTATTAGCCATGTGGAATATACTGGCCTACCAAAAGGGGACTGGCTGTTATACTAGGGTTTTGTTATTATTATTATTATCTCTATTATTAAGGGGGATAGTGTTCGAATAATTTGCGATTATACGAATAGGGATTGGTGATGTCTTTGATTTCTTGTGGAAGATTGTTCCACAGCTGAGCTGCAGAGTACGTTAAGCTTGTTTTGTATAAGTCAATCCTAGGCTTCGGAATGTGTAGTATATTTAAACGTTTACTGTGTCTAGCATTATATTTAAACAATGGCCAAAGGTAATTTGGGGCATTCCGATGCAGGATTTGTGAATTAATTTAGCTTTATTGAAAAGCAGGCGTTTGCGGAATGGTAGTAACTGAAGGCGTTTATACAGGCTAGGATTGTCAGATAAATGTTTGCTATCAATTAGACTCATGGCCCGTTTCTGGAGTGAGTAAAGTCGCTTGGTGTCTGAATTAGTACAACCGTCCCAGATTGTAGAGCAGTAGTCAAAGTGTGTCTGTATATGAGAAGTATAGAATAGTTTCCTTGTGTCCTCATCAAGGAAGTTGTTAATTTTGGCGAGTTGGTAGACTTTTTTCGCTGTTTGTTTAATGAGCGCTTGAACGTGGGAATTAAAGGTTAGGTTTCTATCAATGATTAGGCCTAATGTTTTGTGCTCAATTACACTTTCTACTGGCATGTTATCGATGTGAAGTTGAAGTGATGTGTGTGAGCTTAGAGTTTGAAGTCTTTGTCTGGTTGTTAATAACATTGCTTTTGTTTTAGTGATGTTAATTTGCATACGGTTTGAATTGCTCCACCTAACTACATTATTTAATTCTTGTTGTAAAGACGACTCCAGTAAAATACTGTTTTCAGCGTTTGTGTACACTGTACAGTCATCTGTAAATAGATCGCAGGACGACGAAAGATGCAAAGGTAGATCGTTAATATATATGGCAAATAATAGAGGGCCAAGAATAGAGCCTTGCGGTACTCCAATATTGAAGGTAGTGGTTTGAGACAGAGATTTATTATGTGATACTGCTTGCTTTCTGTTTGATAGAAAAGATGATATTAGAGTAACTACATTAGGGCCAATTTTCATTGTCTCAAGTTTTTTAATTAAAACAACATGGTCTATCATATCAAATGCTTTCTTGAAGTCAGGACCAGACGCCTTACCGCTGGAGAGTTGCTGGATGGCTTTGTTTACTTCCACTATGATTGGCAGGTCATCAAGTGTCTCATTAGTGGGGACTTGAGGAAGGCAGTTGATGGCTTCATCATCGATGGAAGAGGTTGTATTTAAGATGTTGCTGAAATGCTCTGCCCAGCGTTGAAAGTATTTCTTTCTTATCGGTGACCAATTTTCCCCCATCTGCACTGAGGAGGGGAACTATGCCTGGTGATGTAGGAACATAGACCGCTTTTAGTGAGTGATATAAGTTTTTGATATGTCTGTCAGGAAAGCCTTGAATCTCATCAGCTTTGTTGCTAAATCAGGTGTTCCTCGTGTGTCGAAGTTTCTGCTGCACGATGGTTGGTGCTTAGACACTCGTGATAGTTGCATGCTTCCCTACGTTCTGCAGGGTTAATTTAATGGTCATAAGCTAGTCGTTTATAGCCTTCGGAAATCCAGTTAGTTTGCAAACCAGGGCCGACATAATGGCAAATCCCACACCCGATTGGCGTCTATTCTCACTTTTCTTTCCACTCCAGAAGAATGTGAAGCCGACACTTACGTCACAGATTTGGCCTTCTTCTGCAAGTCGTGTCTCGCTCAAGGCTGCAATGTCGATGTTGTACCTGCCCAGCTCTCTCCCAATCAGTGCTGTTCGTTTCTCTGGGCCCGACGCGCCGTCTCTGTCAAGTAGGGTGCGTACATTCCAAGTTCCGATTGTCAAGGAAATATAGTTTGCGTTTACCTGTTTTTACTTTGGCTGTAAGTCGAACGCAGTATAGGGTACCCACCAACCGCGACTAACTGGTTAGGTAATGATGGAACAGACAATGTTTAGGGCACCTTTTCTAGCCCCTTCATGCTATGGAGGTGAGCAGTGTGTTCCTATAGAGGGCTGCTCAGTCGCTCATGGGGGTTGCCGAATTCCACTGCTGCTCTGGTCAGTAGAAGACGACCATATGGCCTGAGCCGCCTGTGTACAGGTCTGCGACTACGGTTGCCAGCGTACCCACGCCTGTCACTTCGCCGCTCGCCCAACGCCACAGGGCTTGAAGGTGATTGTCAGCAACCTAGTTATGACAGGCACACATGGATTCTTCTTTTGTACCACACGAATGATAACTCGTACGTCGCACAAAAGGATACAGATTTATTGTGGGCTGATTATACACAAGCTCTGAGAGCTGATAATCACATGAGATACATACATGATGACATTACTATGTTATGAAATGGTCTAATGGTATTATCACTGAATTATTCTAAGTCTAAGTCTATCTCGACTGTCCTGTAAACGACACAGTATTCAGAGCAAGTACACCGATCCGTCCTGAACGCTGTCAAGTCTCAGTGTGCTGGACTTTCGTGGCGTGTTCCGCCACTAGCTGCTGACCCTTCGTGCGTCACGCGTTATGGTGACTTGTCACTCGCTTACTCTGCTAAAGTATCCACTGTTTATGGATACTTCTCGTGATACTGGTTACCCCACTCTATCTTGGGTAACTCTTGGTCATGTATTAGCGCGTTCCCTTTTTAGGACACGCGTGTGTTCAGTAGGAGAACTGTTTACGGTTCTCCCTCTTGCGTTCTGTCCCTTCTCTCCCCTATTTCTTAGATAGGGATGTTATCTCTATCCGTTCTTAATCTTCTTCCTTAATTCTCTCCTTACTTCTCTATTTGCCTGCATGCGGATCTTTGACAGACTCTCCTCCCGTCTGTGTTGTATTACAAGCTTTTAGCTTATGGGTGTAACACAAATAGTTATCTAAAAAAATTAGGTGTATCTAATTTTGTCAAAGGCTGCATGAGCTTGTTAACTCTGTTCTGGGGTAAGAAAAAGATCTCTAATTTCCCCTGTGACGCTGTTGTATCACTTCACTTGGCTATTGATCATCACACCACATAGTACAGTTGGCTAGAGCATTTGCTCTTTCTGACATTATACTTCTCGGGAGTTGTGTGAACCAGAGCCATTGACTTAATAGTCCTACTCCCCAAATTGTTAATTAACTAACAACCCAAACAAATTGTCCCTATTAAGGGTACAATACATGAATAATATTCATGCTCCCAAATAATATATACTCCAACTTGTATCCATGCTTTGTGTGCCAATGTTCACCTATCTAGCTTCCGCTTGTGAAGAAATATTTCGGTGTTAAACTTGGGTTTCGAAATTTTGTAGTGTCCCTTGATGGAAAGTTATTATGTCCCTTTGCAAGTAATGATGTATGCATCTTTATTTGTTAGTTTTCCTGTTTGGTTGCGTGTTTGTGTTTAACTAATGTGTATTTAAATTACCAACATGTGTGTATGTCTATAATTTACGTGTATGTTATCTTTCAAGCGCCATAACACGGTTTATTGTAGTCACAAACGAGTGTGTAATGCTGATTTATGACTACCCGCCGGTTTTAGGAAGCTTAAAATATGTTTCCTATCAGTCTATTGAAAGTATGGCAACTACACAGATAAAAACGAACGACACATTGTGTTACATAAATTGACACGGACGAACTACAAAAACTTATGTCGTGCGGCTAATACCCGCAAAATGCCTCTCTCCTCTCTCTTTATTTTCTCATTCACTCATTCTCTTTCATACATCTTTCATCCACACTATTACTCCTTTTCACACTTCTTTTACCTACACTTTCACTACACACTGGTTTAAAAAGGCGTTATATAATTAAAATATTGTTATAGAAAAGAAAAGAAATGGAAAAATATATGTACAATAAATGATTGGCTTGGTTTACAAAAATATTAAACCACATGACTGTGCCGTCTTTCTGCACCGGTCATTAATGTACACAATTTACACGGTTGTAAGGATCGTTTCCTACCGATCCTGGGTGTAATGAATATTCTAATTAATCTAATCTACGTTAGTGTGCTGAGCTGTGCTACCTAAGGGAAATAATCTAACTAAATAAATAAATTGGGGTAAAGTGTGTTATTTACCTTAATGTGTGTTTCTACCTAAGATGTTATAAGTTCTAAATGAAGGTGTAAAATTTAAGTAATGTTTCATTTAACTAAACTATATGAAAAATATGTTAAATGATGATGGATCTAAAGTTATGTTTACTAATTTAAATAATACGTTCTAATGATGTTAACTATATGAATTTCTGACTTAATGTAGATGAAGTTTAATTGCTAAATGTTACTAGTTTCCTAACAAACAATTTATGGGGATGGTTTTATAAGTTATATCGCCACTAAGAAAGTTATGATATTACAAGCAACTGTTATAAAAACATGTTATGATACATATCACATACATTTCTAACTATAAATTAATTATATTAGTTACTTCCAGGTGTGTTGTCTAAGTAGCGTTCTCTGTTGAAACTCGTTGACATAAAGTTAATTAAACAACGTCTGATATACGCTCTCGTCCTGGGTATAGTTAGACTACAGTCCTACTCACTGGTTACATATAATATATGATGATGGCGTAGACATCTACTCATGTGTCTGTCCTTTCTTACTCATACTGACACAGTTTATAATAGCTCACTTAAGGCGATTCACAATTGTAAGAGCACCACAATGTCAGTAAATACACATTCTGGACACAAATTATTTACAGTGTCGATGCGTGGTGTGGTGTAGAATCGCTCCGCTCAGGTACATCAGGTATCTCTATCTGAGACGGTCTGCTAAGTGTGTCCGCCAGCAAGTTCATCTTTCCCTTTATATGTTGAATAGTGAAAGAGTAATTTTGCAGGATCAAGGACCACCTGTAGATCCTGTTGTTCCTGTGGACTCCAGACTGCATCACTCTAAGAGGTGAATTGTCAGTTTCTTTGACAAAATGGGTGCCCGCTAAGAAACGATGGAGTTTACGCACACAATATATCAGGCTTAAAGCTTCTAATTCAGAGACTCCATACCTCGACTCAGCAGGTGTGATTTTCCGGCTTACATAGATTATTGGGTGAAAGATTCCCTCATAGAACTGGCCTAGAACGCCAGCGATGGAAATAGCACTTGCGTCTGTACGAAGAAAATACGTAAGGCTCAGATTAGGTAAGCGTAAGATTGGTACAACGCTAAACATTCATTTCAATTTTGATAATGCATCAATTAAGTCTGCATCTTTTACATTCAATTTTACAGATGATTTCAAAACATTCGAAAACACGCTGGTAATCTCAGCTAAATTCGGTATAAATTTGTTGTAGTAATTTACCAGACCAAGTAAGCTTCGAACTTGCTTCTTGGTCGTAGGCATTGTTAAATTTAACATTGTGGTTACGATCTTGTCATCTGTTTTAAGTTGGTCTCTCGTGATGGTATGGCCAAGGAAATCGATTTCTTCCAGACCCAACTCAACTTTTGTTGGTTTCACATTAAGACCGAAAAGTCTCAATCTATAGAAGACGTGTCGCAGTTTTTGTAGATGTGTTGTCCAGTCTGCCGTATGGATACAAATATCGTCAATGTACGTTGCAGTATTCGTCAAGTGGCTGGAGCATTACGAAGGCCAAAAGGAAGGAATTGCCACTCATAAAGACCTAAGGGTGTTGAGAATGTAGTGAGATTATAGTAGTGAGTATAGACAGTTTGTGCATTGGGACTTGCCAATATCCCTTCGTTAGGTCGAGTTTGGAAAAGATTCTAGAAGTTGACATATTGAGAATCAAGTCTTCGCACGATGGGATTGGCTCTGCATCAACTTTGGTCACATTATTTAATTTCCTATAATCGACACAGAGGCGAATTGTAGAGCCATTTTTGATGACCAGGACAATAGGGAAAGAATATTCTGACTGTGACTTTTGGATTATTCCACTCGACTCAAGGCTAAGCAGTTCCTTGTCGAGTTTTCCCCTGTAACTTAAAGGGATGTAATAAGGTCGGCATTTTATAGGGGTGTCATCAGACAGAATGATGGAGTGCGCGATCCTGTCAGTCCTACCTGGAATGTCGGAAAAAATGTCTCTGTATTCTGTCACTAAAGCTATTATTTGTCGTCTTTGTTCGTCTGTGAGTTTTGGTTCTATCCGTATGCTATTAATTGTCGTCGTCCTGTCTACTGTCGGAACTGGTAGTTCCATGTCGTCGTCCTCTGTCTGATTCAGTCCTGTGGTGGTACTAAGTGCGTTTTCTGTTTGCTGACTACATGTATCTGCATTGTCGTCGTCTTCTGTCACACTAACTAGTGTAGTTGCGTTATGTACGTCTGTCGTCTGGTTGCTTGGTGTATGTGCATTCTGTTCGTCTGTCATCTGTTCTTCTTGTCGTGAAAAGTATGGCTTCAGCATGTTGATATGAAATATCTTTAATTTTTGGTTTATCGATATTTCATAATCGACATCTGATATCTTTCGTACCACTTTGAATGGCCCTTGCCATGAAGTTAATAATAGGTTACGTTTATCTGGCAATAGAAGTAGCACCTCCTGTTCTGGTTCGAGGTGTATCTGTCTCTCTGGCTTGGTTACTGCCTTAGGCATGTTAATTTTCTTCCAGGCTGATATTTCACCAGCAGTGCAGTGATTTAAGCCCGGTAGGCAGCCAAGAATTAGGTCAGTAGCCGGGTCGTGTAAAATCTCGCACATAAATGTGCCGGAAAGGAACGGGGTGTTTATGCGGGTTTTTGCCAATGGGTACTTTTCAATATTACCTGAAAAGGTACGGCATTTCACAAAATCGCCCGTATAATCCTCTGGATTAACTAGTTCTTTCCTTAACCCGATTATACTACTTCCACTATCAAGCAAACATTGGCATGGACGCTCATTGACCAGTGCATCGTGGAACGTTAGATTGCCTCTGGAGGCTATAGCTTCGTTCGCATTTTCAGTCGAAACTGGAACAATGTGCCCACATTTGAGTTTACCATCTGAATGGGATAGGTGACAAGTTTCACATTGGTCAAAGTTTAAAATATCTATCACAGCAGCCATATTTTCACAAGCATTGAAAGGTAATACATTCTCAACTTCGCACTCAGTCTCACTGCCACTATCGGACGATGTGTCAATCAGTACAGCATTGTTGGCTTTCATTCTTTGACGCCCCAAACATCTACTGCTGTAATGTCCATAAGAGGAACAAAAATAACATTTAACTGCCCGTTTGTATGCACTCCTTTTACTTTCCTGCTTTTTGATCATCATTTCAAGATGTGCAGGGTATGACGGGTTCTTGTCACACATAGAATATTGTTGGTGGTTTAAATGACAGTACATACATAAAGGTGGCTTTTGGTCTTGCCTATCTTTCTTTTGATACGGTTTTTGATTGAAAGATCAGTTTGGCTTGTTGTCGGCAAAAGCCGCAATTTCAGATTCATTTATGGATGTTTTAAAAATATCTCTGTTTGAAGAGAAATAAGCGGATCCGCGTTTTTCCAACTGTTCGAGTGACTCAATATCTGCTTGTTGAAGGAACTTAGCGAAGGGAGTTGGAACCGTGGATATCACCTTATCCATGATCATTAAGTCTTGTAACTTATCGTAACTCTTCCCTATTTTAGCTGCCTTAAGCCATTTACTGAAGACACTTTGCACGTTGGATACGTAGTCGATAAACGTTTCGTTTGGTTTTGGTTTGATTTGAGAATACTGGATATGATATCCAGGAGCATCGAGTAGAAAATGCTGCATAATTCTATCATGTATATATTGGTAGTTATTCCTTAGCTCTGATGGAATGGACTCAATAACATTTAAGGGCTCACCCGAGAGATTCTTCATGTAGATCATCGCCCAATCCTGTAACGGAACATTTAGAAATTTAATCTGAAACTCTATATTTTCTGTTCATGCGGAGATGGAATCGCCTTGGCTGAAGGGCTTGATGATCCCTTTATACTTACTATATTTGTTCTGTTCTTCCTGACTCCTTTCCTTAGTGGTAGTTATCTGAACATGTGAGTCGATCTCCATTTCTTTCAATTTTAATTGTGTCTGTGAGTCTACTTCAATTTGCTTTCCCTTTAATTCTAATTCTTGCTGTTTAGTGGTTTGCTCTAACTCTATTTGTTTCTGTTTAGTGGCTTGCTCTAATTCTATCTGTTTTCCTTGGTGGCCTGTTCTAATTCTAACATTTCTTTTTGATGTTGTCTCTCACGTGCTCGTTCATCTCTTTCCGCTGTAGCTTTTCTTTCTGTTTCTTCTCTATCAATTATAGTTTTCCTATCTATGTATTCTTTGTATTTCTGATCTGCCCATTTTTCTAATTTATCCCCAGTGTAATTTAGATCTTTCCCTGCCTGGATAAATTCCCCTAATGTTGACATTGTATCACTTTAAGATTACACACCAAAGGTATTATACACAACTTTCTATCACTAAATATGACAAAATATCACACAATTGGTATGATTTAGCAATCAATAAGTTTAACAATTTATAATAATACAATGGAAAAACAAGATGCTTTCCTTAATTGAGATTATCAAAATATGCAAAGATACTCATCTTATTTCCCGAAAACTTGGTCACTTTGGATGTCACCCTTATTTCTAGCACACAAGGTGAATAGGCTTGGTAATACGAACGAGGTTTGCTCACACACCAGATGGATCTGCTCGCTACTACGCTCGATGTTTCTGTTTCGTAGAGCAGCAACAATTAATACATTGTATGTGTTACAAAATACAGCAACGTAAGTAATTTTAGTCTCCTATTCATGCAGATATGACAAACAACAAATGTGGTATGGATGATATGAAATGATATGATTGTATGAATGAATCGTCAAATGAATCGTCCAATGTCGTCTTGTCTTCGCTTTCTTATGTCTGAGTGAACTATACTTTTTGCTCGTAACCTGGACACTAATCTATTCTTGTCTGTATTGACTGTACTTTTACCATGGTAATCTTTCGTGGGTAAGTTTGTTAAATAAATGACACAAAAATATATGATCTTCCAAAATCCATAACAACATAATGAAAATAATTATAATAAACAAAATAATCCCACCATCTTTCCTGTGGGTACTCTTCTCATGTTACTTATAAATAAGGAAACAAAAATATACACAACAATGATCGCCCTGCTCTTTAACGCTGTTCTAAACACACTTCACGGCGAGCGCGGTGCGTCATTCTCAATTTAGGTCAGTTTCATGGCCTCAAAAAATCAATAATTGTACGGTCGTAATTTGCGTGAATCAGCATGTTTCATGTTCACATTAAACAAAGCATTGATATCATTCTAATACACAATCTTGATCAAATATAATTTAAATTTATGTGGGTTAATAGTTGTAATAAATTGCTTGAACGTGGTTCAAGCCCCACTTCTTGACACCAAATATAATCCTGCCTGTCAGCAACCTAGTTATGACAGGCACACATGGATTCTTCTTTTGTACCACACGAATGATAACTCGTACATCGCACAAAGGGATATAGATTTATTGTGGGCTGATTATACACAAGCTCTGAGAGCTGATAAGCACATGAGATACATACATGATGACATTACTATGTTATGAAATGGTCTAATGGTATTATCACTGAATTATTCTAAGTCTAAGTCTATCTCTACTGTCCTGTAAACGACACAGTATTCAGAGTAAGTACACCGATCCGTCCTGTACGCTGTCAAGTCTCAGTGTGCTGGACTTTCGTGGCGTGTTGCGCCACGAGCTGCTGACCCTTCGTGCGTCACGCGTTATGGTGACTTGTCACTCGGTTACTCTGCTAAAGTATCCACTGTTTATGGATACTTCTCGTGATACTGGTTACCCCACTCTATCTTGGGTAACTCTTGATCATGTATTAGCGTGTTCCCTTTTTAGGACACGCGTGTGTTCAGTCGGAGAACTGTTTACGGTTCTCCCTCTTGCGTTCTGTCCCTTCTCTCCCCTATTTCTTAGATAGGGATGTTATCTCTATCCGTTCTTGATCTTCTTCCTTAATTCTCTCCTTACTTCTCTATTTGCCTGCATGCGGCTCTTTGACAGTGATAGATGAAATTGGGTGAAGAATGTCTAGCGCGATGAATTGGGTTAAAGTGAGGAATAGCTGCGCAATTTGTCGACCTCACTCTCTCGCCTGAGTCCATCTGAGTCCAGTGGCAAGACAAGTCAAGACGACTGAAGACGAATACAGGTGCAGTGGATGACCAAGGCGCTCTACGTGCTTTGCCGTGCTCTTCGCGCTCCACAACACTTTGTAGGTAAAAGCCGTCTAGCCCATTGAATCATCAGTGATTTCATCCGCGCAGTCTGCCGAATCCTGTCTTCACATGCTGGGTAGGCATACCCTAGTTCACCGATTGGTTTGAAGCCGAATCGGTTACCCCCACCTACCTTAGCCAGCCTGTCACGGCTATTGTCCGTGGGGTGGGTGCTGTCGCATGCTGACAGCTACTTGGAACCACAGGTGTGAGCTGAATGTCAGGCTCGGACCAGTGGGCTATGGGCTCTGAAAATGGAGTGACAGCCATCCTTACCAAAGGTACTCCCAATGCCTGACATCCTAGAAGCCCCCCCCCCCCCCACCCCCCACCACACACCCCGACCCATTCCTATTTGCTATAATGTGACAGGATCGACACACCGTGTCATGATCCAGATGTGCTTTCTATCTTATAGCAGAAGATTGTGATGACATGTCATAATTGAGGTGTGCTATATTTGACAGAAGATTGTGAGGACATGTCATAACTGAGGTGTGCTATATTTGACAGAAGATTGTGAGGACATGTCATAGTTGAGATGTGCTTTCTATCTTATGGCAGAAGATTGTGAGGACATGTCATAACTGAGGTGTGCTATATTTGACAGAAGATTGTGAGGACATGTCACAATTGAGATGTGCTTTCTATCTTATGGCAGAAGATTGTGAGGACATGTCATAACTGAGATGTGTTTTCTATCTTATGGAAGAAGATTGTGAAGACATGTCATAATTGAGATGTACTTTCTATCTTATAGCAGAAGATTGTGAGGACATGTCATAACTGAGATGTGCTTTCTATCTTATGGAAGAAGATTGTGAGGACATGTCATAATTGAGGTGTGCTATATTTGACAGAAGATTGTGAGGACATGTCATAATTGTGGTGTGCTATATTTGATAGAATATAGTGAGGACATGTCATAATTGAGGTGTACTATATTTGACAGAAGATTGTGAGGACATGTCATAATTGAGGTGTGCTATATTTGACAGAAGATTGTGAGGACATGTCATAATTGAGGTGTGCTATATTTAACAGAAGATTATCACACAATGTCGTGACCAATGCATGTTTGCCATAATGGGGCAGAAGATTGTTTCAGCTGTTTGACGTTTGCCTCATGCTTTGAAGGTGTGTGTGTGTATGTGGAGGGTGGGGGGGGGGGGGGGGGGACACGGTTGTTTCTGGACTGTGTCGTTCAGTTCACGAGTGCAGTTTTCTAGACGACTCATGGGGGTCATTGCTATAGTTACGGGGTTCATGTTCTATGTGACACTTGTGGCAGGTCACTCTACGGGGTTCATGTTCTATGTGACACTTGTGGAAGGCCACTCTACGGGGTTCATGTTCTATGTGACACTTGTGGCAGGTCACTCTACGGGGTTCATGTTCTATGTGACACTTGTGGCAGGTCACTCTACGGGGTTCATGTTCTATGTGACACTTGTGGCAGGTCACTCAACGGGGTTCATGTTCTGTGTGACACTTGCGGCAGGTCACTCTACGGGGTTCATATTCTATGTGACACTTGTGGCAGGTCACTCTACGGGGTTCATGTTTTGTGTGACACTTGTGGCAAGTCACTCTACGGGGTTCATGTTCTATGTGACACTTGTGGCAGGTCACTCTACGGGGTTCATGTTCTATGTGACACTTGTGGCAGGTCACTCTACGGGGTTCATGTTCTATGTGACACTTGTGGCAGGTCACTCTACGGGGTTCATGTTCTATGTGACACTTGTGGCAGGCCACTCTACGGGGTTCATGTTCTGTGTGACACTTGTAGCAGGCCACTCTACAGGGTTCATGTTCTATGTGACACTTATAGCAGGTCACTCAACATAAAGAGTCTGAGCTATATTAATATAAAAACCAATGCACTTAAGTCAAAACTATCGCTTTTAAATCTTCTTTAATTAAATTGTCAAACTTTGTCACTATCGATTGATTGATTGATTGATTGATTTAGGAACCGACATCACAGCATTCCGGGCATTCCCATAAGCGCTCCGTCCCTATCCCCAGCAGCCAGTGAAGAGCTCCCACACCAATAGTTCCAGTAGCAATCTGATTATATGTCCGTCTCGCCTTTCCTCTAAGCGTCGAGCGTCGGCCAGATCCCCTCGTCACATCTCGTTGTCTCATTCTTGCCAGACTATGGTTATCCATTTGCTCCTCCGAGGTGTACACGTGCTCCCGCAAGGTCGCAACCACGTCTGCCTTGTCATGCATCAATACTGCACCAAGTTTTGCCGAGCCAGCCAATCTGTCCGCCTGTTAATTCCCCAGCACACCAGCATGCCCCGGAGAAAAGATCCAGGTGATGCCTGCCACCCGTGACCTCCGAAGCTAAGCAAGCCACTCTGCACGAAGCCTGCCTGTCCTCACCTTCCTCAGCATGCTTTCTGAGTCAGTTACAATCACAATGTGTGTATGTATCGTGTTTTCTATCCAGCGGAAAGCTGCACTGACCGCCTCCACCTCCATTCTTAAGCTAGATGTTGTGGTATCATACGCCAGACTCTCCAGCACCAAACGACGACTATTAGCTTTTGCTAAGAACCCCCAGGCACTTCTCCTACCTCTCAACACCGAACCATCTGTGTAGATAATCACATCACCCGGACGCGCATTATCCTGAATTAGTTGCTGGGTTTCCACTTCCGTGGCTCCTGCTGGCCACTCCCTGCACTCCCGGTTCAATGTGATTATAACTCTACACAAGTCTGACTGCTCCGCTGGCACTCTGACCCACTCCTCTCCACGCCTAATGTTCTCAAAGGGGCACACCTGTCTGATCGTATCCTCCGCGTGAGCCATCCATGATTTCCCTCTTATCAGTCGCTGACCCTTATCGGCGTCCAGCGCCTCATGCAGTGGGTGATCTGTGTCTGCAGCTACTCTGAGGTATGCCTTCGCCTGCATCACCTTGAGCCTACCAGCAACAGTCGGCAAACCAAAGATAAAACGCATACACACTACTGGGGTGTCTCTAGTGCATCCCAGAATGACCCGCATAGCTTCGTTCCGTATGGGCTATAATTTCACCAGCTGACTCTTTGAGACAGTGAGCAGTCCTAGTCCATAATCAATCACTGAGAGGATCAAGTGCTGGTATAGTGTGAAGAGCATTCTCTGCTCTGTGTCCATTGCAGCCATAGTTTTAAGTGCATTGAGTCCCTTTTGAGATCTTGTCACAAACGTCTCCACATGGTCCTAGAAGGACAGACTCCTGTCAAATGTGATTCCCAGATACTTCAGTTTGTTCTCTCTGTTGACATTTCTACCATCTATCGTGAGGCTTGGGACATCAGCTCTCACAATCCTGTTGTCCAGAGAGCACCACAAAACAGCCGCCTTTTCCGGGTGGATGACAGCACTCATTTCTGTGCACCAGTCAATCACTTTATCTACTGTCGCCTGTAACTCCTGGGCTTTTTGCTCCCTATCTCTCCCCTGCCTATATGCAAAAACATCATCTGCAAATGTTAGTATTCTTCCAACCCCTGGTGCTTCTAGGTTTGCAATCTTGCTCGTTGTGGTATAATAAATGAGAGTACCATATGAAATGGACTGAGATTGTGTCTAGGGTAAATAATCAATAGGTCCCTCAGGTTCGCCGCATAAAGGCAGTTGATCGAGACAGTTTATTTCCCAAAAGACTCCAAGAATAGAGTAGTTATTGGCTCTCTTTGAAATAAGGATGGGGTGATGGTCGGATAGACTCCACCCACGTTACAAGATAAACTACCTTCCTGAAGAATAAAACAGAGAATAGGTCACTTAACCACAGATCTCTATCAAGTTGTTATCCTTGGATAAAATATCTGAGACTGTGTGTTGGTCGACCTCCCACTGGATTCTCTGCACATATACAAATACAGTAGCACAGTTCTCTACAACAACAAACAGTGTTACACTGGTCACTAGACAATGAAAACTCTCCTGACGAACATAGATCTTTTATTGACAGAATCTCGTAATATGAAAATACAGGACTCTGTCTCCACTACAATCTATCCAACATCAAACAAAACAAATACATTATCAAGTAATGCATTCAATTCTAATCTAACAACTCCGTCCTCCTCTTCTCTTCCCTGCAACCAATATTCAAAATCAGGAGAATGTAGATTCACTCCACACAGGGCTTCTCTACAACTGTCTTTATTCTCCCACAACAACAGTTCGATGACGACACTTCTACTGTTCTACCCTACTCCTCTTCTGATTTTACTGCTGAAATAGATGGGCTCTCCCCATCCCAACGTGACCAACCACCACCATGTGCCACTGAGAAAAAACAAGGTTCTCTGGATACTGAACACGGTAATGGGGATCCGGCTCATAGACGTTGATAACTTACAGTCAGAATTGACCAACAAAAGGAACTGTCCTCAATTGTCCCTTCTATAAAAATGATGATGGTGTGACTGAGTCTGGACCACTCGATCTGGCATTGGTCTTGAGAGGAAAAAAATGTCCATCATAGAAATGTCCATCAGTTTAGAAAAGTTGAAGCACGGATTCTCAACGACGTACTGGGGTTGTTGGTGAAGGAAGGACTCTCCATAAGCATTGGGTCATCGCTAGTTGAACCTCTCTAGGCGATCTCCCGAAGGTTGTAAGACTTGCATACTTCATCGTGGACAAAGATGAAATCTCAAATGTCTCAGTACGACATTTAAACAAACCAGGGAACCGTAGCTGGGTTCATTTCTAAGTCAAATTATGCTGACCTCTCACATGGAAAGTACCATCCCATCTGTGACTTTGGCAGACCTATAACTTCCATGATTAACCAGGAAAAATAAGAAGCCCCTCTCCCAACATTCTGGAACGAATAAAGCACAGACTCTCAACAAAGTCGCTGGGGTCTCCAGCGAACGAAGAACTCTCTATCACTCGAGAGTAACATCCAGTCCGTAAGCTGTTGCAGACTATAACCTCCCTGATAATACAGGAAGAAGATTAATGATCTCTCTCGTCAGACGCCATGGATGAGAACTTGCAGCTTTTCAATACTTGATGTCTCAAGAGTTGCCAAACCCAAAAAAGGAGATAACTCCGTCTGGAGTTTCTCAATATGGCTAGAAGAATAATAGGGGATTACTTCCCCCATGCCTCCAATTCTTGGAAGGAATGCCGAGGCCATAAGTTCTGAGGGCCGGGCTGAAACAGTCCATCCTCATACACTACTTCTAGTCAAAACGTATCGGCCAGATGTTTTACAGCTAAAGTTGATCCGACCAAGATGTTGTAGACTCTAAGATCCAGCTAAGATCCAGCCAAGATCCAGCTAAGATCCAACCAAGATCCAGCCAAGATGTTCCCCGCCTACCTCAAAATGTCTGCAAAATCAAAAAATGTCAAGCCATGAATATTCTAGCCTAGTATGTAAGCTCATAAGACTCACAGAGACAACAATTGGACATATAGTCCGAGGACAATCAGCATATCCCAAGTTGGGTTATCACCAGTGGCCTGTAACATAGGGTCTATTTGGCGGGAAGGTGGGCCGGTATTCTGAACCCTCTACCAACCTCACTCTTCTACCTATACACCGAACAGGACATCACAGATACCAAATGGAGATATATTCTCCCACATACAAACACTCCTCTATATGGGAGGACACAATCTGTTACAGAACATGACAAATGGGGGGGGGGGGGGGTGTGAGGTCGGGGTTTTTGTAAGTATTGGCTCCAATGTCTTGTTATTTTGGCCAGCCCACTGCACGAGTTACGGCAGGTAACAATGAGTATTTAGGTATGTGAACCGTTCTCATAAATATGATTGTGCCAATGACATACAGAGTCCACCAAAATCCGACAAAAGCAATGGGGTGTCTTATCTAACTGTGTCCCCAGGCTGTCATACACACAAAATATACGATCCGTCCCCTGCATATTCTGCACACAGATAAAGTAAAGATTCACATACACAATATATATATATGCGTACAATATCTGAATCTTTAACAAAGGCATTATGTAACACCTGAATACTTTACCAAAAGTCCGGTAAAGATAGGCTCTTCCCTAATTGAGAGTGAACCAAAAGTGAAGATAGATTGAACTCTGCAGACACAGTACAGAATTTACAGAGACATCAAACTCTTCAAAAGAAGATGAAGCCGTAATCATAGCATGATAAGAATGGGATAAGAATTGTAAGCTCAGCAATATAGGACAGTTGTATAGACGTTAAAGTCTCAGGCTGTCTTTCTTACAGAAGTAATGGTGCCGTAGCAGACTCCGCCAAACTACCTACAAAACATGTAGGATACTTCTCATATCAAACAAAGATTGTATTAACTTTCTAACACAAATCTTATCATTCAAAGAAAAAACATATGTATGCTCACCAATGCAACATAGAGACAAAAATGGCCCCACAATAGGGCCTACACCCTCCCGGAATAAACTCACATCTACATTGTTGGGACTTCCAGACTCAAGTGACTATGTCTGGTCCCGCCTGGGAGCTATGCTAATTCCAGCTACTGGCATAAGATTCCTCCCCTCGTTCTGAACGATGATATGTGCGCTAAGCATTACCATATAAGGCAACCGCCAGTCCCCCACACATGAAATTCTTCTTTCCAGGAAAAGATATTTATAATCGTCTGCAAGCTGGCGAAAACTGGGACATTATGTCACACTCGTATACACGTTAAAGAGCACCGTTGAGATTGCAGATCCCTGTGGCAGTCCCGGGGTTAAAATATGTGGCTCTGAGGTTCATGCTCCCAGAAGGAGAGCAACCCGACGAGAATGCAGGACGGCTGCTATCCAGTTCACCAACCAGGTATTGACCCCCTTCTCCATCAGTACTGTCATCAATATATCATAGCGAACTCTATTGTACGCATCCTCGAGATCAAGCGCTGCCGCCATCGTTTCCTGTCTACTCTGGAACCCCTCATAAACATCAAAGGCAAAAGTGTCTGCATTTGACAAGGCATCATTTGCTGGCCTGTAGCTCTCCAGGCCTCTTGGAAGAAGCTTCCCCCTTTCCAAAAACTCTTGCAGCTTGACAGCAACTATCTTCTCCAAAACCTTCCCAAATGTATTTTGAAGGGTGATGATCCTAAAGCCGCTAAGCTTTGAATGATCCTTGAATGGTTTTGGGAGAGGGATGAGATAGCTATGTAACCAATCCTACGGTAATGATGCTGTCCTAATGCTCTGATTAAAGCAGTTGGTCATCTCCTTCAGGTCTACATCGCTCAAAACCTTCATGTGGCCATACCTAACACCATCGGGCCCTGGTGCCGTGTCTTTTGCCTTTTTCAAAATATGTTTAACATCCTCAACCCGTATGATATCTTTGGCACTATTGAAATACGTTAACTATATGTATGTCAGAATGTCAGACTCTGTCGTTATTACCAATCACAAAAGTATAATATAGCGTTCACCTTGAGGTGGCTTTAAAATCGTACACATATTTCAATGCGGAATACTGCAAAAGCAGAAAATATACATACAGAATAATACTAATAAGAATGGCAAAACAGAACATTCACCCAGATGTTTAGACTATTTTAAACATTTTATACACTGTACTTGCATATAATTGACAGACATCGGATAGAGAAATGAATGTTAAAAGTTACAGAGGCTGTCTGGAATCAGCTGGACAGTCACCTGGACAACATCCATAGACAATTATAGACATCATCAGAATTAGGACTCCATACCATATGTTATATACATATTCACGACCTAAATTCCCCAGTAGGCAATCTACTTGTGAATTACGAATCCAGAATATATGTATTGCTTGCCTTATTATACTGTTACGGAGTTTCATCTTTTGATTCCCCCCCCCCCCTTTCTGTGTCACGGTCGGTCTTAGCTTATACCACCCCCTCCCCCACCTGACCTATTATTCTCTATGCACATTTCCTGCTGTTGTTGTATGCCACAGTTGAAATATGTGTCAGATTTTAATTGATTCACTGCCGTGCGCCACTTTATTGACATAATGGAACTCCCCTTTACTGCTGTGCGCCACTTTATTGACATAATGGAACTCCCCTTTACTGCTATGCGCCACTTTATTGACATAATGGAACTCCCCTTTACTGCTGTGCGCCACTTTATTGACATAATGGAACTCCCCTTTACTGCTGTGCGCCACTGTATTGCATAATGTTGACAGTTCGGTGCGGTAAATGACATTTTACACTGTAAGAGATCTGTCATTCTAAAACACTGGACGTAAGGTAGCAAATATCTCAGATTTTAGCAAATATTGTTCAAAACAAATTGTAATCAGAAGATTTTAGAAATGGCAACGCCCTCTGGTTTTCGGCCTCGCATATTTACATTAGATAATAGTTTTAAACAATTTTAGATTATAGTTATTCTGATTTAAAGGACTTTGTGAACGATTCTAAACTGACAGCACGTGGTTAATGTGATTATTCAGTTAAAATAAATTATTTAGCAGGCGGTCATAATTTAAAACAAAACTAAAGTTCGTCATCATGTCGAATTATGCCTGCTCTAATGGGCTACACTTGTGCCCCAAAGTTTGCTTTGCAGCCTATCACAAATAAGCTTAGCAGTATTGTAAATAACAATAACCAGAAATGTTTCAGAAAATCAAAACAATGTTTTCCCGTAGTGAATTTGAATAACGAAGATACAAAAAATAGATTGCACGATTGATTGCCTGGCATATTTGGCTGCATCTCGTCAGGTACATACTGCAGAATTCACACAACATAAGAGTAAAATAACTAGATACATCCTTCAAGCTGAAATATACACATGTTCGCACAATAATGTCAATTGTCTACCACGGTAATTTTAAACTATCATGTCTTTCTGTTTGCACAAAACTGGTCTATGTAGATTAATCATGATGGCTTCTGCAAATTTTAACAAGCGACTTGTTTGTGTATTAAATAACACGCGGAAAGCGCTGTCTCTATCAATTACATGACCTGTTGTGTAACCGCCGCTCTGTTCTGCCGATGTGGGTAGACTCGCATCTGCATGTAAATTGGTAAATGCAGTTGGATTTGGCGTATATAGGGGCAGATTCTTTTACTGCTGGGGTGAGAATAGCTGTGGTTATGTACCTAATAACTGGATCTGCAGCACAGAATGTTCGGCCGACTGCTGTAATTGAGCCGGTCCTGTAGACGTTGTATTACGTCATTCCCTCGAGAGGTTAGTTAGTTAGTTAGTCGACAGATAATTCTCATTGCACACCATCGAACCATTCAGTCCATAAGTGCTCGGATCCCCTCCTCAGCAAATCCCGCAGCGTGTAGCGGCTAATGACACCAGTTCTGTGTTGGTTTATCAGTCTTCTTTGGCTTCCTGCGTAGTGTTCTTGTTTGGCCACCCGTCTTTTAATTTGCTGTTCTCGCAGTCTGGCCATGGTTGTAGATTCACAGTCATCACTTGGTTCTCGCAAAAGTCTTACTTCTCGTAGAGCATTCAGAATGTCAGCCTGGTCCATGGCGGGACATGTGGTACAAATGGAATCTGTCTAGAGAGAGGACATGTAACATCAATGAATCTGCCTAGAGATAGGACGTGTGACACAAATGCAGGTTGAAGTCAGAGAGGCTGAACATGGAGACGCATAACCAGGTGTGACACTCTCACCTGGCGGGAGGAACGAACAAGAGAATATATGAGTTCTGAGGTGCATTTGAATAGATGTGAGACATGATTTGTTTGCACTTGTAGTAAATGCTTATTGTTTTGTTTGTAAAGTTTGCGATTGTGTTTGATGCCGGATCAACCCACACCTCCATGTATATCTACACGTGGGACTCATCCAAGTTCAGTGGGACAGCAGTTGCTACTCAGTTTGGCAAAAAGTGTTACGCTGGTGGTAAGTGCGTGCCAGAATGTGACCGTATGGCCCAGCTTGGCCATGTGTGGAAGTTAGCCTGCCAATATGTTCATAAATATGTGGAATAGATGCATATTTTGTGACATAATAATGCAACAATCTTGCTGATTCAGTCATGTAACAAGAATGTCAAAATAAGCTGCCCATGAGAAGCACTACCATGTGTTGCAATGATACAGAAACAAGAGGCTAACTACACAATTGATGGATAGGGTGGTGGCAGTGATCATTTTCCATACCCTGACTGTTGGATAGTTTCCTCTAATCGATAAATCATCCAGCTGCAGTGTTATACACAGATACTGCTATGTTAAGACAACCATTTAGGACCAGGCTAGTGTGTATAGCAGGATGTCATAACAGGACTGGTAATCACGTCTAGGACCCCCCCCCCCCCCCACACACACACACACAAACACACACACACACTCACACTGATACTGGTATGTTCAGACAACCATTGAGGAGCAGGTCATAAGAATACTTAATGTATCAAGAAGAGAGAAAGTCAGAAATGAAGAAATCAGGACTACAGTGGGGGTTATAGCAGCGCTAGATTGTATTAGAAGGCAGCAAGTCAAATGGTAACTAGGCTACCACAACAAGCAATGGTGTATATACCAAATGGAAGCAGAAGAAGAGGCTTTTTATACTTCACCTCGACACCGCAAGGTACAAGAGGAACAAGGTGAGATGATGGACGGACACTCTCCCGCTGTTTATACTTTACCTCGACACCGCCAGGTACAAGAGGAACAAGGTGAGATAACACCATAGGTGTCTGTGTATCTTGACATCTTGTGGAAAAATTGTTGTCTGTATATAGATACCTTGTGTAAATGTGGATATCTGTGTATATAGACATCTTGTGTAAATGTGGATATCTGTGTATATAGACATCTTGTGTGAATGTGGACATCTGTGTATGTAGACATCTTGTGTAAATGTGGATATCTGTGTATATAAACATCTTGTGTAAATGTGGATATCTGTGTATATAGACATCTTGTGTAAATGTGGATATCTGTGTATATAGACATCTTGTGTAAATGTGGATATCTGTGTATATAGACATCTTGTGTGAATGTGGATATCTGTGTATATAGACATATTGTGTAAATGTGGATATCTGTGTATATAGACATCTTGTGTGAATGTGGACATCTGTGTATGTAGACATCTTGTGTAAATGTGGATATCTGTGTATATAGACATCTTGTGTGAATGTGGATATCTGTGTATATAGACATCTTGTGTAAATGTGGATATCTGTGTATATAGACATCTTGTGTAAATGTGGATATCTGTGTATATAGACATCTTGTGTAAATGTGGATATCTGTGTATATAGACATCTTGTGTGAATTTGGACATCTGTGTATGTAGACATCTTGTGTAAATGTGGATATCTGTGTATATAGACATCTTGTGTAAATGTGGATATCTGTGTATATAGACATCTTGTGTAAATGTGGATATCTGTGTATATAGACATCTTGTGTAAATGTGGATATCTGTGTATATAGACATCTTGTGTGAATGTGGATATCTGTGTATATAGACATATTGTGTAAATGTGGATATCTGTGTATATAGACATCTTGTGTAAATGTGGATCTCTGTGTATATAGATATCTTGTGTAAATGTGGATATCTGTGTATAAAGACATCTTGTGTAAATGTGGATATCTGTGTATATAGACATCTTGTGTAAATGTGGATGTCGGTGTATCTAGACATCTTGTGTAAATGTGGATATCTGTGTATATAGACATCCTGTGTACATGTGGATATCTGTGTATAAAGACATCTTGTGTAAATGTGGATATCTGTGTATATAGACATCTTGTGTAATTGTGGATATCTGTGTATATAGACATATTGTGTAAATGTGGATATCTGTGTATATAGACATCTTGTGTAAATGTGGATATCTGTGTATATAGACATCTTGTGTAAATGTGGATGTCGGTGTATCATCACTGTGTCTTCATCCGAAGTGTTCTGAGCCTTGTACCTATCTGAGGTGACTTCCTTGCCAAGATTTCGACCTCTCATGTCTGTCTGGTTGCTCTGCTCTAGATATCGTTCGAATAAGGCTTTGCCTTTGTTCTCGTCAGTCCTCTGCCAGATGAGGTCAGCACCTTGGAAGTCAGAAATGCTCTTATTCTTGACTACCCCGCTCATGCTTTTATGTAGTCGCCAGAACAATGTCAGTGACTTGTCTTTGCTTACTCCTTTACATACCTCTGCCCATTTTTCACTTTTAACCACCTTAACCAGTTTTTTTTTTTTTTTTTTAATAGCTTAAGTTTGCGCGCATCTCTCTTTCTAAGTGCATGCAGGGACTGAGCTTGGCAACTCTGTTCTTCTTGGCGGTTTGCCATTTCCTTACAGCACTACGCTTATCCAGCCAGGCCTTCTCCACCTCACAATTCCACCAAGGTGGCTGCTCCCAGCTTTTTTTCCTGCCCTGAAGCTTTCTGCGCTTCTCGCGCCTTATTACACTCACCACACTTGCCCTGTACTGTCGGGAGGAAAGTCGAAATAGAAAAATCTCGTGGCCACCCGAACTTGCGGAGACGGCCATCATCACATCGGTCGTTCGCGGAATACTCCCTCCGACATTCACAACCGACGCCAATCATCCTCCCGAGTAATGAGATAGGTCACATGCCATGGTTATGTGGCGCCCAGTCGCGCCCCAGCGTCCGCGGCGTCTACCGGAAGTCACGCGTCGCACCTCTTCGCCACGCTGGCCTCGACCGGCGATATTAGTCACCAACCCACCTCATGCATAGATTCATTTTACTGACCTAAATGCCCTTCGTCGTAAAAATCTATTCCTATTGGGCTCCCGCATAGCCCCAACCCCTTAGGATGCTACTCACTGATGGTTGTTAAAGCCATCCCTTCTGCATCCCCCCCCCCCCCCCCAATTTTGGCTAAGTCCCATTTACCGATCCCATACTATGCATGAGTTAGCTTAATGAACCCTACGGCGCGCGCACGTAACACGAACCATCCACACGAACTAACTATACTAATTACAGGCAAATATCTTCACTCATCAGAAGCTTGGTCCACTTCCTGCCGAAAACGTTGGGCCCCTTTGAGGGCCATTATACACAATACACAGCACCAAAATATGACGTCCTGCGAACAAGCAGCTTACACTTCAACTGACTTTAACCCGCAGTTCAGTTACGGCTGTAGTCTGACTGATGCTCGACTACCCCGTGTCGACACAGTCACCGCGTGCAAAGATTGATTGATTGATTGATTGATTTAGGAACCGACATCACAGCATTCGGGACATTCCCATAAGCGCTCCGTCCCCATCCTCATCAGCCAGCGAAGAGTTCCAACACTAATAGTTCCAGTAGCAATCTGATTATATGTCCGTCTCGCCTTTCCTCCGAGCGCCGAGCGTCGGCCAGATCCCCTCGTCACTCCTCGTTGCCTCATTCTTGCCAGACCATGGTAATCCATCTGCTCCTCCGAGGTGTACACGTGCTCCCACAAGGCCGCAACCACGTCTGCCTTGTCATGCATCAATACTCCACCAAGTTTTGCCGAGCCAGCCAATCTGTCCGCCTGTTCATTCCCCAGCCCACCGGCATGCCCAGGAGAAAAGATCCAGGTGATGCTTACTACGTGCAAAGAATGAAATGACAACTCAGTGCTGTTTCCAGATTGTTCTATCTAAAGTGTTATGTTGTTTGTCCATCAAGAATGATGATGACCATTCATTTCATCCAGTGGGGTTGAAGGTGTGGAGCCGTGGGTTCTAAGATGGCTGATAAGGCCTATTTTGGCTCGAAATGTTCTTTGACAATGTGGGCAAAGAATGCTTGACGTCTCTGGGGGAGGATTTCCTGCAGTGGTTTTTCTGTCCTGCCTTTTCTTCACAGCTCTTGCAGTCCTGGTTGCCTCACATATGACTGCACCTTTGTGCAATGATGCACGCCACGAATTTCGGTCTCTGGCTGCAGCCTCCCAGGTGTCATGATAAATTCCAAAAGCATTCAGTGAAATTTTCAGAGTGTCTTTAAAACGTTTCCTCTGGCCACCTTGGGAGCGTTTACCACAACGCAGTTCGCTGTAGAAAATTCGTTTAGGGAGTCTGTGATCTGGCATGCGAGTCAAGTGACCAGCCCAGCGAATCTGATTCTTCATCAGTAGAGTGTGGATACTGGGCATGGATGCTCTTTCTAGGACTTCAGTGTCTGGAATCTTGTCTTGCCATTTAATCTTCAGGAGCTTCCTTAGGCAGACTGTGTGGAAGTGGTTTAATTTCCTAGCGTGTCGCTGATAAACAGTCCAGGTTTCACAAGCATATAGCAGTGTGGATAATACAACTGCTTTGTAGACTTTTAGCTTTGTTTGCAAGCTTATTCCAGTTCTGTCCCATACATTCTTGTACAGTCTGCCAAAGGCTGCACTGGCCTTGGAGATTCTTGCATTCACTTCGTCATCGATTGTGGCAGCTTGTGACACGGTGCTGCCAAGATAGGTGAATTTGTCCACAACACTTAGTCTATGATCATTCACTTTGATATTCGGCAGTGTGATTATTCCCTGGAGCTGGCTGGTACATAACTACAGTCTTCTCCAAGTTGATATTGAGCCCAAAGTTGGCACAGGCATGTGAGAAAGCTGAAACATTATGTTGCATGTCCGCCTCTGAGTTGGCGTATAGAGCGCAATCATCAGCAAACAGGAGCTCTCTGACGGTGCCGCTGTTAATTTTGGTTTTAGCTTTCAGCCTTTTGAGATTGAATAACTTTCCATCCATACGGTAGTTGATGTCTATTCCAATGTCGTCGTTCTCGAAGGCATTCATCAACATGGCTGAAAACATGAGGCTGAACAGTGTTGGTGCCAGGACACATCCTTGCTTCACTCCATTGGTGACAGGAAAGGGTTCAGACAGTTCACCATTTTCCTGTACTCTTGCCTGCATGCCGTCATGAAATAGCCGCACTATTTGGACAAACTTTCGTGGACAGCCATATTTTGCCATAATCTTCCACAGTCCTTCTCTGCTGACTGTATCAAAAGCCTTGGTAAGGTCAATGAAAGTGGAGAACATTTCGCAGTTCTGTTCCTGACATTTCTCTTGCAGCTGCCTTGCAGCGAAAATCATGTCAACAGTTCCACGTTCTTTTCTGAAGCCACATTGACTCTCAGGAAGAAGACCTTGATCGAGATGGGCTGTGAGGCGATTGAGAAGAATTCTGGCGAGTATCTTCCCTGCAATTGAAAGCAAGGAGATGCCTCGGTGGTTGTCACAGGATTGGCGGTTTCCTTTACGTTTGTAAAGGTGGACTATTGACGCGTCCTTAAAATCTTGTGGCATGGTCTCGTTCATCCATATGTTTGTGAAGACTTGGTGAAGCTGCTCTGTTAGGACCGGCCCACCTGCCTTGTATATCTCTGCTGGGATGGAGTCAGGACCAGGTGCCTTGCCGCTGGAGAGTTGCTGGATGGCTTTGTTTATTTCCACTATGGTTGGCAGGTCATCAAGTGTCTCATTGGTGGGAACTTGAGGAAGGCAGTTGATGCTTTCATCATCGAAGAAGGAAGTTGCATTTAAGATTTTGCTGAAATGCTCTGCCCAGCGTTGGAGGATTTCTTTCTTATCGGTGACCAATGTTCCCCCGTCTGCACTGAGGAGGGGAACTATGCCTGGTGATGAAGGACCATAGACCGCTTTCAGTGAGTCGTAGAAGTTTTTCATATCATGTCTGTCAGCAAAGCCCTGAAGTTTCATCAGCTTTGCTGCTCAGCCAGGAGTCCCGCATGTGCCGAAGTTTCTGCTGCACTACTCTCTGAATGTTCTTGAAAGCATCTTTTTTTGATGTTGACTTTGGGTCATTCAAATGTGCCTTGAGGAGAAGATGTTTCTCGGCCAGCAATTGGTTGATGTCTTCGGAATTTTCATCAAACCAGTCTTTATGCTTTCGGGGGGCTGGCCCCAGGATTTCCATAGCAGTGTTGTAAATGGTGTCCTTTAGGGCTCTCCATTCTGTTTCTGTATCCTGTTTAGCTTCAGCATTGGGCTTGAGGCGGTCTTCCAGCATATTTTCAAACGACTGCTGCATTTTCTTGCTGTTTAGGCGGGTGACATTTAGCTTTGTTTGCATTTTCGCCCCTTGAGGACGCCGTGGTGGCCTGATGTGGATGTTCATTTTCGAGACAATGAGACGATGGTCTGTCCAACATTCGGCACCACACATGGATTTTGTCACTCGAACGTCTTGTCTGTCACTCCTCCTGATGATGACATAGTCAATGAGGTGCCAGTGTTTCGAGCGAGGGTGCATCCACGATGTCCTATTTCTCATGGGGAGACGGAAAATTGTGTTCGTAATCAGTAGATCATGTTCGGCACATGTCTGAAGGAGGCGGAGTCCATTGCTGTTACAATTTCCGACTCCATGCTTTCCAATAATGCCACTCCAAGAGGTGGTGTCCGTGCCTACTCTGGCATTGAAATCCCCAAGGAGTATAAGTTTGTCTCCTTTGGGAACAGATGTTAATACATTGTTCAGGTCCTCATAGAACTTGTTCTTGACATCATCTTCGTTGGTCATAGTTGGTGCGTAGACACTCACAATGGTTGCGTGCTTCTTTCCATTCAGCAGAGGCAACTTCATGGTCATGAGCCTGTCGTTTATAGCCTTTGGAAATCCAGCTAATTTGCCGACCAGGGCCGACTTAATGGCAAATCCCACACCGGATTGGCGTCTTTCCTCGCTTTTCCTTCCACTCCAGAAAAATGTGTAGCCGGCACCAATTTCACAGATTTGGCCTTCTTCTGCAAGTCGTGTCTCGCTCAAGGCTGCAATGTCGATGTTGTACCTGCCCAGCTCTCTCCCAATCAGTGCTGTTCGTCTCTCTGGACCCGACGCGCCGTCTCTGTCAAGTAGGGTGCGTACATTCCAAGTTCCAATTGTTAAGGGAATATGGTTTACTCTTTTAGCTTTGCTTGTTTTATCTTTCTTTGTATGTCGACCGCAGTTAGGGTACCCACCAACCGCGGCTAGCTGGTTAGGTAGTGATGAAGCAGACAATGTTTAGGGCACCTTTTCTAGCCCCTTCGTCATGCTATGGAGGTGAGCAGTGTGTTCCTATAGAGGGCTGCTCAGTCGCTCAGGGGGCTGCCGAATCCCACTGCTGCTCCGGTCAGTAGAAGACGACCATATGGCCTGAGCCGCCTGTGTGCAGGTCTGCGACTACGGCTGCCAGCGTACCCACGCCTGCCGCTTTGCCGCTCGCCCATCGCCACAGGGCTTGAAGGTGATAAGTGACGTTGGATGAAGAATGACTTGCGCGATGACTTGGATTAAAGTGAGGAAGAGTTGCGCAATTCGTCGACCTCACTCTCTCGCCTGAGTCCATCTGAGTCCAGTGGCAAGACAAGTCGAGACGATTGGAGACGAATACAGGTGCAGTGGATGACCAGGGCGCTCTACTATCTAAAGTACAACACAAAGGGAGACCAAGTCAGGTACTGGGATAAACGGCCGGTCAAGAATTTACACAGTCGTTTCCCTTTTACTAGTTTGTAGCTATGACGGAACTCCGGTCAATTTCGCTACAGTGTATAGACATCTTGTGTGAATGTGGATATCTGTGTATCTAAATATTTTGTGTGAATGTGAATATCTGTGTAAATAGACATCTTGTGTAAATGTGGCTATCTGTGTATCTAAATATTTTGTGTAAATGTGGATATCTGTGTATATAGACATCTTGTGTAAATGTGGATATCTGTGTATTTAGACATCTTGTGTGAATGTGGATGTCTGTGTATCGCGTCATCACTTAATGTGGATGTCTGTGTATCGCGTCATCACTTAATGTCTACTGCAGTGTTTGAACCATACTGGTGACAGCTTGTGGCACTGTGTATCAGCTGCCAGTACATGTGGCACTGTGTATCAGCTGTCAGTACATGTGGCACTGTGTATCAGCTGTCAGTACATGTGGCACTGTGTATCAGCTGTCAGTACATGTGGCACTGTGTCATGTCACAGCTGGGATTAGGTGGAGGCTTCAACAAGAAGACATTTGTCAGTCACTTTCTTAGAGACATGTCATGTCACGTGACCATTGTGAGATTTAAAAAGTCGCTTAAAAGTCGACAGGGTCGACTTCATTGCACCGGGTATTATCCCATATGGCTCGGTCTCTTTCCGCAGCGCGGAAAGCGTCGCTGCAAAGCACGAACTCCGTAGCTCTAGCGACGACCCACAGGAGTCTCCGAAAAATTTAATCCGTGAACAGAAGGACGCGGCCCGGAATCGAGCCCACGACTTTCGGAGCCCGAGTTAAACGGCTTGACCACTTCGCCACAGAGACCCCGCGAGATTGTGAGATTGTTTCTATCTACAGACCGTGGAATAGCTGGCTTTGAGAATGAGCCCCAAAATGCAGGAGACTCTCTGCAGCCTTGCCTGGATGAAGCCCGAGCAGCCATCCCTGCCTGCCAGCATTCCCGTACACCGGTCTACCTGGGAGCAACCGCAGGCATGAGGCTGCTAAGGCAAGTCAATAGCAGCAATCAATTTGTGAATATTCACTTGGTGCTTACACTGAGGAAAGTCTATAGCAGCAATCTGTTTGTGTGTTCACTTGGTGCTTACACTGAGGAAAGTCTGTAGCAGCAATCTGTTTGTTTATATTCACTTGATGCTTACACTGAGGAAAGTCTATAGCAGCAATCTGTTTGTGTGTTCACTTGGTGCTTACACTGAGGCAAGTCTGTAGCAGCAATCTGTTTGTGTATGTTCACTTGGTGCTTACACTGAGGCAAGTCTATAACAGCAATCTGTTTGTGTATGTTCACTTGGTGCTTACACATTGTTATGTGCAATCTCTCGTTGTTCTTGTGTCTGTAAAGAATCCTATTTGAGGTTTCATGTGTCTATAGTCATTATACCACCAATGTTTCATGTCTTAAGTCATTATAACACCAATGCTTCATGTCTTTAGTCATTATAACACCAATGTTTCATGTCTTTAGTCATTATACCACCAATGCTTCATGTCTTTAGTCATTATACCACCAATGTTTCATGTCTTAAGTCATTACACCAATGCTTCATGTCTTAAGTCATTATAACACCAATGCTTCATGTCTTTAGTCATTATACCACCAATGTTTCATGTCTTTAGTCATCATACCACCTATCGTTCATTTGTTTAGTCTTTAAACCACCAATATTTCATGTCTTTAGTCACTATGCCACTAATGTTTCATTACTTTAGTCATTATACCACCTATGTTTCATGTCTTTAGTCATTATTCCACCAATTGTTCATGAGTTTAGTCATTAAACTACCAATGTTAGTCAGGTCTTATTCAGATATGACTGAGCTACCATATGACAGTAAATGGTACTACCTGCTTTCTGTTAGCGCCGAATGTTGGACGGCGCTTACCAAACCCGACACCCCACTTTGCGCCAACGACTTCGGGCGGAAGAGCGCTATTGGGAGGGTACAAGCCTTATCCTAGTGCGAGGAAATTCAACCTAAAGACAAAATGTCATGGCAGGACAGACCAGGCCCTAAGCCTTGGTTGGCAGCTGGTCTAGGATTGAAGCTCCGACAGGCGGACAGTTAGAGCATTGCTTTGCTGATCCGGCAGCTTCTGCATCTTGTCCCACATGTATAGGTGTTACCTTTCCTCTGGAGTGAACTAGGCAGGCCGAGAGAGGGATCATGCTGCATGGGCAACACATGGTCTCTATATTTTAATCCAGGCTTTGAGCTATGGAGAAGCAATAACTCCATCCCTGGTCTTAACCGGTCTCGGAATCAAAGTGAGAGGTAGCAGTTACGGGTTATAAGTCCCTGTCAATTGGCGTAGACATGGGGCGCCACGGGTTGCTTCTGACGGTGGGAGAACCCACGGGTGTCACTGATCAGCTACCGCCCGCCTCAAACTGGGCATTCCCCCCCCCCCCCCCCCCCCCCCGCCAATTGGGTGCTGATCCGCCACAGCCTGCCTGCTTCAATGGGTGCTTGGGGCTACCACAAAATCTGAATCGCAGGCTGTAAAACCAATGCACCAGGTACTAAAAAAAAAGAAAAATAGAAACCCCAAGCTACGGCTTGCAACCTGGAACGTAAGAACCATGTGTCCAGGATTTTCCACTGACTTGACGAATATTGACGATGTGAGAAAAACGGCTGTGATTGATGCCGAACTAGAGTCGTGGTTTGAGCAGGCAAAAGAGCAAATATGTAGGACCGTTCGACAAAGTCTCGGTAAGCACCCATTCTCTCTCGATGAGTAATGGACCTGCAGTCAGTAAGCTGGCGTAGTTTTTCGATCAGTCCTGCCGCGTAGCTTGAAAGCTCGTCGTAGGCGTCCAGTGGTTTTGCCACGTTTTGAAATTTCTTGTGTTTAGTAAACTCAATTTCTTGTGTGTAGTAAACCCAATAGCTTCCATGTTGTTTACTTAATTTCTTGTGTCTAGTACACTAAATTTCTTGTGTCTAGTAAACTCAATTTCTTGTGACTAGTAAACTAAATTTCTTATGTCTAGTAAACCCAGTTTCTTGTGCATAGTACGTCCAGTTTCTTATGTCTAGTATACTCAATGTATTATGCCTAGTAAACTCAATTTCTTGTGACTATTAAGCCAAATTTCTCGTCTTTAGTGAAGCGTTTCAGACTTGTCTTTAGTGAAGCGTTTCAGACTTGTCTTTAGTGAAGCGTTTCAGACTTGTCTTTAGTGAAGCGTTTCAGACTTGTCTTTAGTGAAGCGTTTCAGACTTGTCTTTTTATATTTCAGAGAATTAAACTCGAGTGCCAGTGATGCCATTTTGGACTCTGTCCGGGCCAAATTCTCAGAGTCACCTTTTCAGTTTGATAACCCTGCCAGATGTGCCAGGATACTAAGCGGTTCAGATGAGGGCACTTTCTCTTGGATCACTAGCAACTATATCGCGAATGCATTCAAAGTGGTGAGTTTGTGGCTGTTCAACATGTTTCCGGTAATGAGATGGTGGCTGTACATGTTTGATAAACTGGTGACTGCAAAATGTTCACAGTGATGAGTTATTGATTGTACAATATGATTACAGTGATGAGTTGGTGACTGTACAACATATTCACGTGATAAATTGGTGACTGTACATTATGTTCACTGTGCTAAATTTGTGATCAGTTATCAGTTATCAGTTATCAGTTGGGGTATCTTCATTGCACTCCGGACTTGTCCATAGGTGCTCAGATCCTCCCCCCAGCATATGCATCAGCGTCCGGTGGCTAATAGTGCCAGTTCTGTGTTGGTTGACGAGGCGCTTTGTTTTCCCGATGTACCTCTCGCGTCTGGCTGTGCCGATTCTTACTCCCAAGTCTTTCATCCTGGACAGCGATGTGGAATCACTGACGTCAAAGTCCTCTGTTCTCGCCATATGTTTGAGGACGTTAATAACATCGGCACAATCCATGGGCTGGCCATCTACAGGGGGTGCAGAGCCAGCCAGTTTATCAACTCGTTCATTTCCCTCGACTCCTGCATGTCCCGGGACGAAGATGAAGGTGACTTTACGGACAACAGACTTCCGCAGCGACTCAGTCCACTGTCTACGTACAGATCCAGCTTCGACACTAAATTTGTGAATGTATTGGGATGAGTATGGAGAAACCCTAAATAAAAACTACAAGGAGGCAACTAGAAACTTCTACAAAAAGATAAGTGCAATGAGAACCAGAGGAGAACCCTTTGACCCAATTGAAATAATTAACAGCGAAAATGGAGAACCAATAAGTGAACAAAAACAAATCCTAATGAGATGTAAGCAATTCTTCGAACAATTTCTCAGCATCCCATCGGATGTCACCGGAATTCAAGAAACAGACACAGATGCCACTGAAGAACTAGAACCAGACGTACTGAAAGAACAAATTGTAGACACCGTCAGATTAGCCTCATTGAACAAATCACCAGAACCAGATGAAATAACAAATGAACTAATTAAAGCAGCAAGAGAAGTAGGAACAGCATGGCTACATAGACTATTAAACCGTTTTTGGGTAGAACAACAGACTACACGAGACTGAGGAAATGCCATAATTATCCAAATTTTGAAAGAAAAAAAATAAAATAAAATAAACAAACAAACAAACAAAGGCAGCAAAAGAGACTATACAAATACAGAGGCACTTCACCGTTCAGTCATATTGGGAAAAGATTTTGCAAAATTCTTGAGAAAAGATAACGAACTATTATAGAACCCCAGCTAAGCGAAACACAACTTGGATTTATGAAAAACAAAGGATGCATAGATGGCATTTTTGTTCTTAGACAACTTATAGAAAAATCAATCGAATTCAATGAAACACTCTACTTAGCCTTTGTCGACCAAGAAAAGACATTTGATAGAGTAGATTGAAACAACCTGTGGGAAATTCTTAAACAATGTGGAGTGAGTACTCATCTAACAAACCTATGTAGACGCTTATACAACAACAGTGAATACACAGTGAGAGCAACTGGAGAACACTCAGAACCCTTCACCATAAGAAGAGATAAGATCAGAAATGACGAAATTAGGACTAAAGTGGGGTTGTAGCTGCATTAGATTTTATTAGAAGGCAGCAAGTCAAATGGTTTGGCCATGCAAGTAGATTACCAACTAACAGTATACCACAACAAGCAATGATGTACAGACCAGAGGGAAGCAGAAGAAGAGGTCGACCACGTAAACGATGGACGCAGGGAGTAACAGAGTCCATGGGAATATCGATACATGAAGTCCATAAGCGGGCACTCTCCCGCTGTTTATACTTCACCTCGACACCGCAAGGTACAAGAGGAACATGATTAGATGAGATGATAAGTTGATATGACTATATCATATTATTTATACTGATGAGTTTATGACTATAGCATATTTTCACATGGATGGGTTTATGACAATATGTTCACCTTGGTGAGTTTATGACAATATAATATGTTCACCTTGGTGAGTTTATGACAATATAATATGTTCACCTTGGTGAGTTTATGACAATATAATATGTTCACCTTGGTGAGTTTATGACAATATAATATGTTCACCTTGGTGAGTTTATGACAATATAATATGTTCACCTTGGTGAGTTTATGACAATATAATATGATTAGATGAGATGATAAGTTGATATGACTATATCATATTATTTATACTGATGAGTTTATGAGTATAGCATATTTTCACATGGATGGGTTTATGACAATATGTTCACCTTGGTGAGTTTATGACAATATAATATGTTCACCTTGGTGAGTTTATGACAATATAATATGTTCACCTTGGTGAGTTTATGACAATATAATATGTTCACCTTGGTGAGTTTATGACAATATAATATGTTCACCTTGGTGAGTTTATGACAATATAATATGTTCACATTGGTGAGTGTATGACTGCCATGACCCAGATGTAAGCACAAGTGATGGGTCATAACGTACAGGTGATTACAAATCACAGCCACGCATTACCGCGTAAAAAAAAAAAAAAACACGAGCTAGGCGCTGGTCACCTTCAGGCGGTATTCGAACGGTGACTGTAGTCCGAGCTGGACTGGTCTCGTTTCGAGCAGTGGCAATGGCAGCACTCACTCTGCCTCCACTAGTCTGAGATATTTTACGATTGTTACATTCATTCATTCATTCATTCATTCATTCATTCATTCATTCAGTAGCATGTCCTTTGCAGAACCTCACTCCCATAACAACCTTCCGGAAAACCTCTCGATCATAAGCAAGATGTCCCGCGTCTGATACACCCATCTGGAGATCATCCGCCACATCCTGCACCCATCTTCTCTTTGGCCTTTCTCTTCCTCTCTTCCCGGCATATACCCCTCCATTATTGTTCTCTCCAAGCTTTCGTGACGTTTCAAGTGACCAAAATATTTCAATTTTCTTTGTTTTATCGTCTTTAATAGCCAACCTTCTTCAATATTAAACTCTTGAAGTATGGATGCATTTGTTCTTTTCTTTACCCAAGATATTCTTAGAACCCGTCTATAACATTTATATTCAAAGGCGTTTATGCGCTGTTCAGCTTGTTTAGTAAGTGTCCATGTCTCACAGGCGTATGTTGCAATGGGAAAGTTGCATGCTCTTAAAAATCTAATTTTTGTAGTTCTGTCTGTCCCAGTCCATAATTTATTCAGTTGTT
The DNA here is from genome assembly GCA_014155875.1 of Cepaea nemoralis. Classification (NCBI taxonomy): domain Eukaryota; kingdom Metazoa; phylum Mollusca; class Gastropoda; order Stylommatophora; family Helicidae; genus Cepaea; species Cepaea nemoralis. The sequence continues at coordinate 348,708 of JACEFZ010016903.1, read as the reverse complement.
TTAGTCTTTGAAGAGCAATTCTTCTTCTTCTTCTTCGTTCATCCGGAGTTTTTTTTTTTCGGATGTGATTGCGTTGTGCCTGTTTACAGCAGAGCTGTGTTCTTGCGCCGTTAAGCCGACACATCCGACTTCTGCGGGCATTTGTTGACCGGGTTAACCTTCCCGGGTGAAGAGCAATTGATAGTCGCCGTTTACATTTACGATTGTTACATAGAAGTGTTTTATAAGTGTGATAGAGTGATGATATGATCATGTGAAATGTATGAACGTGTCGTGTAACAATAGACTATGAATACAGCACCGGTGTTTGGTTATAACAATCAGTTGTGGAGTTGTGTTGATCGTCGTATAACGTTTAGAGTGGAAGTGTAAACATAAGAGTAACCAGTCAAATTATTTCATAACTCCAAAGTACAGTCCTGGTATAATGTTCTGGTATAATCACCTACTCAAGGACGTGCCCTTACACACACACAATATGATCACATTGGTGAGTTTATGACTATATCATATGTTCACATTGGTGAGTTTTTGATCATATCATATGTTCACATTGGTGAGTTTATAACTAAATCATATGTTGACATTTGTGAGTTATGATTATATCATATGTTCACATAGTTGAGTTTATGACAATATAATATGTTCACATTGGTGAGTTTATGATTATATAATATGTTCACATGTGTGAGTTTATGACTATAGCATATGTTAATATTGGTTAGTTTATGACTATCCTATATATGTTCATATTGATGAGTTTATGACTGTAATGTGTTCAGAATGGTGAGTTTATGACTTAAAACATGCTCATGTTTTGAGTGACTATATAAAATCTTCAACCGTAGAGAATTTGTGACTGCAACAGATATATATGTTTACAAGTCTGATCTGTGGATATTGGCGTGTGCTTACAGAATCGACCCAACATAGCAGACATGCAGGCATATACAATTGTGCCCTCCATCGGTGCCCTGGACCTGGGCGGAGCTTCGACACAGATGACCTTTGTTCCGGAAGGAGACATTGTGATGCCAGCCAACTACAGCAGACGTGTGCGGCTGTTCGGACAGGACTACAACGTGTACACGCACAGTTACCTGTGCTACGGTGTCAAGGAGCTGTCCAGGAGGATCTCTGCACGTGTGATATCGGTACAGCTTGTGGCTGTCAGTGTTACTGTCTTCTTACTGTTTGTGCTTTGTGTTCGCTGTGCTTTGCGTTGTTTAGTTGTCGTGTTATTTGTTGCTCGTTTTGTTGTGGCTGTTATTTGTGCAAAATTGTTATATTTTAATACCAGCTGGCATGTCACCCTAGTCAGTCAGTCAGTCAGTCAATCAGTCAGTCAGTCAGTTAGTCAGTCAGTCATTCTGTCAGTTAGTTAGTCGCGGTTCCAACTTCATGGCAAAGCGTTGTCCCATAATGCTCTATTCCTGTGCCAGAGAATATCACATAATATGCTCCACACTGCCCCATGTGAAATGTCGAACAGACAGGAGTCTCGACAAACCAGCATCCCCCACAGGTACAATATGCATAAAGCTGCTGCTTCCAGAATGCCAACACAAAAGTCCGCCACGAAAAATACAGTTCATCGTCGATGAAAGCGGCAGTCACTAGAAAAACAGCAACCACACATTATTGCATAAGGCAAACCCAGTTAGTCCATCAACCGGCGACCGCCATTTTTGCGAACATGAATTCACGACACAATCAACCGCGGACAGATGTAAAAGCACTCCTCACGAAATTCACAGCTCACAGTGTCGCTCCACACACTCAACTCAGTAGCTGGGAGGCGGAACCACGCTCTACCAGTCCAACATGAGGAAATGTGTAAGCAAACCTTAGCCACAAGCATAAACACTCCAGAATCCTTAACAGCTCAACCGCCTAACCTCCACATGGACCGGACATCCATGGAAACCTTAGGTTAGAAGCGCAAAACTCTTATATTCTATTAGCAGTTAGTATGGCGGCCCAGTGGATATATTATATTACCTGTTAGTATGGTAGCACATTGTTATATTCTAATGTCATTGAGTGAACAAGAATGAGGGGACCTGCAGTAAAGCTTAAAAGGGCAATGAATGAATCACCAAAATATGAGAAGCAGATTGTGAGCTTTACTGAAACACGACTACAAGAGACAAATTGGACGTTGCGGTTTGTGTTTGTTTGTCATATGCTGACGAAGGCTTTGGCCGCAACGTCCAATTTGTCTCTTGTAGTCGTGTTTCAGTAAAGCTCACAACCTACTTCTCGTTTTTTGGTGATTCATTAATGTCATTGAGTAATTGCAGTCCAATGGAGAAATGCAGTTGGTTAGATGACTTAATCATGTGGGTGCCATGTATTCTGTGTGGTATGACAACTTCCTCTTTAGTTCCCACTAAAATGGAGAGAATAAACCTTTGAGAAGCTTCTCCATTTTCTGACTATGAAAGAAAATAATATCAGGTAATAAATGCTGACATCTCGTCTTGACTTTGGGATGTAAATTACAAGCAGCTGATGGCGAAGATCACTGCTAATAGGGAAAGCTAATCTGTATGCAAACATCAGTGCACTGGAAGTAGTGGTCTAAAGGCTACCATTGAGTTCAAAGCAATAGAACGACAAAAAATATATCAGGTAGTGAGTTCAGCGGGATGATGATTGCAACTGTTCTTGTACAGGGATGATGATTGCACCTGTTCTTGTACAGGGATGATGATTACATCTGTTCTTCCACAGGGATGATTATTACATCTGTTCTTCCACAGGGATGTATAGACTGTGCCCCAGGTATCCTAACCACAAATACAGGGATTATAGACTGTCCCCAAAATCTCCTAACCAAACATGGAGGGATGTATAGACTATCCCCAAAATCTCCTAACCAAACATGGAGGGATGTATAGACTGTCCCGCAGGTTTCGTGACAAAAATGGGGGGACGTATAGACTGTTTTCAAAGTCTTCTAACGAATGAACGAACGAAAAAACGAACAGACTTTATATTCTAAGGGTCACAAATTGGGCTCGCAGGCCCGTGTTACATTCGTCCCTTCCTATCACTCATCTTTTTTTTTTCATCTTTTGTTCATCATTTTGCATGTTACATTCACATAGAGAAAACACACATTGTCAAATGAATGGTGTAACCATAAGCAATGCTTACTTACCATGTTATGAGACAGACAGACAGGTAGTCAGGCACGTACACACGCACATTCATAAACACATACATACAATCCTGCATACATACAATCCTGCATACATACAATCATGCATACATACAAGCCTGCATACATACAATCCTGCATACATACAATCCTGCATACATACAATCCTGCATACATACAATCCTGCATACATACTTACATCATTTAACCAAGCTCTCAGTTATGCACCCATTCAATAACACACAAATACCCACTCACACATATATTTTCTCACAATCACAAACTCACTACACACACACACACACACATACGTACGTACGTACATGCGTGCGTGCGTACATACGTACAATCATACAATACATACAATACATACATACAATACATACATACAATACATACATACAATACATACATACAATACATACATACAATACATACATACATACATACATACATACATACATACATACATACATACATACATACATACATACATACATACATACATACATACATACATACATACATACATACATACATACATACATACATACATACATACATACATACATACATACATACATACATACATACATACATACATACATACATACATACATACATACATACATACATACATACATACATACATACATACATACATACATACATACATACATACATACATACATACATACATACATACATACATACATACATACATACATACATACATACATACATACATACATACATACATACATACATACATACATACATACATACATACATACATACATACATACATACATACATACATACATACATACATACATACATACATACATACATACATACATACATACATACATACATACATACATACATACATACATACATACATACATACATACATACATACATACATACATACATACATACATACATACATACATACATACATACATACATACATACATACATACATACATACATACATACATACATACATACATACATACATACATACATACATACATACATACATACATACATACATACATACATACATACATACATACATACATACATACATACATACATACATACATACATACATACATACATACATACATACATACATACATACATACATACATACATACATACATACATACATACATACATACATACATACATACATACATACATACATACATACATACATACATACATACATACATACATACATACATACATACATACATACATACATACATACATACATACATACATACATACATACATACATACATACATACATACATACATACATACATACATACATACATACATACATACATACATACATACATACATACATACATACATACATACATACATACATACATACATACATACATACATACATACATACATACATACATACATACATACATACATACATACATACATACATACATACATACATACATACATACATACATACATACATACATACATACATACATACATACATACATACATACATACATACATACATACATACATACATACATACATACATACATACATACATACATACATACATACATACATACATACATACATACATACATACATACATACATACATACATACATACATACATACATACATACATACATACATACATACATACATACATACATACATACATACATACATACATACATACATACATACATACATACATACATACATACATACATACATACATACATACATACATACATACATACATACATACATACATACATACATACATACATACATACATACATACATACATACATACATACATACATACATACATACATACATACATACATACATACATACATACATACATACATACATACATACATACATACATACATACATACATACATACATACATACATACATACATACATACATACATACATACATACATACATACATACATACATACATACATACATACATACATACATACATACATACATACATACATACATACATACATACATACATACATACATACATACATACATACATACATACATACATACATACATACATACATACATACATACATACATACATACATACATACATACATACATACATACATACATACATACATACATACATACATACATACATACATACATACATACATACATACATACATACATACATACATACATACATACATACATACATACATACATACATACATACATACATACATACATACATACATACATACATACATACATACATACATACATACATACATACATACATACATACATACATACATACATACATACATACATACATACATACATACATACATACATACATACATACATACATACATACATACATACATACATACATACATACATACATACATACATACATACATACATACATACATACATACATACATACATACATACATACATACATACATACATACATACATACATACATACATACATACATACATACATACATACATACATACATACATACATACATACATACATACATACATACATACATACATACATACATACATATACATACATACATCATACATACATACATACATACATACATACATACATACATACATACATACATACATACATACATACCTACATACATACATACATACATACATACATACATACATACATACATACATACATACATACATACATACATACATACATACATACATACATACATACATACATACATACATACATACATACATACATACATACATACATACATACATACATACATACATACATACATACATACATACATACATACATACATACATACATACATACATACATACATACATACATACATACATACATACATACATACATACATACATACATACATACATACATACATACATACATACATACATACATACATACATACATACATACATACATACATACATACATACATACATACATACATACATACATACATACATACATACATACATACATACATACATACATACATACATACATACATACATACATACATACATACATACATACATACATACATACATACATACATACATACATACATACATACATACATACATACATACATACATACATACATACATACATACATACATACATACATACATACATACATACATACATACATACATACATACATACATACATACATACATACATACATACATACATACATACATACATACATACATACATACATACATACATACATACATACATACATACATACATACATACATACATACATACATACATACATACATACATACATACATACATACATACATACATACATACATACATACATACATACATACATACATACATACATACATACATACATACATACATACATACATACATACATACATACATACATACATACATACATACATACATACATACATACATACATACATACATACATACATACATACATACATACATACATACATACATACATACATACATACATACATACATACATACATACATACATACATACATACATACATACATACATACATACATACATACATACATACATACATACATACATACATACATACATACATACATACATACATACATACATACATACATACATACATACATACATACATACATACATACATACATACATACATACATACATACATACATACATACATACATACATACATACATACATACATACATACATACATACATACATACATACATACATACATACATACATACATACATACATACATACATACATACATACATACATACATACATACATACATACATACATACATACATACATACATACATACATACATACATACATACATACATACATACATACATACATACATACATACATACATACATACATACATACATACATACATACATACATACATACATACATACATACATACATACATACATACATACATACATACATACATACATACATACATACATACATACATACATACATACATACATACATACATACATACATACATACATACATACATACATACATACATACATACATACATACATACATACATACATACATACATACATACATACATACATACATACATACATACATACATACATACATACATACATACATACATACATACATACATACATACATACATACATACATACATACATACATACATACATACATACATACATACATACATACATACATACATACATACATACATACATACATACATACATACATACATACATACATACATACATACATACATACATACATACATACATACATACATACATACATACATACATACATACATACATACATACATACATACATACATACATACATACATACATACATACATACATACATACATACATACATACATACATACATACATACATACATACATACATACATACATACATACATACATACATACATACATACATACATACATACATACATACATACATACATACATACATACATACATACATACATACATACATACATACATACATACATACATACATACATACATACATACATACATACATACATACATACATACATACATACATACATACATACATACATACATACATACATACATACATACATACATACATACATACATACATACATACATACATACATACATACATACATACATACATACATACATACATACATACATACATACATACATACATACATACATACATACATACATACATACATACATACATACATACATACATACATACATACATACATACATACATACATACATACATACATACATACATACATACATACATACATACATACATACATACATACATACATACATACATACATACATACATACATACATACATACATACATACATACATACATACATACATACATACATACATACATACATACATACATACATACATACATACATACATACATACATACATACATACATACATACATACATACATACATACATACATACATACATACATACATACATACATACATACATACATACATACATACATACATACATACATACATACATACATACATACATACATACATACATACATACATACATACATACATACATACATACATACATACATACATACATACATACATACATACATACATACATACATACATACATACATACATACATACATACATACATACATACATACATACATACATACATACATACATACATACATACATACATACATACATACATACATACATACATACATACATACATACATACATACATACATACATACATACATACATACATACATACATACATACATACATACATACATACATACATACATACATACATACATACATACATACATACATACATACATACATACATACATACATACATACATACATACATACATACATACATACATACATACATACATACATACATACATACATACATACATACATACATACATACATACATACATACATACATACATACATACATACATACATACATACATACATACATACATACATACATACATACATACATACATACATACATACATACATACATACATACATACATACATACATACATACATACATACATACATACATACATACATACATACATACATACATACATACATACATACATACATACATACATACATACATACATACATACATACATACATACATACATACATACATACATACATACATACATACATACATACATACATACATACATACATACATACATACATACATACATACATACATACATACATACATACATACATACATACATACATACATACATACATACATACATACATACATACATACATACATACATACATACATACATACATACATACATACATACATACATACATACATACATACATACATACATACATACATACATACATACATACATACATACATACATACATACATACATACATACATACATACATACATACATACATACATACATACATACATACATACATACATACATACATACATACATACATACATACATACATACATACATACATACATACATACATACATACATACATACATACATACATACATACATACATACATACATACATACATACATACATACATACATACATACATACATACATACATACATACATACATACATACATACATACATACATACATACATACATACATACATACATACATACATACATACATACATACATACATACATACATACATACATACATACATACATACATACATACATACATACATACATACATACATACATACATACATACATACATACATACATACATACATACATACATACATACATACATACATACATACATACATACATACATACATACATACATACATACATACATACATACATACATACATACATACATACATACATACATACATACATACATACATACATACATACATACATACATACATACATACATACATACATACATACATACATACATACATACATACATACATACATACATACATACATACATACATACATACATACATACATACATACATACATACATACATACATACATACATACATACATACATACATACATACATACATACATACATACATACATACATACATACATACATACATACATACATACATACATACATACATACATACATACATACATACATACATACATACATACATACATACATACATACATACATACATACATACATACATACATACATACATACATACATACATACATACATACATACATACATACATACATACATACATACATACATACATACATACATACATACATACATACATACATACATACATACATACATACATACATACATACATACATACATACATACATACATACATACATACATACATACATACATACATACATACATACATACATACATACATACATACATACATACATACATACATACATACATACATACATACATACATACATACATACATACATACATACATACATACATACATACATACATACATACATACATACATACATACATACATACATACATACATACATACATACATACATACATACATACATACATACATACATACATACATACATACATACATACATACATACATACATACATACATACATACATACATACATACATACATACATACATACATACATACATACATACATACATACATACATACATACATACATACAATACATACATACAATACATACATACATACATACATACAATACATACATACATACATACATACATACATACATACATACATACATACATACATACATACATACATACATACATACATACATACATACATACATACATACATACATACATACATACATACATACATACATACATACATACATACATACATACATACATACATACATACATACATACATACATACATACATACATACATACATACATACATACATACATACATACATACATACATACATACATACATACATACATACATACATACATACATACATACATACATACATACATACATACATACATACATACATACATACATACATACATACATACATACATACATACATACATACATACATACATACATACATACATACATACATACATACATACATACATACATACATACATACATACATACATACATACATACATACATACATACATACATACATACATACATACATACATACATACATACATACATACATACATACATACATACATACATACATACATACATACATACATACATACATACATACATACATACATACATACATACATACATACATACATACATACATACATACATACATACATACATACATACATACATACATACATACATACATACATACATACATACATACATACATACATACATACATACATACATACATACATACATACATACATACATACATACATACATACATACATACATACATACATACATACATACATACATACATACATACATACATACATACATACATACATACATACATACATACATACATACATACATACATACATACATACATACATACATACATACATACATACATACATACATACATACATACATACATACATACATACATACATACATACATACATACATACATACATACATACATACATACATACATACATACATACATACATACATACATACATACATACATACATACATACATACATACATACATACATACATACATACATACATACATACATACATACATACATACATACATACATACATACATACATACATACATACATACATACATACATACATACATACATACATACATACATACATACATACATACATACATACATACATACATACATACATACATACATACATACATACATACATACATACATACATACATACATACATACATACATACATACATACATACATACATACATACATACATACATACATACATACATACATACATACATACATACATACATACATACATACATACATACATACATACATACATACATACATACATACATACATACATACATACATACATACATACATACATACATACATACATACATACATACATACATACATACATACATACATACATACATACATACATACATACATACATACATACATACATACATACATACATACATACATACATACATACATACATACATACATACATACATACATACATACATACATACATACATACATACATACATACATACATACATACATACATACATACATACATACATACATACATACATACATACATACATACATACATACATACATACATACATACATACATACATACATACATACATACATACATACATACATACATACATACATACATACATACATACATACATACATACATACATACATACATACATACATACATACATACATACATACATACATACATACATACATACATACATACATACATACATACATACATACATACATACATACATACATACATACATACATACATACATACATACATACATACATACATACATACATACATACATACATACATACATACATACATACATACATACATACATACATACATACATACATACATACATACATACATACATACATACATACATACATACATACATACATACATACATACATACATACATACATACATACATACATACATACATACATACATACATACATACATACATACATACATACATACATACATACATACATACATACATACATACATACATACATACATACATACATACATACATACATACATACATACATACATACATACATACATACATACATACATACATACATACATACATACATACATACATACATACATACATACATACATACATACATACATACATACATACATACATACATACATACATACATACATACATACATACATACATACATACATACATACATACATACATACATACATACATACATACATACATACATACATACATACATACATACATACATACATACATACATACATACATACATACATACATACATACATACATACATACATACATACATACATACATACATACATACATACATACATACATACATACATACATACATACATACATACATACATACATACATACATACATACATACATACATACATACATACATACATACATACATACATACATACATACATACATACATACATACATACATACATACATACATACATACATACATACATACATACATACATACATACATACATACATACATACATACATACATACATACATACATACATACATACATACATACATACATACATACATACATACATACATACATACATACATACATACATACATACATACATACATACATACATACATACATACATACATACATACATACATACATACATACATACATACATACATACATACATACATACATACATACATACATACATACATACATACATACATACATACATACATACATACATACATACATACATACATACATACATACATACATACATACATACATACATACATACATACATACATACATACATACATACATACATACATACATACATACATACATACATACATACATACATACATACATACATACATACATACATACATACATACATACATACATACATACATACATACATACATACATACATACATACATACATACATACATACATACATACATACATACATACATACATACATACATACATACATACATACATACATACATACATACATACATACATACATACATACATACATACATACATACATACATACATACATACATACATACATACATACATACATACATACATACATACATACATACATACATACATACATACATACATACATACATACATACATACATACATACATACATACATACATACATACATACATACATACATACATACATACATACATACATACATACATACATACATACATACATACATACATACATACATACATACATACATACATACATACATACATACATACATACATACATACATACATACATACATACATACATACATACATACATACATACATACATACATACATACATACATACATACATACATACATACATACATACATACATACATACATACATACATACATACATACATACATACATACATACATACATACATACATACATACATACATACATACATACATACATACATACATACATACATACATACATACATACATACATACATACATACATACATACATACATACATACATACATACATACATACATACATACATACATACATACATACATACATACATACATACATACATACATACATACATACATACATACATACATACATACATACATACATACATACATACATACATACATACATACATACATACATACATACATACATACATACATACATACATACATACATACATACATACATACATACATACATACATACATACATACATACATACATACATACATACATACATACATACATACATACATACATACATACATACATACATACATACATACATACATACATACATACATACATACATACATACATACATACATACATACATACATACATACATACATACATACATACATACATACATACATACATACATACATACATACATACATACATACATACATACATACATACATACATACATACATACATACATACATACATACATACATACATACATACATACATACATACATACATACATACATACATACATACATACATACATACATACATACATACATACATACATACATACATACATACATACATACATACATACATACATACATACATACATACATACATACATACATACATACATACATACATACATACATACATACATACATACATACATACATACATACATACATACATACATACATACATACATACATACATACATACATACATACATACATACATACATACATACATACATACATACATACATACATACATACATACATACATACATACATACATACATACATACATACATACATACATACATACATACATACATACATACATACATACATACATACATACATACATACATACATACATACATACATACATACATACATACATACATACATACATACATACATACATACATACATACATACATACATACATACATACATACATACATACATACATACATACATACATACATACATACATACATACATACATACATACATACATACATACATACATACATACATACATACATACATACATACATACATACATACATACATACATACATACATACATACATACATACATACATACATACATACATACATACATACATACATACATACATACATACATACATACATACATACATACATACATACATACATACATACATACATACATACATACATACATACATACATACATACATACATACATACATACATACATACATACATACATACATACATACATACATACATACATACATACATACATACATACATACATACATACATACATACATACATACATACATACATACATACATACATACATACATACATACATACATACATACATACATACATACATACATACATACATACATACATACATACATACATACATACATACATACATACATACATACATACATACATACATACATACATACATACATACATACATACATACATACATACATACATACATACATACATACATACATACATACATACATACATACATACATACATACATACATACATACATACATACATACATACATACATACATACATACATACATACATACATACATACATACATACATACATACATACATACATACATACATACATACATACATACATACATACATACATACATACATACATACATACATACATACATACATACATACATACATACATACATACATACATACATACATACATACATACATACATACATACATACATACATACATACATACATACATACATACATACATACATACATACATACATACATACATACATACATACATACATACATACATACATACATACATACATACATACATACATACATACATACATACATACATACATACATACATACATACATACATACATACATACATACATACATACATACATACATACATACATACATACATACATACATACATACATACATACATACATACATACATACATACATACATACATACATACATACATACATACATACATACATACATACATACATACATACATACATACATACATACATACATACATACATACATACATACATACATACATACATACATACATACATACATACATACATACATACATACATACATACATACATACATACATACATACATACATACATACATACATACATACATACATACATACATACATACATACATACATACATACATACATACATACATACATACATACATACATACATACATACATACATACATACATACATACATACATACATACATACATACATACATACATACATACATACATACATACATACATACATACATACATACATACATACATACATACATACATACATACATACATACATACATACATACATACATACATACATACATACATACATACATACATACATACATACATACATACATACATACATACATACATACATACATACATACATACATACATACATACATACATACATACATACATACATACATACATACATACATACATACATACATACATACATACATACATACATACATACATACATACATACATACATACATACATACATACATACATACATACATACATACATACATACATACATACATACATACATACATACATACATACATACATACATACATACATACATACATACATACATACATACATACATACATACATACATACATACATACATACATACATACATACATACATACATACATACATACATACATACATACATACATACATACATACATACATACATACATACATACATACATACATACATACATACATACATACATACATACATACATACATACATACATACATACATACATACATACATACATACATACATACATACATACATACATACATACATACATACATACATACATACATACATACATACATACATACATACATACATACATACATACATACATACATACATACATACATACATACATACATACATACATACATACATACATACATACATACATACATACATACATACATACATACATACATACATACATACATACATACATACATACATACATACATACATACATACATACATACATACATACATACATACATACATACATACATACATACATACATACATACATACATACATACATACATACATACATACATACATACATACATACATACATACATACATACATACATACATACATACATACATACATACATACATACATACATACATACATACATACATACATACATACATACATACATACATACATACATACATACATACATACATACATACATACATACATACATACATACATACATACATACATACATACATACATACATACATACATACATACATACATACATACATACATACATACATACATACATACATACATACATACATACATACATACATACATACATACATACATACATACATACATACATACATACATACATACATACATACATACATACATACATACATACATACATACATACATACATACATACATACATACATACATACATACATACATACATACATACATACATACATACATACATACATACATACATACATACATACATACATACATACATACATACATACATACATACATACATACATACATACATACATACATACATACATACATACATACATACATACATACATACATACATACATACATACATACATACATACATACATACATACATACATACATACATACATACATACATACATACATACATACATACATACATACATACATACATACATACATACATACATACATACATACATACATACATACATACATACATACATACATACATACATACATACATACATACATACATACATACATACATACATACATACATACATACATACATACATACATACATACATACATACATACATACATACATACATACATACATACATACATACATACATACATACATACATACATACATACATACATACATACATACATACATACATACATACATACATACATACATACATACATACATACATACATACATACATACATACATACATACATACATACATACATACATACATACATACATACATACATACATACATACATACATACATACATACATACATACATACATACATACATACATACATACATACATACATACATACATACATACATACATACATACATACATACATACATACATACATACATACATACATACATACATACATACATACATACATACATACATACATACATACATACATACATACATACATACATACATACATACATACATACATACATACATACATACATACATACATACATACATACATACATACATACATACATACATACATACATACATACATACATACATACATACATACATACATACATACATACATACATACATACATACATACATACATACATACATACATACATACATACATACATACATACATACATACATACATACATACATACATACATACATACATACATACATACATACATACATACATACATACATACATACATACATACATACATACATACATACATACATACATACATACATACATACATACATACATACATACATACATACATACATACATACATACATACATACATACATACATACATACATACATACATACATACATACATACATACATACATACATACATACATACATACATACATACATACATACATACATACATACATACATACATACATACATACATACATACATACATACATACATACATACATACATACATACATACATACATACATACATACATACATACATACATACATACATACATACATACATACATACATACATACATACATACATACATACATACATACATACATACATACATACATACATACATACATACATACATACATACATACATACATACATACATACATACATACATACATACATACATACATACATACATACATACATACATACATACATACATACATACATACATACATACATACATACATACATACATACATACAATACATACATACATACATACATACATACATACATACATACATACATACATACATACATACATACATACATACATACATACATACATACATACATACATACATACATACATACATACATACATACATACATACATACATACATACATACATACATACATACATACATACATACATACATACATACATACATACATACATACATACATACATACATACATACATACATACATACATACATACATACATACATACATACATACATACATACATACATACATACATACATACATACATACATACATACATACATACATACATACATACATACATACATACATACATACATACATACATACATACATACATACATACATACATACATACATACATACATACATACATACATACATACATACATACATACATACATACATACATACATACATACATACATACATACATACATACATACATACATACATACATACATACATACATACATACATACATACATACATACATACATACATACATACATACATACATACATACATACATACATACATACATACATACATACATACATACATACATACATACATACATACATACATACATACATACATACATACATACATACA
Source organism: Cepaea nemoralis (assembly GCA_014155875.1). Lineage (NCBI taxonomy): Eukaryota > Metazoa > Mollusca > Gastropoda > Stylommatophora > Helicidae > Cepaea > Cepaea nemoralis. Next base: position 328,618 of record JACEFZ010016903.1, on the reverse strand, counting down.
TACATACATACATACATACATACATACATACATACATACATACATACATACATACATACATACATACATACATACATACATACATACATACATACATACATACATACATACATACATACATACATACATACATACATACATACATACATACATACATACATACATACATACATACATACATACATACATACATACATACATACATACATACATACATACATACATACATACATACATACATACATACATACATACATACATACATACATACATACATACATACATACATACATACATACATACATACATACATACATACATACATACATACATACATACATACATACATACATACATACATACATACATACATACATACATACATACATACATACATACATACATACATACATACATACATACATACATACATACATACATACATACATACATACATACATACATACATACATACATACATACATACATACATACATACATACATACATACATACATACATACATACATACATACATACATACATACATACATACATACATACATACATACATACATACATACATACATACATACATACATACATACATACATACATACATACATACATACATACATACATACATACATACATACATACATACATACATACATACATACATACATACATACATACATACATACATACATACATACATACATACATACATACATACATACATACATACATACATACATACATACATACATACATACATACATACATACATACATACATACATACATACATACATACATACATACATACATACATACATACATACATACATACATACATACATACATACATACATACATACATACATACATACATACATACATACATACATACATACATACATACATACATACATACATACATACATACATACATACATACATACATACATACATACATACATACATACATACATACATACATACATACATACATACATACATACATACATACATACATACATACATACATACATACATACATACATACATACATACATACATACATACATACATACATACATACATACATACATACATACATACATACATACATACATACATACATACATACATACATACATACATACATACATACATACATACATACATACATACATACATACATACATACATACATACATACATACATACATACATACATACATACATACATACATACATACATACATACATACATACATACATACATACATACATACATACATACATACATACATACATACATACATACATACATACATACATACATACATACATACATACATACATACATACATACATACATACATACATACATACATACATACATACATACATACATACATACATACATACATACATACATACATACATACATACATACATACATACATACATACATACATACATACATACATACATACATACATACATACATACATACATACATACATACATACATACATACATACATACATACATACATACATACATACATACATACATACATACATACATACATACATACATACATACATACATACATACATACATACATACATACATACATACATACATACATACATACATACATACATACATACATACATACATACATACATACATACATACATACATACATACATACATACATACATACATACATACATACATACATACATACATACATACATACATACATACATACATACATACATACATACATACATACATACATACATACATACATACATACATACATACATACATACATACATACATACATACATACATACATACATACATACATACATACATACATACATACATACATACATACATACATACATACATACATACATACATACATACATACATACATACATACATACATACATACATACATACATACATACATACATACATACATACATACATACATACATACATACATACATACATACATACATACATACATACATACATACATACATACATACATACATACATACATACATACATACATACATACATACATACATACATACATACATACATACATACATACATACATACATACATACATACATACATACATACATACATACATACATACATACATACATACATACATACATACATACATACATACATACATACATACATACATACATACATACATACATACATACATACATACATACATACATACATACATACATACATACATACATACATACATACATACATACATACATACATACATACATACATACATACATACATACATACATACATACATACATACATACATACATACATACATACATACATACATACATACATACATACATACATACATACATACATACATACATACATACATACATACATACATACATACATACATACATACATACATACATACATACATACATACATACATACATACATACATACATACATACATACATACATACATACATACATACATACATACATACATACATACATACATACATACATACATACATACATACATACATACATACATACATACATACATACATACATACATACATACATACATACATACATACATACATACATACATACATACATACATACATACATACATACATACATACATACATACATACATACATACATACATACATACATACATACATACATACATACATACACATACATACATACATACATACATACATACATACATACATACATACATACATACATACATACATACATACATACATACATACATACATACATACATACATACATACATACATACATACATACATACATACATACATACATACATACATACATACATACATACATACATACATACATACATACATACATACATACATACATACATACATACATACATACATACATACATACATACATACATACATACATACATACATACATACATACATACATACATACATACATACATACATACATACATACATACATACATACATACATACATACATACATACATACATACATACATACATACATACATACATACATACATACATACATACATACATACATACATACATACATACATACATACATACATACATACATACATACATACATACATACATACATACATACATACATACATACATACATACATACATACATACATACATACATACATACATACATACATACATACATACATACATACATACATACATACATACATACATACATACATACATACATACATACATACATACATACATACATACATACATACATACATACATACATACATACATACATACATACATACATACATACATACATACATACATACATACATACATACATACATACATACATACATACATACATACATACATACATACATACATACATACATACATACATACATACATACATACATACATACATACATACATACATACATACATACATACATACATACATACATACATACATACATACATACATACATACATACATACATACATACATACATACATACATACATACATACATACATACATACATACATACATACATACATACATACATACATACATACATACATACATACATACATACATACATACATACATACATACATACATACATACATACATACATACATACATACATACATACATACATACATACATACATACATACATACATACATACATACATACATACATACATACATACATACATACATACATACATACATACATACATACATACATACATACATACATACATACATACATACATACATACATACATACATACATACATACATACATACATACATACATACATACATACATACATACATACATACATACATACATACATACATACATACATACATACATACATACATACATACATACATACATACATACATACATACATACATACATACATACATACATACATACATACATACATACATACATACATACATACATACATACATACATACATACATACATACATACATACATACATACATACATACATACATACATACATACATACATACATACATACATACATACATACATACATACATACATACATACATACATACATACATACATACATACATACATACATACATACATACATACATACATACATACATACATACATACATACATACATACATACATACATACATACATACATACATACTTACATACATACATACATACATACATACATACATACATACATACATACATACATAGATGTGTATAAGAGACAGCAATACATACAATACATACAATACATACATACATACATACATACATACATACATACATACATACATACATACATACATACATACATACATACATACATACATACATACATACATACATACATACATACATACATACATACATACATACATACATACATACATACATACATACATACATACATACATACATACATACATACATACATACATACATACATACATACATACATACATACATACATACATACATACATACATACATACATACATACATACATACATACAATACATACATACAATACATACATACAATACATACATACATACATACATACAATACATACATACATACATACATACATACAATACATACATACATACATATATACAATACATACATACAATACATACATACAATACATACATACAATACATACATACAATACATATATACAATACATACATACAATACATATATACAATACATACATACATACATACATACAATACATACATACAATACATACATACATACAATACATACATACAATACATACATACAATACATATATACAATACATACATACAATACATACATACAATACATACATACAATACATACATACATACAATACATACATACAATACATACATACAATACATATATACAATACATACATACAATACATACATACAATACATACATACACTACATACATACAATACATATATACAATACATACATACAATACATACATACAATACATACATACAATACATACATACATACATACATACATACATACATACATACATACACTACATACATACACTACATACATACACTACATACATACAATACATACATACAATACATACATACATACAATACATACATACAATACATACATACAATACATACATACAATACATACATACAATACATACATACAATACATACATACATACATACATACATACATACATACATACATACATACATACATACATACATACATACATACATACATACAATACATACATACAATACATACATACAATACATACATACAATACATACATACAATACATACATACAATACATACATACAATACATACATACAATACATACATACAATACATACATACAATACATACATACAACCACACATGCAGGCAGGCACACGAAAATACACACATACTCACACAGTCGCACATCCACGCAGTCACACACCCACACAGTCACACACCCACACACACTTCTTTACATACTCACACATATACCCACTCACAATCACTAAATCATTCACACAATCATGCTCTCTCTCTCTCTCTCTCTCTCTCTCTCTCTCTCTCTCTCTCTCTCTCTCTCTCTCTCTCTCTCTCTCTCTCTCTCTCCCCCCCCCCCCCCCTCCCTCATGCCCATATTTATTCAGTTATACACAAAATGACAAATGCATTACGCACTCCGCATCACACAGTCACTCAAACCAATACACAGCCCCCCACACTTTCACTTGCATACACTGACAGTTGGCATTAGAACCCACGCAAAAATCGGAAAATATGCCACACATACACATTGCATATCTTAAAGTACATTAATGCAATGCAATAAGGATATTGTTAGCTAAACTGATAAAGCAGTGCAATAATTTCATACTGTACATGATGAAATCAAGTGTCATGAAAAATAAGCATATAAAACATGAAAATACACAAAATATATGGAATAGCATTGTATGTTATTATGTATAATTTCTTGTTTTCCTTACACGCACACCCGTGCGCGTGGGCGCGCGCGCACACACACACACACACACACACACACACTTATTTTCTCACTGTCTCTCTCTCTCTCTCTCACTCACCCTCTCTCACTCACACTCATACTCACTGTGGGCTATGTGTGTGGTTGGGTGGGGGAGTTGGAGTGAATGGGGGATATGTGGGTGGGTGGTGGACGTGTCTCATAACATAGTAATATGAATTGTTTATGTTTACAAAATTCATTTGACAATGATTTTTCCTATGCACTGTTGATGAAAGAAAGATGAATGATTGGAAGGGCAGAATGTAAGACGGACCTGCGTGCCAAATTTGTTACCCTTTGAAAATAAAGTTTGTTCGTTCGTTCGTTCGTTTACGCTCTAACTCTCTCCCTCTCTCTCTCTCTCACTCTCTCTCTCTCTCTCTCTCTCTCTGTCTGTCTGTCTCTCACACACACACACATACAAAGACACACACTATATCACTCAATCTTTCACGCACTCACAATCAGTCACTCTCACTCACTATTTCACTCATTCACTCTTACTCACTCCCTTTTACTCTCTCTCTCTCACTCACACACAAGTAGTAAGGGACACGCAAATGAGGTAGTATTTATGGTGCAATACGTCATCGATGACGTCATTTTTTACTATACGCAGAGTATAGCACCAGATTGAAAACGACCCGCAAATGACCCAGATATTTGAACTTGGCGGTTATTTTCTTGGGTTTGGATGACCACTTCCGGTTGTCACTTCCAGTCGCGAGGGGTGTGCGATGCGGCGGCAGCGGAGGTGGTGGAGGCGGCAGCGGCAGTGGTGGGGCGGGCGGGGCGGACAACGAGACAAGCCCCGGTCATGTGGAATACTTATATAAGTAGACCAAATAGTTGCAGGGTTCGAGTCCCAGTGGGTGTGTGTGTGTGTGTGGTGCGGTGTGCGCGACCTCCAATCATATCGATCCTTCGCTGAGGAGACCGAAATCAAAATAACAGAAAATGATTTAGTCCATCTCTCGAGCTAACCCGAGTACGTCAAGTTATGACCGCATGAATAACATTTTGCACGGCTCAGTATGCTAATTCGGCATGTTTCCATAGTACCCATGTTTTAACATTAAGCGCTTGGTGAAAATCTGCTTTAGGAATATTCTAATCGACCATAGAATAACACTAAAAATTAACCCCAAAACTTAATTAAACCCTCTAAATTCTTGTTTGTATATTGGCTCATATTAATTTCAATATAAAACTCTAATACCCGTTTAAAATAAGCCATAAGTTCCCTAGATATACATTAAATTATGTAAATAAACAACACAAATAACGGCCCTTGATAAACAGAATTGTTCTCCTTTTACACACTAACGTCCCTTGAATGCCCATTTACCTGCGCGACCAGGTAAAAGATCACGCGCTTCACTGACCACGAGCCGACGGAGACGACAATAACCGCGGCCAGCGGGGTACTGATAACCGCTAGATAAGAACCGGAAGTTAATTACCACTGACGGCTAGGTAAGCTGTGGTCAAATATGCAGTGGTCATGCATACAAGAATTCAGCGCAAATATGTTTTTTCTATTTTGCTGTAAATCTCTCTCTCTCTCTCTCTCTCTCTCTCTCTCTCTCTCTCTCTCTCCTCTCTCTCTCTCTCTCTCTCTCTCTCTCTCTCTCTCTCTCTCTCTCTCTGTCAAAGACTCGACCGCATCCCCTCCGCCAGGAAGAGCAGTCAATCTTGAAGAGGCCAGGAGGTGATACGGTGCCCGAGGTAAGGGCAGGGGAGATGAGGTAATGGGAGATGGTTATCCATTCCCTCATGAGACACGCAGGCGTTGTTCAGAGAGTTAGCACTCTAATCACGATAGCATCACGCCTCGTAGTAGCCACGGAGAAGTTGAGTATCCACTCAACATACCACGTCTGCGATCAGCGTGCCAGGTGAGGCAACACGCACCAAGGTCAAGGTCGATCCGCGTGGTGTGTGACGACGGGATGAAAGAACGTCAGACGGGAGGACAGGACTTGTAGTGTGCACCTCGTTAGAGTAGCGATAGGGGTTTTGTGTTTAACTAAATAGATAGAGAGTTAGCATAGGCATTAGCAACTAGTGATAGATAATTTCTGTGGCTTTATGTTGTGTGTTTACTAGCGACTGTTACCTGCTTGTAGCGAGCCAACGGCAATAAAATGTACCAGTTATTTTCCTCGCACACGACTTGCAAGTTTTCTTGTTTGGTGTGGGAGAAGTATCCGATAGTGCCTGTCAGTTGAGTTGTTGACAGGCGAGGATAATTGTGGTGTCAGAAGTGGTAGCTTGAACGAAAGTTCAAGCTAATCCACTCAGCCACGGCTCTGGACTAGGATCTAATTTGTGTCAGTGACGGTAATCTGTGCAGACGAGAGCAATTTGCGAGCTAGAAATGTGCCTATCGTGACGAAATAGATTGTTTAATTGTGCTTATGATATGTTTATTTAGTGAAATCATGTATTCTTCAAAGCTGTAAGTAGTAATATTCTTATTTTCTCATATTTATTTATGTATTTACCAATTTATTTATGAATAAGCACCAAACATGATTCATGGCGGAGCGATACACAGCCAGCCGACAATATCGATTTTTGAAAACTAAAAATAGCGCTGCGCCTCTGACGTAGAATGATTGATAAACAGTCGTCCTGGGTCATTTGCATACAGCAATCGAGTGTTTACAAAATCGCCAAGCGGCTGTCGCCTGAATCTGTGCTTTATATTATTTATTATTTGTTTATTTGAGTTGCTAAATGAATATATTTATTTATTTAAACATTATGATGTTATTTTTATTTAGTTAAAAACAGTTATTCATATTTTTGGTCCTACTTTCTCTTTGTTTACCGTCACGATGGAACTATTTTTGGCCAAGCAGATGAGACTTGGCTGCACAACACTTACAGAAATTAACTAGGTTAGTAACAAAAGGCAAATACTGTTAGAACGAAGACAGGACATTGACATTAAATTTAATTAATACATATTCTAGTTGTTCGTGAGTCTGTCATTGTCAAAGTCATTGTCCTTAGTTGTCGGGTAAATCATATCGTGCAGTAGTAGTAAGTACTGCTGCCCTGCATATCAGAGGGCGAACAACAGCTGAGTACGTATACCGGTGTGCCAAATAAAGTGTCCTGATTACGAAACGTGCCTCCATCCCAAAGTACCAAACAAGGTGATCTGTGTCAACGGAGTTCCGTTCCCTGATTCTCGGGAACATTAAGTTGAGTATACCTATATTTTTGGCATGCATTGTGATTAATAGTGCATCTCTTTTTCAGCTTGTGATACACTAGCATATTTTTGTGCTCTGATTTTCCAACATAGAAATTTTGTTCAGCATATAAACTGAAAATACAAGTCATAGTCCTCAACGAGGAACAAATATAGAACATCATAGATAAATAATTGATTAAACAAGTCAGTGTAAGTCAACGCTAGCGAATTACCTAAGAACATGGCAACATTAGAGGACTGTATAAAAGCTGGTAAGCAATTACAATATACAGGTAAAGAGCTAGAAGAATATGCTGATAAGATATTTAAAGAAATAAAGGATGCTGAAAAATACGAACATGCACGAGATAGGCAACATCAAAAAGAGATGGCACAACTAGCTGAAATAACAAAACAAAAACAGCTAGAAGACGACAAACAGATTAAACAAAGAGAATTAGAGGTTAAGCAACAACAGTTGGAACATGATAAGGAATTCGATTTAAAGCAAAGGCAATTAGATGAAATGGTAAGAGTTAAGGAAAAACAAATACAGGCAGAAGCAGAGACACGGTTAAAGATGAAACGTATAGAGGTAGACTCACGCGCAGAGATCGCTGCCACTAAACTAAAAAGGCAACAAGAGGAAAATAAGTTCAATAAATACAAAAACATTATCAAACCATATTGTAAAGAAGATTCCATAGCAGCCTGGACAGATAATGTAGAGTATCTATTTAAATATCACCAAGTTCCAATAGAGATGTGGGCTATGATTTATATGAAGAATCTGAGTGGTGAGCCCCTTAAAGTGATAGAATCTATACCAATTGAGCTCAGATCTAACTATCAATACATCCATGATAGGATTATGCAGCACTTTTTACTTGATGCCCCTGGGTATCAGGTTCAGTTCTCAAATTTAAAACCTAAACCTAATGAGACATTCATTGATTACGTCTCAAATGTTCAAATGGTACTAGATAGATGGCTTAAAGCAGCTAACATAGGAAAAGACTTTGATAGATTGAAAAATTTAATTGCTATGGACAAAGTTATGTCCACTATACCATCTCCTTTTGCTAAATTTTTGCTGCAGTCAGACATTGAGAACATACAGCAATTTGAAAAAAAAGGCTCGGCATATTTTTCTGCAAACAGAGATATTTTTAGGACCTCAAATGACTCTGAGATAGCTTCTTGTGTGAAAGACCAACCAAAAAACTATCAGAAGAATAGAAAACCAGTTCAGAAAATCAATCAGAAAGACAGGAAAATATCTAAATGCATATACTGTCAATTTTTTCATGACACTTCTGCTATGTGCGATAAAGCGCCTAACTATCCGGCACATCTGGAAGATGTCATTAAGAAGCAACAACATAAAAGAACTGCATACAGGCGTGCAGTCAAATGCTTTTTCTGTTCCAGCTACGGCCATTATTCAAATAAGTGCCTGGGCCGCCAACGTATGAAAGCCAACAGTGCTATTTTGATTAATACATCTTCTGTTAGTAATAGAGAGATTGATTGTGATGTTAAAAATGTATTACCATTTAGACATTCTGAAGATGTGTGTTGTGTAAACGATGTGTTAAGCTCTGACAGTTGTGGACATTGTCACCAATTTCATGCAGACGAAAGACTAAAATGTGAACATACAGTACCATTCTCATCTGAGATTGGAAATGCCAGCATTAGCCTCCAGAGGCAAGTTAGTGTTCCACAATGCAATGGTCAACGACAAACCATGCCAATGTTTGCTGGACAGCGGCAGTACCCTTATTGGTCTTAGAAAGGATCTAGTGAGTCCAGGTGATTATACAGGCGACTCTGTCAAATGCCGAACCTTTTCGGGTAACATTGAAATTTACCCTTTGGCCAAAGCCCGTATTAACACTCCTTTCCTTTCGGGTACCTTTACTTGTGCAATACTTGACAACCCTTGTACTGATTTAATTTTGGGGTCCTTACCCCAACTGAAACATTGTACTAGTGATGAAATAGTTGCATGGGAGAAATTAAATGCAGCTAATGCAACTACTAGAGCAGACACTGTAAAACATCAAGACACACTACAAGATGAGAGACTACTGTTGCTTTCTCCAACTGGCACAGATGATACCAGCAGACAGAAATTTATAGAACAGCAGAAAGCTGATCCTAGTGTGTCTCCATATTTAAAATTAATGAAAGAAAGATCTAAAGTGACCAAAAATGCCTCATGGTTCCTTAAACCTAATAATGGCTTTCTTACGAGATATTTTACATCTGAGAACCATGAGAATCAGCAAACGGTGAAACCTGTACAACACCGCTTAACTGTGCAAAAACCTGCACATGAGTCACCGCTTGCTGGTCACCTGGCAAAAGACAAAACCAGGCCTAGATTCCAGGCTCATGTTCATTGGCCAGAGTTTTGGAATGAGATTAAATTATTTTGTCGTAATGTATTTTCTTGTAATGTCTGTAAACAATTAGTACATAAGTTTAAGGGTAGACATCCTACAGCTGAAGTACTACCTTCTACTCTGACTTCTAGACCTGTAAGAGGGAGGGTCAAATTTACCAATACACAAACAAGGGTGCTTGAACAATCGATGGTAAACCAGATCAAAACATGCGTCGGTTACTTCCAGACAAGCAAAATGGCAAGGACCATTCAAGGTGTTACGTGACATTTCCAATGTTGACTATGGAATATCGATAAACAGACACTTAAAGATATTCCATGTCAACATGTTAAAACTTTACTTTTCACAACAAGACACATAAGTAGGGACAGACGAACATAGTGCATCCACACCTAGTAATCAGACGACAGACATACACAACGCAACTACACTAGTTAGCGAGACTGGCAAATCCGACAATGTACATACATTTAGTGAACTTATAGAATACGCATGATATATGTTTCCATACGGATGACTGGACAACACACTGACTGAAACTAAGACATGTCTTTCATAGGTTGCGACTCTTCGGTCTCACTGTCAAACCGAGCAAAGTCAAATTAGGCCTAAAAGAAATTCATTTTTGGGTCATGTCATTTCTCAAGGTCAACTAAAGACTGACCAGAAAATTAGTACCAAAATTATGAATCTGACCATGTCTAACAGAAAGAAAGCAGGTCAGAAGCCTTTTGGGATTAGTAAATTACTCAGAAATTACAATTCTATATTCCAATGTTTTAAAAGCATTTGTAAAATGAAATGTCAAAGATGCATTATTAATTTCTGCATTGTCAAAAATGAAAATCCTTTTTTGTAATATTCCAATCCTCCGCTTGCCTAATCCTAGGCTCGTTTATTATTCTAGGACAGATGCCAGCAGTACTAGGCCAATTTTTTGAGGGCATCTTCCACCCGAGTTGCTACGTGAGCCGTAAGATCACACCTGCTGAGTCCAGAGATTCCATATCACAGTTGCAACCCTAAGCGTCATCTATGCGGTGAGAAAGCTCCATCGAGTTCTGACGGATGTTCACTGCATTGTCCAGACCGACAACTCCCCGATCACGGTCATACAGAGTGGTGTGCATCAAAATGACCGGATATACAGGTGGTCACTAATTTTACCATCTGGGGTAGAAATACCTGAAATCCCATATATAAATGTAGAGTGATAGTTAGTACATGAAGATATTATATTATTCTATGTAAAATAGGTTACATATACATCGACAGTATGTGCTTAATCATGTACCAAGAACAGTGAACTATCATGTGTCCGTAGACATCAAGTGAAGAACTGTGCTGCAAAACGTAGATATCACCGTGTGAAATAGGACAGCTCATTACCAACTAAGCTCCATTCCGGTGTATCATTTGTGTGAAGCGCAGAAAACAGTGTCAGAACAATGCTTAATTACAGACACGAAAAGACTGAGCTACGACACCAGCGAACTCTACACGTGCACTACCGATAGAACACTAGTATGACTGTGCAATGTATTTCAGATACCCAGGCAAAGTGTGTAGATATATTATGCCTATAAAACCAATGTACAAACATGAAGGCAACAACTAACCTGAGGTAGCTGAATACCATGTATATAAACTTATTGTGATATGTAATATAATATTTTAAGATAGTGATAAATTAGATGTAGGTTAGGAAATATAATAGTTCTCATTTATTTTAATAGTGTAGTTAGTACAGTAATTAACCCATTAGAATTAAATTAAAATATTAATTTAGACATAAAAATAGTTAATTACAAGCTAAATTAAAAGTTTGATAGGAATAGTACCATTTAGGTTGTTATATTTCACTTAGCTTCATTTCGGTTCAGTTCATTCCATCTTAATGAAACCATACCACCTATCAAATATTACCATTTAGTAATATCATCATGTTACATTATAATAGGATAAAAAGATTAGATAAGTGAACATACATCATTTACACCATTTAGATTAAGAATATCACTCATATAATTCCTTTGTGCATTTAAAAACATTAGTTAGTAGAGTGTTAGAAAATTACATAATTTGTGTTCACATCATCCATGTAATTAAGGTACATAACTCACGTCACATTAATTACATTTAAATAGTTAGATTACATCCCTTAGATTAGACAAACATAACGATTAATATAAACATATCATATAATTAACATGACAAAATTTAGTTAACACATTAAATACATATTTATAGAATTAATATTATTATGTTAGGATTTAGAGTTGTAGTTTAGTATAATGTAATAGATGATGAGACCAAGGGGATACACCATCAACCCTTTCTCGTCCATGTAAATATAGTGTAAATACATGACTCGTGCAGCGATTTTCGCACAGTCATTGGGCTCAACTATCTCAAACTGAGCCAAACCTGTACAGTGTCACTCCAAGGTTTTTAAATAATCGGAAGGATTAGTGTAGAAGGATAAAAGATGTGTGACAGAATTAAGGGTGAAAGAAGTGTGACAGAAGTGTGAAAGTGAGAGCGAATGGAAAATAGACGGGAGAGAGTGAGATCAGTCAGCAAATTCTTCTGCTGCCTGGCGCGACTTTTAATGTTTGTCTGTGTTAGTGTTGGTTTTCGTTATTGAGAATGTGTTAGTGTGAATGTGTGTCTGTAAGATAGTTTAGAACTTAGATTACAGTATTTTGGGGTTTCATAACAAGGGAATGTAGTCACGAATTAGTGTTATACACCTGTTTGTGGCCACATTTAACCAAATTATGACACTTAAAAAACTAACATACATACACATAGGAGGTAGAAACATAGGTTAGAAGTTAGATTAGTAGATTAATTACATCCAAACACACAAACAACCAGAAAAACAAACAGATAAATTACATACACTTTTTCTAGATCAAAGGGAGATAACTTCGGGTCAGGGGACATAATAGACAACGAAAAACTAACTTAACAGTGAAATAGGACTTTACACGCGGAAGCGAAGTAGGTAAAGCCTGTCGCACACACTCTTGTATAATGGTTGTTAAATATTATATGGGGGGGGGGACATGAAGCAATTCATGTGTTGACCCTAAAAAAGTCAACTTTGTATGGGTAGTAAGTTAATTTACTATGTGAGGGCAGGTCTTATAAGACAACGGTCCGGTTCAGACATACCTCTAATAAATATAATATAGCATGTGAGAAGAGGGCTCACGCCAACCAGTCAAGTTTGTGGCGATTGCCAGTAGCCAAGTAAAGTTTTGCTACATTGCGACAATATTCAGTAGAAGTCTATTAGAGTGCCCAAAGCC
The DNA here is from genome assembly GCA_014155875.1 of Cepaea nemoralis. Taxonomy (NCBI): domain Eukaryota; kingdom Metazoa; phylum Mollusca; class Gastropoda; order Stylommatophora; family Helicidae; genus Cepaea; species Cepaea nemoralis. The sequence goes on along the minus strand of JACEFZ010016903.1, from coordinate 313,459 downwards.
AGGTTATCTAGAGTCTTTGACAAAAAAATTAGAGACATTAAATTTTTTTTAGAAACCTCTTGCGTCACAACCAATGAGTGAAAGTTGATGACGCAACACAGGAGGGGTGGGTGTGTGTCAAAGACTCGACCGCATCCCCTCCGCCAGGAAGAGCAGTCAATCTTGAAGAGGCCAGGAGGTGATACGGTGCCCGAGGTAAGGGCAGGGGAGATGAGGTAATGGGAGATGGTTATCCATTCCCTCATGAGACACGCAGGCGTTGTTCAGAGAGTTAGCACTCTAATCACGATAGCATCACGCCTCGTGGTAGCCACGGAGAAGTTGAGTATCCACTCAACATACCACGTCTGCGATCAGCGTGCCAGGTGAGGCAACACGCACCAAGGTCAAGGTCGATCCGCGTGGTGTGTGACGACGGGATGAAAGAACGTCAGACGGGAGGACAGGACTTGTAGTGTGCACCTCGTTAGAGTAGCGATAGGGGTTTTGTGTTTAACTAAATAGATAGAGAGTTAGCATAGGCATTAGCAACTAGTGATAGATAATTTCTGTGGCTTTATGTTGTGTGTTTACTAGCGACTGTTACCTGCTTGTAGCGAGCCAACGGCAATAAAATGTACCAGTTATTTTCCTCGCACACGACTTGCAAGTTTTCTTGTTTGGTGTGGGAGAAGTATCCGATAGTGCCTGTCAGTTGAGTTGTTGACACTCTCTCTCTCTCTCTCTCTCTCTCTCTCTCTCTCTCTCTCTCTCTCTCTCTCTCTCTCTCTCTCTCTCTCTCTCTCTCTCTCTCTCTCTCTCTCTCTCTCATGAAATAATACTGAATACGTGTGTGCGTGCATGGGTGTACTGTCGAGTATGTGTGTGTGCGCGAATATGTAGGTGTGTGTGTGTGTGTGTGTGTGTGTGTGTGTGCTATCAATTACAGGACGTCACAGTCAACCTCAACATTCGTGCTTCCTGGACAAGCTTGCAATAGTCAATTTGTACGAACGACAACCGTGTCAGGTGCGTGCGTGTGTGTGTGTGTGTGTGTGTGTGTTATCAATTACAGGACGTCACAGTCAACCTCAACATTCGTGCTTCCTGGACAAGCTTGCAATAGTCATTCTGGACGAACGACAACCGTGTCAGGTGCACGTGTGTGTGTGTGTGTGTGTGTGTATCCGTGCGTGAGTGGTTGCGTGCGTGCGCGTGCATGTGCACGCTCGTAGGAAAACTTCAATATTTGGGATGGTTTTCATGTCTCCGCTTGACGCCAGCTGTAGACGCCAACATTGTAATATTACACAGAATATGATACATTTTTATGTATGATATACATAAAGCGTGGTAGGACCCACACAACAGAGGAGGTAGACAGCTAGCAAGCTAGTAAGGGAGATAGTTATCATATTGTAGTGGATATACCACAGTCCACGTTCTTCCTCTACTACACTGTCTCTCTCACACTCTCTGTCACTCCACCTCTCTCTCTCTCACTCGCTCTCTCATTCTATCTCCTTCTCTCCTTCTATCTCTACCTCTCTAGCTCTCTCTCACCTTCGGTAGTTCCCTCCCTACCTCTTTCTCCCTCTCTAGCGCTCTCTCTCTCTCTCTCTCTCGTCACTCTTCCTCTCTCGCTCTTTTATTTAATCTCTCTATCACTCACTATCTCTATCATTCTCTCTTTTTCTCTCCCTAGCTGGCTCTCTCTCTCGCTCTCTCCCTATACCGCTCTGTCTCTCTCTCACTCTCTCTGTCCCTTTCTCTATCTCGTTTTCTCTCTCTACCTCTCTCTCTCTCTCTCTCTCTCTCTCTCTCTCTCGCTGTCCCTATCTCTTTTTCTCTCTCACACACACTATCTCTCTCTCTCTATCTTTCTCTCTTTTTTCTCGCCCTTGCTATCTCTTTCGCTCTCTCCCTCCCTATCTATTTCTCTCTCTCTCTCCCTCTTTATCTCTTTCTCTCTCTCTCTCTCCCTATCTCTCTCCCTCTCTCTCTCTCTTTCTCACCTTGTAGTCTGTCCAATGAATAGCACTGTAACCGAAAACTAATGAACGTACGTGAACGTGTTCAGACATGTCTTTGGGGAAAAATGGAGGTTGACTCAGAGCGTACTGACAACATAACGATACAACCGATCAAATATGGTGATGCTTCCGAGCATATGTCTAAGGTATACAATCGAAACACGTGACTAAAACCAGTTAAAGATGGCCTCGCACTCGATGACATATGTAAGTCTACAACCGCGTGACTAAAACCGATCAAAGATGGCGCTGTAGCCGGTCTCATGCCTTATGGGATACATCCGAAACACGTGACTAATGGTCAAAGATGGAGTCGCATCCGGTCACATGGTCAGACAATATTCTGATGAGTCATTCTACGTAAGCAAATACCGTGTATAAGACGACTAGCATTTGTCGAATAGAAGTACCGGGCTCAGTGATCAGCAAAGTAGCACATCTTCTATGTTGCCTGGTGTGAAGACTGGTGATTCTTGGTTCTTCATCCCAGATCTGTCATTAGACATGTTGTTTCCGAAGTTGCTCCTCTGTCGCATCAGATGAAATACAACACCCATCGAGAAAGGTATGTATAAATAGTAAAGGTCACACTCATTGTTTCCAAGAACAGGTGTGCTAGCTCCGATGTCTAATGATACATTCTATTATATGGTACTCTTTATTTCACTATGAATTACTAGACGCTGAAGCCTTATAACTTTCAATGTGATTTTTTTTTCTCCTCTCCAGGTAAATTTTGCAACAGAGGCTCACCTCTTGATAGTTCATAGAGTTGACACCGAAGAACGCAATGGCAACTGGCACCATGTAATCAGAGAACGAGAAAATTTTGAGCGACGTATACTAGAGATGGACCAAATGCTAACCCCAATCCTGGGGACCAGTCACAGAGTCAAAGTCCTGGAGCAGAGAAAACAAGTCAAGAACAACAGTGAAAGAGGCCGAGATAGTCTAATCCCCGTATGGTAACTGGTAATTAAAATTAAAAAATATCAATCCACACTAGCGGACGAGTATTAAAACACCTACATAAAAACAAGATGACTGTAATATACTTACAACCATGTCTTTAATAGCTAACCAGGCTTCAATACGAAGAAAACAACAAAGGGTGTGAGGAGACTGTATATGTATATCACGGGTATTCTGACTTTGCAGACTATAGCTCACAATGACTACAACACAAGTAACTTTGCGCCCTCTACACTATCTATTTCATCATGGTTAGAGGTCATGTGGCGATCATGACCCGCATTCCCCAACCCAGCTCAAACATACAACAGGTCAACGAGCGGGTAGTAGAACGCTTAGTCGCGCCATACAGACAGCCACGTCAGCGTAATCTGAACCGCTTGACCTATGAAACTGACTGAAACCGGTTTTACGCGTGGCTCAAAAACTAGTATATAAACCCGAGGCTGGTAACACTCAACCATCGTGATCAGAAGATGACTACAGACCTCAAGTCTGTGCCTGCTAACTGGGTCAACATGACTCGTAGTGGTGAGACTATTAGACCAGTGGGCGGTGGTGACAAGGCCGTGTTTGTCTCATCCTACAGAGGAACGAGTACGTTACACATCCGAAGATTTTAAGGTGAATCCGGCAAGAAGTTCCCGACTAAGAATGGAATGACACTTACTCGGCAAGAATATGAACAGATGATCGCCATGCCTCGCGAGATCCTAACTGACTTTGACAGACCCAACCAAGTTATCCAAACCACTAGCGAAGTCAAACAAGGTACTAATAGAGACAACCAAGTCAGTAACCAAAACATACAAGTCAGTGCTCATGGCAAACAAGACACTACCAGAACCAATCAAGTCCAAAACACTCAAGTCAGCGCTCAAGTTAAACAAGGAACTAACCGAAACCACCAAGTAGACGCATACTATACCGCCAGTTTTCAACCCAGCTGCAGTCAGATGTGTGATGACCCCAGCAACCAGATGTGTGATGAACCCAATAGCCAGCTGTTTGACGTGCAACAAGACATCAACCGAAACAAACAAGTCCAATACACTCAAGACAGTACTCAAGTCAAACAGGGTACTAAACGAAACCACCAAGTAGACGCATACTATACAGCCAGTTATCAACCCAGCTACAGACAGATGTGTGATGACCCCAGCAACCAGATAGGTGAAGACCCCAATAGCCAGCTGTTTGATATGCCCAACACTCAGATGATTGATGGCCCGATTGTATACAATACTCAGATGTCAGCCCACCAATCAGGTGACCAGTCTTATGACTACATACCAAGTGACTTATACATACCAGACTACCAGCCGGAAAAACCAACCTACTCAGACAGTGGTGTGAAGAAACCCAGAAACAACATACAATTTGTATAGCTCTGTATGTGAAAATAAAATGATGTGATGATACTATGTATACCGGCTCATATCACATCATCCATTTCGTATAATGACATTATGCATGTAAAATGTACTGAAATACTGTAAATAAACAGGTATATAGATTATAATTACGTCTTGTTGTTGAATATTTAGTGTTTACGGTGTATATACTTGTCATATGGTGAGAGAATGAAGAGTAAAAACCTTGGTCAAGTAATAAAATTTGTTAGCCAAATGGGAAAAATTGGGGCGATAATTCAACCAGACTTATAAAAAACTCAGTTAAACATATGAAAAGTAGGAAAATTTGTTAACCAAAGTGAAAAAATGGTGGTCACATTTCAACCAAACTTATAAAAATCTCGGTCAAACTTATGAAAAGTAGGAACATTTGTTAACCAAATGTGAAAAGGTTAACCACATTTCAAACCAAACTTATAAAAATCTCAGTCAAACATATGAAAAGTAAGAAAATTTGTTAACCAAACGTGAAAAGTTTGGTCAACTTTCATCCAAACTTATGAAAAGTAGACAATTTTGTTGTCCAGATGTGAAAAGTTTGACAAAATTTCACCCAAACTTATGAAAAGTAGGAAACTTTGTTAACCAAAGGGCAAAAAGCTTGGCCAAGTAAGAAAATGTGTTAACCAAATGTGAAAAGGTTAGCCGAATTTCAAACAAAACTTATAAAAATCTCACTCAAACACATGAAAAGTAGGAAAATTTGTTAACCAATCGTGAAAAGTTTGGCCAACTTTCACCCAAACTTATGAAAAGTGGGAAATTTTGTTGTCCAGATGTGAAAAGTTTGACCAAATTTTCACCCAAACTTATGAAAATTAGGAAACTTTGTTAACTAAAGGGTAAAATTCTTGGCCAAGTAAGAAAATGTGGTAACCAAATGTGAAAATAGGAATCTGTGTTAACCAAATGTGAAAAGGTTAGCCGAATTTCAAACAAAACTTATAAAAATCTCACTCAAACACATGAAAAGTAGGAAAATTTGTTAACCAATCGTGAAAAGTTTGACCAAATTTTTACCCAAACTTATGAAAATTTAGGAAACTTTGTTAACTAAAGGTTAAAATTCTTGGCCAAGTATGAAAATGTGTTAACCAAATGTGAAAAGTTTAGCCAAATTTCAAACGAAGCTTATAAATATCTCAGTCAAACACATGAAAAGTAGGAAAATTTGTTAACTAAACGTGACAAGTTTGGCCAACTTTCACCCAAACTTATGAAAAGTGGAAAATTGTGTTGTCCAGATTTGAAAAGTTTGACCAAAGCTCACCCAAACTCATGAAAAGTAGGAAACTTTGTTAACCAAATGGCAAAAATCTTGGCCAAGTAAGAAAAGGTGTCGACCAAACGTGAAAAGTTTGACCAACTTTCACCCAAACTTATTAAAAGTGGGAAATTTTGTTGTCCAGCTGTGAAAAGTTTGACCAAACCTCACCCAAACTCATAAAAAGTAGGAAAAAGTAGGAAATTGTTTAACAAAATAGGAAAAATTTAAGCCAAATTTCAGCCAAAACTTATAAAAAAGTAGAACAATTCCTTAACCAAATGGGAAAAATATCTCACGTTGTCATTTTAAATACCCAACCTGCTAGAGATATTCGTCTGTCCCCTAGGCAAAAAACAGTTGTATTTCAGAAAATTAAATGTATCTCATGTAATAAGTCACTATGGTTGTAAGAAAAAGGAAAAAAAATTCCACAATTAAATTGTACAAACATTAACAATTAAATTTCTACATGAAACATTCAAAGTGGAAACATAAAAGAGAAATTTAATTGTTAATTTTTGTACAATCTAATCTTGTTGCACGCCAAACAGCTGGCTATTGGGTTCATCACACATCTGGTTGCTGGGGTCATCACACATCTGACTGCAGCTGGGTTGAAAACTGGCGGTATAGTATGCGTCTACTTGGTGGTTTCGGTTAGTTCCTTGTTTAACTTGAGCGCTGACTTGAGTGTTTTGGACTTGATTGGTTCTGGTAGTGTCTTGTTTGCCATGAGCACTGACTTGAATGTTTTGGTTACTGACTTGGTTGTCTCTGTTAGTACCTTGTTTGACTTCGCTAGTGGTTTGGATAACTTGGTTGAGTCTGTCAAAGTCAGTTAGGATCTCGCGATGCATGGCGATCATCTGTTCATATTCTTGCCGAGTAAGTGTCATTCCATTCTTAGTTGGGAACTTCTTGTCGGATTCACCGTAAAATCTTCGGATGTGTAACGTACTCGTTCCTCTGTAGGATGAGACAAACACGGCCTTGTCACCACCGCCCACTGGTCTAATAGTCTCACCACTACGAGTCATGTTGACCCAGTTAGCAGGCACAGTCTTGACGTCTGTAAACATCTTCTGATCACGATGGTTGAGTGTTACCAGCCTCGGGTTTATATACTAGTTCTTAAGCCACGCGTAAAACCGGTTTCAGTCAGTTTCATAGGTCAAGCGGTTCAGATTACGCTGACGTGGCTGTCTGTATGGTGCGACTAAGCGTTCTACTACCCGCTCGTTGACCTGTTGTATGTTTGAGCTGGGTTGGGGAATGCGGGTCATGATCGCCACATGACCTCTAACCATGATGAAATAGATAGTGTAGAGGGCGCAAAGTTACTTGTGTTGTAGTCATTGTGAGCTATAGTCTGCAAAGTCAGAATACCCGTGATATACATATACAGTCTCCTCACACCCTTTGTTGTTTTCTTCGTATTGAAGCCTGGTTAGCTATTAAAGACATGGTTGTAAGTATATTACAGTCATCTTGTTTTTATGAGGTGTTTTAATACTCGTCCGCTAGTGTGGATTGATATTTTTTAATTTTAATTACCAGTTACCATACGGGGATTAGACTATCTCGGCCTCTTTCACTGTTGTTCTTGACTTGTTTTCTCTGCTTCAGGACTTTGACTCTGTGACTGGTCCCCAGGACTGGGGTTAGCATTTGGTCCATCTCTAGTATACGTCGCTCAAAATTTTCTCGTTCTCTGATTACATGGTGCCAGTTGCCATTGCGTTCTTCGGTGTCAACTCTATGAACTATCAAGAGGTGAGCCTCTGTTGCAAAATTTACCTGGAGAGGAGAAAAAAAAATCACATTGAAAGTTATAAGGCTTCAGCGTCTAGTAATTCATAGTGAAATAAAGAGTACCATATAATAGAATGTATCATTAGACATCGGAGCTAGCACACCTGTTCTTGGAAACAATGAGTGTGACCTTTACTATTTATACATACCTTTCTCGATGGGTGTTGTATTTCATCTGCTGCGACAGAGGAGCAACTTCGGAAACAACATGTCTAATGACAGATCTGGGATGAAGAACCAAGAATCACCAGTCTTCACTCCAGGCAACATAGAAGATGTGCTACTTTGCTGATCACTGAGCCCGGTACTTCTATTCGACAAATGCTAGTCGTCTTATACACGGTATTTGCTTACGTAGAATGACTCATCAGAATATTGTCTGACCGTGTGACCAGATGCGACTCCATCTTTGACCATTAGTCACGTGTTTCGGATGTATCCCATAAGGCATGAGACCGGCTACAGCGCCATCTTTGATCGGTTTTAGTCACGCGGTTGTAGACTTACACATGTCATCGAGTGCGAGGCCATCTTTAACTGGTTTTAGTCACGTGTTTCGATTGTATACCTTAGACATATGCTCGGAAGCATCACCATATTTGATCGGTTGTATCGTTATGTTGTCAGTACGCTCTGAGTCAACCTCCAGTTTTCCCCAAAGACATGTCTGAACACGTTCACGTACGTTCATTAGTTTTCGGTTACAGTGCTATTCATTGGACAGACTACAAGGTGAGAAAGAGAGAGAGAAAGAGATAAAGAGGGGGAGAGAAAAAGAGATAGGGAGGGAGAGAGCGAAAGAGATAGCAAGGGCGAGAAAAAAAAGAGAGAGAGAGATAGTGTGTGAGAGAGAGAAAAAGAGATAGGGACAGCGAGAGAGAGAGAGAGAGAGAGAGGTAGAGAGAGAGAAAACGAGATAGAAAAAGGGACAGAGAGAGTGAGAGAGAGCCAGCTAGGGAGAGAAAAAGAGAGAATGATAGAGATAGTGAGGGATAGAGAGATTAAATAAAAGAGCGAGAGAGGAAGAATGACGAGAGAGAGAGAGGGGGGATAGAGAGAGAGCGCGCTAGAGAGGGAGAAAGAGGTAGGGAGGGAAATACCGAAGGTGAGAGAGAGAGAGAGAGAGAGAGCTAGAGAGGTAGAGATAGAAGGAGAGAAGGAGATAGAATGAGAGAGAGAGGTAGAGGGACAGAGAGTGTGAGAGAGACAGTGTGGTAGAGGAAGAACGTGGACTGTGGTATCTCCACTACAATATGATAACTATCTCCCTTACTAGCTTGCTAGCTGTCTACCTCCTCTGTTGTGTGGGTCCTACCACGCTTTGTGTATATCATACATACAAATGTATCATATTCTGTGTAATATTACAATGTTGGCATCTACAGCTGGCGTCAAGCGGAGACATGAAAATCATCCCAAATATTGAAGTTTTCCTACGAGCGCGCATATGCACGCGCACGCACGTAACCACTCACGCATGGATGCACACACACACACACACACACACACACACACACACACACACACACACACACGTGCACCTGACATGGTTGTCGTTCGTCCAGAATGACTATTGCAATCTTGTCCAGGAAGCACGAATGTTGAGGTTGACTGTGACGTCCTGTAATTGATAACACACACAGACACACACGCCTACATATGCGCGCACACACACATACTCGACAGTACACCCACGCACGCACACACGTATTCAGTATTATTTCATCAGAGAGAGGAGAGAGAGAGAGAGAGAGAGAGAGAGAGAGAGAGAGAGAGAGAGAGAGAGAGAGAGAGAGAGAGAGACAGATTTACAGCAAAATAGAAAAAACATATTTGCGCTGAATCCTTGTATGCATGACCACTGCATATTTGACCACAGCTTGCCTAGCCGTCAATGGTAATTAACTTCCGGTTCTTATCTAGCGGTTATCAGTACCCCGCTGGCTGCGGTTATTGTCGTCTCCGTCGGCTCGTGGTCAGTGAAGCGCGTGATCTTTTACCTGGTCGCGCAGGTAAATGGGCATTCAAGGGACGTTAATGTGTAAAAGGGGAACAATTCTGTTTATCAAGGGCCGTTATTTGTGTTATTTATTTACATAATTTAATGTATATCTAGGGAACTTATGGCTTATTTTAAACGGGGATTAGAGTTTTATATTGACATTAATATGAGCCAATATACATACAAGAATTTAGAGGGTTTAATTAAGTTTTAGGGTTAATTTTTAGTGTTATTCTATGGTCGATTAGAATATTCCTAAAGCAGATTTTAACCAAGCGCTTAATGTTAAAACATGGGTACTATGGAAACATGCCGAATAAGCATACTGAGCCGTGCAAAATGTTATTCATGCGGTCATAACTTGACGTACTCGGGTTAGCTCGAGAGATGGACTAAATCATTTTCTGTTATATTGATTTCGGTCTCCTCAGCGAAGGGTCGATATGATTGGATGTCGCGCACACCGCACCGCACACACACACACACACACACACACACACACACACACACACACACACACACACACACACACACACACACACACTGAGACTCGACCCGGCAACTATTTGTTCTACTTATATAAGTATTCCACATGACAGGGGCTTGTCTCGTTGTCCGCCCCGCCCGCCCCACCACCGCCGCTGCCGCCTCCACCACCACCGCCGCCGCATCGCACACCCCTCGCGACCGGAAGTGACAACCGGAAGTGGTCATCCAAACCCAAGAAAATAACCGCCAAGTTCAAATATCTGGGTCATTTGCGGGCCGTTTTCAATCTAGTGCTATTCTCTGCGTATAGTAAAAAATGACGTCATCGATGACGTATTGCACCATAAATACTACCTCATTTGCGTGTCCCTTACTACTCACACACACTCACTCAATCTCTCACTCACTCACTCTCTCACTCTCACACCCACCCACCCACACACCAACACACACACAGACACACTTAGCCACACCCACATAACACCAACGTTCAGACCAACCCTTACCCACCCAAAACCAAAAATGGAGGGATTTATATACTGTCCCTCAAGTCTCACAACCAAAATTGGAGGCATGTATAGACTGTCCCCCAAGTCTCGCAACCAAAATTGGAGGGATGTATAGACTGTCCCCCAAGTCTTCTAACCAAAAATGGAGGGATTTATATACTGTCCCCCAAGTCTTCTAACCAAAAATGGAGGGATTTATATACTGTCCCCCAAGTCTGCTAACCAAAAATGGAGGGAGTGCACTTCTGAAAGTTGTTTGCTGTTAAGGGAAATACGAGGGATGTTCAGATAGAAATGTACCACATTGTTTTTCCAAGGAGCTATTTATACAATAGGCATGACATTTATACACAATATACAATATGTCATGTACATATCGGTATTATTCAAAATAATTTCTTGCCCGTACCAGATTTTGTCTTGATCATACAGCCATATCTACGCTGCATGGCTCCCCCCTTCATCATCTTCAAACATTGTCCCGCAAAGTGCATCTTTAAGTGGACCAAATTGATAAAAATCAGAGGGTGCCAAATCTGGACTATTGGGTGGATGGGGTAGTACAGTCCAACGCAATTTGGTGATTTCTTCACGTGTTTGCCAGACTTGTGTGAGGGTGCGCTTTGTCGTGAAGGAGAAACAAGTCTGCTGGAATCTTGTGCGGCCGAACTCTGCGAAAACGTTGATTGGCTTTTTTTGTTTTTTTCGTCGTCTTAATGTAAACTTGCGAATTGGTTGTCTCTCCTCTGGCACAACATCCACAAGAATCACACCTTCAATGTTCCAAAAGACAGTGATCATGACCTTTCCAGATGATGGAGTTATCTTGAATTTGTTTCTTTGTGATGAATGCGGATGATACCACTCCATTGACTGTCTTTTTTGTCTCAGGTGCAAATTAATGTAGCCAGGTTTCGTCACCTGTAACGATCTTAGCCAAAACGTTATCTCCACCCGACACAAACAATTCTAGAATTGTCATTTGAACCAGTCCAATTTAAACATGACCTGAGACTCAGCTGTTTACTTCTTATGGTGAGTCTCAGAGATATGGGCATCTTTTAATAAAACTATATATTTATGGATACCTGTTCACTGGGCATCACTCCTAAACATGACAGAAGACTATGACAGTGGCGACCATACTTCTTCTTATACCCCTTTTGGGGAATCACTCACTGTCTAATAGAGTGTTGACACTAGAACAGACTTTCCTAGTAGGGTACCTTGTTTTTCTGATCAAGTTCCCTTGTTAGAGTCACATATTGACATCCCCTCTGACGTGTCTTCACCTTGCCGTGATAGAGGGGCTTGCGTGTCCCAGTGACCCCAAGAGTTATACCGACGGAAGCACAACTACATGTCGGACAGGTCCTGGGATAGGGACTAGACCAAGAGGCTCACAATCTGCTGCCTTGCAGGTAACAAAATATGAATAAAATTTGGTGCAACTGCGGTAAAGCTGTGCAAACGTAAACAGTATAAAATGGCACAAAGTAGTGCATCGTTACATTACAACATTATGACACATACAGGACGTTGCGGCGATTAGCCTTCATCAGCAAACAAACACATTCACAAAGCACAACATATAGTCACGGAGATCACCTGTAACTACATTAAAACGTGACGACAGGACGAGAAGAATAAAAAGATGAAAAAATGAAAGCAATGAAGAGAAAATGAAAGTTGGAAAAAATGTTCCTACTTACCTCAGAATTCCGAGCTGTGTATAGCCCCGAATATCACCGTTGTCTTCTTTTTATATCCAACCGAGGGAGTGGCATGTAGGATGATGACGGTGTGGTGGGTGTAACGGTTCAGTGAGCATCCCAGGTACTGGAATGGAAGTGGTATATTGGAAGAGGGGGAGGGGCGGAGGCAGGAAGGTAGGTCGGGTACCTGTTGTGGCGAAACGCCAGTGGCTCATATCCTCATGCCTTCTTTGATTTTGGGAAAACAGGGGGAAACGGCTTTCGGAAGCTCTCAGTTCTCTTGTTCGCTCAATCTCCATGAAAGATAGTTCTTTGGGTTACCTTCATAACACAATCTTTACATGGAGCGAGTAAATATATGTTTGGTTCTTTCGGGTAGACCCGATGGAGCGCCCTGCGCCAAATGTGCACTGGTGCGGCTTCTGGAGGATTCATGTCCGTTTCTACTGATCGTTATCTACTGCCTAATGTCAAGAGTCCAAGTTAAAGATTGTGACATTCTAAAGGCAGAATACTGATGGCCTAAGAAAGGTAATCTGAGGTTGTAATTAGTTTTGCACTTATAAATCTCTATTGTCTTAAAGACTGAGAGGATATGGCGAAACAGCAGTCTTGCCATATTGGGAAGGGGTGACCGTTAGCCAATCTGGCTACGCGTCTTGATCTTGGCATGGCAAGGGAACACATCTGAAGAATAAGTAGTTACCAAATGATATCGCTGGTTCTTGGCAGCCGATAGACGAGTGCTATCTTTCTTCCTACGGCTTACCGTTACTTAGTAGCATCTCTCATTTAAATATAAGCACAATAGATAGCTACGGTGTGCCGGAAGGAGGGAAGGGCGCCTTGGGGATGGGGTCCACCAATCTATGATCTATCTTCTTGAGCCGGAAGAGGCTATCCACGGTGCTATCTCTTTCGTCTTTTAGTCGATAGGATGATGTGGGGATTATAAATAAACTTCGTTATCTTATTGAGAGAACCTGCATTCCTCTGAATCTACGTGTTAGGTGAGGCACTGCCGGTACATTGCGGCGACAGCTCAGACAAGAGCAGCAGCCGGAAGAGGTAGTATCTTCTTTCATATTCTTGCTGGGAATGGGGAACTCCACTGCGTGCCATACAACCCCACTACTATACTATTAGTTAACGGGGAGAAACACACAGATTACTAGGTGCACCACACCACAAGATCTTGGTTGTGAGAAAGGCATGGTTTGCAAGTGAGAGGGAAGCATGGACATGAATGTGCCCAATAATAATAAAGGCTTGGTATGAGTGTGGAGAGTGAGTCTTATATACAAAAGGTTCCTAGGGTCAAACGACAAGACCTCGTCAAGCTGAAGGCCTAGTCTAGGAAAGACGCTGCCAATCCAGGACCTCTTGTCAGGTCGGGCCAATTCAATCAGGGCTCTTGATTAGTATTATTATGTATATATTTTGGTATGGCAACTGATGTGCTGAGACCATTAGGAGTCTCCATGTAGGCTGTACCAGAAGTTTAGGCTGGAGACTCTCACAAATGTTTGTCCTTTCCAGGGTCCTTCTTTTGGAAGTATGAACAGAGCTGAAGGTCTCGACAGGGCTCTACGCAGAAAGTATGTTTATGACTATGCCATGGCAAGGTTTGGGCCATGCCAGCTCTAAGGATATGATCTCTACGAGATAGAGCCACTGCTGACCTTGAAAGAATGACCATCAGCTGTACTGACACATCACCAGTCATCTCGATACGCTTGTACTTTTGTATTATTGGCTGGACCCCGCCAATCACTCAGACACACCCATTATTATATAAGAACCGTTCTCCAGGATATTATTTCCTACCTGACATTATGCCAAGTGATTCCATGGCACTTCCCTAGAACATTTGATTACTAAAGATTGTGGTCCATCGAAACTTGGAAGTTTGGTTCTACAGAAGGCTGTTGTACGTACAACCAATTACCTGGAAGGAAGGAGATTCTTGCACACGCGGTGAGCTGTATGTGGACAGATCGGACAGTGTATGAAGCTGGGTCTGTGAAGATAGCTACCTGAGGCTCTGTGCCTGAACGTTATCCTTGTTGTGTCTGTTTAGAACTATCTGTTTTATCTGCCTTAATGTTTTCCTGTGCTGTTCTTTATTAATTTAATAAATCACGTTTTAGTTTACTCCAATGAGCACCGGGTTAATTATGTGTCAGCCAGAAATACACCTTAGGGACTAGGTCCCTAGGTCGAAAGAAAGAGTGACAGTGAGTCCGGGGAACGGAGGAGGGTTGGCAAGTAAAGACCTATCCCAGCCAGGGCTATAGAAGATTATTTAAACATTGTGACAGGGCTATTTGGGACCCTCCACGTAGCTTGTTACACCTGTGATATTCAAAACCACCTGTGATAGTTGTCTGAGAATGGTATCTGAGGAATCCCAGTGGGTGTACTTGCAAAACGTGAGTGGGTGCCAGTGAATGGGTTGGCCCTAGTGAACGAATATTGAAGAGCAATGAAGTGTACACCCAAGTATGGCTGGCACCTTGCCGTCTTGACAGACGATAGTTTGTAAAATTGGGTTATCGCTCCATAACACAAAGCCTGGGCTAAATTTAGAGACCATGTGCAGTGTTGCCATCTCCATTTGTTGAAAAAGCATCAAAATCGACCCAAAAAAGCTCTAAAAAGCACCAAAATTTTTTATAAAGCACCAAACACAAGCACCAACTATTTTTATTACAAATGTAACAAGGTAGCACAGTATACTTTATTATTATTACTTCATTTTACAATGAAGTTTATTCCAGATCCGCCACATCCCAATCAGAACTACTTTCGAGCCAAAATAAAGCACAAAATTGCAATACTATTTTGTGGGAAATCACTAAAACAAGCCCTGGCTGTATTCATTCAAAATGTTATAAAGTAGCACATTATAATTTATTATTATCACTGAATATTAGAATGAAGTTTATTCCAGATCTGCCAAATCCCAGTCAGACAACTCCTCTTCAGTTTCTGTAGCTATTTCCTGCTGTGTTTGCTCCCGTGATGATGAGAATGAGGAGGATGATTGAAAGAAACATGTATATGCCTCCTGTGATCCAATTTTTCGCAGAATATCCTTAGGTAGTTTATAATCATGACAGCATTTGCCATATCTTTTCATTCCATATCTAATTGTCACAACAGCTGTCAAACTCTTGATGCTCAGTCTGTTCCGCAATTTTGATTTTATAACTCCCATCTGACTGAAAATACACTCCACGTCCGCTTTAGAATGAGGTAAATTAGCAGAGTTAAAGCTAAATCTGTAAGATCTTGGAAAGGATTTTCACCGGTGGCATCCCTGTATGAGGCTATTTCTGCCCACAGTCCAAGTGTGTCAGAGGTCTGTGTCCACTGCATATGATGAAGTTTTCTCCACTGGAAATCGATGCGGGTGAGAGTATCTGCATCTTCTACAAACATTTTAGCAAGATCCAATATACAGGGCTTCATTGGCTGTAGACATTCACTTCCACTAAGACATGACATGGACTGCAACACTCGAACGTTATCGGGTGTACGTAAACGCAGCTGTGTCAATAGCTCTATTAAAAACTGGATGCACCTTCCACGAATTTCTTTCTCATCGGGAAACTTGTAGCCTGCTATTTCTTTCTCAAACTCATAACCTAGATTGGGATTAGGATCTAAATAATCTTAGTCTTATATGACTGAGTCCTTAGTCAGATATGACTGAGCTACCGTATAACAGTAGACGGTACTACCTGCTTTCTGTTAGCGCCGAACATTGGGCGGCGCTTATCAAACCCACACCCCACATTGTGCCAACGGCTTCGGGCGGAAGAGCGCAATTGGGAGGGTACAAGCCTTACCCCGGTGCGAGGAAATGCAACCTAAAGACAAAATCTCATGGCAGGGCAGACCAGGCCCTAAGCCTTGGTTGGCAGCTGGTCTAGGATCGAAGCTCCGACAGGCGGACAGTTAGAGCATTGCTTTGATGATCCGGCAGCTTCTGCAGCTTGTCTTGTTCCAGATGTATAGGTGTTACCTTTCCTCTGGAGTGAACTAGGCAGGACGAGAGAGGGATCATGCTGAATGGGCAACACATGATCTCTATGTTTTAGCCCAGGCTTTGTGCTATGGAGAGGCAATAACTCCATCCCTGGTCTTAACCGGTCTCGGAATCAAAGCGATAGGCAACTGTTACGGGTTATAAGCCCCTGTCAATTGGCGTAGACACGGGGCGCCACGCGTTGCCTCTGGCGGTGGGAGACACCTACAAGTGTCACTGATCAGCTACCGCCCGCCTCAAGCTAGGCATCCCCCGCCCAATTGGGTGCTGATCCGCCACAGTCTGCCAGCTTCAATGGGTGCTTGGGGCTAGGACAAAATCTGAATCGCAGGCTGGAAAACCAATGCACCAGGTACTAATAAAAAGAAAAATAGAAACCTCAAGCTACGGCTTGCAACCTGGAACGTGAGAACCATGTGTCCAGGGTTTTACACTGACTTGACCAATATTGACGATGTGAGAAAAACGGTTGTGATTGATGCAGAACTCAATTGTCTTAACATTGATATTACTGGCCTGCAGGAGACTCGCCTCGCCGAGGAAGGGTCACTCAGGGAAAACAATTACACCTTTTTTGGAAGGGTAGAGGGACGGCAGAAAAAAAGGCAACACGGTGTGGGCTTTGCAGTGAAGAATTCTCTACTGCGAATGATTGAAATTCCAGCAGGAGGCATTGAAAGACTCTTATCCCTGCGCTTGGCAACCTCTTGTGGTTTTGCCACTATTATTATTGCTTATGCACCGACACTCGATTCCTCTGATGATGTGAAGGATTCGTTCTATGAGGAGTTCATGCTCATGTCTTAACTGTCCAGATTAATGTAACCTATATAGCCAGGGCACTTAAAAGAGTTAATCTTCAGTTCTTGTAACATCAGAACATCAAAATCGTAGACCAGTTTCTCCAAAATTGGTCCTCGCTGCTTTGCACTACGGCGATTCCAATACCCAACCCTACATTATTTAGTCCCAAACGATCCATTTTCAAAACAGCTGATGGCTGTGGACATGTGGTTTCTGAGGAAAATGCAAAGAATACCATGGACAGACAGAAAAACCAATGACCAAGGCCTTGAGGAAACAAATAAAGATCGTAAACGGATTAGAATCATTAGACGTAGACAGTCAAAATGTTTTGGGCATGTTATGAGAAGAAGCGACTTGGAGAACTTGGTAACGACTGGCAAGATAGAAGGGAATAGATCAAATGGAAGACCGAGAAGTAAATATCTGGATGGCTTGGCCACGCGGCATGGTCGAGACAGGAACACGGAGCTGATCCACGACTCTGGTGATCGAGTGAGATGGCAGAACATGACCGCCCACGCTTATCGGCATGGCACATGATGGATGAATGGATCCGTTTTCCTTTTAACCCTTCTGGCTCCAGCCCTCTTCTTCCTTTTCCTTCCCCCTCGCCTCTACCTCTTCTCATCCGCTTCATTTTCTCCCCGCAGGCTGTTGTCAAATTCAATAATCATGTTCCTGTTTGCTTTTCATCCACTTTTTATACTTTTCTTTTTTGTCTTTTACAGTTGTCTTTACTTCGACGTTCCCCCAAGTTGTTATTTTCTGTATCCGTGTTTTGCATTTTTAATGGTTCCACGTGTTATTTATGCAGTGTTTAGAATACTTAATTTGAACATCTCCCATTCGTCTTCAAACGTTTTTCTTTCTATGGATAGTTTTACAAATATTTCACTTAATTCTTTCTCATAATTTTCCCTCTTGTCTCGTCTTTGAGATTTTTAAAGTTTACAAATTCGCATGGTATGTGTTTCCCTGGTCTTTGCTTTCTTCTTCTATCGTTTCTTATTGTGGTAGTAACTGCTTTGTGGTCTGTGTTTATACTTAAGTTGGGCACTGCCCTTACATCTAATATATTTATCTTTCTGTTGTTTCTTGTTAATATGAAATCAGTTTGGCTTTTAGTGTACAGATCGTTCCATTTATACAAGGTGCATATCTGTGAGTCTTTGTGTTTATAAAATGTGTTTGTTATAAAGAGGTCGTGTTGAGTGCATAGCTCTATCAATCTACTTCCATTATCATTTCTTTCATTGTGTTGGTCTCCAAATGCTCCAAGATATTTCTCTATGTCCGTTCTGTTATGTCCTAGTCTTGCGTTGAAGTCTCATATAACTATGATCTTGTCTTGCTTGTCTGTTTTATTAAGTGTGTCGTGGATGTCTTCGAATAACTCCTCACACTCTTGATCATTGTTGTTTGTTTTACATGGTGCATATATTTGTACATATGTAGTAATTATCTGTTCTTTTATTCTCATCGTTATTGTTCTTTCTTATATATATATATATATTATTTCTAATATTCTACTTGCTGTCCCTGGCTTATTGACTATTCCTACACCTTGCCTTGCCCTTTCTTGTTGTTCCACTCCGGAGTACACGAACGTGTAACTTTGCTGGAACTCCTTGCATCCCTTCTCTTTTATTCTGGTGTCCGCTATTCCCATCAATCCAATGTTCCTCTTGTCCATTGTTTTTATCATGAAGAGTATCTTATGCAATAAGTCACAATCACTGAATGAAGGAAGAGAGTGCTGAAATGCTATGTAGAACCAGGTTTGCTGTATGGCAATGAATTGTGGAATGTAAATGAACAAATTAAGAAGAAATTAGAAGCAACAAAGATGTGGCTCCTGAGACGAATGTTGCAAATTCCTTGGACTGCCAGAGTAACTAACAACGACTGCCTGAGACAGGCTAGTGAAACTAGAACACTATATACAACAATAAGAAAGAGACAAACAACTTTCTTCGGTCGTGTGATGAGAAGAGAGGCATTGGAGAACATCGTGACAACTGGAAAGATCGAGGGGAAGAGAGGCAGAGACAGACCAAGAGAAATGATGCTGGGTGGATTGAGACGGTGGCATGGAGGAATATCATCAGCAGAGTTGATCCAGAAAACCAAGGACAGATCTTTGGAGAGTCATGAACGCCTACACCAGCTGTCAGGGCGCTTGATGATGATGATTAAATAATCTAGGTTGATTTATGCCTGCATGTGTATTCGAAGTGCACTTTCAGATGCTATGTATCATGTATTCACATATTTGCGATGTGTACATTTTGCGAGATGTGTCTCACCCGCCATCACATAACAGCAACCCAGGCCTTGACAGTGTTTGTTATCATAACAATTTATGAGGCCGACATTTCAGGCAGCTTTGCAACTATGCAGACAACAATCCGATTTGTCTGTGGCCACACATACACACTACACACTTCTTGTCTCCAGGAACAGCCCGGACAGGCAAGTGTGGAGCACCCATGTTTGCCGAATGGTTATGACCTAACACAGACTCGAGAGGAGATATTTGATTCTGCCTGTGTCACAGATCTACCCTCGGCAATGGTAAGTGCAACTATGTGCTGCTGATGAGAGCTAGGTCATTGACCCAGGGCTGACCGTGGCCATGTCAGGGCGCGATCCATGTTTATGCTTCTGGTTGTGACAGTCTCTATTGTCAGCACATGCTGCGTTATTATAACAGTCTCTGTTGTACAGCACCAAAGTTAATTCACAAGCTCTATCTCTCTCGTGCTCTCTCTATCTATCTATATATCTATCTATCTATCTATCTATCTATCTATCTATCTATCTATCTATCTATCTATCTATCTATCTATCTATCTATCTATCTATCTATCTAATCTATCTATCTATCTATCTATCTAATCTATCTATCTATCTATCTATGTGGGTGGTGGGGTGTGTGTGGGTGGGAGGTGTTTGTTTTTGGGTGTTTATGGGTGGGGTATACGTGTGGGCAGGTGGGGAGATGTGTATAGGTGGGGGATGTGTAGTTTAGAGGTGGCGGATATTGGGTGGGTGAGTGGGTGTAGGTTGGCTGATGTGTGTGTGGGTGGGTGAGGAAAATTGTGAGGGTGCGGGATGTATGTGTGGATAGGTGTCGGATGTGTGAGTTGACGGAGGTATGTGTGTGTGGTTTTGTGATGTGTGTTTTGCTGGGTGATTGCGGGTGTGTGGGTGGGTGGTGGATAATATGTGGGTGGGTGTGTGCGTGTCGGTTATGGGATGGGTGGGGGATGTATGTGTGGGTTGGGAAATGTGTGTGGGTGGGGAATCAGTGGGTGGGTGGCGTCATGTATGTTTGCCTGAGTCTGTGTGAGTGCGTGGAGGTATGTGTGGGTGGATGGGGGTGTGGTGGGTGGGGGATGTGTGGGTGGCTGAGGGATGTGTGGGTGGCTGCTGGGTGTGAGGGTTGATGGGGGATGTGTCTCACAACATTGCAATATGCACTGTTTATGTTTACTACTTTCATTTGACAATGTTTTTTTCCCATGTGAATGTACCATACGTAATATGCATTGTTTATGCTTACAAAATCCATTTGATAATGTTTTTTTCCACTATGTAAATGTAACATGCACATTTGATGAATGAAAGATGAGTGATTGAAAGGGCCGAATGTAAGACGGGTCTGCGGGCCCAATTTGTTACCCTTTTAAAATAAAGTTTGTTCGTTCGTTCGTTCTATGTATGTATGTATGTATGTATGTATGTATGTATCTATCTATCTATCTATCTATCTATCTATCTATCTATCTATCTATCTATCTATCTATCTATCCATCCATCCATCCATCCATCCATTCATCCATCCATCTATCTATCTATCTATCTATCTATCTATCTATCTATCTATCTATCTATCTATCTATCTATCTATCTATTTATCTATCTATCTATCTATCTATCCATCCATCCATCCATCCATTCATCCATCCATCCATCTATCTATCTATCTATCTATCTATCTATCTATCTATCTATCTATCTATCTATCTATCCATCCATCCATCCATCCATCCATCCATTCATCCATCCATCTATCTATCTATCTATCTATCCATCCATCCATCCATCCATCTATCTATCTATCTATCCATCCATCCATCCATCTATCTATCTATCTATATGCCATATGTCGCGTACAGATGTCGATTATCGGGAAGATTAATAACGATGCAAGTACAGCGCGCACATTGAACACACATGCGCTGACTTAGAAACGATGATGTGAAAAACGGACAGACGGAGAAGATCAAGGAAGGACGACAAGAAGGAAGATCATCACGGCAGAATTCTGAGAGGCTAATTGTTAATGGTCAACATCTGAAAGAGATAGCTCAAGCATATGATGAAGGAACATACGAAAATATCCACCGAGAACCAATAGAAAGGATATAGGGCACGAAACACGACTTAAATGAGATATGAAGGACAAGTAGGATTGATGGGCCGTTATCTAAGTTAACCGACTATGGAGAAGTTACCTAGCGAATAGTACGACAAGCACCTGTGGTGTGAGTAGGATAGTTATGGACATACAACGTAAGTGCTAACTATAGGTGAGTGTGAAATAGTGCAAGGACAGGCATGATCATAATTTCGAACCTGGTTGAAAGGGACAGAACGGAAGGACGCAATGGAGATGCGAATATGGTTAATCAATGGATTACCTGCATGTTGTGTGATTCGTTGGGATATTGCCCCTATAATAAAGACTAGATAGAATTAGGATGCACTTGTCCGGCGTTGTTTTATAAACACTTTAAGAGTTAACCTGTTAATATATTTACTGATGTTAGATAGCCAGTAACCTGGACAAACGAGTCAATTATGCCAGCGAACGAACAAGAACAGCGATTAAATAAGCTAGTGATGAAACAAGCATTGAACCAAAGGGAAAATGTCAATTGGCTTCCTGTCATTCAATCTATCTTATTTTCTCTCCCTCATCTCCCCAGTGTGAGGACGTGATTTTGTGATCTCTTGCTTCTCGGATTTTTATTACTGCCAGCTGAATTCATCTAACATAGTTTTTTTTTATAACAATGTGCTCGTTGTGTTCTTTGGATGTGGTTAATTAGTTTTTAGATTAATACAAGTGTTGATTATCGCAAAAAAAGTGTATACTATGTAATATTTATTTCAAGTGATTGTTGAACACTGACATATTTAGACAAATCAAGTGCATGAGTCGGTTCAGAACCAGCCAACCACAACACGGAACTTCAAATTGCCCGCGGCGTGTCTAGAGTTACAATGCAATCGTTGAATTCTTCAAGTGTAGTTTTTAATGACATTATGCAATAATGTCAGTGGAAGGAGAGGGCTCTTTATTGGAGGTGACTAGCGAAAGGAGTCGTTTCGGCTTACGACCAGCTGGCAATAAAACTTAAAGAGAGGGCTCTTTATTGGAGGTGACTAGCGAAAGGAGTCGTTTCGGCTTACGACCAGCTGGCAATAAAACTTAAAGAGAGGGCTCTTTATTGGAGGTGACTAGCGAAAGGAGTCGTTTCGGCTTACGACCAGCTGGCAATAAAACTTAAAGAGAACAAGCTCTCCGGGTGTATGAATAATGCTGGCCTAGTAGTCAAACACTCCAACTCAGGCCAACGTGTTACTGTATCATTCAACAACACACTCCATTATGGGGCATTCCAAACTTGCCTGCTCAACTATTACAACCCTGAACGAATCCAACCCAGACAAGATATGCGTGGAGCCCATGTGGAAGACCTGATTACAACGCCAGTGCTTACGATCCATTTATATCATACCAAAATTAGAGTGGTGGCGCAGGGAACTGTTGAAAACAGTAATTCTTGGCTAAAACTAGATTTTGTAGAGCTTGAAAACTTGATACAGACATTCACGAGTAAAGATGTATCAAAGACACTGAATGTTATCAGCATGCTCATCTCTAGTGAGGCATCAGAATCTACACAGCCCGCAAACACAGCTGTAGACAGCACACCAGCTAATAATGTTCTTCAATTAATTAATACGACGAGTGCACAGGACAACATCAATACGAGGCCTGTCTGTTCAACCAACCAGTGCTTCTGGCCATTGAATACCCAATGGAGTGCTTTCAAAACAACACACAACCCAACGTGACGGTGGTTGAAGAATTATCTGCCTTAGATAACATTAACATTTTAACTATCAATGAACATTCATTCGACTGTCATCGGCGTGTTGAAGAAATAGAACAATCCCTAAAGGCGCTGATTGTCACTGTTTCAACCAACATTGAAAGAAACAGCTAGACCAGCAGTGATTACAATGTTCTCAAAGCAGAAGTCACGCTCCTGTGCGAAGAAACTTTGCTGTTGAGAAAAAACGGTTCAACCCGTACAGAATGTGTCCTCCGCCGACCCAATAGAACAAGCGTGTAATTCTGTTTCATCCTCAGGGAATCTCGAAGCTCAGCTCCACCAAAAGTAAATAACTATTATGAAAACACCTCAACGCGCAGAGGAAGATAAACAACAAAACGCAGTCTATCACAATGACGTCAAAATAAGCAGTACGTTCGAGGTGCTTCAAGAAAAATCACAAGAAAACGCAGTGCTAAAGCACGCTGCCAACAGACAACACATGCCTACAAGAAACACCGGGGGAACCACGTGGAGACATACAGGCTGCTGACAATCGTCAACGGAAGAAGCAACGGGCAAGGCGTACAGGTGTACAACATATACAGACAGCACGACCCGACTTTACACACATTATAATCGGTGATTCATTAATGAAAGGCCTGTATAACGACCACCTGGCCACTTCAGACAAAGACATCGTTTCCATAATCCCACTGCATGGGGCTGGTGTTGACCGGTTAACAGACAAAATTAGCCAGTTGGCTGTGTTAATCATAACGTCAGAAAGCAAGCATACACATTGGTATTAACGGCATCATGAACAACCAACAGATCACAGTGCCGCAATTGCTAGCACTCTTAAAAGTGTTACGTCACACTTTTCCCAACTCGCCTATTTTCTTCTCTTCCATCATACCCCCGAGCTACGTGTTCCAGCGTCTTCTGGCTAACATAAATAACAACATATTAGAGAAATGTTGTTCTCACAACAACATACATTTGTTTAACAACACACTATTCTTCACTTCCCAGGCAGGTGCTCAGAAAAAACGTCGGCACAAAGACCGAATACATAAGTTTACATTGGGCACCAGCCTGCTCGTCAAAAACACCAAATTCCCAGGCGGACACAGCACACACCCAATACAGGAACGCGTAGGACACTCATAACTACTGCACCTGAAACTCAGTACAGACGATATACTCCCGTCGCATCATGCACCAATAGCCCAGGTGTACATAGACCACACATAACTACTACACCTGAACACAAAGTCAGACGGGAGACTTCCACCACACCAAGTCTCTATAATACACCCTCCTTCACGCAGGAGGGTGACAATTACGAAGATATTTTTCCTCTTATCTCCAGCAAGGAATCATCTATCACAACACCAGTGTGTCACTTCAGCCTCCTGCTAATCACGAATCAGAGCCTGTAGTTCGTAATCGTTACATACCAGTGAGACATCAACCATATCCAATTCATTGTAACCCAGATTTGTTACACCTCATGCGTTTTAGACCAGCGGATCTTCGTCACGCACTCACAAGCACTCGCTGTACCAACGACCAACACAACACGACATTTATTAGCAATTCAGCGCAAAACTACACTGGGGTTCGCTATAAGAAAGAGCATCTCCTAGAACGTTTTTCTGCATATTTGATTATTGTTTTATCTGCTAGCTAATAGTAGATACGTGACTACAAATATTAACTTGTATAATTTTCTACATTCACTGATCGTATTTAGTTGTACATCTGTTATAATCCTTCTTAACGTGGTTTTACTGTCTGTGAGGGGGACTTCACTGCTCTTCTTGATCTATCCGTTTACGTATTTTCTATGTATTGTCAGATATATTACTGTTTCTTTTAAACATAGGGTGTGATTGTAATCACTCACGTTCGTTTTAATCATTCTGTGTTTATAAAAATTTATGTTAACGCATTGTTGAAATGTCTAATAACTATGAACACTGGCTCAGTAAAGATGGGCTCAGAGTCGGACATTTAAATATCTGCGATCTATTAGTGAACCTTCCAGAACTATCGCTCATGTGAAATCAAAATTTCAACATGTTCGGCGTTAGCGAAAGTCGATTAAATGGTAACATCACATATGATGACATAGCTATCGGAGGTTTTAAAGTTATTAGAAGAGATCCTTATCATAAATAAGAGACGAGTATATCAGTCTATATTTCTAAATCGCTTAACGTCCACCATAGGCTAGATTTTGAAACCGGCGAGATTGAGTCTGTATGGCTTGAGGTTAAACTTCAAAATCGCATACGGAGTCGGAAGTCATTTGCTAACTTTATCGAAACCCTAGCACAGGAACCATATGGTATTAAAAATTCACCACCATGATAGATGTAGTCTTTAGTAATGTGAGAGAAATCATACTGTTAGGATACTTCAACATAGACATTAAAAAATCAAACAAAACATGAGAAAACACAACAGTCATATAACTTCCAACAGTTAGTCAAACAAGCCACTAGGATAACAAAATCATCTGCAACACTTATAGATCACATTTATACTGACTTGGCTAAAACTAGATTTTGTAGAGCTTGAAAACTTGATACTGACATCACGAGTAGAGATGTATCAAAGACACAAAATATTATCAGCGCCCTAAAGTAAAACAACAATAATAAAAAAATTACCTCATGCGACAACTAGTATAATAAACAATCCCATATGTATGGTACGGTACAACTTCCTTAGGTTTGTATAATAGCCATGTTAAAAATTGCCTTAGTGAGTCATGTTTTATTGACTTTTTTCTCCATGCGTTTTAATGCATATTAATATGTTGTTGTCTAAGATTGGCTTCTTAAGTGATGAATGAATAAAATAACGTATGAGAGGAAAGAGAGAAGAAGGGCAGAATGTCAGACGGGCCTGCATGCCCAATTCTTAACCCTTTGAAAATAAAGCTTTTTCGTTCGTTTGTTCTTTCGTTCTCTCACTCTATCAGTGGCTGTATCTATCTTCATATGATGTGTGTCTGCCTGCCTGTCTGGCTCAAAACATGGTAATATGCATTGCTTAATTCATTTGACAACGTTTTTTTTTTCATATGTGAATGTAACATGCACAATGATGAACGAGTTAGTTAGTTAGTCGCGGTTCCAACTTCACGGCAAAGGGTGATTGAAAGATGAGTGATTGGAAGGGCCCGATGTAAGATGAGGCTGTGTGCAAACTTTGTGACCCTTTGATGATGATGATTATATATATATATTCCATTGGCACCTTGCCGTCTTGACAGACGATAGTTTGTGCTTTAAAAAGGCATAATAACTTTTAACTATGGCGGTAGCGAGTGTGACTGATAAGGCCAATTTGCGCTGTAAATGTCCGTTCACAGTGGGTGCTTCTGAACACGTGGTCATTTCCACCATCATACACCATCTTACGTCTCAAACGCTTGGTGTGTGACTTTTCTGCAATAATTTTCTCCTTTGACTTTATTCCATTTCTGATATTTGCCCTAGATGCAACACGTTCAGTTGTACATCTGTTATAGCCCTTAGCTATATATATATATATATATATATATATATATATATATATATATATATATATATATATATATATATATATATATATATATATATATATATATATATCTTAGTCAGATATGACTCAGCTACCGTATGACAGTAGACGGTACTACCTGCTTTCTGTCAGCGCCGAACGTTGGGCGGCGCTTACCAAACCCGACACCCCACATTGTGCCAACGGCTTCAGGCGGAAGAGCACAATTGGGAGGGTACAAGCCTTATCCTGGTGCGAGTAAATGCAACCTAAAGACAAAATCTCATGGCAGGGCAGACCAGGCCCTAAGCCTTGGTTGGCAGCTGGTCTAGGATCGAAGCTCCGACAGGCGGACAGTTAGAGCATTGCTTTGCTGATCCGGCAGCTTCTGCAGCTTGTTCCAGATGTATTGGTGTTACCTTTCCTCTGGAGTGAACTAGGCAGGCCGAGAGAGGGATCATGCTGCATGGGCAACACATTGACTCTATATTTTAACTTAGGTTTTGTGCTATGGAGAGGCAATTACTCCATCCCTGGTCTTAACCAGTCTCGGAATCAAAGCGAGAGGTAACTGTTACGAGTTATAAGTCCTTGTCAATAGGCGTAGACATGGGGCGCCACGAGTTGCCGCCTCTGACGGTGGGAGACACCTACAGGTGTTACTGATCAGCTACCGCCCGCCTCAAGCTGGGCAGCCCCCGGCCAATTGGTTGCTGATCCGCCACAGCCTGCCTGCTTCAGTGGGTGCTTGGGGCTAGGACAAAATGTGAATCACAGGCTGTAAAACAATGCACCAGGTACCAATAAAAATAAAAAATAGAAACCCCAAGCTACGGCTTGCAACCTGGAACGTAAGAACCATGTGTCCAGGATTTTCCACTGACTTGACAAATATTGACGATGTGAGAAAAACGGCTGTGATTGATGCCGAACTCAATCGTCGGAATTGTCACGATTTAGGTCAAATCAGCTGTGCTTCGTACGAGGATTCTCCATAGAACGTGAGTACGTCATTAGGGAGTTCCCCATTTATTTATAACTCGGGGGAAGTCGGCTGATTTGCATAACTTAGAATGATCGAGAAGCTGGAAGTTTCGAGACAGAAAGGTCGAAACGGACACTAGTTTTATCCTGTGAGTGAACTAGACTTGTTCACTAGACGGGAGAAAGCATAATTCACACTGTGAATGAAGTAATTCGTGCGACATGAGTTTTCCGGGCGTGGTGAGTACTCCTCACAACCGGAACAAGGCATTTGGCCATCATTTCGATCTGACTTCTCCACGGGATCAGTGCTCCAGAAATTACAGCTAATATTGTCAAGTATGAGGCTTGTGAGCCACAGACAGTAATTCCAGCTGAGGGGTAATTGGTTCATGGTTCAGGTAATACCTCTTTACATATTTATATTGTGTAATACAGCGAAACAGCGCAATTGTAAGGCATCTCATTAGCTATGCGAATACGTAATGAACTTATCGATCGATAACTGACAGGCCGTGTCGCTGTCGCTCACGTGTTTACATTTGCGTTTTCCGCTTGAGATGTGTAACAGCGTAGCTTAAACATTGGATTACTTGTAAGTCCATTAGTGTGGCAACTACATTGTAGCTGCTAATTATATTGCAAATGATGAAATCTTGTCTTTATTAGTTAAGTTACAACTGTGATGTAATGTTTACTGCTATCTGGTATAACCTGTTAAAGCCAAGTTAGATTAGTCAGATGTTATTGTGACCAGTGTTTAGTGATTTTGTGGTTAGGCTGATGTAGTTGGAATTCAGACAGTGCTATGGCAAGAGCAAGTGTGATTCGTCGATCAAACAGAGCATGTAGTTCTAGACGCTAGGCGACGATGCAGCTATTTTGTGATTGATAAATAGTGGTGGTGTCATTCCAGGAAAGTGTTTAGATGTTGTAAGTAGTGATAGTAAGAAGTGTAGCATATTGTAATGAAGTGAGTTATATAGCTGAACGACTTGTCGATGTCCGATGCGGTCCGACGCGAGATACCTGTGCGCTATCGTCGCGATTGTTGGGAAACCGGTCGAGGGTCTACTCTACACTGCCCTATGCCTTTTTATTTATGATCATGAGTACGTGAGTGCTTGTGTGATGGATGGATGAGAAGGTGTATGGCTGTTGAATGAGAGTCGGAGATGTGTGGCATATGGGAGGCAAGGCAATTATAAAATGTATATAACTGGCACACCAGGCCAGTTGTGATGGTCTATCACCACCCAAGGCTAATCCGCTTGGGGGACCAGAACCGGCAAGTACACATTGAAAACGTGGTGCGGCAGAACATGTTTAGAAAAGGAACTTCTCGCCTCTATCATAAGAGGTGGATCAAGAAGGATTTCGCTGTTAGGTGGGAAGGTATCTGTCAAAGTCTTGCTTAGGGCAAGAATTATGGCTCGTATCTTGACAAGTGTGATACTAAATATGTTTATCAAATAACACGAGGCTAACAGCCGATAATATAATTCGCGCTATTTATTCGCGCACTGCACACATCAGAAACAATATAAGCTTCGCGCAATCACAATTCCCAATATCCAATAGATTATAAATGCAAGCAATCAATACATCAATATAATAATACATCAATACACTCCACTTACAAGTCACACAGACAGGCGTTCCATCTCCCACGGTCATACAGGCTAACTATCAAGACATGCATAAAACTCTCAAGTCGCTTTCACACATCAGTCCGTTACGGCCACCAAGCCTAGTCTGGCTGGACTTTCAGCACACATCACAGTTGTGCTCGAGTCAGCCCGCGACCGCCGACTGCTTAGTATCGCTCAGCGCTGATTGCCTGGCGTTGTTGAGGACGCCGCGTTATAGCTGTGGTGTTTATAATAGATCAGCGGTGCATTGTCGGGCGTTGGTGCAGACAACGCGTTATAACTCTGGGTGAGACTCTGACAGTATCCCACTAGCGAAATGGATTGATTACTGTACATTGGTTTGGTTTATTGTTTATTAATTAATTTAAGGAGCAATTAATTGATAACAATATGTATCTGTCCAATGATGGGGAGTGGTCCAGAGACCAACTCTTTCAGAGGTTTAGTTTTCTATTAGTGTAAATAGAAACAGTACAGTTCTTCACACAACCACCGAAGACAAGAGTAAGGTAAGAGTATAAGGCTGCAGTAAGATCAGACTCGAACTTTTCGGAACTGAATCTTCCGACGGGCTGATCCAGGTGCCATCTGACATTGGATGTCTAAACATGCTTCCACTAGGTATAGGGATGATTCCCTAATTAGGCATAGCCTAATTCTTTACGATGAAGGTAATTTTAAAGTGGATGATCGCATGTGGATCCGTGTTGGGACCGAATGCTCTTACCGCCTACTCTTTCCTTTCAGGTGTTGCCTGTGTTGTGCAGGAATTCTACAATGAAGCGATGTTGTATAGAAATTCTACAATGAACCTGTGTGGTATATTAATTCTACCATGAACCTGTATGGGAGATGAATTCTACAATGAAGCTTGTATATGAAGGTGTGGTATATGAATGCTACGGTGAACCTGTGTTGTGATATAAATTCTTCAATGAAGCTGAGATTCCAATGGGAGAATTTGGTCACTCCAGAGGACAACCCAAGGTGGGGTTAAGGTCATAGCTCTGGGAGCACTTCAGCTTGAACATCATTGTTGAACGACACCGAACCTTATACAATATACCACTAGAAATATTTATGATTTCCACAGAGATACGTCTTCATCAGAGCATACAGACACTCACACTGTTATTATGCTATACCATTGTTCTGAACCAGACTCAGATGGAGTCCAGTCAATCTTGAGTTCCAGTCATATCTGCAGTAAGTCGTCTACCAGAGAGTAGAAGCCCACTCGAGACATATATTAGACGTTATGCTAAGCTGTATCCTGAGTGATCTCTTATAGTCATGTTGTGGAGAATCTACATCACCCAACCAGGGGTGAAGCATCACTTGACCATATATAGTGAATGTTGCAAGCCTATATTTTCAGCTATTGTCCATGTGCATCAGGGGATACTTCATGGTCGAGGGTCTCCCATTCAGACAGTAGGCAGAGCAGTCATAGAGACAATAGGTATTGACAATTATCGCATTCGTGAAGGTGTGCTCATAGTCCAGTCATCGGAGGTCCTGTTGGCTAAATCCCATTATATGATCACCGGTTGCTTGCGGGAGATAAGTCCACAAGTGTTCCAGACAGCAGTGCGGGGAGAGACCCGGGTGAGTCTAATGGGCCGACTCGACGGAAACACCCCGCAAATCTTCTGCTACGCCTCATGATGACCCAGGGATCATCTCTGACTCTGTCTCTAACCTTTCCTCTATATTGTATATAGATTCTCTCCTATCAGGACGTTCATTTCAGACTGTCACAGCCTCACATTAAGGGCGGTACCAACATAAACGTAAGAGATACTGGCGAAGGGAGAGAACTCCAACTAAAGGGAAAGAACCCAGTCACTCGAAGGCTCGAATAATCCAGAGCCTTCTCGAAGGACCGGTCAGTGTGTCCACAGCCCCGCGGACACTGATGGGGCCCGCCGATTGCGGGGTCCACGAGAAACTCAGAGAGAGTTACCACCCGTGTCGGATTGCGACACGTGTGGAAGGACAGACACTGACTGGACATCGAGGAAGCAACAGGGCTTACCTTAAAGGGACTTGATAGTAGACCCAATTGTATTTAGGGGTCTTATACATATGTTTAGATAGCTGCTAGAGTGATTGTGTTAACCATGTTCATTGTAAACTCCTGTGATACGCAACGTGCTGATTGCTGGCTTGTGAAAACTCGCTTCGCCAGCGTACTGTAATATACATGTAAATAAATGATGCTAGATTGTATCTGAACGGAGTTTGTTGCCTGTATGAGCCCGAGTTTCAATCCCCTAGAGATCTAGGACGGTGACAGGCTATTTTGGGGGCAAGCGCCGGTTTGGCAATCATAAGCAGTACTTTTCAGAACAGCTCTTGGTTTTGCCAAGTAAAAAAAATATATGAACTTTAACACATGACAAAGTTAGAAACTTTGCAGCTATCTGTGAATAAGCCATTGTAGGCCCTCTACAAAAATATTTCAAATGATGATAATGTTTATGAAATTTGACATGACTGTGACAATTACAATGACAGTTACTAATTTTTTTTTATTCCAACATCAGATTGTTCCGCGAATTATCGTGTATGTAACCTGTACTCCAGCAGTGGCGAGAAAACAAGACTACAGTCGAGAGCTCAGGGAAAAGAAGATGAGTTTCATTTCATGCTCATTACATCCCTAAGCGATACTCCTCATCCTCATTCATTGATGTAACATTTTTCTATGTATTAATTTTTATGTATATGCTAACCTCATAACCAAGTAAACCTGTTCAGATAAATTTGCTCATGTAAACATTAAGGGACATAACCAATTTTTGTACACCCTGACTTATTTCAAAGGGATTTAATTTCAGTAAAGTGAACAATAACTAAAATACAAGATGTCAACACTAGAACAGTGCATTGAATTAGGTATTAGGTTAGGATATAAAGAGGAAAAACTTTCAGAATGGGCACAAAAGACACATTCAGAAAATATGGCGCGAGAAGAAAGAGCAACGGAAAGAGAAGAGAAAAAGATGCAAACAGAAAGAGAAGAGAAAAGATACAGATGCAATTTGAGGCAGAAGAGAAAAAGATGCAGATGCAAATGGAAGAGAAGAAAATGGAGCTTCAGGCCGCGACCAAACAAGCCCAATTAAATGCAGAGACACAGATAAAACTAAAACAAATGGAAATTGACTCCAACTTAGAAATGTCAGTAAACAAAATTAGAAGTAAAGAAGATGAACAAAAATACAACAAATATAAAGGCCTTGTCAAAGCGTTTTGTTCAGGAGATTCTATAAGCGCATACTTAGAGAACTTCGAGTGTTTGATGACTTACCATAAGGTCGCAAAAGTCGACTGGTCATTTATTCTGATGAGAAATTTAGCATTAGAGCCCTTAAAAGTGATAGAGACAGTTCCACAAGATATGAGGAAAGATTATGATTATTTAAAGCAAAGAATACTCCAACATTTCTAACTAGATACAGCAGGTTATCAACTTCAGTTCTCAAAATTAGCCCCTCTACCTAATCAAACTTTCATTGACTACGTGTCTACAGTTCAGGATATTTGTACAAAATGGATAACCTCAGCAAAAACAAATAACAACCATGATAAACTGAAAGAACTAATCATAATTGATAAGATTATTACTACAATTCCAACACCTTTTTCTAAATTTTTGAGACAAATGGATTGTAAAACTATCCAAGAAATAGAAACCAAGGGGAACGCATATTTTACAGCGAACCGCGATATTTTTCAGCTAAACATGAGCCAAAATGAAACAGCAGCGGTTACAAACACAAAATATTCGAAACCAAATGAAAATAGGTTCAAACAACGCTCTAAGTTCACAAAACCAGTCATGTGCCAGTATTGTCATCTGACGCACGAACAGTACGCGATGTGCGACAAATCACCAAATTATCCACATCATCTCCAAATGGTAGTGGAAAAACAAAAGAACAAAAGGAACGCATATCAGAGAGCGGTTAAATGTGTTTTTTTTTTTTGCTCGAGCTATGGCCATTATTCAAAACTTTGTGATGGGAGAAAGATGATGAAGCAGGCCAATGCCGCATTAATAGACACATCCTCAGATGAAGAAATTGAACAACAGAACGAATGTGACATCCAGAATGAAAGTGCGAGTGAGTCAGGTAATGCAGTAGACATCATTAATACCATCACTGATAACAAATGTAACACCTGTAGGAAATTTCAGCTTGATACAACTTTGTTATGTGGCCACACAATCCCAGTTTCTAACGAAATGGCCAACGCAGCCTTAACACCAACAGGCAAGTTAAATTATTCAACAGGTTTTGTTAACAACAAACAATGTACATTAATACGAGATTCCGGAGCGACTCTTTGTGGAATTAAGAGAACATTAGTTAACGACAAAGACTACATACACAAATACGTAACGTGTCGCACATTCGCAGGCACGATCGAAAGATACCCCCTAGCACTGGCCGAAATTCGGACACCTTTCATATCAGGACAAGTGCTATGGTCAGTACTAGAAAAGCCTGCCGTTGAAATCATCCTTGCGAATCTTCCCAACATAAGATCTTGCTCTGAAAAGGACATCAGAGAATGGGAACATAAATACTGTATCCAAAAACCAAACAGCGAGTCCAAAGTGAAAAACCACGCGTGCTTGTCTCAAACTGCCAAAAGCACAAGGGAGACAACCGATGACGTAATTCAAATTGAATTCACAGAGGTGCAGAATACAGGGGCGGTTGAATCTTTCAATGATACCATCAAATTAACACCTCGAACTGAGGACGCCATCGATTCACAAAGTACTGAGCCTGTAAATGTGCAACAACACACACAACACACTAACATAGTAACAAGACAAACGACACACAAAACCCACACTGACCAACTTCAGGAAGCACTACAAATCATTTCACCTAATATTACCACCACCGAGTTGATAGAAGAACAAAAAGCAGATCCAACTCTTTCACAATATTTTCGGCTAGTAGGATTAAAGCCAAACTTAACTAAAAACGCTTCTTGGACATTTAGACTGAATAACAATGTTCTAACAAGATTATATACCAGAGATCAAACCACGATACAGCAAGTGGTTCTACCTCAGTCACATCGTGAGAAAGTGCTACATATAGCCCATGACTCACCTTTCGGAGGTCATATGGGTTACGAAAAAAAACCAGGGCCAGAGTCCTGAGCCAATTTTATTGGCCTAAATTTTGCCAAGACATAAAAACCCATTGTAAATCATGTGATACCTGTCAGAAAACTATTGTATTACAACCAAATCAAGATATTTTACTATTACTACCTGACAAGAGAGATTTACTATCAACTTCTTGGCAGGGACCATTTAAAGTTGTGAGAAGAATTTCGGAAGTTGACTACGAAATTTCTTTGAATGGAAAGTTGAAAATATTCCATGTAAATATGTTAAAACCATACTATTCTAGAAATGACAGTGACACGAACAAGCAGACGCAGATAACAGATGACAATAACCAGACGGACAAGAATGACAACACAAACGAAACGACAATTACCCAACTAAATGACACCTCGACAAACGAAGCATCGTTAACGACTCATTCTTGGGACAACGAAGACGACGAAAACATATTCACAGTACCGACAATATGGGATAACGACATGTACGACCAAGTTAACGACACATTGATAACTATTAGTCTCGACGACGACGACAATGACATTGAAGACAATTTACAAACAGTAGCATCAGTAATAAATCAGACGGACGTAGACAATACTGAAATTCCAGTACCAATTATGAACGACGACAGCACTATGAAGGACATACAAATCTCTGACACTTTGACACAACAGCAGCGACAAGACATTTTGTCTCTTCTGAACGACTATAGAACTATCTTCTCAAACAAACCTGGACGGACTGACAAAATAACACATTCAATTGTGTTGACGGATCTGACACCGATCAAATGTAGACCATATTCGATTCCTTTGCATTATAGAGCAAATTTAGATAAAGAAATTTTGGACTTAGAGAAAAATAGAATAATACAGAAATCTGTGTCCCAGTATTCTTCGCCAATTGTCCTGGTTAAAAAGAAGGACCAAACGATTCGTTTGTGCATAGACTATAGAAAATTAAATACCATAACCACGACAGATGCTGAGCCAATGAACAGCTGTGAAGACCTCATCTTGAATATGTCTCAATCATCCTTATTTTCTAAGCTTGATTTAGCTAAAGGTTACTGGCAAGTGCCACTAGAACCCTCTTCAAGGCATATAACAGCAATCGCTACACCCCTTGGGCTATACGAATGGAGATATCTTCCGTTTGGTCTCAAGAACGCTCCCGCCACATTTGTCAGGTTAACCAGACTTATATTGCACGGCATCAAAGACGTGCAATCTTATATTGATGATATATGTATCCATTCTTCAAACATGACTTCTCACTTACTTACACTCCACCAAGTCTTTAACCAAATCTTTCTTTTTGGACTTACTATCAAACCTTCCAAGGTGGAAATAGGCTATAAACAGATAGACTTCCTAGGTCATAGGATTTCCGAAGGCAAACTATTGACAGATGATAAAATAGTATCAAAAATTCTCAACCTAGAAGTTCCAACTACAAAGAAACAGGTTAGAAGCCTATTAGGTCTCATAAACTATTATGCCAAGTTTATACCAAACTGGGCAGAACTCACATCAGTGTTTTCTAATCTGTTGACAAAAGATCATCCAGAAAAATTTTGTAAGAGTATCCGCTTAGAGGATGCAATGTGCAAATTGAAATCCATTTTTTCTAACCCACCAGTATTAAGATTACCAAACATAGATATACCTTTTATTCTGACCACAGATTCGAGTGCTATCGCAATTGGAGGATGCCTGATGCAAGAATATCAGGGCTTGAGACATCCGATACTCTACGTCAGCCGCAAGCTGAAAAAGGCAGAGATCCATTACTCCACAGTTGAGCTGGAGGCATTAAGTCTACTTTTTTTGTATGCGTCGATTATCTAAGTTCCTCTTAGGTTCGCATTTTGTTGTTTTAACCGATAATTCGCCGCTGCTGGTACTTAAGCAAGGTGTTCCAAAGAACCATCGGTTGAAAATATGGTGTCTTCTTCTTCAAGATTTCGACTTTGAAATCCGCCATATCAAGGGCACTGATAACATTATTGCTGACTTTTTATCACGGCAAACTAATGCACCAGCAGACGAACACTAGGCACATTAATTATTCGCCATATAAGAAGCTGTGATATTTTAGTCTGTTGCATAGAACAGTGTACCTCTATACCTACTAGAGAACTTTCATTCAGAAGTAACAACGCCCAAGTGAATAAGTTACGTATAACACCCACGAACATGACACTTTGAGAACCCTATTTTACCAATTGCCAAGGTGTTACAAACAATCCGAGCTATATATATAATATCTGTGAAATGATTTCAACCAGTGAACTGACAGTCATCTGTAAAGATTAAGAACACTGCATACTCGCTATTGCTAAGAAACTTCGCAAACAGCCGGAATAGAACCATCGGTTGGAAAGATGGTGTCACATGCAAGTGACAGCTATATTAACTATTAACATTGATGGCACGACATACGGACAACAGGAGAACAACACACACATCGTCGTTGGATTTAGTTAGTTAGTTACTTAGTTATTGATTAGTTAATATATATTACACTTGTATTTCATTATGTATATAAAATATGTCAACCTATAACTTGTATATTTTCTACCATAATAGTACAGGTATTTCCACTCATAGGTGAAATATTTTTCCTATACAATTTTTTTTTCTATGTAAGTTATAAATCATTTTTTGATTACACGTACAAAAAGTACTTGTTACCGTAAAGGGAACATATCGCCTAATCCATTTTTCTAAGGGCAATAAGACTTACCTCAACTTGATCTATATATTTTAACAAAATACTATTTTGTATGAAAGATGTATGGATGACAGAGTGAATGAATTAAATAAGAGAGCGACATACTGAGCGGACAAATTGTACGCAAAACGTATTTATTTTAATTTGTCTGCGTCTTTCATGTAAAATGTATTACCTGTCTAATTGTTGATACATGGTTTTACTACACTACATCTAAGCGCCACTGCTTGGAATGCCCGATCATGCATTACACACATTGGGGTAATTCATGACAAAGGATATCCCAACTCGTGACACTTGGAGATAAACCACACAGTGAGCACACACTTTATACAAACTCAAAACTGAACACTAACAATTAAAATACAGTCACTTTATTAGAAACAGCAACATATCAGTCAATACACGAACAAGCCAACAGGAACACGTAGTCAGATGTGATAAAACAACAGCATAACTACATATTCAGCATTATACAACATACGGAAGTAAAAATGTATTGAAATACACACACAAGACGAGATTTGCAGGTGTACTTAAATAGCCAAGACATTTGTCTTGTTAGAACTCTCTTACACAGAGTTTTAATATCTTGGTATCATATGGATACTTGAGAAGGGCGCGGTTGTAAAAACAACTGGGAAACGTCACGGAACTTCGGTCAGATAAGCATGTTTAAGAACATAGAAGAGAGAAACCTCTTCAGCAATCATCTTAAAGTGGTGTATGGGAGAATACATGAGTTGGTGATGCAGATATGTAAGTTGCCAAGTTACTATCCACCAAACTACAAACACCGACTTTATGTGATCCTGTGACAGAATTAGTACAGAACTAATTACCATATAAGAACCCATTAAAGCAGGGGGGAGGGGGACTCCTGTCACAGCCTCACATTAAGGGCGGTACCAACATAAACGTAAGAGATACTGGCGAAGAGAGAGAACTCCAACTAAAGGGAAAGAACCGAGTCACTCAAAGGCTCGAATAATCCAGAGCCTTCTCGAAGGACCGGTCAGTGTGTCCACAGCCCCGTGGACACTGATGGGGCCCGCCGATTGCGGGGTCCACGAGAAACTCAGAGAGAGTTACCACCCGTGTCGGATTGCGACACGTGTGGAAGACCAGACACGGACTGGACATCGAGGAAGCAACAGGGCTTACCTTAAGGGGACTTGATAGTAGACCCAATTGTATTTAGGGGTCTTATACATATGTTTAGATAGTTGCTAGAGTGATTGTGTTAACCATGTTCATTGTAAACTCCTGTGATACGCAACGTGCTGAATGCTGGCTTGTGAAAACTCGCTTCGCCAGCGTACTGTAATATACATGTAAATAAATGATGCTAGATTGTATCTGAACGGAGTTTGTTGCCTGTATGAGCCCGAGTTTCAATCCCCTAGAGATCTAGGACGGTGACACAGACCTGTGTCTATAGTGTACATTACATTGTTGAATTGTTGACATGTCTTCTATACAGTTATTAGGTGTGGTCTTGGACGAGGCCTGAGAGTTTAAAGTTCCAAGGTAGAGGGTAGATGGTAGAGGTCTAGGATCTGGGAGGGGCCTGTAGACTAATAACACTTGTCACCTTGCAGAGGAGGTCAATATTAGTAGTATCAGTTATCTACCTGTCCAACCCCTGAGGTTAGTATACACTTGAGTGACGGGGATTCCTCGGGGCTTGTGTTCATTCACAACAACCGAGGCCATCCTGTTACAAGACTATTGATATTGCTGGCCTGCAGGAGACTCGCCTCGCTGAGGAAGGGTCACTCAGGGAAAACAATTACACCTTTTTTTGGAAGGGTAGAGGGCAGGCAGAAAAAAGGCAACATTGTGTGGGCTATGCAGTGAATAATTCGCTACTGGGAATGATTGAAATTCCAGCATGAGGAAATGAAAGACTATTATCCCTGCAATCTTTTGTGGTTTTGCCACCATTATTACTCCATATGCACCGACACTCGCTTCCTCTGATGATGTGAAGGATTCGTTCTATGAGGAACTAGACTCTGTGATCAAGGCAGTTCCAAAATCCGACTACATTTATATGCTCGGTGATTTCAATGCGCGTGTGAGCAAGGACTCGAGTTCATGGCCAGTGTGCCTTGGAAAATACAACATCGGTCGCATGAATGATAATGGGCAAAGGCTGCTGGAGCATTGCACCAGAAATGACCTATGTATTACAAACTCCTTTTTTAAAACAAAAGAGCTGCATAAGGTCACATGGGAACATCCAAGATCCGGCCATTGGCACCAGCTGGACTTCATCATCACACGGAGACAACATCTGAACTATATATCATTGACTCGAAGTTACCACAGTGCTGACTGTGATACGGATCATTCTTTGGTTGTTGCAATGGTTAGACTGAGACCAAAGAGAATCTACACAGCTAAACACAAATCTAGCCCCAGGATTAATATTATTAACACTCATGATCCTGAAAAGTGCTTTCAGTTTCAACAGCAACTTGAAGACGCTTTTAATGATACACCAGAAAATTGTACAGTAAATGAAAAGTGGGGACAACTTAAGGAAACTCTTTCTAAAACTGCGGCAGGAGGTTACGGCACTGTGGATCATAAGAGGCAGGAGTGGTTTGCGGCAAACAGCCAGACTCTGCAGCCCTTGATTGATAAGAAGAAGATAGCTCTCTTAAGAAACAAGGAAAGACCAACGCGTAACACTCTGAGTGAGCTAAATGAAGCTAAGAAGGATGTGCCAAAAGGCTGCCAGGCAGTGTGAAAATGATTATTGGATCAAGTTATGTGAGTCCATTCAAATCGCAAGTGATAAGGGAAACATAGGAAGCATGCATGAAGGGATAAAGAAAGTCTGTGATCCAATGATCAAAAGAAGTGCACCATTGAAAACCTTGACTGGAGAAATCATCACTGACAAGAAACAGCAGATGGACAGATGTGTAGAGCACTATTTGGAGCTTTACTCAAGTGAGTTCAAACTAGCGGATGATGCCCTCAACGCCATAGAGGCTCTACCAACTCTTGACCACCTGGACACACTTCCCACCATAACAGAAGTTAAGTGTGCTATAAATGAACTTGCATCTGGCAGAGCTCCAGGTAAGGATGGGATTCCAATAGAGGTTATCAGGAGTGGGCAAGACCCACTACAGATCCACCAGCTAATAGAGCTATGCTGGCGAGAAGGACAAGTCCGACAGGATTTCAAAGATTCAAGCATCATAACACTGTACAAGAACAAGGGAGATCGAAGCAACTGTATCAACTATAGGGGTATCTCACTTCTGTGTATTGTTGGGAAAGTATTTGTCAGAATTGTCCTGCACAGACTTCAAGTCCTAGGAGATCAAGTCTACCCCGAATCACAATTCGGCTTCCTACAGAACCGGTCTACCATTGATATGATATTCTCATTGCGACAAATGCAAGAAAAATGCCGGGAACAAAATCAACCACTGTTTATTGCCTTCATCGATCTCACAAAGGCATTTGATTTGGTCAGTTGTGAGGGTCTGTTCAAAGCACTAAAGAAGATTGGCTGCCCACCAACTCTTCTGTCCATTGTGGAATCGTTCCACACAGGCATGAAGGGTATAATCAAGTTTGATGGTGCAACTTCAGAAGAGTTTGAAATCAAGAGTGGAGTTAAGCAAGGTTGTGTACTAACCCCCACCCTCTTTGGGATATGCTTTTCACTTCTACTGAAATATGCCTTTCGTGATCAGGATGCCGGCATATACATTCACTCACGCTCAGATGGCGGCCTCTATAATGCTCAGAGATTGAAGGTCAAGACCAAATTAGGAGGGTACTAATCAGAGAGTTGCTTTTTGCGGATGATGCTGTAAATACGACCCACTCTAAGGAAGAATTACAACATCTACTATCAGCATTCTCTTATGCTTGTTCTGAATTTGGTTTAACAATTAACAAAAAGAAGACACAGATTATGTCACAAGGTGCACTTGAGGCACCATCAATCTTTATTGACGACGCCGAACTGGAGATAGTAGACCATTTTACATATCTTGGATTAGTGGTAAATAGCAAATTATCCCTAGATCAGCAAATCAACATCAGGATTGGTAAGGCAGCAACAATAATGAACAGGTTAGCAAAAAGAGTATGGGAGAACAGGAAACTTAATGCCAAAACAAAAGTTCTCGTGTACCAAGCCTGTGTCCTTAGCACTCTTCTTTATGGCAGTGAAACCTGGACAGCTTACTCACACCAAAAGAAACATTTAAACAGCTTTCATATGCGGTGTCTACGAAGAATACTTGGTATTAAATGGCAAGACAAAATCACAAATACTGAAGTATTGGAAAGATCAGGTTGTGTGACGGTGTGTTCCATGCTCAGTCTTCGTAGACTTAGATGGATAGGACATGTTAAGAGGATGGATGATGGTAGAATACCAAAGGACATATTTTTTGGTGAATTACAGTGGGTAGGAGATCTCAGGGTCGGCCTTTACTGTGATACAAAGATAAGTGTAAGCGGGACATGATTGATACAAGCATTGATAATGCACATTGGGAGCAAGTCTCCGCTGAACGTGTTGCATGGAGGGCAACTATCAGAAATGGAATAAAGACAAAGGAGAAAATAATTGCAGATAAAGCACACACAGAGCGTGAGAGACGTAAGATGGTGCATGATGGTGTAAATGACCATGTATTCACATCAACTCAACTCAACTCAACTCTGACTCCAGTGACAACAGTTGTCTTGTATTTTGTATAGATTGCCAATTACACATTTGTGGGAAGCAGCGATCCCAAGGAATGTACGCTGCTGCTGCGTAGAGCATTGTTCAACTTCAGCTCCTGCTCTTACAGCAGATGTTCATTCAATGACAATTACCAACCACCAGTCTCTGGGCCATTCTATGTGAGTAGACATGTGTACAGTCTATGTTTGTAATCACATGTACATTCTCCCTGTGTAATTTCATATATTCTCTGTAAGTAGACTTATGTGTTTTTCTGTATATAATCTCATGGACATTCTCTGTATATAGTCTCATGGACATTCTCTGTATATAATCTCATGGACATTCTCTGTATATAATCTCATGGACATTCTCTGTATATAATCTCATGGACATTCTCTGTATATAATCTCATGGACATTCTCTGTATATAACCTCATGGACATTCTCTGTATATAATCTCATGGACATTCTCTGTATATAATCTCAGGGACATTCTCTGTATATAATCTCATGGACATTCTCTGTATATAATCTCATGGACATTCTCTGTATATAATCTCATGGACATTCTCTGTATATAACCTCATGGACATTCTCTGTATATAACCTCATGGACATTCTCTGTATATAATCTCATGGACATTCACTGTATATAATCTCATGAACATTCTCTGTATGTAATCTCATGGACATTCTCTGTATGTAATCTCATGTACATTCTCTGTAAATAATTTCACAAATTTTACAAAATTAAACTGCTTGTTTACTTACAATTTCAGTTTTCCAAGATTCTTCCAAAAACTTCATTGTTTAGATTTTAACCCACTTCATGCATTTAGAATGCTAGTTATTAACTTATTTCTTACACTTCTAACACAGAATGGCGTCATCTTCAAGATGAGCATGTTTTCTTTCACCAGATTAATGTTCTTATATTTGTGGAGAGTACACTTTGTAAGAAGAACATAAAAAGCATTTTACTGTATTTGTGTGTGAAAAAGCCAGATTTTGCTTTCTTTAAAGTAAAACTAGGAGACCAGGACAAGTCTTGGGTTCCTCATAGTGTTGGATTGTTGGCAGAACATGTGTTGAACACCCGCGACAAGCGACCAGAACATGTGTTGAACATCCGCGACAAGCGACCAGAACATGTGTTGAACATCCGCGACAAGCGACCAGAACATGTGTTGAACACCCGCGACAAGCGACCAGAACATATGTTGAACACCCGCGACAAGCGACCAGAACATGTGTTGAACATCCGCGACAAGCGACCAGAACATGTGTTGAACACCCGCGACAAGCGACCAGAACATGTGTTGAACCCCCGCGACAAGGGACCAGAACATGTTTAACAGTTGGAATTCCAATAGTTTGGAGACAGCCCAAGAACCACTATGATGACTATTATTTCTGTGTTGTCAATATTCGTGTGGGCTTGTAATTCTGCTTCTGATTTTGCTATTCCTGCTTAATCGTCCGCAAATAGGAGTTCACTGTTATAGTGAGTTATCTATGATTCACCGTCATTCATAGTGCATACCTATGATTTACTGTCAAAGTGATACATCACTGGTTCACTGTCATGGTGGCACACTTATGATTTAATGTCACAGTGGTG
The DNA here is from genome assembly GCA_014155875.1 of Cepaea nemoralis. Taxonomy (NCBI): domain Eukaryota; kingdom Metazoa; phylum Mollusca; class Gastropoda; order Stylommatophora; family Helicidae; genus Cepaea; species Cepaea nemoralis. The sequence continues at coordinate 269,845 of JACEFZ010016903.1, read as the reverse complement.
CATCTATGATTCAATGTCATAGTGGTACATCCATGATTCACTGTCATAGTGGTATATCCATGATTCACTGTCATGTGGTACATCCATGATTCACTGTCATAGTGGTACATCCATGATTCACTGTCATAGTAGGGCATCCGTGATCCACTATTGTAGTGCACATCTGTGATTCACTAACCTGGTTGTGCATCCTTGATTCACTATTGTAGTTGCACATCTATGATTCACTGTCATAATGGGGCATCCAATATTCACTATTGTTGTAGCACATCTATGATTCACTAACGTGATGGGGCATCCATGATTCGTGCCCAGCAACAATACTGTTCACTATAGCTTCTTCATCTGCGGACTGAGAGAGATGCCTGAAGCATTGGCCCCCATATTCACTATAGCTTCTTCATCTGCAGACTGAGAGAGATGCCTGAAGCATTGGCCCCCATATTCACTATAGCTTCTTCATCTGCAGACTGAGAGAGATGCCTGAAGCATTGGCCCCCATATTCACTATAGCTTCTTCATCTGCGGACTGAGAGAGATGCCTGAAGCATTGGCCCCCATATTCACTATAGCTTCTTCATCTGCGGACTGAGAGAGATGCCTGAAGCATTGACCCCCATATTCACTATAGCTTCTTCATCTGCGGACTGAGAGAGATGCCTGAAGCATTGGCCCCCCATATTCACTATAGCTTCTTCATCTGCGGACTGAGAGAGATGCCTGAAGCATTGGCCCCCATATTCACTATAGCTTCTTCATCTGCAGACTGAGAGAGATGCCTGAAGCATTGGCCCCCATATTCACTATAGCTTCTTCATCTGCGGACTGAGAGAGATGCCTGAAGCATTGACCCCCATATTCACTATAGCTTCTTCATCTGCAGACTGAGAGAGATGCCTGAAGCATTGGCCCCCATATTCACTATAGCTTCTTCATCTGCAGACTGAGAGAGATGCCTGAAGCATTGGCCCCCATATTCACTATAGCTTCTTCATCTGCAGACTGAGAGAGATGCCTGAAGCATTGGCCCCCATATTCACTATAGCTTCTTCATCTGCAGACTGAGAGAGATGCCTGAAGCATTGGCCCCCATATTCACTATAGCTTCTTCATCTGCAGACTGAGAGAGATGCCTGAAGCATTGGCCCCCATATTCACTATAGCTTCTTCATCTGCAGACTGAGAGAGATGCCTGAAGCATTGGCCCCCATATTCACTATAGCTTCTTCATCTGCAGACTGAGAGAGATGCCTGAAGCATTGGCCCCCATATTCACTATAGCTTCTTCATCTGCAGACTGAGAGAGATGCCTGAAGCATTGTCCCCCATATTCACTATAGCTTCTTCATCTGCGGACTGAGAGAGATGCCTGAAGCATTGACCCCCATATTCACTATAGCTTCTTCATCTGCGGACTGAGAGAGATGCCTGAAGCATTGACCCCCATATTCACTATAGCTTCTTCATCTGCGGACTGAGAGAGATGCCTGAAGCATTGACCCCCATATTCACTATAGCTTCTTCATCTGCGGACTGAGAGAGATGCCTGAAGCATTGCCCCCATATTCACTATAGCTTCTTCATCTGCGGACTGAGAGAGATGCCTGAAGCATTGGCCCCCATATTCACTATAGCTTCTTCATCTGCGGACTGAGAGAGATGCCTGAAGCATTGACCCCCATATTCACTATAGCTTCTTCATCTGCGGACTGAGAGAGATGCCTGAAGCATTGACCCCCATATTCACTATAGCTTCTTCATCTGCAGACTGAGAGAGATGCCTGAAGCATTGACCCCCATATTCACTATAGCTTCTTCATCTGCGGACTGAGAGAGATGCCTGAAGCATTGACCCCCATATTCACTATAGCTTCTTCATCTGCGGACTGAGAGAGATGCCTGAAGCATTGACCCCCATATTCACTATAGCTTCTTCATCTGCGGACTGAGAGAGATGCCTGAAGCATTGCCCCCATATTCACTATAGCTTCTTCATCTGCAGACTGAGAGAGATGCCTGAAGCATTGACCCCCATATTCACTATAGCTTCTTCATCTGCAGACTGAGAGAGATGCCTGAAGCATTGGCCCCCATATTCACTATAGCTTCTTCATCTGCGGACTGAGAGAGATGCCTGAAGCATTGACCCCCATATTCACTATAGCTTCTTCATCTGCGGACTGAGAGAGATGCCTGAAGCATTGGCCCCCATATTCACTATAGCTTCTTCATCTGCAGACTGAGAGAGATGCCTGAAGCATTGGCCCCCATATTCACTATAGCTTCTTCATCTGCGGACTGAGAGAGATGCCTGAAGCATTGGCCCCCATATTCACTATAGCTTCTTCATCTGCGGACTGAGAGAGATGCCTGAAGCATTGGCCCCCATATTCACTATAGCTTCTTCATCTGCAGGACTGAGAGAGATGCCTGAAGCATTGACCCCCATATTCACTATAGCTTCTTCATCTGCGGACTGAGAGAGATGCCTGAAGCATTGACCCCCATATTCACTATAGCTTCTTCATCTGCGGACTGAGAGAGATGCCTGAAGCATTGGCCCCCATATTCACTATAGCTTCTTCATCTGCAGGACTGAGAGAGATGCCTGAAGCATTGGCCCCCATATTCACTATAGCTTCTTCATCTGCGGACTGAGAGAGATGCCTGAAGCATTGGCCCCCATATTCACTATAGCTTCTTCATCTGCAGACTGAGAGAGATGCCTGAAGCATTGGCCCCCATATTCACTATAGCTTCTTCATCTGCGGACTGAGAGAGATGCCTGAAGCATTGGCCCCCATATTCACTATAGCTTCTTCATCTGCAGACTGAGAGAGATGCCTGAAGCATTGGACCCCCATATTCACTATAGCTTCTTCATCTGCAGACTGAGAGAGATGCCTGAAGCATTGACCCCCATATTCACTATAGCTTCTTCATCTGCGGACTGAGAGAGATGCCTGAAGCATTGGCCCCCATATTCACTATAGCTTCTTCATCTGCAGACTGAGAGAGATGCCTGAAGCATTGGCCCCCATATTCACTATAGCTTCTTCATCTGCAGGACTGAGAGAGATGCCTGAAGCATTGGCCCCCCATATTCACTATAGCTTCTTCATCTGCAGACTGAGAGAGATGCCTGAAGCATTGGCCCCCATATTCACTATAGCTTCTTCATCTGCAGGACTGAGAGAGATGCCTGAAGCATTGGCCCCCATATTCACTATAGCTTCTTCATCTGCGGACTGAGAGAGATGCCTGAAGCATTGGCCCCCATATTCACTATAGCTTCTTCATCTGCAGACTGAGAGAGATGCCTGAAGCATTGGCCCCCATATTCACTATAGCTTCTTCATCTGCGGACTGAGAGAGATGCCTGAAGCATTGGCCCCCATATTCACTATAGCTTCTTCATCTGCAGGACTGAGAGAGATGCCTGAAGCATTGACCCCCATATTCACTATAGCTTCTTCATCTGCGGACTGAGAGAGATGCCTGAAGCATTGGCCCCCATATTCACTATAGCTTCTTCATCTGCAGACTGAGAGAGATGCCTGAAGCATTGGCCCCCATATTCACTATAGCTTCTTCATCTGCAGACTGAGAGAGATGCCTGAAGCATTGGCCCCCATATTCACTATAGCTTCTTCATCTGCGGACTGAGAGAGATGCCTGAAGCATTGGCCCCCATATTCACTATAGCTTCTTCATCTGCAGGACTGAGAGAGATGCCTGAAGCATTGGCCCCCATATTCACTATAGCTTCTTCATCTGCAGACTGAGAGAGATGCCTGAAGCATTGGCCCCCATATTCACTATAGCTTCTTCATCTGCGGACTGAGAGAGATGCCTGAAGCATTGGCCCCCATATTCACTATAGCTTCTTCATCTGCAGACTGAGAGAGATGCCTGAAGCATTGGCCCCCATATTCACTATAGCTTCTTCATCTGCAGACTGAGAGAGATGCCTGAAGCATTGTCCCCCATATTCACTATAGCTTCTTCATCTGCAGACTGAGAGAGATGCCTGAAGCATTGCCCCCATATTCACTATAGCTTCTTCATCTGCGGACTGAGAGAGATGCCTGAAGCATTGGCCCCCATATTCACTATAGCTTCTTCATCTGCGGACTGAGAGAGATGCCTGAAGCATTGGCCCCCATATTCACTATAGCTTCTTCATCTGCGGACTGAGAGAGATGCCTGAAGCATTGGCCCCCATATTCACTATAGCTTCTTCATCTGCAGGACTGAGAGAGATGCCTGAAGCATTGGCCCCCATATTCACTATAGCTTCTTCATCTGCAGACTGAGAGAGATGCCTGAAGCATTGACCCCCATATTCACTATAGCTTCTTCATCTGCGGACTGAGAGAGATGCCTGAAGCATTGGCCCCCATATTCACTATAGCTTCTTCATCTGCAGGACTGAGAGAGATGCCTGAAGCATTGGCCCCCATATTCACTATAGCTTCTTCATCTGCGGACTGAGAGAGATGCCTGAAGCATTGGCCCCCATATTCACTATAGCTTCTTCATCTGCAGACTGAGAGAGATGCCTGAAGCATTGGCCCCCATATTCACTATAGCTTCTTCATCTGCAGGACTGAGAGAGATGCCTGAAGCATTGGCCCCCATATTCACTATAGCTTCTTCATCTGCGGACTGAGAGAGATGCCTGAAGCATTGGCCCCCATATTCACTATAGCTTCTTCATCTGCGGACTGAGAGAGATGCCTGAAGCATTGGCCCCCATATTCACTATAGCTTCTTCATCTGCGGACTGAGAGAGATGCCTGAAGCATTGGCCCCCATATTCACTATAGCTTCTTCATCTGCAGACTGAGAGAGATGCCTGAAGCATTGGCCCCCATATTCACTATAGCTTCTTCATCTGCAGACTGAGAGAGATGCCTGAAGCATTGGCCCCCATATTCACTATAGCTTCTTCATCTGCGGACTGAGAGAGATGCCTGAAGCATTGACCCCCATATTCACTATAGCTTCTTCATCTGCGGACTGAGAGAGATGCCTGAAGCATTGACCCCCATATTCACTATAGCTTCTTCATCTGCGGACTGAGAGAGATGCCTGAAGCATTGCCCCCATATTCACTATAGCTTCTTCATCTGCAGACTGAGAGAGATGCCTGAAGCATTGGCCCCCATATTCACTATAGCTTCTTCATCTGCAGACTGAGAGAGATGCCTGAAGCATTGACCCCCATATTCACTATAGCTTCTTCATCTGCGGACTGAGAGAGATGCCTGAAGCATTGGCCCCCATATTCACTATAGCTTCTTCATCTGCGGACTGAGAGAGATGCCTGAAGCATTGGCCCCCATATTCACTATAGCTTCTTCATCTGCGGACTGAGAGAGATGCCTGAAGCATTGGCCCCCATATTCACTATAGCTTCTTCATCTGCAGACTGAGAGAGATGCCTGAAGCATTGGCCCCCATATTCACTATAGCTTCTTCATCTGCGGACTGAGAGAGATGCCTGAAGCATTGGCCCCCATATTCACTATAGCTTCTTCATCTGCGGACTGAGAGAGATGCCTGAAGCATTGGCCCCCATATTCACTATAGCTTCTTCATCTGCAGACTGAGAGAGATGCCTGAAGCATTGGCCCCCATATTCACTATAGCTTCTTCATCTGCGGACTGAGAGAGATGCCTGAAGCATTGGCCCCCATATTCACTATAGCTTCTTCATCTGCGGACTGAGAGAGATGCCTGAAGCATTGGCCCCCATATTCACTATAGCTTCTTCATCTGCAGACTGAGAGAGATGCCTGAAGCATTGACCCCCATATTCACTATAGCTTCTTCATCTGCGGACTGAGAGAGATGCCTGAAGCATTGGCCCCCATATTCACTATAGCTTCTTCATCTGCAGACTGAGAGAGATGCCTGAAGCATTGACCCCCATATTCACTATAGCTTCTTCATCTGCGGACTGAGAGAGATGCCTGAAGCATTGGCCCCCATATTCACTATAGCTTCTTCATCTGCAGGACTGAGAGAGATGCCTGAAGCATTGGCCCCCATATTCACTATAGCTTCTTCATCTGCAGACTGAGAGAGATGCCTGAAGCATTGGCCCCCATATTCACTATAGCTTCTTCATCTGCAGACTGAGAGAGATGCCTGAAGCATTGGCCCCCATATTCACTATAGCTTCTTCATCTGCAGACTGAGAGAGATGCCTGAAGCATTGGCCCCCATATTCACTATAGCTTCTTCATCTGCGGACTGAGAGAGATGCCTGAAGCATTGGCCCCCATATTCACTATAGCTTCTTCATCTGCAGACTGAGAGAGATGCCTGAAGCATTGGACCCCATATTCACTATAGCTTCTTCATCTGCAGACTGAGAGAGATGCCTGAAGCATTGGCCCCCATATTCACTATAGCTTCTTCATCTGCAGACTGAGAGAGATGCCTGAAGCATTGGCCCCCCATATTCACTATAGCTTCTTCATCTGCGGACTGAGAGAGATGCCTGAAGCATTGGCCCCCCATATTCACTATAGCTTCTTCATCTGCGGACTGAGAGAGATGCCTGAAGCATTGGCCCCCATATTCACTATAGCTTCTTCATCTGCAGGACTGAGAGAGATGCCTGAAGCATTGACCCCCATATTCACTATAGCTTCTTCATCTGCAGACTGAGAGAGATGCCTGAAGCATTGGCCCCCATATTCACTATAGCTTCTTCATCTGCGGACTGAGAGAGATGCCTGAAGCATTGACCCCCATATTCACTATAGCTTCTTCATCTGCAGACTGAGAGAGATGCCTGAAGCATTGGCCCCCATATTCACTATAGCTTCTTCATCTGCAGACTGAGAGAGATGCCTGAAGCATTGGCCCCCATATTCACTATAGCTTCTTCATCTGCGGACTGAGAGAGATGCCTGAAGCATTGGCCCCCATATTCACTATAGCTTCTTCATCTGCAGACTGAGAGAGATGCCTGAAGCATTGACCCCCATATTCACTATAGCTTCTTCATCTGCAGACTGAGAGAGATGCCTGAAGCATTGGCCCCCATATTCACTATAGCTTCTTCATCTGCAGGACTGAGAGAGATGCCTGAAGCATTGGCCCCCATATTCACTATAGCTTCTTCATCTGCAGACTGAGAGAGATGCCTGAAGCATTGACCCCCATATTCACTATAGCTTCATCATCTGCAGACTGAGAGAGATGCCTGGAGCATTGACCCCCCATAAGTACATTTTATGTTCTTCAGTCAGTTATCTGGGCATCCACCATGTACACCATCACCATTGTTATTTCTTCTGCGCATGCGCGACCTAACATTCTACTAACTAAGCTCATCATAAAGCTAGATCATGCTGTCCCCCCCCCCCCCCCCCCCTCGACTGAGCCCCTCTAAAAACTACCAACACCATTTTCAGCTGTCCCTATAACAGTGTGTAACTGACAGAACACATCACAAGTATCTCTGTCACAGTCATCACTGGTGCCTCTATAAAATAACATCACAAGTATCTCTGTCACAGTCATCACTGGTGCCCCTATAAAATAACATCACAAGTATCTCTGTCACAGTCATCACTGGTGCCCCTATAAAATAACATCACAAGTATCTCTGTCACAGTCATCACTGGTGCCTCTATAAAATAACATCACAAGTATCTCTGTCACAGTCATCACTGGTGCCTCTATAAAATAACATTGCTGGTATCTCTGTCACAGTCATCACTGGTGCCTCTATAAAATAACATCACAAGTATCTCTGTCACAGTCATCACTGGTGCCCCTATAAAATAACATCACAAGTATCTCTGTCACAGTCATCACTGGTGCCTCTATAAAATAACATCACAAGTATCTCTGTCACAGTCATCACTGGTGCCCCTATAAAATAACATCACAATTATCTCTGTCACAGTCATCACTGGTGCCCCTATAAAATAACATCACAAGTATCTCTGTCACAGTCATCACTGGTGCCTCTATAAAATAACATCACAAGTATCTCTGTCACAGTCATCACTGGTGCCCCTATAAAATAACATCACAAGTATCTCTGTCACAGTCATCACTGGTGCCTCTATAAAATAACATTGCTGGTATCTCTGTCACAGTCATCACTGGTGCCTCTATAAAATAACATCACAAGTATCTCTGTCACAGTCATCACTGGTGCCTCTATAAAATAACATCACAAGTATCTCTGTCACAGTCATCACTGGTGCCTCTATAAAATAACATCACAAGTATCTCTGTCACAGTCATCACTGGTGCCTCTATAAAATAACATCACAAGTATCTCTGTCACAGTCATCACTGGTGCCCCTATAAAATAACATCACAAGTATCTCTGTCACAGTCATCACTGGTGCCCCTATAAAATAACATCACAAGTATCTCTGTCACAGTCATCACTGGTGCCCCTATAAAATAACATCACAAGTATCTCTGTCACAGTCATCACTGGTGCCCCTATAAAATAACATCACAAGTATCTCTGTCACAGTCATCACTGGTGCCCCTATAAAATAACATTGCTGGTATCTCTGTCACAGTCATCACTGGTGCCTCTATAAAATAACATCACAAGTATCTCTGTCACAGTCATCACTGGTGCCCCTATAAAATAACATCACAAGTATCTCTGTCACAGTCATCACTGGTGCCCCTATAAAATAACATCACAAGTATCTCTGTCACAGCCATCACTGGTGCCTCTATAAAATAACATTGTTGGTATCTCTGTCACAGTCATCACTGGTGCCTCTATAAAATAACATCACAAGTATCTCTGTCACAGTCATCACTGGTGCCTCTATAAAATAACATCACAAGTATCTCTGTCACAGTCATCACTGGTGCCTCTATAAAATAACATTGCTGGTATCTCTGTCACAGTCATCACTGGTGCCTCTATAAAATAACATCACAGGTATCTCTGTCACAGTCATCACTTGTGCCTCTATAAAATAACATTGCTGGTATCTCTGATGTGCTCTCCTCAGGTCTACATCCAAGACAGCAAACTTTCTCTACTGGTCTCCTCAATCTGTAGATGGTTCTCTACTGGTCTCTTCAATCTGTAGATGGAATGTTAGTCAGTTATGAGCCGATTCATTCAAACTCTATCAACTCAGTTTGACAGGTTGCTTTCTGTTGCAGGCATTTTCCAGCTTCTATTATGTCTCCAACTTCATGAATTTATCAGACAGCAACATCAGCAGTTTCCATCACCAAGACTTTGAACAAGCTATAGACAGACTTTGTAGGAGCAGCTGGACTGAGGTAACTCATTGTATCTTGTAATACTTGAGCTGGGGAACCTCATTATGTCTTGTAGGAGTAGTTGGACTGTGATACCTCATTGTCTTGTGTAAAAATAGACTGAGGAAATTGACTTCTAAGAGTAAGACCAACTGGACTGAGGTAACTGGCTTTGTTATATAGGAGTGGTTAGACTATCTTGTAGTAGTGGATAGACTGTCTTGAAGAAGTGGATATACTGTCTTGGTAGGAGTGGTTAGACTGTCTTGTAGTAGTGGATAGACTGTCTTGGTAGGAGTGGTTAGACTGTCTTGTAGTAGTGGATAGACTGTCTTGGTAGGAGTGGTTAGACTGTCTTGTAGTAGTGGATAGACTGTCTTGAAGAAGTGGATATACTGTCTTGGTAGGAGTGGTTAGACTATCTTGTAGTAGTGGATAGACTGTCTTGAAGAAGTGGATATACTGTCTTGGTAGGAGTGGTTAGACTGTCTTGTAGTAGTGGATAGACTGTCTTGGTAGGAGTGGTTAGACTGTCTTGTAGTAGTGGATAGACTGTCTTGTAGTATTGGATAGACTGTCTTGGTAGGAGTGGTTAGACTGTCTTGTAGTAGTGGATAGACTGTCTTGGTAGGAGTGGTTAGACTGTCTTGTAGTAGTGGATAGACTGTCTTGGTAGGAGTGATTGGACTATCTTGTAGCAGTGGATAGACTGCATTGTAGAAGTGGATAGACTATCTTGTAGTAGTGGATAGACTGTATTGTAGAAGTGGATAGGCTAGTGGATTGTAGTAGTGGATAGACTGTCTTGGTAGGAGTTGTTGGAATCTACAAAAAACTACCAATACCATGGAGTACCGTGGAATCTACACAGCTAAACACAAATCTAGCCCCAGGATTAATATTATTAACACTCACGATCCTGGAAAGTGCTTTGAATTTCAACATCAACTTGAAGACGCTTTCACTGATACATCAGAAAATTGTATAGTAAATGATAAATGGAGTAAACTTAAGGAAAATACTTATAAAACAGCGGTAGGGGTTTACAGCACTGTGGATCATAAGAGGCAGGACTGGTTTGCAGCAAACAGCCTGATACTGCAGCCCCTGATTGATAAAAAGAAGATAGCTCTCTTAAGAAACAAGGAAAGACCAACGCGTAACACTCTGAGTGAGCTGAAGCAAGCGAGGAAGGATGTACAAAAGGCTGCCAGGCAGTGTGCAAATGACTATTGGATCAAGTTATGTGAGTCCATTCAAATCGCAAGTGATAAGGGAAACATCAGAAGCATGTATGAAGGAATAAAGAAAGTGGAAATGACCATGTTTTCACATGCACCTACTGTGGGCAAACATTTGCAGCAAGAATTGGCCTTACCAGCCACACTCGCCACCGCCATGGATCGTAGTTATTAAGCCTTTTTGAAGCACAATGTACCAAACTATCGTCTGTCAAGACGGAAAGGTGTCAATGGAGAAGTGGATAGGCTATCTTGTAGTAGTGGATAGACTGTCTTGTAGTAACGGATAGACTGTCTTGGTAGGAGTGGTTGGACTATCTTGTAGTAGTGGATAGACTGTCTTAGTAGGAGTGGTTGGACTATCTTGTAGTAGTGGATAGACTATCTTGTAGTAGTGGATAGACTGTCTTGTAGTAGTGGATAGACTGTATTGTAGAAGTTGATAGACTATCTTGTAGTAGTGGATAGACTGTATTGTAGTAGTGGATAGACTGTCTTAGTAGGAGTGGTTGGACTATCTTGTAGTAGTGGATAGATTATCTTGTAGTAGTGGATAGACTGTATTGTAGAAGTTGATAGACTATCTTGTAGTAGTGGATAGATTATCTTGTAGTAGTGGATAGACTATCTTGTAGTAGTGGATAGATTATCTTGTAGTAGTGGATAGACTGTATTGTAGAAGTTGATAGACTATCTTGTAGTAGTGGATAGATTATCTTGTAGTAGTGGATAGACTGTATTGTAGAAGTTGATAGACTATCTTGTAGTAGTGGATAGATTATCTTGTAGTAGTGGATAGACTATCTTGTAGTAGTGGATAGACTGTATTGTAGAAGTTGATAGACTATCTTGTAGTAGTGGATAGACTATCTTGTAGTAGTGGATAGACTGTATTGTAGAAGTTGATAGACTATCTTGTAGTAGTGGATAGATTATCTTGTAGTAGTGGATAGATTATCTTGTAGTAGTGGATAGACTGTATTGTAGAAGTTGATAGACTATCTTGTAGTAGTGGATAGATTATCTTGTAGTAGTGGATAGACTATCTTGTAGTAGTGGATAGACTGCATTGTAGAAGTTGATAGACTATCTTGTAGTAGTGGATAGATTATCTTGTAGTAGTGGATAGACTATCTTGTAGTAGTGGATAGACTGTATTGTAGAAGTTGATAGACTATCTTGTAGTAGTGGATAGACTATCTTGTAGTAGTGGATAGACTATCTTGTAGTAGTGGATAGACTATCTTGTAGTAGTGGATAGATTATCTTGTAGTAGTGGATAGACTATTTTGTAGTAGTGGATAGATTATCTTGTAGTAGTGGATAGACTATCTTGTAGTAGTGGATAGACTGTATTGTAGTAGTGGATAGACTATCTTGTAGTAGTGGATAGATTCTCTTGTAGTAGTGGATAGACTATCTTGTAGTAGTAGATAGACTGTATTGTAGAAGTGGATAGACTATCTTGTGGTAGTGGATATACTATCTTGTGGTAGTGGATAGACTATCTTTTGGTAGTGGATAGGACTGTATTGTAGAAGTGGATATATTATCTTATGGTAGTGGATAGACTGTATTGTAGAAGTGGATAGACTATCTTGTAGTAGTGGATAGACTGTATTGTAGAAGTGGATAGACTATCTTGTAGTAGTGGATAGACTGTATTTTAGAAGTGGATAGACTATCTTGTGGTAGTGGATAGACTGTATTATAGAAGTGGATTCTATCTTGCGGTAGTGGATAGACTATCTTGTAGTAAACATAAGAAATAAATGGGGAGAACCGTTGAGGCCACTAAGACGATTACATAAATAGACACACATGGTATTATTCGGCGCTCACAGAAGAAGAAGAAGAAGAAGAAGAAGAAGAAGAAGAAGAAGAAGAAGAAGAAGAAGAAGAAGAAGAAGAAGAAGAAGAAGAAGAAGAAGAAGAAGAAGAAGAAGAAGAAGAAGAAGAAGAAGAAGAAAGAAGAAGAAGAAGAAGAAGAAGGGAAATAGAGATTAGAAGATGCACTAGACAACATAAATTTTGAAAGCTATAATAGTTACCGACCGGGATTGAACCTGTCGCCTCCAAATGACGACGGCGCCTCGATGCAGGAACAAGTGTACTTCGACGCACGACCAACTAGACACTCCAAAACAAAGTGTCTTCATTGGTCGTGTCTATCGTACACATGAACCAAACAACTATGGAATACGGACAGAATTCGTTTCAAACCATTGAGATATCACCATAGGTCTCATAATTCATATTAAACCAGCATAGGTCAAATAACAAACACACAAACACATCGGACCGTAATGCTGTTGTCGAGTACATATGAACACACATTTAAAGAGAAATGATTGGTCGGTTCTAATGCTGTACACGTAAACATAAGAAATAAATGGGGAGTACTATTGAGGCCACTAAGACGATTTAATATCTCAATGGTTTGAAACGAATTCTGTCCGTATTCCATAGTTGTTTGGTTCATGTGTATGATAGACATGACTAATGAAGACACGTTTTGGAGTGTCTAGTTGGTCGTACGTCGAAGTACACTTGTTCCTGCAGCGAAGTTGTCATGGTCTTACTCTGATCTAAATAATGGTTCGGGTTCATACAGGCAACAATACACTGTTCGCTAGGATATAGAACATTTATTGTATGAAGTGTACAGTTGGCGCAGTGGGTAAAAAGACCCACTCTCTCTTATCTTACATATCACAGATAGTTAAACATCAAACATATAGTTGTCATACAACAATCTAGCACACTATCTAGCCCTAGTATATCTATCACTATCTATGAGTCCCTCTCAGGCAGGCCCTGTTGTCTCTCTCCAGTCCGTTTGTCCTCTGCCCGTCTCCGCGTGTCCTAGCTCGACACGGGCGGTAACTCTGTCCGAGTTCCTCGTGGACCCCGCATTAGGCGGGCCACATCAGTGTCCACGGAATCATGGACTTGGTGACCATCTCTTTCGAGAAGGTTCTAGATTATTCGGGTCCTGCTCGACTCAATGGTTTCCCTTGGGCTGGAATTGCAGCCCTTTATTATACGTGCAAGTGAGGCGGTGACAGAGGTGCCGTCTTCATTTGGAGGCGATAGGTTCGATCCCGGTCGGTACCTATTATAGCTTTCAAAATTTATGTTGTCTAGTGCGTCTTAGTTCATTGTAACCCAGAATGGTTGCACCTCACACGGTATAGCCCAGCTACACTTCGTCAAGCACTTATAATGTCGCTATACCAACAACCAACACAACCTGGTATTTACTAGCAACTTAGCACAAAGCTACACCGGATCTCGGTACAAGAAAGAGCCTCTCCTTGAACTTTTATCTGCATATTTGGTTACTACTTGGTCTAGTAACGTATTAGGTTATAAGCAACTACAAACATTGACTTGTTTTGACTTTATATTAATGGATAGTACTTAGCTGTATAGCTTTTATAATACCTTTCATTGTGTTTTTACTGTGAGTGTGGGGGTCTTCACTGTTCTTCCTTCTTCTTACTGTTTAACGTTTTATTTCCCGTGTGGGATACTCCTCTTTAAACAGAGACATTGACTTGTATGGTCATTTATTAATTCTTTTGGATAACAGTTGGTTACTTAGCTTGTGAAGTAGTTTTTTTTTCTTCAGGTTAATTATTTGTTGTATGTTCTTTAATTCGTTTTGTTCCGTGTTTGCATTATATTCGTTGGTCTAATTAGTTATATCGTTATAATATTGTCATTTACATATCTATTTGTATTACTGATATTTTGTAAGTTAATGTAATTGTGTTTTTTTTTATGATCTTGTATTTTTGCTTAACTTTGACTAATTTACACTTTCTTCATGGATGAAATGTCTGAGAAGTGGCAACACTGGCTCAATAAGTCAGGAATACGCCTTGGACACTTAAACATTTGTAGCTTATTTAACAAGCTACCAGAGTTATCTTCTATTCTTAATCAAAATTTTCATTTATTCGGCCTTAGTGAAAGTAGACTTAATGATAACATTTCAGATGAGGACATATCTATTAAAGGGTACAAAGTTTTTAGAAGGGATCCCTGTAGGAAACAAGAGACAGGCATAGTAACCTATGTTTCTAATTTACTAAATGCTCACCGTAGGCTAGACTTTGAAACTTGCGAAATAGAATGTATGTGGTTAGAGCTAAAACTTCAAAACCGCACACCCCTGATAATTGGCTACCTCTATCGAAATCCCAGTGCTGGACACGTCTGGTACGAAAACTTCACTACCATGATGGAAGTGGTTTTCGCTTCCGGGAAGGAAATTATACTACTCGGAGACTTTAACATTGACACCAACAAATCCAACATAATATGGGGAAATATAATTGCATCATACAATTTCCAACAAATAGTACAACATGCTACTAGAGTAACAAAGTCATCTTCAACAGTCATAGATCACATTTATGTAATTTGCTCAGACAACATCATAGAATGCGCTGTACCCAATTGTGCAATGAGCGATCACTACCCAATATGCTGCACGTGGTCTAAACAAGGAATTAAAACTCCTAAACGTAAACACATAAGTGTAAAATATAGAAGTTACAAAAATTTCAACCAAAACGCATTTTTACAGGACTTGCTCAGTTCACCTCTAGACAATGTTTATCAGCTTCCTGACCCGGATGATGCTCTGGAATTCTGGATGAAAACATTTATTGATGTTTTTGATAGACATGTGCCAATCAAGGAAGTTCGAGTAAAACACCACGTCAAGCCACCTTGGATCACCCAGGAAATACTTCAAATTATGAGAGACAGGGATAAAGCACATAAAAAGCGGGATCTCAGCGCATACCGTACTCTTAGAAACAAAGTTCAATATACCATACGACGGGAAAAGAAAAATTACTTTAAGAACTTAGTAATGGATAAAACAAATAGTAAGGATATATGGAAGGCAATTAACACCTTGACAAACAAGTGTAACTTCCGAAATTCTTTACCATCAAATCATATTACATGCGACCAATTCAGTAATTTTTTTCAAACTGACATAGACCAGTTGAAGGCTTCAATACCTAATTCTCCTTGCAACTTATCTTTACTGTCATCGTTTTGCGAGAATAGATGCTCCGGCGATATTCTTTCCGACATACCGCTAATGACAATCACTGAGGTATTCACTTACCTCAGTAACCTAAAAAAACACAACCTCATCTGGGTTAGATGGAATCAGCAACCGGATTCTCCGTTGTGCTGCGCCAGTGATCTGTATATCACTAACCTATGTATATAATCAGTGTCTCACCAAAGGTCACTTTCCATCAGCTCTCAAAATCGCTAAAGTGTACCCTCTTCTTAAATCTGGTTCATTGGACAATGATCTCCCGAACAATTACAGACCCATTTCCTTACTATCATCACTATCTAAGCCACTAGAAAAACACATCCATAAAGTAACATTACAGTATTTAGTTCGCAACAAGCTTATTGTTGACAACCAATCAGGATTTCGACCAAAATATTCTTGCCATACGGCCCTAACAAACATGATAGAAAATTGGCACCAGAATATAAACAACAACAGTCTATGTGGAACTGTGTTTATTGATTTCAAGAAAGCATTTGATATGATAGACCATGTTATTTTAATTAAAAAACTTCAGACAATGAAAATTGGCCCTAATGTAGTCACTCTAATATCATCTTTTCTATCAAACAGAAAGCAAGTAGTATCACATAATAAATGTCTGTCTCATACCACTACCTTCAATATTGGAGTACCGCAAGGCTCTATTCTTGGCCCTCTATTGTTTGCCATATATATTAACGATCTACCTTTACATCTTTCGTCGTCCTGCGATCTATTTGCAGACGACTGTACAGTGTACACAAATGCTGAAAACTGTATTTTATTGGAGTCGTCTTTACAACAAGAATTAAATAATGTAGTTAGGTGGAGCTATTCAAACCGTATGCAAATTAACATCACTAAAACAAAATCAATGTTACTAACAACCAGACAAAGACTTCAAACTCTAAGCTCACACACATCACTTCAACTTCACATCGATAACATGCCAGTAGAAAGTGTAATTGAGCACAAAACATTAGGCATAATCATTGATAGAAACCTAACCTTTAATTCCCACGTTCAAGCGCTTATTAAACAAACAGCGAAAAAAGTCTACCAACTCGCCAAAATTAAAAACTTCCTTGATGAGGACACAAGGAAACTATTCTATACTTCTCATATACAGACACACTTTGACTACTGCTCTACTATCTGGGACGGTTGTTCTAATTCAAACACCAAGCGACTTTACTCACTCCAGAAACGGGCCATGAGTCTAATTTATAACAAACATTTATCTGACAATCCTAGCCTGTATAAACGCCTTCAGTTACTACCACTCCGCAAACGCCTGCTTTTCAATAAAGCTAAACTAATTCACAAAATCCTGCATCGGAATGCCCCAAATTACCTTTGGCCATTGTTTAAATATAATGCTAGACACAGTAAACGTTTAAATATATTACACATTCCGAAGCCTAGGATTGACTTATACAAAACAAGCTTAACGTACTCTGCAGCTCAGCTGTGGAACAATCTTCCACAAGAAATCAAAGACATCACCAATCCCTATTCATATAATCGCAAATTACTCGAACACTATCTCAGTACGGATTATCTTCCCCCTTAATAATAGAGATAATAATAATAATAACAAAACCCTAGTATAACAGCCAGTCCCCTTTTGGTAGGCCAGTATATTCCACATGGCTAATAACAAGTGTCAGACCATTATCTAATTTTACTGTGTCGTGTAGTTTTGATGTTCGCATTTTGCCCATGCCTTTATAATGCATATCTTTTTTTATTGTTGCTGTTCTCTGTTAGCCTTGAATGATGTGTGAATGAAATAATGTATGAAAGAGAGTGATAGAAGGGCAGAATGTTAGACGGGCCTGCGTGCCCAATTCTTAACCCTTTGAAAATAAAGTTTGTTCGTTCGTTCGTTCTTCTTCTTCTTCTTCTTCTTCTTCTTCTTCTTCTTCTTCTTCTTCTTCTTCTTCTTCACGACTTCCGGTTTCAAGATGGCGACGGACGGTCGGGTTGTTTTGTGTTCGTTAACTTTTTCGCGTAGGGGATGGATTTATTCATCTCTTGCGTGTAATTGGTGTGCCAGGATGTAAAACCAGGAGTTTCTACTCAAGATCTGCGCGGGTGCTACGGAGTTCGTGCATCGAGCGAAGCCATCCTTGAGTGAATCTTTAGCAGCGTGTGTGGGTTCTGTGTTTCGTTTTTTTTTTTCAACATGGCGGAACAACATGTGTTCTCCGAGCAGTCAGCAGTCAACCTAACGAGGCAGCGTGGAAGCCGCGCAGGGAGAAAGAAGCAAGGTAAGCGTGGTGGTTTGAGACGGTTTAGCCTCAAGTGTCACCGTCTAGGACTCAGGAATATCCGTATTCTATATTGGAACTGTGCCAGTGTAAAACAACGGGGCTCTATTTTAGAAACCCTAGTTTACAGGAACGACATTGTAGCACTCCAGGAGACGAGACTGGGCGATCAGCTACTCCGAATTGCCGGCTTCAAATGTTTCTACAACAGACGACATCTGGGAATGGCGATTCTCGTTCGCGACAGCATGGTGGCGTCAGAGCTAGACATGTCCAGTTGGGACAGTGACGATATACAAATACAGGCGTTGAGAGTTCATTCCAGTATACCATTCGTGTTGGTTAATGTTTATGCCCGCAATGCGAGTATGGACGCCCAGAAGTGGCAGTGCTTAAGTGGCATATTAGGCCACGAGAGAAATGTTATTTTCTGTGGTGACTTCAACGCTAAAGGCAGATCATGGGGAAACATTTTCTCCAATACACAGGGGGAGGAGCTCGAGACTGCACTTGAAACCATTGACCTGGTTTGTATCAACAGTGGCTGTGTCACCAGGACAGCAAGCCGTCCAGGCGATGAGGACAGTGCTATTGATCTGGCGCTAGTTTCACCTTCACTCACTACAGTGTGTAGATGGGGTGTCCTAGGACACCACGGCAGCGACCACCACCCTTGCATCATATTGGTGGAGAAAGGCAGAACCAGGCAGCACAAGCTAAAGGTAAAGACTTTCCAGTATGACAGTACAGGGCAAGATGTGGTGAGTAAAATAAGACGTGACAAGCGCAGAAAGTTTCAGGGCAGGAAAAAAAGCTGGGAGCAGCCACCGTGGTGGAATTTCGAGGTGGAGAAGGCTTGGGTGGATAAGCGTAGTGCTGTAAGGAGATGGCAAAATGCCAAGAAGAACAGAGCTGGTCATCCTAGTCCCTGCATGCACTTAGAAAGAGAGATGCACACAAAAGTAAGCTATTTCAAGAAACTGGTCAAGGTGGTTAAAAGCGAAAAATGGGCAGAGGTGTGTCAAAGAGTAAGCACAGACAAGTCACTGAAATTGTTCTGGCGACTACATAAAAGCATGAGTGGTGTAGTCAAGAATAAGAGCATTTCTGACTTCCAAGGTGCTGACCTCATCTGGCAGAGGACTGACGAGGACAAGGGCAAAGCCCTCTTTGAACGCTATCTTGAGCAGAGCAACCAGACAGACATGGGAGGCCGAAATCTGGCCAAGGAGGTCACCTCAGACAGATGCAAGGCCCAGAACACTTCGGATGAAGACACAGTGACAGTGAAAGAAATCAAGGCTGTACTTCGACGATCAAAAAACAGCGCTCCAGGTCCTGATGGCATAAGATACGACGACATCAATAAGTGTACCGACAATGAGCTAGAGAAACTAGCAGACATGTACAACAACAGTATAGGGAGTGCTAGCATCAAGGAGGAATGGTTACACAGCTATCTGATTCCCTTGCCGAAGCCTGACAAAGACCACAAAAAAATTCAGGGATATCGAATTATAACCATGCAGAATACAATAGGCAAGCTGCTGGAGAAGGTAATTGCCAGGAAGATATCAAGCCAGCTAGAGAGGCAAGGTGTTTTCCCACCTACCCTGGGTGGGTACCGTCCAAAAAGAGAAACCTGGACCAATGCAGCAGTCTTTGCCCATGATGTCTATGAAGGTTTCCACTCAGGCATTGAAACCTTTGCTGCAGCGATTGATCTTGAGGACGCATACAACAGAGTACCATTGGATTTTTTAATGTTTCAGCTTCTTGAACTAAAAGTAAGTCCATTCCTCCTTAGTTGGATCGCTGCAGCCCTCTTCCAACGGAAAGTAGTTTTTAGATGTGGCAGTTGGACTTCGGAACCAACAACAATATATCCTGGCCTACCACAGGGATCACCATTATCTCCGGTACTGTTCAACGCCTACACAGTGAGAATCACCAGTGAGCAGATCACTGGACCTGGCAGGACATTGTCATATGCTGATGATGTTTTAGTGTATCGTCAGTGTAAGGATAGAGAGGAGATTGCTGTGGAACTACAAACCGAACTCAATCGCATAAGTACTTGGTGTGATGAAGCTGGGGCAATGGTCAACCCAACAAAGGCAACAGTGACTTGGTTCTCGTTGAATAATCATATTGTCAACACTCCAACACCAACTGTAATGCTGTGTTCAGAGACGGTGGAAAGAACGCAGGCAATGAATTACCTAGGGATACGGTTTGATCGAAGCCTTGCTTATAATGTGCACATAGACCAGGTGATAACAAAGGCCAAGCGGGGTTTGGCTGCGATGCGGGTGATGGCGGCAGCAAACTGTGAGCAGCGCCATCTATGTCTTCTGTACGAGGGGCTGGTCATGTCTGTTTTGGAGTATGCAATGGCAATCCTGACTCTCAGCCATAAGCAGATAGAAAGGATGGAAAGGATACAGAATGAAGCTATGCGCATTATTCTTGGATGTACAAGAGATACAGCATGCAGGGCGATGCGCTACCTTCTTGATTTTCCAACCATTGAAGAGAGAATACAAGTTTGCAGGGCACGCGCCTACCTCAGAGTTAACGCAAACACACAACATCCACTGCATAGTGAAATTAGGAAGGTGAAGGGCAGCAGGTTAAAAAGAGGACGGTCGTGGATGGGTCAAGCCGAAGACATTCTTCAACAGGTGTGTTCACTTGAGGACTTAGAACCTGGCGAGGAGTGGGTGCAAGTGCCAACAGACTTCTGCACATCCTTTTCAGTTTGCATCCAACTAGATAGGAAATGCAGACAAGAAAATCCGGCTGCTGTGGAGGCTGAAGTACAAGCGTTGATTTTCGAGAATTCGCTAGACAGTGACGCGGTCATCTACACAGATGGGTCGGTCGTCCGACATGTGAGAAGCTCATGGGCCTTTACAGCTCGGGCCGGAGGGAGAATTGTGAAGGAGGACTCTGGTGCTTTCACTGAAACCACAAGTAGCCTGACCATGGAAGTCATGGCAGTAAGTAAAGCAATAACATGGCTCGAGACACAGACATTCACTAGGGCTTGTTTCCTTAGCGACTCAATGAACATGATCAAGAGGATAGAGGAGGGGTCGATCCGAAGAGAATGGTTGCTGCCTCTGGAGCGGTCTCGGCTGGCAAAGATTAGTTTCATCTTCGTGCCAGGGCATGCGGGAGTACAAGGAAATGAGCGGGCTGACAAGCTCGCAGGTGAGGCTACTGTGGAGGGCGGACGCGCCATGGACCAGGCTGACATTCTGAATGCTTTACGAGAAGTAAGACTTTTGCGAGAACCAAGTGATGACTGTGAATCTACAACAATGGCCAGACTGCTAGAGCAGCAAATTAAAAGAGGGGTGGCCAAACAAGAACACTACTCAGGAAGCCAAAGAAGATTGATAAACCAACACAGAACTGGCGTCGTTAGCCGCTACACGCTGCGGGATTTGCTGAGGAGGGGATCCGAGCACTTATGGACTGAATGGTTCGATGTGCAATGAGGATGATCTGTCGACTAACTAACTAACTAACTAACTTCTTCTTCTTCTTCTTCTTCTTCTTCTTCTTCTTCTTCTTCTTCTTCTTCTTCTTCTTCTTCTTCTTCTTCTTCTTCTTCTTCTTCTTCTTCTGTGAGCGCCGAATAATACCATGTGTGTCTATTTATGTAATCGTCTTAGTGGCCTCAACGGTTCTCCCCATTTATTTCTTATGTTTACGTGTACAGCATTAGAACCGACCAATCATTTCTCTTTAAATGTGTGTTCATATATACTCGACAACAGCATTACGGTTCGATGTGTTTGTGTGTTTGTTATTTGACCTATGCTGGTTTAATATAAGCTTTCATATGCGGTGTCTGCGAAGAATTCTTGGTATTAAGTTGCAAGACAAAATCACAAATACTGAAGTATTGGAAAGATTAGGTTGTGTGACCGTTTATTCCATGCCCAGTCTTCGTAGACTTAGATGGATAGGACATCATAGGAGGATGGATAAGAATACCAAAGGACATCTTTGTTGGTGAATTACAGGTGGGTAAGAGATCTCAGGGTCAGCCTCTACTACGATACAAAGATGTGTGTAAGCGGGACATGATTGATACAGGCATTGATAATGCGCATTGGGAGCAAGTCGCCGCTGAACGTGTTGCATGGAGGGCAAATATCAGAAATGGAATAAAGACAAAGGAGAAAATTATTGCAGATAAGTCACACACCAAGCGTTTGAGACGTAAGATGGCGCATGATGGTGGACATAACACGTGTTCACATGCACCCACTGTGAACGCACATTTCAGCGCGAATTGGCCTTATTAGTAACATTCGCTACCGCCATGGGTAAAAGTTATTATGCCTTTTTGAAACACAAACTATCGTCTGTCAAGACGGCAAGGTGCCAATGGTTTAATATAAATTATGAGACCCATGGTGCTATCTCAATGGTTTGATACGAATTCTGCCCGTATTCCATAGTTTTAGGTTCATGTGTATGATAGACATGGCCAATGAAGACACTGGTTTTGGAGTGTCTAGTTGGTCGTGCGTCGAAGTACACTTGTTCCTGCAGCGAGGCGCCGTCGTCATTTGGAGGTGACAGGTTCGAATCCCGGTCGGTAACTATAGCTTTCAAATTTTATGCTGTGTAGTGCGTCCTCTAGTCTCTACTTCCTTCTTCTCCTTATGTGAGCGCCAAACAATACTGTGTGTTTATTTATGTAACTGTCTAAGGGGCCTCAACGGGTTCCCCAGTTGATTTTCCTGTGTTATACATCTGGAACAAGACAAGCTGCAGAAGCTGCCGGATCAGCAAAGCAATGCTCTAACTGTCCGCCTGTCGGAGCTTCGATCCTAGACCAGCCGGCAACCAAGGCTTAGGGCCTGGACTTCCCTGCCATGACATTTTGTCTTTAGGTTGCATTTCCTCGCACCAGGATAAGGCTTATACCCTCCCAATTGCGCTCTTCCGCCCGAAGCCGTTGGCACAATGTGGGGTATCGGGTTTGGTAAGCGCCGCCCAACGTTCGGCGCTAACAGAAAACAGGTAGTACCGTCTACTGTCATACGGTAGCTCAGTCATATCTGACTACGACCTGACTCACATGCATCATTTTATGATTACATATTCAGAGTATCACATTTGTAAAACACGTCTATATCACAATCATTAAATATCCAAGACTAATGGCGGCACTAGTTCATGGCCATCGCCATCCTCAAAGCGTGGCCTGTCCAACACTGACCACAGCAGGCGTTCTAATGCTCCCCAGTCACACGGGGAGGGGGGGCACCTTGTCCCTTACTCGGTGACTTCCCCGTCACGCTTGGGGGAGACATTGTCCCCTACTCAGTGACTTCCCGGTCACGCTTGGGGGAGACCTTGACCCTACTCAGTGACTTCCCGGTCACGCTTGGGGGAGACCTTGACCCTACTCAGTGACTTCCCCGTCACGCTTGGGGGAGACCTTGTCCCATACTCAGTGACTTCCCGGTCACGCTTGGAGGAAACCTTGTCCCCTACTCAGTGACTTCCCGGCCACGCTTGGAGGAGACCTTGTCCCATACTCAGTGACTTCCCCGTCACGCTTGGGTGAGACCTTGTCCCATACTCAGTGACTTCCCGGTCACGCTTGGAGGAAACCTTGTCCCCTACTCAGTGACTTCCCGGCCACGCTTGGAGGAGACCTTGTCCCATACTCAGTGACTTCCCGGCCACGCTTGGAGGAGACCTTGTCCCATACTCAGTGACTTCCCGGTCACGCCTGGAGGAAACCTTGTCCCCTACTCAGTGACTTCCCGGAGTGTTGTTCACGCTGCGTGATCAGCGCTCACAACCTTAACTCTCGAACTATGCCATGACTGTTAACTTAACTCATGTCAGTCGTCACCTCTTAGATTGTGGAACACCATGCTTATCTTAATTGTGTCTGGTTGGATGCGCAGCATTAGGCCGGTGTTTACCAAGCAGCATTAGGCTACAGACCCGGTGGGCTACAGGCCTGGTGGGCTACAGGCCTGGTGGGCTACATGCCTGATGGGCTACAGGCCTGGTGGGCTACAGGCCCGGTGGGCTACAGGCCTGGTGGACTACAGGCCTGGTGGGCTACAGGCCCGGTGGGCTACAGGCCCGGTGGGCTACAGGCCTGGTGGGCTACAGGCCTGGTGGACTACAGGCCCGGTGGACTACAGGCCCGGTGGACTACAGGCCTGGTGGGCTACAGGCCTGGTGGGCTACAGGCCCAGTGGGCTACAGGCCTGGTGGGCTACAGGCCCAGTGGGCTACAGGCCTGGTGGACTACAGGCCCGGTGGGCTACAGGCCTGGTGGACTACAGGCCTGGTGGGCTACAGGCCTGGTGGGCTACAGGCCCGGTGGGCTACAGGCCTGGTGGGCTTCAGGCCTGGTGGGCTACAGGCCTGGTGGGCTACAGGCCTGGTGGACTACAGGCCTGGTGGGCTACAGGCCTGGTGGACTACAGGCCTGGTGGGCTACAGGCCCGGTGCCGCACCCCGGTATTTACCACGAGCAGCTACATCTACCTTCTCTAGGAGCCACTTCTTGGCTGTTGTCTAGGAGCCACTTCTTGGCTGTTGTCTAGGAGCCACTTCTTGGCTGTTGTCTAGGAGCCACTTCTTGGCTGTTGTCTAGGAGCCACTTCTTGGCTGTTGTCTAGGAGCCACTTCTTGGCTGTTGTCTAGGAGCCACTTCTTGGCTGTTGTCTAGGAGCCACTTCTTGGCTGTTGTCTAGGAGCCACTTCTTGGCTGTTGTCTAGGAGCCACTTCTTGGCTGTTGTCTAGGAGCCACTTCTTGGCTGTTGTCTAGGAGCCACTTCTTGGCTGTTGTCTAGGAGCCACTTCTTGGCTGTTGTCTAGGAGCCACTTCTTGGCTGTTGTCTAGGAGCCACTTCTTGGCTGTTGTCTAGGAGCCACTTCTTGGCTGTTGTCTAGGAGCCACTTCTTGGCTGTTGTCTAGGAGCCACTTCTTGGCTGTTGTCTAGGAGCCACTTCTTGGCTGTTGTCTAGGAGCCACTTCTTGGCTGTTGTCTAGGAGCCACTTCTTGGCTGTTGTCTAGGAGCCACTTCTTGGCTGTTGTCTAGGAGCCACTTCTTGGCTGTTGTCTAGGAGCCACTTCTTGGCTGTTGTCTAGGAGCCACTTCTTGGCTGTTGTCTAGGAGCCACTTCTTGGCTGTTGTCTAGGAGCCACTTCTTGGCTGTTGTCTAGGAGCCACTTCTTGGCTGTTGTCTAGGAGCCACTTCTTGGCTGTTGTCTAGGAGCCACTTCTTGGCTGTTGTCTAGGAGCCACTTCTTGGCTGTTGTCTAGGAGCCACTTCTTGGCTGTTGTCTAGGAGCCACTTCTTGGCTGTTGTCTAGGAGCCACTTCTTGGCTGTTGTCTAGGAGCCACTTCTTGGCTGTTGTCTAGGAGCCACTTCTTGGCTGTTGTCTAGGAGCCACTTCTTGGCTGTTGTCTAGGAGCCACTTCTTGGCTGTTGTCTAGGAGCCACTTCTTGGCTGTTGTCTAGGGTATTCAAGGAATACTCCTTCCATCAGCTTACAGGAAACATTTGTCCCAAGTTTCTATCTCTTAGATCTGGAGTGTCAGACATTGAGCCTGCACCCATAACTAAATGCCAGTGTGAGACGAGTGTCAGACATTGAGCCTGCACCCATAACTAAATGCCAGTGTGAGACGAGTGTAAGACATTGAGCCTGCACCCATAACTAAATGCCAGTGTGAGACGAGTGTCAGACATTGAGCCTGCACCCATAACTAAATGCCAATGTGAGACGAGTGTCAGACATTGAGCCTGCACCCATAACTAAATGCCAGTGTGAGACGACGACCCGATTTTTGACACGAGATAGTTTCTAACTTATTTGCTGACATATTGCGTCATACGTATCGGTATAGAAACTAGGGAGAAATCCATTTGTTCCGGTAGAGCTAACAGTCACCTAAATAGCATGGTACAGCTAACAATCATTTATATGTCCTGGTACTTCTAACAGTGACCTATATGTCCTGGTACAGCTAATAACTGATATGTTCTACCACAACTGGCAATGATTATATGACCTGGTACAGCTAATAACTGATATGTTCTACCACAACTGACAATGATTATATGTCCTGGTACAGCTAATAACTGATATGTTCTACCACAACTGACAATGATTATATGACCTGGTACAGCTAATAACTGATATGTTCTACCACAACTGACAATGATTATATGTCCTGGTACAGCTAATAACTTATATGTTCTACCACAACTGACAATGATTATATGACCTGGTACAGCTAATAACATATGTTCTACCACAACTGACAATGATTATATGACCTGGTACAGCTAATAACTGATATGTTCTACCACAACTGACAATGATTATATGTCCTGGTACAGCTAATAACTGATATGTTCTACCACAAATGACAATGATTATATGACAGTACAGCTAATAACTGATATGTTCTACCACAACTGACGATGATTATATGTCCTGGTACAGCTAATAACTGATATGTTCTACCACAACTGACAATGATTATATGTCCTGGTACAGCTAATAACTGATATGTTCTACCACAACTGACAATGATTATATGACCTGGTACAGCTAATAACTGATATGTTCTACCACAACTGACAATGATTATATGTGCTGGTACAGCTAATACCTGATATGTTCTACCACAACTGACAATGATTATATGTCCTGGTACAGCTAATAACTGATATGTTCTACCACAACTGACAATGATTATATGTCCTGGTACAGCTAATACCTGATATGTTCTACCACAACTGACAATGATTATATGACCTGGTACAGCTAATAACTGATATGTTCTACCACAACTGACAATGATTATATGTGCTGGTACAGCTAATACCTGATATGTTCTACCACAACTGACAATGATTATATGACCTGGTACAGCTAATAACTGATATGTTCTACCACAACTGACAATGATTATATGTCCTGGTACAGCTAATAACTGATATGTTCTACCACAAATGACAATGATTATATGTCCTGGTACAGCTAATAACTTATATGTTCTACCACAACTGACAATGATTATATGTTCTGGTACAGCTAATAACTAATATGTTCTACCACAACTAACAATGATTAAATGCCCTGGTACAGCTAATAACTAATATGTTCTACCACAACTGACAATGATTATATGACCTGGTACAGCTAATAACTGATATGTTCTACCACAACTGACAATGATTATATGTCCTGGTACAGCTAATAACTTATATGTTCTACCACAACTGACAATGATTATATGTCCTGGTACAGCTAATAACTGATATGTTATACCACAACTGACAATGATTATATGACCTGGTACAGCTAATAACTGATATGTTCTACCACAACTGACAATGATTATATGTCCTGGTACAGCTAATAACTGATATGTTCTACCACAACTGACAATGATTATATGTCCTGGTTCAGCTAATAACTGATATGTTCTACCACAACTGACAATGATTATATGACCTGGTACAGCTAATAACTGATATGTTCTACCACAACTGACAATGATTATATGACCTGGTACAGCTAATAACTGATATGTTCTACCACAACTGACAATGATTATATGACCTGGTACAGCTAATAACTGATATGTTCTACCACAAATGACAATGATTATATGACAGTACAGCTAATAACTGATATGTTCTACCACAACTGACAATGATTATATGTCCTGGTACAGCTAATAACTGATATGTTCTACCACAACTGACAATGATTATATGTCCTGATACAGCTAATAACTGATATGTTCTACCACAACTGACAATGATTATATGTCCTGGTACAGCTAATAACTGATATGTTCTACCACAACTGACAATGATTATATGACCTGGTACAGCTAATAACTGATATGTTCTACCACAACTGACAATGATTATATGTGCTGGTACAGCTAATAACTGATATGTTCTACCACAACTGACAATGATTATATGTTCTGGTACAGCTAATAACTAATATGTTCTACCACAACTAACAATGATTAGATGCCCTGGTACA
Source organism: Cepaea nemoralis (assembly GCA_014155875.1). Lineage (NCBI taxonomy): Eukaryota > Metazoa > Mollusca > Gastropoda > Stylommatophora > Helicidae > Cepaea > Cepaea nemoralis. The sequence goes on along the minus strand of JACEFZ010016903.1, from coordinate 241,882 downwards.
GCTAATAACTAATATGTTCTACCACAACTGAAAATGATTATATGTCCTGGTACAGCTAATAACTAATATGTTCTACCACAACTGACAATGATTATATGTCCTGGTACAGCTAATAACTGATATGTTCTACCACAAATGACAATGATTATATGTCCTGGTACAGCTAATAACTGATATGTTCTACCACAACTGACAATGATTATATGTCCTGGTACAGCTAATAACTTATATGTTCTACCACAACTGACAATGGTTATATGTCCTGGTACAGCTAATAACTTATATGTTCTACCACAACTGACAATGATTATATGTCCTAGTACAGCTAATAACTTATATGTTCTACCACAACTGACAATGATTATATGTCCTGGTACAGCTAATAACCGATATATTCTACCACAACTGACAATGATTATATGACCTGGTACAGCTAATAACCGATATATTCTACCACAACTGACAATGATTATATGTCCTGGTACAGCTAATAACTGATATGTTCTACCACAACTGACAATGATTATATGTCCTGGTACAGCTAATAACTGATATGTTCTACCACAACTGACAATGATTATATGACCTGGTACAGCTAATAACCGATATATTCTACCACAACTGACAATGATTATATGTCCTGGTACAGCTAATAACTGATATGTTCTACCACAACTGACAATGATTATATGTCCTGATACAGCTAATAACTGATATGTTCTACCACAACTGACAATGATTATATGTCCTGGTACAGCTAATAACTGATATGTTCTACCACAACTGACAATGATTATATGACCTGGTACAGCTAATAACCGATATATTCTACCACAACTGACAATGATTATATGTCCTGGTACAGCTAATAACTGATATGTTCTACCACAACTGACAATGAGTATATGTTCTGGTACAGCTAATAACTGATATGTTCTACCACAACTGACAATGAGTATATGTTCTGGTACAGCTAACAGTGACCTATATGTTCTGGTACAGCTCACAGTGACCTATATGTTCTGGTACAGCTAGCAGTGATCTATAGTTTAGCTACTGCAAACATTGTGCGTCATGCCCAGTAGTTCATGTTGCGTGTGTCCTGTCCAGCTCCAGCAGGTGCCGGTCAGCGAGAAGGAGAAGCAGTCGCTCATGTTCTACTGCATGCAGTCCAGCTACATCAACCTGCTGCTGTCTGAGGGCTACAACTTCACGGACACTCTCTGGGACGCGATCCACTTTGTCCGCAAGGTCAGTCTGCCTGCAGCCACACACATCTTGGCTCCAATAGCTGCTCGTCTAGCATAAATTGTTGAGGCATAAATAGTGTTGCCTTTATGCACACACATCTAACATAAATTGTTGAGACATAAATAGTGTTGCCTTTATGCACACACATCTAACATAAATTGTTGAGGCATAAATAGTGTAGCCTGTATCCACACACATCTAACATAAATTGTTGAGACATAAATAGTGTTGCCTTTATGTACACACATCTAACATAAATTGTTGAGGCATAAATAGTGTAGCCTGTATCCACACACATCTAACATAAATTGTTGAGACATAAATAGTGTTGCCTTTATGCACACATATCTAACATAAATTGTTGAGACATAAATAGTGTTGCCTTTATGCGCACATATCTAACATAAATTGTTGAGACATAAATAGTGTTGCCTTTACACATATCTAACATAAATTGTTGAGACAAAAATAGTGTAGCCTTTATGCACACATATCTTACATAAATTGTTGAGACGTAAATAGTGTTGCCTTTATCAAAACACACGCACGCACGCACGCGCACGTACACATATCTAGTTGTGAGAGAGAGCCAGACAGAAAGACAGAGACGCACACACGCACACATACATACACACACACCATTGGCACCTTGCCGTCTTGACAGACGATAGTTTGTGCTTTAAAAAGGCATAATAACTTTTAACTATGGCAGTAACGAGTGTGACTGATAAGGCCAATTTGCGCTGTAAATGTCCGTTCACAGTGGGTGCATCTGAACACGTGGTCATTTCCACCATCATGCACCATCTTACGTCTCAAACGCTTGGTGTGTGACTTTTCTGCAATAATTTTCTCCTTTGACTTTATTCCATTTCTGATATTTGCCCTCCATGCAACACGTTCAGCGGCGACTTGCTCCCAATGTGCATTATCAATGCCTGTATCAATCATGTCCCGCTTACACACATCTTTGTATCGTAGTAGAGGCCGACCCTGAGATCTCTTACCCATCTGTAATTCACCAAAAAACATATCCTTTGGTATTCTACCATCATCCATCCTCCTAAGATGTCCTATCCATCTAAGTCTACGAAGACTGAGCATGGAATAAACTGTCACACAACCTGATCTTTCCAATACTTCAGTATTTGTGATTTTGTCTTGCCACTTAATACCAAGAATTCTTCGCAAACACCGCATATGAAAGCTGTTTAAATTGTTCTCTTGGTGTGAGTAAGTTGTCCAGGTTTCACTGCCATAGAGAAGAGTACTAAGGACACAGGCTTGATAGACAAGGACTTTTGTTTTGGCAGTAAGCTTCCTGTTCTCCCAGACTCTTTTTCTTAACCTGTTCATTGTTGTTGCTGCCTTACCAATCCGGATGTTGATTTCCTGATCTAGGGATAATTTGCTATTAACCACTGATCCTAGATATGTAAAATGGTCTACTATCTCTAGTTCAGCGTCGTCAATAAAGATTGATGGTACCCCATGTGCACCTTGTGACATAATCTGTGTCTTCTTTTTGCTAATTGTTAAACCAAATTCAGAACAAGCATTGGAGAATGCAGATAGTAGACATTGCAATTCTTCCTCAGAGTGGGTCGTAACTGCAGCATCATCTGCAAAAAGCAACTCTCTGATAAGTACCCTCCTAATTTTGGTCTTAGCCTTCAATCTCTGAGCATTGTAGAGGCCGCCATCTGAGCGTGAGTGAATGTATATACCACCATCCTGATCACGAAATGCATATTTCAGTAGAAGTGAAAAGTATATTCCAAAGAGGGTGGGAGCTAGTACACAACCTTGCTTAACTCCACTCTTGATTTCAAATTCTTCAGAAGTTGCACCATCAAACTTGATTATACCCTTCATGCCTGTGTGGAACGATTCCACAATGGACAGAAGAGTTGGTGGGCAGCCAATCTTCTTTAGTGCCTTGAACAGACCCTCACGACTGACCAAATCAAATGCCTTTGTGAGGTCGATGAAGGCAATAAACAGTGGTTGATGCTGTTCACGGCATTTTTCTTGCATTTGTCGCAATGAGAATATCATATCAGTGGTAGACCGGTTCTGTCGAAAGCCACACTGTGATTCGGGGTAGACTTGATCTCCTAGGACTTGAAGTCTGCGCAGAACAATTCTGGCAAATACTTTTCCAACAATACACAGAAGTGAGATACCCCTATAGTTGTTGCAGTCGCTCCGATCGCCCTTGTTCTTGTACAGTGTTATGATGCTTGAATCTTTGAAATCCTGTGGGACTTGTCCTTCACGCCAGCATAGCTCTATTAGCTGGTGGATCTGTATAGTGAGTGTGTCTTGCCCACTCCTGATAACCTCTATTGGAATCCCATCCTTACCTGGAGCCTTGCCAGATGCAAGTTCATTTATAGCACACTTAACTTCTGTTATGGTGGGAAGTGTGTCCAGGTGGTCAAGAGTTGGTAGAGCCTCTATGGCGTTGAGAGCATCATCCGCTAGTTTGGTCTCACTTGAGTAAAGCTCCAAATAGTGCTCTACCCATTTGTCCATCTGCCGTTTCTTGTCAGTGATGATTTCTCCAGTCAAGGTTTTCAATGGTGCACTTCTTTTGATCACTGGACCACAGGCTTTCTTTATTCCTTCATACATGCTTCTTATGTCTCCCTTATCACATGCGATTTGAATGGACTCACATAACTTGATCCAATAATCATTTGCACACTGCCTGGCAGCCTTTTGCACATCCTTCCTAGCTTGCCTTAGCTCACTCAGAGTGTTACGCGTTGGTCTTTCCTTGTTTCTTAATAGAGCTGTCTTCTTCTTATCAATCAGGAGCTGCAGAGTCTCGCTGTTGGCCGCAAACCAGTCCTGCCTCTTATGATCCACAGTGCCGTAAACCCCTACGGCAGTTTTATAAAGAGTTTCCTTAATTTGACCCCACTTTTCATTTACTGTACAATTTTCTGGTGTATCAGTGAAAGCGTCTTCAAGTTGCTGTTGAAACTGAAAGCACTTTTCAGGATCATGAGTGTTAATAATATTAATCCTGGGGCTAGATTTGTGTTTAGCTGTGTAGATTCTCTTTGGTCTCAGTCTAACCCTTGCAACAACCAAAGAATGATCCGTATCACAGTCAGCACTGTGGTAACTACGAGTCAATGATATATGGTTCAGATGTTGTCTCCGTGTGATGATGAAGTCCAGCTGGTGCCAATGGCCGGATCTTGGATGTTTCCATGTGACCTTATGCATCTCTTTTGTTTTAAAAAAAGAGTTTGTAATACATAGGTCATTACTGGTGCAATGCTCCAGCAGCCTTTGCCCATTTTCATTCATGCGACCGATGTTGTATTTTCCAAGGCACACTGGCCATGAACTCGAGTCCTTGCCCACACGAGCATTGAAATCACCGAGCATATAAATGTAGTCAGATTTTGGAACTGCCTTGATTACGGAGTCTAACTCCTCATAGAACAAGTCCTTCACATCATCAGAGGAATCAAGTGTCGGTGCATATGCAGTAATAATGGTGGCAAACCCACAAGAGGTTGCCAAGCGCAGGGACAATAGTCTTTCATTTCCTCCTGCTGGAATTTCAATCATTCCCAGTAGCGAATTCTTCACTGCAAAGCCCACACCGTGTTGCCTTTTTTCTGCCTGCCCTCTACCCTTCCAGAAAAAGATGTAGTTGTTTTCCCTGAGTGACCCTTCCTCAGCGAGGCGAGTCTCCTGCAAGCCAGCAATATCAATGTTAAGACGATTGAGTTCGGCATCAATCACAGCCGTTTTTCTCACATCGTCAATATTGGTCAAGTCAGTGGAAAATCCTGGACACATGGTTCTCACGTTCCAGGTTGCAAGCCGTAGCTTGAGGTTTCTATTTTTATTTTTGTTTGTACCTGGTGCATTGGTTTTACAGCCTGCGATTCAGATTTTGTCCTAGCCCCAAGCACCCATTGAAGCAGGCAGGCTGTGGCGGATCAGCACCCAATTGGCTGGGGGCTGCCCAGCTTGAGGCGGGCGGTAGCTGATCAGTGACACCTATAGGTGTCTCCCACCGTCAGAGGCAACGCGTGGCGCCCCATGTCTACGCCAACTGACAAGGACTTATAACCCGTAACAGTTGCCTCTCGCTTTGATTCCGAGACCAGTTAAGACCAGGGATGGAGTTATTGCCTCTCCATAGTACAAAGCCTGGGCTAAAATATAGAGATCATGTGTTGCCCATGCAGCATGATCCCTCTCTCGGCCTGCCTAGTTCACTCCAGAGGAAAGGTAACACCCCTACATCTGGAACAAGACAAGCTGCAGAAGCTGCCGGATCAGCAAAGCAATGCTCTACCTGTCCGCCTGTCGGAGCTTCGATCCTAGACCAGTCGCCAACCAAGGCTTAGGGCCTGGTCTGCCCTGCCATGACAATTTTGTCTTTAGCTTGCATTTCCTCGCACCAGGGTAAGGCTTGTACCCTCCCAATTGCGCTCTTCCGCCCGAAGCCGTTGGCACAATGTGGGGTGTCAGGTTTGGTAAGCGCCGCCCAACGTTCGGCGCTAACAGAAACCAGGTAGTACCGTCTACTGTTATACGGTAGCTCAGTCATATCTGACTAAGACCTGACTAGTACACACACACACAGACAGACATACCGACCGGCTTAACGAAGGAACTAACGAAAGAAAAGCTTTATTTTCAAAGGGACAGACAGACAAACATCGTCATCTCAAGTGCCGTGCCAGCTGGCGTAGGCGTTCATGGCTCTCCACAGATCTCGGTCTTTGGTGTTCTGGATAAACTCTGTTGATGGCTGCAGAAATGTGGTTTCTGAGGAGAATGCAAAGAATACCATGGATAGACAGAAAAACCAATGACCAAGTACTACAGGAGACAAATGAAAATCGTAAATTGATTAGAGAAATTAGACGTAGACAGTCAAATTTTTTTGGACATGGACATGTTATGAGAAGAAATGGATTGGAGAACTTGGTGACAACTGACAAGATCTAAGGGAACAGACCAAGGGGAAGACCGCGAAGTAAATACCTGGATGGCTTGGCCACATGTCATGGTCGAGAAGGAACACTGAGCTGATCCACGACTCTGGTGATCGAGTGAAATGGCGAGTCATGACCGCCCACGCTTTCCGGCTTGGCACATGATTGATTGACAGATCTCATAAAGTTAATACATGACATGTTACAGATTTCATAAACTTAATATAAGACATTTTACAGATGTCATAAACTTAATATATGACATTTTACAGATGTCATAAACTTAATATATGACATTTTACAGATGTCATAAACTTAATACATGTTACAGATCTCATAAGCTTAATTCATGTTACAGATCTCAAAAACTAAATACGTGACAATTTGGATGTTTCATAAACCCATGAAATGATTTACTGCAGGTGTCAGGAACAGAAATTGGCTGGACACTGGGTTTTGTCCTCAATGAAAGCAATGGTTACCAGTCAGATCTCGGCATGGGACCTCTGACCTTTGCCTTGTTGGTGGCACTCTTCACTGGACTAGTGGTCCTGGCTTTGGTGCTGTTTATTGATGCCAGGAGAGCTGCCCGATCTGTCAGGATCAGACACAGGGCAGTCAGTCAGTACGGTGCAATATGAGCTCCAACCACACACATACGCTCACTGCTACAACACCAGTTTCTGTCTGCTTGTGATATCAACAAATGTGCATTTTACTTCAGTTCCGTGTAGCCACTCTTACATACATCATTTCAACCGCCTTATCATGTGGGTGTTGCATTGATTAATTGTCTATGTGTTTTATCATAATTACATATACTGACTGACACCGGACATATACACAGATCTCTCGTCATAAACTCACATATAGTGGACAACTCATATACCCCAGACCTCTAATAGACAACTGACCTACCCCAGTCCTCTAGTGGACAACTGACCTACCCCAGTTCTCTAGTGGACAACTCATATACCCCAGACCTCTAATAGACAACTGACCTACCCCGTCCTCTAGTGGACATCTCATACACAACGGTCCTCTAATGGACAACTGACCTACCCCAGTCCTCTAGTGAACAACTGACCTACCCCAGTTCTCTAGTGGACAGCTGACCTATCCCAGTCCTCTAGTGGACAACTGACTTACCTCAGTCCTCTAGTGAACAACTGACCTACCCCAGTCCTCTAGTGGACAACTGACCTACCCCCTTCCTCTGGTGGACAACTCACATACCCCAGTCCTCTAGTGGACAACTCACATACCCCAGTCCTCTAGTGGACAACTCATATACAACAGTCCTCTAGTAGACAACTCAATTACCCCAGTTATCTAGTGGACAACTCAATTACCCCAGCTATCTAGTGGACAACTCAATCACCCCAGTTATCTAGTGGACAACTCAATTACCCCAGTTATCTAGTGGACAACTCATATACAATAGTCCTCTAGTGAACAACTCATATACAACAGTCCTCTGGTGGACGACTCAATTACCCCAGTTATCTAGTGGACTACTCAATCACCACAGTTATCTAGTGGACAACTCATTTACAACAGTCCTCTAGTGAACAACTCATATACAACAGTCCTCTGGTGGACGACTCAATTACCCCAGTTATCTAGTGGACAACTCAATCACCCCAGTTATCTAGTGGACAACTCATTTACAACAGTCCTCTAGTGAACAACTCATATACAACAGTCCTCTGGTGGACGACTCAATTACCCCAGTTATCTAGTGGACTACTCAATTACCCCAGTTATCTAGTGGACAACTCAATTACCCCAGTTATCTATTGGACAACTCATATACAACAGTCCTCTAGTGAACAACTTATATACAACAGTCCTCTGGTGGACGACTCAAGTACCCCAGTTATCTAGTGGACAACTCAACTACCCCAGTTATCTAGTGGACAACTCAATCACCCAAGTTATCTAGTGGACAACTCATTTACAACAGTCCTCTAGTGAACAACTCATATACAACAGTCCTCTGGTGGACGACTCAATTACCCCAGTTATCTAGTGGACTACTCAATTACCCCAGTTATCTAGTGGACAACTCAATTACCCCAGTTATCTAGTGGACAACTCATATACAACAGTCCTCTGGTGGACGACTCAATTACCCCAGTTATCTAGTGGACAACTCAATCACCCCAGTTATCTAGTGGAAAACTCAATTACCCCAGTTATCTAGTGGACAACTCAATTACCCCAGTTATCTAGTGGACTACTCAATTACCTCAGTTATCTAGTGGACAACTCAAATACCCCAGTTATCTAGTGGACAACTCAATTACCCCAGTTATCTAGTGGACAACTCAATCACCCCAGTTATCTAGTGGACAACTCATATACAACAGTCCTCTAGTGAACAACTCATATACAACAGTCCTCTGGTGGACGACTCAATTACCCCAGTTATCTAGTGGAAAACTCAGTTACCCCAGTTATCTAGTGGACAACTCATATACAACAGTCCTCTAGTGAACAACTCATATACAACAGTCCTCTGGTGGACGACTCAATTACCCCAGTTATCTAGTGGACAACTCAATTACCCCAGTTATCTAGTGGACAACTCAATCACCCCGGTTACCTAGTGGACAACTGAATTACCCCAGTCCTCTAATGGACAACTCATATACAACAGTCCTCTAGTGGACAACTCAATTACCCCAGTTATCTAGTGGACAACTCAATTACCCCAGTTATCTAGTGGACAACTCAATCACCCCAGTTATCTAGTGGACAACTCATATACAACAGTCCTCTAGTGAACAACTCATATACAACAGTCCTCTGGTGGACGACTCAATTACCCCAGTTATCTAGTGGACAGCTCAATTACCCCAGTTATCTAGTGGACAACTCAATCACCCCAGTTATCTAGTGGACAACTCAATCACCCCAGTTATCTAGTGGACAACTCAATCACCCCAGTATCTAATGGACAACTCAATTACCCCAGTTATCTAGTGGACAACTCATATACCCCAGTCCTCTAGTGAACAACTCATATACAACAGTCCTCTGGTGGACGACTCAATTACCCCAACTTAAAAAGACTGTTGACGAAGGCATGAACTTAAAAACTGATAATGAAGACATGGCCTTACAAGCACTGACAAAAACATGAACCTACCAAAACTGTTGAGGAAGATATGAACTTACAAACATTGATGACAAAAACATGAACCTACCAAAACTGTTGAGGAAGACATGAACTTACAAACATTGATGACAAAAACATGAACCTACCAAAACTGTTGAGGAAGATATGAACTTACAAACATTGATGACAAAAACATGAACCTACCAAAACTGTTGAGGAAGATATGAACTTACAAACATTGATGACAAAAACATGAACCTACCAAAACTGTTGAGGAAGATATGAACTTACAAACATTGATGACAAAAACATGAACCTACCAAAACTGTTGAGGAAGATATGAACTTACAAACATTGATGACAAAAACATGAACCTACCAAAACTGTTGAGGAAGACATGAACTTACAAAATCTGACGAAGGCATGAACTTACAAATGTTGATTATGAAGACACGAACTTACAAGCAGGTGATGAAGATATGAAGTTACCAAAACTGATGACTAAGACATGACGTTTCAAATATTGATGATGTTGATGATGATGATGATGATGATGATGATGATGATGATGATGATGATGATGATGATGATGATGATGATGATGATGATGATGATGATATTAACTTACAAAAACTGATGACGAAGACATGAACTTACCAAAATTACAAAGACATGAATTTACAAATACCGATGATGAAGATATGAACTTACAAACAGATGATGAAGACATGTTACCAAATTCTGATGACGAAGACATGACCTTACACATACTGATGATCAAGATATGAACTTACAAACATTGATGACAAAGACATGACCTTACACATACTGATGATCAAGATATGAACTTACAAACATTGATGACAAAGACATGAACTTACCGAAACAGATGATGAAGATATGAACTTACAAACATTGATGACAAAGACATGAACTTACCGAAACAGATGATCAAGATATGAACTTACAAACATTGATGACAAAGACATGACCTTACACGTACTGATGATCAAGATATGAACTTACAAACATTGATGACAAAGACATGAACTTACCGAAACAGATGATCAAGATATGAACTTACAAACATTGATGACAAAGACATGACCTTACACATACTGATGATCAAGATATGAACTTACAAACATTGATGACAAAGACATGAACTTACCGAAACAGATGATGAAGATATGAACTACAAACATTGATGACAAAGACATGAACTTACCAAAACAGATGATCACGATATGAACTTACAAACATTGATGACAAAGACATGAACTTACCGAAACAGATGATCACGATATGAACTTACAAACATTGATGACAAAGACATGAACTTACCGAAACAGATGATGAAGATATGAACTTACAAACATTGATGACAAAGACATGAACTTACCAAAACAGATGATGAAGATATGAACTTACAAACATTGATGACAAAGACATGAACTTACCGAAACAGATGATGAAGATATGAACTTACAAACATTGATGACAAAGACATGAACTTACCAAAACAGATGATGAAGATATGAACTTACAAACATTGATGACAAAGACAAAAACTTACCAAAACAGATGATGAAGATATGAACTTACAAACATTGATGACAAAGACATGAACTTACCAAAACAGATGATCACGATATGAACTTACAAACATTGATGACAAAGACATGAACTTACCAAAACAGATGATGAAGACATGACCTTACAAAAACTGATGACGAAGATGTGAACTTAAAACTGCTGACGAAGACATGAACTTAAAAAACTGATGATGAAGACATGAACTTACAAAAAATTGTGACGAAGACATGAACTTACCAAAAAGGGGCACAGTGTATTACATGATGGACACTTCTGTGTGAGTTGAGGGGCACTTCTGTATGAGTTGAGGGGCACTTGTGTACGACATGAGGGGCACTTCTGTATGAAGTGAAGGGCACTTCTATATGAGATAGGGGGTTGGAATGTTTACAATACATAATACACCTTTCATGCTACTAGCTAGATAAAATTGGGAAGTGGTGAGGTAGTCGCTGGAGAAAACTTACTAGTGTCCACAGTCAAAAGTACAGAAGATACATAACAGACTGTTACGTGGACAAATTGAAGAATGTATGGACGGGATGGTTAAAGGTTGGGACGTTGTTAAGGTAAAAATATTTACTAGAACAATGAAACTGCAGCTCGCAAAATTGGAGAAATGCGACTAGACAATAAACCTGGAGAGTTGAGGAATTCGCTGATAGAACACGGCAAATTGATGACAGGTAGATCATTGAAACTATTTGGAATACAGACTCAAAGAGAACAATGAAGAAACTTTAGTTAATAGAGTGCGATAACTGGAGAGTAGTAGCTGGTGGTAGTGTGATACGGGTGATGATAACAAGGTGATATGCCATTGGAGAATATATCAGGCAGATGGAATCCTATTGAATAGGGATACGATGAATGTTCCCAGAAAGGTCACATTGAATGCAGATAGTGTGATGTGGACAACTGAAGATGCTGATAGTGTGATGTGGACAACTGAAGATGCTGATAGTGTGATGTGGACAACTGAAGATGCTGATAGTAAATGTATATTTTACCTACTTTTTTTCGCATATCCTTTTACATGACATCGCTGTCAACATCAGCATCTTTCAGCTGATTGTTTATTTATTGGCACAAATACGCTCAGTTGTTTGCCATTACTTTCTGAGCGATCGGCTAAATACCCCGTAATTTACCGACGCGGATAGAACCGCTACCAATTCTCACGCAACGTCACGTTACTTACGAGATTACGGAGAAAGTCGTGTAACCTCTAGACCAGATAGACCGGCACCTATTGTGTTATATCCCCCAAATCAGACAATCACAGCCATAAACAAACACATTTACAAAAACATTTAATCTTCGGAAACACCGTTCACAGTAAACAACACACAACACTAGAACATGATACAACACTAGAACAAGATACAACACACAACACTAGAACAAGATACAACACTAGAACAAGATACAACACACAACACTAGAACAAGATACAACACTAGAACAAGATACAACACACAACACTAGAACAAGATACAACACTAGAACAAGATACAACACACAACACTAGAACAAGATACAACACATAACACTAGAACAAGATACAACACTAGAACAAGATACAACACACAACACTAGAACAAGATACAACACTAGAACAAGATACAACACTAGAACAAGATACAACACACAACACTAGAACAAGATACAACACACAACACTAGAACAAGATACAACACTAGAACAAGATACAACACACAACACTAGAACAAGATACAACACACAACACTAGAACAAGATACAACACTAGAACAAGATACAACACACAACACTAGAACAAGATACAACACACAACACTAGAACAAGATACAACACTAGAACAAGATACAACACACAACACTAGAACAAGATACAACACACAACACTAGAACAAGATACAACACTAGAACAAGATACAACACTAGAACAAGATACAACACACAACACTAGAACAAGATACAACACTAGAACAAGATACAACACACAACACTAGAACAAGATACAACACACAACACTAGAACAAGATACAACACTAGAACAAGATACAACACACAACACTAGAACAAGATACAACACTAGAACAAGATACAACACACAACACTAGAACAAGATACAACACTAGAACAAGATACAACACACAACACTAGAACAAGATACAACACACAACACTAGAACAAGATACAACACACAACACTAGAACAAGATACAACACTAGAACAAGATACAACACTAGAACAAGATACAACACACAACACTAGAACAAGATACAACACTAGAACAAGATACAACATACAACACTAGAACAAGATACAACACTAGAACAAGATACAACACTAGAACAAGATACAACACTAGAACAAGATACAACACACAACACTAGAACAAGATACAACACACAACACTAGAACAAGATACAACACACAACAAGACAAGGGAGTCTCTGTGGCGAAGTGGTCAAGCCGTTTGACTCGTGCTCCGAAGGTTGTCGGTTCGATTCCGGGCCGCGTCCTTCTGTTTACGAGTTAAATGTTTCGGAGACTCCTGTGGGTCGTCGCCAAAAGCTACGGAGTTCGTGCTTTGTGTGACGCTTTCCGTGCTGCGGAAAGAGACCGAGCCATATGGGATAAAACCCGGTGCAATGAAGTCGACCCTGTCGACTTTTAAGCGACTTCTACAACACACAACACTAAAACAAGATACAACACTAGAACAAGATCAGAAAACACGGCAGTCTAGCACTACAAGACTCGCACACAAAACGTTGTTAGTCGAGGTTCCAACTTCACGGCAACGGGTCATCCCCATTTTGCTCCGTTCCTGTGCCAGTAAATATCACACAAAATGCTCCTAATTGCCCTATGTGAACAGTGGAATAGACAGGAGTATCGGCAAGCCAATAGCCCGCACAGGTACACTGTGCATAATGCCGCCGCCAGAATGCCAACACAAAAGTCCTCTATGAAAAATACAGTTCATCATCGATGGAAACGGCAGTCACCAGAAAGATTTCATTGACCCGGGTTTTATCCTATATGGCTCGGTCTCTTTCCGCAGGACGAGCCGCCAAAAGCGCCACACAAAGCATGAACTCCGTAGCTCCAGCGGCGACTCCCAGGAGTCTCCTGAAAATGCACTTGTGAACCGAAAAGGCAAACCAGTCAATCCAGCAACAGCCGGCCGCCATCGTTCAGAACATGCAGTTTACGCTACAAACAACCGTGGACAGATGTAAAAGCATTACATGCGAAATTAACAGCTCAGAGTGTCGCGCCACGCACTCACTCAATAGCAGGGCGACGGAACCATAACCTCCTTAGTCGCCTCTTACGACGTTCATGGCAGGCAACAGTGTTACTATTTTTTGCTCTCCATACACAAAACTACAAATACACAATGTCCCCCCCCCCCCCTTTTTTTCCCCACAAATATAAATCACACCCTCAGAAAATGGCATTCCCTCGACAAATATATATCACATGAAACTAATACACAAAACTTCAGAATACTCACCCAAAATCACCCTTGTCTTCTAATTGACAGCTTATTGTAACAGTGTGACATAAATACTGACACATATACACATGTCACCGCCTCACTTTCATATATAGTCGAGGGCTGCAACTCCAGCCCAAGGGATACCACTGAGTCGCGCAGGACCCGAGTAATCTAGAACCTTCTCGAAAGAGCTGGTCACCAAGTCCATGATTCCGTGGACACTGATGTGGCCCGCCTAATGCGGGGTCCACGAGGAACTAGGACAGAGTTACCGCCCGTGTCGAGTTAGGACACGCGGAGACCGGCAGAGGACAAACGGACTTGAGAGAGACAACAAGGCCTGCCTGAGAGGGACTCATAGATATTCATAGATATACTTAGGCTAGATAGTGTGCTAGATTGTTGTATGACAACTATATGGTTGATGTTTAACTATCTGTGATATGTAATATAAGAGAGCGCGGGTCTGTTTACCCACTGCGTCAACTGTACACTTTATACAATAAATGTTCTATATCCTAGCGAACAGTGTATTGTTGCCTGTATGAACCCGAACCATTATTTAGATAAGAGTAAGATGATGACAGGCTTTTTGGGGGCTAGTTTTCCGGTTTTGGCATAGAATGTTTTCTTAAAAACCTATTAAATGCCATGTAAAATTAATTATTTAATCATATCACATTGATTTTTGATAAAACATTGATTTTTGGTAACACATTGATTTGTTTAAATCAAAGAAATTGTTAACGTTACAAGTTTACATAAAACTAGTAGCTATCTAGCTATAAAATAGAAGTAATCTGAGTCCCTCGGCAATGTCTCACCAGTGCCTCAACAGTGCCTCATGATTTTGGTTCTGTAAACAATTTTTTTTTTGACATGTTACTATTTTGACATTTTTTTTGTGACAGTGACTAATGTTTTCTCGCTCCACGAGCAGATTGTTCCGCAAACAAGTGCCGCGTCCAACCGATGAAACCTTTCCAACAGTGACGAGAGTACAAGACAACATCGAGGAGTTCTTGAATTAAAAGCTAAGTTTCACCTCATACTCATTGTACTTCTAAGCTGTACTTCTCATGTTTCATCAATGTATTATTTTGTATCATATTGATTTCTTTGCATATTCATGACCTTGTCACCAACATAACCTTGCATTTTGATTTACACATTAATAATTAGGGGAGTTAACCAAATTTTCTATCACATAAGATATTTTTCTAAGGGATTTAACTCTATAAATTGTACAAACAATTAAAATACAAAATGTCTAGTTTAGATAAATGCATTGAGCAAGGAATAAAGTTAGGTTATAAAGAAGAGAAACTGTCAGAATGGGCACAGAAAACGCACGCAGAAAACATTGCCCGTGAAGAAAGAGCGATAGAACGTGAGGAAAGAAAACTACAGATGGAGGCCGAAGAAAAAAAATTGCAGATGGAGGCCGAAGAAAAGAAATTGCAAATGCAAGCAGATGAAAAGAAATTGCAAATGGAGGCCGAAGAAAAAAAATTGCAGATGGAGGCCGAAGAAAAGAAATTGCAAATGCAAGCAGATGAAAAGAAATTGCAAATCGAGGCCGAAGAAAAGAAATTGCAAATGCAAGCAGATGAAAAGAAATTGCAAATCGAGGCCGATGAAAAGAAATTGCAGATGGAACTTGAGGCCGCCGCCAAACAGGCCCAATTAAATGCCGAGACACAAATTAAACTAAACCAGATGGAAGTGGAGTCCAACACAGAAATATCAATAAATAAGTTAAGAAACAAAGAAGAAGAACAAAAATATAATAAATATAAAGGTCTCGTGAAGGCTTTCTGTTCAGGAGATTCCATCTCCGCCTACTTAGAAAATTTTGAATGTCTCATGTCGCATCATAAAATCATTAAATCAGATTGGGCATTTATCCTAATGAGAAACTTAGCTCTTGAACCACTAAAAGTAATAGAGACAATACCACAGGAAATGCGAAAAGACTATGAGTACCTAAAACAACGCATTCTCCAACATTTTTCTTTAGACACTGCAGGTTACCAACAACAATTTGCCAAATTATCTCCACAACCAAACCAAACCTTTATAGATTATGTCAGTACAGTCCAAGACATATGCACAAAATGGATTAACTCGGCTAAAACCAACAATAGCCATGATAAACTTAAGGAGCTGATTATAATAGATAAAATAGTTAGCACCATCCCCACACCTTTTGCCAAGTTCTTAAAACAAATGGACTGTAAGAGCATTCAGGAAATAGAGGCAAAGGGGAATGCATTTTTCACAGCAAATAGGGATATTTTTCAACATAACATAAGTCACAATGATACAGCAGCTGCAGTAGTGAACACCAAATACTCCAAACAAACAGAGAGTATATTTAAACCACGATCCAATGTCGGTAAAGTAGTAAGATGCCAATATTGCAATTACCATCACGACAGTTACGGGATGTGCGACAAAGCACCCACCTACCCTCAACACCTCAAGAAGATGGTGGAGAAACAAACAGCTAAACGCATGGCTTACCACAGAGCAATTAAATGTTATTTCTGCAATAGCTGGGGTCACTATAATAAGAATTGTGAAGGCCGAAAGTTATTGAAACAGGCCAATGCTGCATTAGTAGAAACGTCGTCTGACGAAGAGCTTGAGTCACTGAATGAATGTGACAATCAACACGACAATGAAAGCGAGCTTGGGAATGCTGTACACATCATAAACACCATAACAGACAGTAAGTGCAACACCTGTACGAAGTTCCAACTTGACACAACACTACATTGTGGTCACATAGTCCCAATTGCAAATGAAACAGCTAACGCTGCTTTGTCATCTACAGGCAAGCTAGTTTTTTTTACAGGGTTTGTTAACAACAAAAAGTGCACGTTAATTCGTGATTCCGGCGCAACTCTCTGTGGGGTTAAGAAAACATTAATAGACGCTAAAGACTACACAGACAAACATGTGACATGTCGCACATTCTCAGGTACGATAGAGAAATACCCCCTTGCTTTGGTCGAAATTCAAACACCGTTCATATCTGGGCAAGTATTGTGTGCTATCCTTGAAAATCCAGTCGCGGATATTATACTTGGTAATTTACCCAACATACATCCATGCTCTGAAAAAGAGATCAAAAAGTGGGAGCAAAAACACGGTATCCACCACAGAAACAGCGACGCAAAAGAGAAACACCATTCTTGCTTGTCTCAAGCTGCCAAAATACCAAGGGAGACAACCACTGAGGTAATTCAAAAAGAATTTACCGAGGTGTACAATGCAGGGGCGGTCGAATCTAGAAACGATACGACCGAATTAAAACCTCGAACGGAGGATGCTACCAAACTACCAAGTACCGAACCTGTAAATGTGCAACAAAACACACAACACACAAACGCAATAACACGACAGACAACCCACAAAACCAACACCGACCAACTGCAGGAATCATTAGAAATAGTAGCGCCAAACTCAACTAACATCACTTTCGGTAATGAACAGAAAGCAGATACAACACTTGCACCATACTTTAAATTAGTAGGACTTAAACCAAAAGTCACTAAACATGCATCGTGGACATTTAGACTACAGAACAACATCTTAACTAGATTTTACACAACAAAGCAGACCACGATACAACAAATAATGTTACCACAAGCACATCGAAACAAAGTGCTAAAAATAGCCCAAGACTCCCCTTTTGGAGGTCATATAGGATACGAAATGACCAGGGCAATTGTCCTGACCAAGTTTTATTGGCCAAAGTTCGACCAAGACATTAAAACATTTTGTACATCTTGTGATATATGTCATAAACTGGTCAAGGGGAATAATCCTACTACATTCTCTGTAAATG
This sequence comes from Cepaea nemoralis, assembly GCA_014155875.1. Classification (NCBI taxonomy): domain Eukaryota; kingdom Metazoa; phylum Mollusca; class Gastropoda; order Stylommatophora; family Helicidae; genus Cepaea; species Cepaea nemoralis. Next base: position 223,584 of record JACEFZ010016903.1, on the reverse strand, counting down.
GAAAGTTGAAATTATTCCATGTAAATATGTTGAAACCATACTATGCTAGACAGGACAATGAGACAAATGAACAGACGCAACTAACTGATGACGGAGACAAAACGACAATTTCCCAACGAAATAACACCTCGACAAACGAAGCATCGTTAACGACACACGCTTACGACGACGAAAACATATGGACATTACCGACAAGCTGTGATATTGACAATGACGACAAATTTGACGACATAGTGACGATCGATCTCGACGACGACGACAATGACATTGAAGACAATTTACAAACTGTAGCATCTGTGATAAATCAGACAGACCTGGACAATACTGAAATCCCGGTGCCAATTATGACTGACGACGGAAGTATAAAGGACATACATATCTCTGACACTTTGACACAACAACAGCGACAGGACATTTTGACGCTCCTAGACGACTATAAGACGATCTTTTCCAACAAACCTGGACGCACTGATAGAATAACACATTCAATTGTGCTAACAGATCTGAGACGGGTCAAATGTAGACCATATTCTATTCCTCTCCATTACAGATCTAATTTAGATAAAGAAATTTTAGATTTAGAGAAGAATGGCATTATTCAAAAATCTATGTCTCAATATTCTTCACCGATTGTCTTGGTGAAAAAGAAAGACCAGACAATCCGCTTGTGCATCGACTATAGAATATTGAATACCAGAACAACAACGGATGCAGAGCCTATGAACAGTTATGAAGATCTTATTCTAAATATGGCTCAATCATCCTTATTTTCTAAGACAGATTTAGCGAAAGGATATTGGCAAGTTCCACTACACCCTTCTTGTAGACATATAATAGCATTCGCAACACCTCTCGGTTTATACGAATGGCTATATCTTCCTTTTGGCCTGAAGAACGCACCTGCCACATTTGTGAGACTAACAAGATTGTTATTACACGGAATTAATGATGTAGTTGCTTATATTGATGATATATGCGTCCATTCTTCTGATATGACTTCTCACTTACTCACCCTAAAACAAGTCTTCAACCAAATCTCTCTTTTTGGACTTACTATCAAACCTTCCAAGGTTGAAATAGGCTATACACAAATAGACTTCCTTGGTCATAGAATTTCTGAAGGAAAATTGTTGACTGATGATAAAATTGTTTCCAAGATCCTTAACCTAGAAGTGCCTACCACAAAGAAGCAGATTAGAAGTTTACTAGGTCTGATTAACTATTATTCTAAATTCATTCCACATTGGGCAGAACTCACCTCAATCTTTTCTGATATGTTAACTAAAGATCATCCATCAAAAATTTGTAAAAGTACCAGCTTAGATGATGCAATGTGTAGGTTGAAACATATTTTTTCTAATCCACCAGTCTTACGATTACCCAACATAAATTTACCCTTTATTTTGACCACAGATGCGAGCGCTATCGCAATAGGAGGATGTTTAATGCAGGAAGTGGATGGCGTACTACACCCGATTCTCTACGTGAGCCGCAAACTAAAGAAGGCTGAGACTCGTTATGCCACAGTAGAATTGGAGTGTTTGAGCCTATTGTTCTGTATATTGAGATTATCTAAGTTCCTCTTGGGAAGCCACTTTGTGGTCCTCACAGACAGTTCGCCGTTATTAGTCCTTAACCATGGGTCGCCCAAAAACAACAGGTTACAAAGATGGTGTCTTCTACTTCAGGACTTTGACTTCGAAATTCGCCATATTAAGGGCACCGATAACATAGTGGCTGACCTTTTATCACGGCAGACAAATGCGCCAGTAGAATGACTCTTATCACATTGGCCAGTAGCCACACTATAAACTGTGATACTTTTAGTCCGTTACATATAACAGTGTGACTCTACACCTGCTAGAGTACGACACCCATAAACATACGTGAAGAGCTATATTGTAAGATCTATACCATCAAATGCCTAAGCTCTAGAACGATTCCAGCAAGAAACAGTAACTGTGTTTATTTCAACCAATAATATCAACCAGTGAACTATCTCTGAACACTGTAATATTTCATACGGGACAGTGAGAGCAATCCATACTTGCTGTTGCTACAAATCTTATCTTTGCAAACAGCCGAAACAGAACAACATCGACGACAACACTCAAGAGACAGCCATACTAACTTTAACATTCATGGCATAACACACGAACGAAGGGACGTCAACGCGCACATCATCGTTGGAGTTATGTAATTAATTAGTTTACTATTAAATATGTATTAGATTTCCATTAATGATGTATATAAATTGTGTTAACCTGTAACTTGTACATATTCTACTTTAATATTACAGACGGTACCATTCATAGGCTAAATAACCGTCCTATACAAGTGTCTCTAGTTAAATTATAACCTAGTTTTTCATTCATCGTACAAAAAGTACGTATTTTCTTAAAGGGCAAATATCGCCTAGCCCATTTTTTCTAAGGGCAATAACGCTTACCTCAACTTTAAGTATATATTTTAGCCAATTACTATTTTGAATGAAAGATGAGTGAATGACTGCGTGAAAGGATTAAATGAGAGAACGATACACTTGGCGGACAAATTGTACGCAAAACGTATTCATTGTAATTTGTCTGCGTCTTCCATGTAAAAGTGCATGACTTGTCTAATTTGTCAATACATGTGTAGAACTTAGTTTAGTAGTGAGTTTAATTTAGTAGTTATTGTAATATACTTAGTTTAACAGTTAGGATACATCTAAGCACCACTACTTAGAATGCCTGGTCAGGTATTGCACACAGTGCAGTATTACATGATTGAGGTTATCCCAACTCGTGACGCTTGGAATTACACCACACATTCAGCACGCACGTTACACAAACCTCAAAACTCAACACTATCAATTTAAAATACAGTCACTTTATTAGAAACATCAACTTATTAGTTAACACACTAACAAGCCAACAGGGACACATGTAGTATGAGGGGGATAGAAGAACAAGGTAACTACATATTTAGCATTATATAACATACGGGAGTAAAAGTTTATAGAAATACACACACAGATCAAGATTTGAAGGTGTACTTATTTAGCCAAGACTTCGGTCTTGTTAACCCTCTTTTATATAGGGGTTATTTGTCTGGGTACCATTTCGGGTACTATGAGAAGGGCGAGTTGTAAATACAACTACTAAAACGCCACGTAACTTCGGTCTGATAAGCATATTTAAGCACACGAGAGACAGGGATCTCTGCACCAAATCAGACAAGTGTTGTATGGTAGAATACATGAGTTTTAGTGCTAGTAGGTAGGTTACCAGGTTACTATCCACCAAACTACAAACACCAACTTTATGTGATTCGGTGACAGAATTAGAACGGATCTAATTACCCAACAACAAATCATGTCAGGGGGGAGGGGGGATCCTGTCACCGCCTCACTTTCATATATAGTCGAGGGCTGCAACTCCAGCCCAAGGGATACCACTGAGTCGCGCAGGACCCGAGTAATCTAGAACCTTCTCGAAAGAGCTGGTCACCAAGTCCATGATTCCGTGGACACTGATGTGGCCCGCCTAATGCGGGGTCCACGAGGAACTCGGACAGAGTTACCGCCCGTGTCGAGTTAGGACACGCGGAGACCGGCAGAGGACAAACGGACTTGAGAGAGACAACAAGGCCTGCCTGAGAGGGACTCATAGATATTCATAGATATACTTAGGCTAGATAGTGTGCTAGATTGTTGTATGACAACTATATGGTTGATGTTTAACTATCTGTGATATGTAATATAAGAGAGCGCGGGTCTGTTTACCCACTGCGCCAACTGTACACTTTATACAATAAATGTTCTATATCCTAGCGAACAGTGTATTGTTGCCTGTATGAACCCGAACCATTATTTAGATAAGAGTAAGATGATGACAACACATTACAACACAACTTGGTCTTAGACACTCCTGTTTTAGTTTAGCAATACACACACAAATATACCTGATTTTACAATAGGCAAGCTGCTGGAGAAGGTAATTGCCAGGAAAATATCAAGCCAACTAGAGAGGCAAGATGTTTTCCCACCTACCCTGGGTGGGTACCGTCCAAAAAGAGAAACCTGGACCAATGCAGCAGTCTTTGCCCATGATGTCTATGAAGGTTTCCACTCAGGCACTGAAACCGTTGCTGCAGCGATTGATCTTGAGGACGCATACAACAGAGTACCACTGGATTTTTTTAATGTTTCAGCTTCTCGAACTAAACGTAAGTCCATTCCTCCTTAGTTGGATCGCTGCAGCCCTCTTCCAACGGAAAGTAGTTTTTAGATGTGGCAGTTGGACTTCGGAACCAACAACAATATATCCTGGCCTACCACAGGGATCACCATTATCTCCGGTACTGTTCAGCGCCTACACAGTGAGAATCACCAGTGAGCAGATCACTGGACCTGGCAGGACATTGTCATATGCCGATGATGTTTTAGTGTATCGTCAGGGTAAGGATAGAGAGGAGATTGCTGTGGAACTACAAACCGAACTCAATCGCATAAGTACTTGGTGTGATGAAGCTGGGGCAATGGTCAACCCAACAAAGGCAACAGTGACTTGGTTCTCGTTGAATAATCATATTGTCAACACTCCAACACCAACTGTAATGCTGTGTTCAGAGACGGTGGAAAGAACGCAGGCAATGAATTACCTGGGGATACGGTTTGATCGAAGCCTTGCTTATAATGTGCACATAGACCAGGTGATAACAAAGGCCAAGCAGGGTTTGGCAGCGATGCGGGTGATGGCGGCAGCAAACTGTGAGCAGCGCCATCTATGTCTTCTGTACGAGGGGCTGGTCATGTCTGTTTTGGAGTATGCAATGGCAATCCTGACTCTCAGCCATAAGCAGATAGAAAGGATGGAAAGGATACAGAATGAAGCTATGCGCATTATTCTTGGATGTACAAGAGATACAGCATGCAGGGCGATGCGCTACCTTCTTGATTTTCCAACCATTGAAGAGAGAATACAAGGTTGCAGGGCACGCGCCTACCTCAGAATTAACGCAAACACACAACATCCACTGCATAGTGAAATTAGGTGAAGGGCAGCAGGTTAAAAAGAGGACGGTCGTGGATGGGTCAAGCCGAAGACATTCTTCAATAGGTGTGTTGACTTGAGGACTTAGAACCTGGCGATGAGTGGGTGCAAGTGCCAACAGACTTCTGCACATCCTTTTCAGTTTGCATCCAACTAGATAGAAAATGCAGACAAGAAAATCCGGCTGCTGTTGAGGCTGAAGTACAAGCGTTGATTTTCGAGAATTCGCTAGACGGTGACGCGGTCATCTACACAGATGGGTCGGTCGTCCGACATGTGAGAAGCTCATGGGCCTTTACAGCTCGGGCCGGAGGGAGAATTGTGAAGGAGGACGCTGGTGCTTTCACTGAAACCACAAGTAGCCTGACCATGGAAGTCATGGCAGTAAGTAAAGCAATAACATGGCTCGAGACACAGACATTCACTAGGGCTTGTTTCCTTAGCGACTCAATGAACATGATCAAGAGGATAGAGGAGGGGTCGATCCGAAGAGAATGGTTGCTGCCTCTGGAGCGGTCTCGACTGGCAAAGATTAGTTTCATCTTCGTGCCAGGGCATGCGGGAGTACAAGGAAATGAGCGGGCTGACAAGCTCGCAGGTGAGGCTACTGTGGAGGGCGGACGCGCCATGGACCAGGCCGACATTCTGAATGCTCTACGAGAAGTAAGACTTTTGCGAGAACCAAGTGATGACTGTGAATCTACAACAATGGCCAGACTGCGAGAGCAGCAAATTAAAAGAGGGGTGGCCAAACAAGAACACTACGCAGGAAGCCAAAGAAGATTGATAAACCAACACAGAACTGGCGTCGTTAGCCGCTACACGTTGCGGGATTTGCTGAGGAGGGGATCCGAGCACTTATGGACTGAATGGTTCGATGTGCAATGAGGATGATCTGTCGACTAACTAACTAACTAACATATAATTGATTTGGCACAGCCATTTAAAATCATTAGACTGCTGAGAAATAATTACAACTTAAATAGCTAGGAAGCCATCTGCACAATACAAGTTGGTAACAACACGTATGTATGCTCAACAGTCAACATACACTTCCCACCCAGTTACAACCATCAAGCACATTTTTACGAACACCTAGACAAGCTACTAATACAGGCGTATAGAGACGTGGATATTGTTTTGGTATGCAATATTCATTGCTTATTTTCACATCAGGCCGTAATAGGAAATCCAGTCAAAATACAGATACAAAACGCTGCAGGGATGACATGTATCAACTTGAAACACAACACAAGCTATATACATCCCAATATCATATAGACAACATAATATAACGTTCATAATAGAACACAGAAGAAGAAGCATCTGCAAATCTAACCATTAGAGAACTCCTGTTTGCGGACGACCAAGCACTAATAGCAAAATCAGAAGCTGAATTACAAGACCACATGAATAGTCTAAACGAAATGTGTAGAGAACATAACATGAAAATTAGCACAGGCAAAGCAGAGGCAATGAGTATAACTAAAGAAGAAAAAACAACAACAATTCACCTAAACGAACATCCCTTGAAACAAGTAAAGAGTTTCCGGTACCTAGGAAGTATAATATCATCAAATGGCAGATCAGAAGACGAGATCGAAAATAGATGCAATAAGGCAAACCAACTCATTGGACAAATGGCACCAATACTAAAGAACAAACATGTATCAATAACTACTAAGAAAGCACTTTACAAGACAATCTTTCTACCTACTCTATGCTCATCTCATCTCATTTCATCATGTTCCTCTTGTACCTTGCGATGTGTCGAGGTGAAGTATAAACTTCGTGAGAGTGCCTGATTATGGGCTTCATGTATCGATATTCCCATGGACTCTGCTATTCTCTCCGTCCAACGTTTACATGGTCAGCCTCTTCCTCTGTTTCCATCTGGTCTGTACATCATTGCTTGTTGTGGTATGCTGTTGACTGGTAACCTACTTGCATGGCCAAACCATTTGACTTGCTGCTTTCTAATAAAATCTAGTGCTGCTTTAACCCCCACTTTAGTCCTGATTTCTTCATTTCTGATCTTCTCTCTTCTTGATACGTTGAGTATTCTTCTCGAACGTGGAGAGTTTGCCTGTGAGCTGTCACAAAGAAACTGAATCTACAGTCACTACTGAAACTACCACTAGGAAGAGCGACGACAACCCACCACAGACAAGAGCAAAAACAATTGAGAGGAAGGAGGAGAAAGACACCACAGTCAGAAACACCGACTCAAAAACAGTCAGATGTGTGGTCAAGCGGATAAAAATGGAACTGTCAGATGAACAAATCGTGAAGCAGCTGCAGGAAGAAAATCTTCACATCATAATCCTGAAGGCACAGCGGATCCTGACATACTCAAGGATCCCTACAACGCTGGCGGTGGTGACGACTGAGGGCTGCGAGATACCACAACAAGTATCGATAAACCAAAAACTACAACAGCCCGAGGGATTCCTACCAAGAATCACTCAATGTTCCAGATGCCAGAGGGCCGGCCAGAGCAGAGCATATATGTCGCAGCAAGACGGAAATCTGCCAGTACTGCGCCGATCACCACGCATACAAAGAGTGTCCGCTGGCCAAGCTGGACACGGACTTCAGAGCACACAACAGTACAAGAAAGTGCGCCAACTGCCTGGGCAAGCATGGAGCAAGATACTTGGGCTGTCCGTACCTCCAAAGACATAGAGACGTGTTAAAGATTGCCATTGTCATTAAGACACCATTTAAGGAAGCAATGCGGTGGTGTGAGACAGCCACAGGTACCTCGCAAACTGAAAGAGCACAACTGCAGAGCCAGATCGACGAGTTGAAACAACAAGTCAAGCTTCTGCAAACTCCGGCACCGACCAGCGACATTGAAAAGCTACTTACCGAAATAAAAGAGACCCAGAAAAACATAAAACAAGAGGTGGAGTACATGACGCAAACAATAAAGAAGAACGAAGAAATACTGCAAGCAATTAAAGCCGAGAGAAAACTACTAAAAGCTGAGAGGGATTCAACCCAAATTAAAACAGAAAGAAGAGGAGAAGAACACAGAAAATCCACACGATGAAGCTCAACAAGAAACATTGAAAAGCTGCTAAAAACACTACATAAAAAAGGATGCAAACAGACGCATGATAAATGCAAGTCTCAGACATTTGTAAAACCTCAAGAAGAAGCCAGCATCCCTTTCACATTTACAAATAAATTCAAGGGGAAACCAGTCTTCAATTGGAAACCTGACACAAGCCTAGTCAGCCTAGATGCGACAATCACTCCTATAGAAGTTTGCAGATTACCTGACTTGACCGAAGAAGATATACATAATTCTGCCAACTTCACCAGAGGTCAACTACAAGAAAGCAACATCAGACGAGCCAGAAGCCAATGCCGACAAAAGAAAACATATAAAGAGATACACTCTAACGGAAAACTAACCTACCCGAGCCAGACATCACTCGCAAGAGCGCACAGGAAATAAACAGGGAAAAACCCTACACAAACCTACGGATCTCCACTCTAACCATCGCAAGCAAGTATTTGAGTGTATCTCCTGTAGGATTGTGGCTCGTGACGTCAGGGGAATATTTTAGTAGGGCTATAGAAGAAGAAAAAAACAACAACAATCGATTATCCGGCGGTGGGTGCTGTTTTATGACGTCGACCAGAGTCCAATTCCAATTCCAATTTTCAAAACAAAACTTCCAAATTCGGCCCCATTCAATCTGAGTCTTTCAGCTGTGGTTATTGTTGAGATCCGTGATATTTTGTGGGTTCATTTACCCTAATTCTTGTCTTGTGCGCTCTTACGAGTTAGTCCTGATCCGGACTGGTTCTGTTTGTTTGTGTCTGTGACGTCAACTGGGAGATCGGTCGGCGGTTGTCCTTTGTGCTGGTCTCCTTTTGTGGTATCTTTTGGTAGTGAAGGCTCCTGGCTCGTCTGGCTTGACTGGTTGCAGTCCTTACAAGGACTTTTTATTTGGTTTTTTGGTCTCCTTTTTGTGTATTTTCTGTAGGAGCTTATAGATGTTTTCATTTACCTCCTTGCGCCTTTTTTTTCCTTCGAGTTTGAGCTTCTGTTGCCTTTTGATTTCCTCCTCCATGGTCAGCCATGGGATGATCTCTCCGCCTTCTAAGTAGTACGGCTCGTTGTGTTCGTCATAGTACATATCTGGGTATTTTACAGGGGTCTAGCGATGTCTTGGTTTCCCCTTGAATTTCTTGTTTTCATTTTCTTCCTTGCGCCTTTATGAATTCCTTGTGCCTGAGTTCCTCTTTCTTGAGTTCCAATTTTCTGTCTATTTCTGCGATATCCGCCCAGGTATATGGTCGGGGTGTCGAGGTGTCCTCTGTGCCGTCGTCAGGATGCTCCTCTCGGTTTCCTTTGGATGTCTGGCGGGATATTGGCTTCCCTTAGACTGTCTCGGGCGTCGTGGTTGGGCTACTGGCTTTCGTTTGCGGTTGAGGCTCGGTCTCTTGGTTTTCATCTTGCGGTTTCTTTGTGATTTCCTGCATGGCTTCTGTTGTTTTGTTTCGGAAAAGTTCCATTTCAGCTTTCTGTAGTTCTCGCTCTGATTTAATGGTTTGTAGGATTTCTTCGTTCTCCTTCTTTATCAGTGCCATTTGTTCGACTTCTTGCTTGATGTTTTGCTGGATCTCCTTCATTTCCGCCAGTAGTTTCTCATTGTCGCTGGTCGGAGTCGGCGTCAGCAGTGCCTTGACTTGTTTCTTCAACTCGTCTATCTGGTTTTGTAGTTGATCTCTTTCAGCTTGTGATATACCCGTGGTAGTCTCGCACCTCCGCATTGCTTCCTTGAATGGTGTCTTCGTGGTAATGGCGATTTTTCTTCTTCTTCTTTCGTTTGCTTGAAATATGTCTATATCTGCAATGTTGTCTCTTGTGTGAATTTAACTGTCTTTTTCAGTTCACACAGTGGTCCATAGAGTTTATCTTCCACTGTCGTCTCTCTAGGCCAGAAGGTTTGCCTAGATATGTTATATTTTGGGCAGTCTTGGAGTATGTGCTCTGCTGTCTGCGAGGCCAATCCACATGTGCACATGGCTGTTTCACCAATCTTGAAATTTGTATACATGTGGTTGCGTAATCTATTGTGTCCTGTTCTGAGGCGCAGAATAATGACTTGTTCTGGTCTGTCCATAACGTGGTAGTCATCTTGAGCAGGTTTTGGTGGCTTTCTGACTGATTTGATCATTCTTTTCTTTTGATGGTATGTAACGGGCATATCAGGCTGTTCTTCTTTGGCTCCTTCCTTAGCCAATTGATCAGCTCTGTCGTTTCCGGGTACTCCACAGTGGGATGGTATCCACTGTATGGTGACCTTACGCTGACTGCTAAGTTCAGAAAGTAGTGTCCTTAGTGCTGTCAAAAATCCCAATAAGTGTTTAGAGAGTTAAGAATATAAGTAATAGAGCTAAGACAGAGTCTAGTAGAGGACACCAGACAGGAGAGACACCAGCGCTACAAATAGCTTCACAACGGGACACACTTGTGTCAACCAAGGGAGCATTGAGTACAGCTGAACGAGGGTTTCCCCAAGACATTGGGAAACTCGCCTCTACGAGTAACCGTGGAGTACCAGGTTACTCGAGTGAGCTGGCCAGCGTGCTGGGACACTATGCACGCAAGACTCGCCAGCGCACGGAGAATCCAACGTCCGTGTTTGAACACGCAATGAGTAGCGTGAGGACAGACCAGGACTGAGACGACTAGAGAATAGACGTGTTCCTTACGAATGCTATAAGTTTCTAGACAATAGTGATTGTTAGGCTTTAGATTATATTCAGTGATTAATAGTATCATTATCACCTCTTCATTGCATCTATGTAACGTACCATGCTGTTTATTGTCAATGAAGTATTCCGCTCGCAGAGCTTGTTTATCGCCAGCTCTAAATAAATTGCATTCCTTTTGCAAATGACACGAGTTATTATTTCGTGTGGTGCAAAAGTAGGGGAGTCCTGAAAGACCTGTCGCAAGCAAATTGCTGACAGGCAGGACCCCAATTGGTGTCAGAAGTCCCTGAACCAACGTCAACAGGCAATTGGTATCAGAAGTCTCTGAACCAACATCAACAGGCACCATTCGACATTATTTCTGTGTTAAAATATCTAAAATTAACGTAAATTGTTTTGCATAAAATGGCAGAAATAATTTTCATTTGTGAATAACGTGAGTGATTAACACCATTACTACGTGATAATTATTATCATACCATTTGTGGAGCTTGAACCACAATGAAGGAAGTTTAAGTTACAAATTGTGTTAGTCTACGAAAAGTTAGGAAAGTGTGTTATTCTACTGAAAGTAATGATAATGTATACAAATATGAATTTAAATTATCAAGCAAACCATCGTGTACATTTCATTTTGTGTGATACAGCCATCAATGTCACCATTCATCATATCCAGGTAGATATTTGTGCAAAATAAGTTCTTTTTGTACAAAGTAAATATATTAACTACTGAACGGAAGCCTTGGAACGTAGTTATACCAAACTAATAAAAAGTGAAGACAAGACGACATTGACTGTCATATGACGAATCATCTTACGAATCATGACAATCATTCAGACTATCATAACATTCATTCATTAACACCATCTATCATTATCTAAATCACATTTTTCATTCATCAGCCGCATGAAATATAAACATGTATTTATATCATACGCATGTTTCTAAAGTATTGATGCTCTACTAAACAGAAGCATCCGTTTTGTTCTCAAGTCGATCATTTTTGGTGTGTCGGGAAGACAGCGGTGGAACATCCCAAGAACCGTATTTTCCGAAGAATTAGATGAGTATATTTTCGAAATATTTTGATATTCACTATGTTAATCATGCATCTTTTTTTTCAGTGGAAATGTAAATAACAAACACATAACTACAAACCATTGTGTAAAACTACTGTGATATCATTGTGAACTAACATAAAACCACAAAATGGCATATTTAAATGAGTGTATCCAGGCGGGCAAAGAAATGGGCCACACTGGAGACAAATTAGAGAAGTGGGTAGATCAGAAATATAAAGAAGAATTAGCTCGACAGAAGGAAGAAACAGAGAGAAAAACTGCTCTACAGAGAGAAGAAATAGCTCGACAGAGAGAAGAAACAGAGAGAAAAGCTGCTTTAGAGAGAGACGAAAGAGCATTAGAAAGACAACATCAAAAAGAGATGAAGCAAGTAGAGGAAGCCACCAAACAGAAGCAGATACAGGTAGACGCAGAAACTAAATTAAAGATGAAGGAAATGGAGGTAGATTCAAACATACAGATAGCCTCTAGCAAACAAAAGAGCCAGGAAGAACAGAATAAGTTTAGTAAATATAAAGGCCTTATCAAACCATATAGCGTACGGGATTCAATTTCTGCATGGACTGAGAATATAGAATTTCAACTTAAGACTCAGAAAATACCATTGGAGGACTGGGCAATGATCTACATGAGAAATCTCAGTGGGGAGCCATTAAAGGTAATAGAATCAATACCTACAGAACTAAGGAGCAATTATCAGTACATTCACGATAGGATCATGCAACACTTTCTTCTAGATGCCACTGGGTACCAAATTCAGTTTTCCCAAATAAAGCCAAAGGCAACTGAAACCTTCCTAGATTACCTCTCTAACGTGCAAAGCACATTTAATAAATGGACTAGGGCAGCGAAAGTGGGCAAAAACTTTGATAAATTACAAGATCTTATGGTAATGGACAAGGTGATATCCACCATCCCTATCCCTTTTGCGAAGTTTCTCCAACAATCAGATATCGAATCCATTGAGCAATTAGAAAAGCGGGGGTCGGCATATTTTTCTTCCAATCGTGACATATTTAAGTCCACTACACATGATACAGAGATCACTGCTTTTGCAAAGAATGTATCGAGTAGATCTTACAATCAGAAAGAGTATCGTAAGAAAGACAAACCATACCAGAAGCCACCTCAATGTGGATATTGTAGTTTGTTTCATCCTAGCTACTCTATGTGCGATAAGAACCCGGCATATCCCTCACACCTAGAAAAAGTTATAAATAAGCAAGAAAGTAGAAGAACTTCATTTAAACGTGATGTTAAATGTTACTTTTGTTCCAGCTATGGCCACTATAGTAATAAATGTCTTGGTAGGCAACGAATGAAAGCAAATAATGCTGCACTCATCGATACTTCATCAGACGATGATAGTGAAATTGACGCGGAACTTGTAAATGTTTTACCAACGAGTGAATGTGAAAGTGTGGCAGTAGTTACTGACATATTAGACTTTAAGAAATGTGACACATATCACCAGTTTCATGCGGATGGTAAATTGAAATGTGGGCACGTGATACCATGCTCCAATGAAGATGCTTATGCAGCAAGTGCCTCTAGAGGTAAACTAAAGTTCTACGATGCATTGATCAATGATCAACCATGCCATTGTTTACTCGATAGCGGCAGCACTTTACTTGGTTTAAGAAAAGAACTGGTCAGACCAGAAGATTACACGGGTGAATTTGTCAAATGCCGTATGTCATGGTATTATATGACATGTGTAAGGAAGAATGTAAGTGCCGGTATGTAAGCGAGAGTCAGTGTAAGCATGACTGAGGTAAAGGGCAGTAAGAGACGCCACGGCTTGGCTAGTGGACGGTCAGGCAAGAATCCCGTGAACAGAGCCACGTGATGTGGGGAGGTCAACCAGGAGAGAGGCAGTGTGTGTGAGGCAGCGAATAGAGACGGACGTGTGGAGATCTAGAGAACGCTAGAACGATAGAACGATAGTGGTTGTGACGGATATATGGAGATGAACGTTGTGTAGTGATATTCGAGGAATGTACTAACTGTGATATGTGCGGGATGATGTGAAGTTGTGATTGTGAATGATCATGCGGGCGACAGTGTAAAGATCGCCATTGTGAGCTAGCGCGTGGCTGTTGGTGGTGAACGATTGTTTGAGCGTGAAGTGCGACTATGTTGTCAGCCTGTAATATATATTGTAATAAATGATTGTTCAGGAGATAGCTCCTGCCAGTTTCCGATTGCATTCATGCGTTCTTAGTAGATGTGTTTTAGATGTTGTAATTTGCCTGTCAAAGTCCAGCGAGCTAGACAGAGCTACTAAATAGGACTCTGACAGGTATAATGGTGTCAGAAGTACACACGAACCAGTCCCATGAAAATGGCATAAAAGAACGTTACTTTTGAAAAGAAGAAGAACACCTATTGCATAATATATATAAGAAATTGTAAATTAAAGATGTGTCAATAGAGTCAGAACGAAAATAACATCATTTCTTTCCACAGCAGGTTTCAATTCTACAAAGCGACCGACGTAACCAGACCAGGTCAGCGGTAACCAACACGAGAATCACGTTCCTGTACATCAAGCGTTCGAGTAGTCAGCAGAGAAAGATAAGTTGATTAATTTTGATTGCTAATTACCCAAATCTGCATTCTTTGATTTTCTTGTGTAAACATCATCATTGGGTAGAGTTAAATAGCAAGTAACAGAAAATGTCAGTGTCAGAGGAGGAATGCCTATCATACTTTTGGGGCATAACTCATTACAGGAAGGTGCAAAAATGTTTCGAAAGTACACGGGCACATGATAAAGCAAAGTGTAATATAAACCATAACTTCATGCATGAGTGGACACAGAATTTTGAAAAGAAAATGCAAGAATACAACATCGCACCAATGCATTGGGGTAAATGGTACAGAGCACACTTACCAATAAAATACAAAAGACTTGAAGAGATCATACCAGATATAAAAAGTGAAGACTATGAATATTTTAAAACAAGGATATTAAAACACTATCTAACCTCTTTCGAGACTCTAAAAGTAGAAATACAAAATGTGAAACCAGCCACAGACAAGTCATTCAACCAGTATGTAAGGGAATTAGAAGCAGCTTTCACAAAACTAACATTGGTAATTAGACATTCAGACAACAATCAAGGAGTAATAAATTTCTTGCTAATAGAAAAACTAAAAGCAACACTCCCACCCGAATGCGGAAAATACTTAGAAGAACACAAAACAGAACCTATCCAAAACTTACTAGAAAAATGCCGCGAATACTACAACCAAAGTATAAACCTGGTTAAGAACACTCAACAGAAAAGTACTGTGAAATCAACGGCATCTGCAGCCACAGATTGTCAAAACAAACCACAGAAAACAAAACCAGTACTGTGCAAACATTGTAGCACTCCACATACAGAAAATGGAATATGCGATAAGAATCCCACTTATCAAGAATACCTAAATACTATAATAGCACAAAAACTGGGGAAGGTAAATCAAAGGAAATATAGAACAAAATGTCATTTTTGCCTTGCTTATGGCCACAGACGTTTTGAATGTGAAGGTGTAAAAAGAATACAGATAGCAAAAGCAAATGCAGCCATAAACATTACAACAGACAGTTCAGCAAAGAACTTAGCAAAAGTAAACATCACAGAGACGAAAACAAGACCAAACACTGCAAAGTCAGAACAAACTGAGTTTTACCCATCAGACTTTGTACCATATTTTAATAATGTTGTTAACATCACTCAACCTCATTCCTTATGTAAAGAGGTCAATACTCAACAAGAATGTGAGGAAATGAACAAAACCTCAAGACTGTCGTTAGGAAAACTAACATTCCATGAAGGTTACATCAATGACACAGTATGCACATGCGTACGCGACACAGGGTCCTGTCTTATCGGTCTTCGGAAGACCCTAGCTGATCCTAAAGACTACCTAGATGAGTACATCTATTGCAAAACTGTTTCAGGGACAGTAGAGAAATATCCTATGGCATGGGCCAATATAAAGTCACCTTTCCTATCAGGCAGAGTAACTTGTGCTTTATTAGACAATCCATGTTGTGATTTATTAATTGGAAATGTATTAAATGTGACACACTACACAGAGTCCAAAACTCACACAGGGCAAAAAGTTAACACCACAACAAGTACTGCCTTAACTACACCACTCATCATACAACAACATGATGAAAAGAACAAAGTACCACACCATACCATCTCAAAACAAGAAAAAACAGAAACTGGTGTGTATCATCACAATAAGAAAGGTGCAGAAAACAAACATTTCACAACAGTGAGGGAAGATCACAAATCATTATGTGACATACTATACTCCATGTACTCCCTGTTAACTACACACATAACCAAGTGCACACAGTGGATGGTTATACTGGCACTGCTCATTGTAAATACAAAACAAATGTCTTCACAGACAGTTTTATTTCCACATTATCATGACGCAACACAGATGATATTACTCATGACAAACCAGCAAACTTTGTTACTTATATCATTACTGTTGAACCAAAGTTTGGTGTTACCACTGCTAAACACTATGTCAAATCAACTCAGACACATACTTATGCTGAACAATGTAAATCATCAGTCGGTGGAATTACTGACAAAAATCAGCAATAAATTACCCTACATATTTTGGAAAATAGACACAAATTGCAGAAAAGCATACAAACATGCACGATTACTTTTCAAAACTATACATGGTGTATTATTATTGTTTGAACTATTGAATGTATATACACATGTACGAGTGCAGGTTTGGAGATAGCACTCAAAATGATCTCAACATGAAATTTGAACATCCCCACCCTTCGGGAAATTCTAACCGTAACCCATTTTATATCCTTAGATCCAGTAACTCCAGAGTTGCCTTGTCTGCTGTACGACTCCAGCGCTATGATACTAGCACACTTCATTGTAAAGACCAGCATGAAAGGTCCTTCAACGTGAAAGTGTCACCGGCAAAACAGTAAGACTCAACATGTGATTTCAGGTATCAAACAGTAAGATATACCCATATTGACTTTGTTTTCAAACGAGTATCTACAGAATCTACCTTTTGAAATCGACGAACAACGACGACAGCTTCACAAGTACAGACATTCATTTCCGATGAGCAGTTTAATGAACCAGATGCCAACCTACAAACTATGGCAAAGACAGTCACAGACAGACGCATCTTGGCCACACTCAAAATTAAGGCCACCGAACTTTAATTAATTCGTGTTTTATACGTGTGAATTCCAGCAATTTTACAAAATGAACTTACAAATTGGCCAAACTTGGTGAACAGTCTTAAGCACTATACAGAAGGAAAGACAATATCATGGTATACAGAAGACGTCAATAATCGTATGCGAGAGAAGACATGCCAAACATTTCAGCACGGAAACGAACATTGAACACGAGTGATTTAATTACGTGTGCATAACTTCCACAGGACAAGAACGGTATCATATGTATGCATAAAGGCATCAATGATGTATATTTTATTGTATATGTATTAACTGTATGACATCCAATGTCTAATTTTATTATTATAATACTTTGTATTGGTATAATGTGATATGTACATATGAGCGTAATATAGCATAGTGACGAATAGAATAAGGTGTAATGCTGAGAATCAACGCCTGGCAATCCCAGTGCGCGATTGTTACCAAACTTGCCTTCGCGTATGCTGGATAGCCCGACGAATGACGCTTAGCAATAGTGATATAGAATTAACATCAGAATATGGTAACCAGAAGGAATATACCAACAGGGTGATGCCAACCAAAGAGATTAATAACAACTCTCCATAACAGTAAATGAGGTGTGCTCACAAAGGGAAACAACTCATGGTCCGACATAAGATGAGGTAAGGGGGACTATAACATACATGAAGTATATTCGAACCATGACCACAACATTGACATAGCGTGCTCATAAAGAATCGAGTAGTGTGCATTAAATAGAGACGAGGGGAACCACGTCTGAATAGAGAGAAAATTTAAGAATGCTGTAAGAGGAAGTTGTAGCCTCATTCCAGGCGTAAACCAATGGAGAATCCTTAAACCAGCATAGTCACAATAACTATGAGATGAGAATGCACAGACAATCGATTGAGAAATATGGACAGAATGTAATGTCACGGAGTGGTGGTTGAATAATATAACGAGGTATGACAAAGTAGACCCAACCATAACATTTGTCAGACCACGACAAAACCTTGAGAGAAACCTCAATACTGAAAAAGAGAGAACAATGTTTGAAGTTAATCTCGGAAAAGATCAGAGCAAAAAGGGACGCAAGCGTATACTTGTGATCATATAATCCCCTGACAAGGTTAGAAAGATGTACCAAGAGTAACAACAGCAGAATGTGTCACATATCTAAGAGTAAGTGCCACATTGGTTGTGCGGGGGGAGAATGTCATGGTATTATATGACATGTGTAAGGAAGAATGTAAGTGCCGGTATGTAAGCGAGAGTCAGTGTAAGCATGACTGAGGTAAAGGGCAGTAAGAGACGCCACGGCTTGGCTAGTGGACGGTCAGGCAAGAATCCCGTGAACAGAGCCACGTGATGTGGGGAGGTCAACCAGGAGAGAGGCAGTGTGTGTGAGGCAGCGAATAGAGACGGACGTGTGGAGATCTAGAGAACGCTAGAACGATAGAACGATAGTGGTTGTGACGGATATATGGAGATGAACGTTGTGTAGTGATATTCGAGGAATGTACTAACTGTGATATGTGCGGGATGATGTGAAGTTGTGATTGTGAATGATCATGCGGGCGACAGTGTAAAGATCGCCATTGTGAGCTAGCGCGTGGCTGTTGGTGGTGAACGATTGTTTGAGCGTGAAGTGCGACTATGTTGTCAGCCTGTAATATATATTGTAATAAATGATTGTTCAGGAGATAGCTCCTGCCAGTTTCCGATTGCATTCATGCGTTCTTAGTAGATGTGTTTTAGATGTTGTAATTTGCCTGTCAAAGTCCAGCGAGCTAGACAGAGCTACTAAATAGGACTCTGACACCGTACTTTCTCTGGAACCATTGAGAAATACCCACTGGCAAAAGCGTATATTAATACCCCGTTCCTTACCGGCACATTTACTTGCGCAATCCTGCAAGATCCCTGCACGGATCTGATTTTAGGCTGTTTAGCTTCATTGAAGCAATGTACTGACGACGACATAATTGCCTGGAAACATACAAACATGGCTAATGCTGTAACAAGGTCAGATACGCAAACACACTATACTGACTTGCAAAATGAGATGTTACAGCTGTTAACACCCAGCGGTGCCGATACCAACAGTACTCGACAAAAATTTATCGAGGCACAAAGCACCGATCAAACTATCGCACCTTATTTTACATTGTTAGGTGAGCGAGCGAAAGTCACTAAAAATGCATCTTGGTATTTTAGAAAACATAACGGAATTCTCATGCGTTATTACACAAATAATAACCATGAAATTCAGCAAAAGGTGTTGCCTGTAACATACCGACAAACTGTGCTAAAGATCGCACATGAGTCACCGTTTGCTGGACATTTGGCCTATGACAAAACCAGAGCCAGAATTTTGTCACACTTCTACTGGCCTAAATTCTGTACTGATATAAAAATTTTCTGTCGTTCTGTACTATTTGTCAACATCTTGTAAGAAAGGGAAAGCATGTGACAGCCGAAGTTCAACGGTCATTATTAGCATCTAGACCATTTGAGTGTGTAGCGGTCGATATTGTTGGACCCCTACAACAGGTGTCGAGCAAAGGAAACCGATTCATACTTACTCTCGTGGATCTATGCACCAGGTGGATCGAAGCTATTCCACTAAAATACATCACCTCCAAAGATGTGGCAAATGTATTTTTGCACCTATTTTGTCGTGTTGGCTTCCCACGAACTATTCTATCAGATCGGGGAACGCAGTTTATTTCGGCTGCTACGCAAGCCTTAACAAAATTGTTAGGAATAGAGCAGCACTTCTGTACCCCGTATCACCCAATGAGCAACGGGATCATAGAGAAAATTAACGGGGATCTCAAACACATGCTGGCTAAAGTAACAGCAGAAAACCCATCTGATTGGGACACACTATTGCCAGCCGTGCTATTTGCCCACAGAGAAATTCCGCACTCGAGTACGGGTTTCTCACCTTTTGAATTAGTGTATAGGGCGAACCCTCGAGGACCCCTAACAATTTACCATCAGCTAATTACTAGCTTACCAGAAAATCCAACAGCAGTAACACCGTATGAGATGGTAACAGAGACACGCGATAGAATAATGAAAGCGTGTGTAATAGCCAAGGCATCTTTGGAGAGGAAAGGACAGATGTACCGTGACTATGCAAATAAGGGTGCTAAAACTAAACACCTTAAACCAAATCAGAAGGTTCTGCTTTTACTACCGGATAAACGTAATTTGTTACTAACATCGTGGCAAGGGCCATTCAACGTTGAACGTAAAATATCAGATGTCGATTATGAAATATCGATAAAGGGAAAATTAAAGATATTTCATATCAACATGCTGAAATCATACTTTTCAAGACAAGAACTACAGACAGACGAACAAGATGCACCCACACCAGGTAATCGGACGACAGACGTACACAACACAACTACACCAGGTAGGGCGACGCATGACAACGACATTGCAAACACACTTAGCCAGGTAACAACACACGCAGCTAGTACAACAACAGTACTGAACGAGACAGATGACGACGAAATAGAATTACCTGTCCCTACTGTAGACACGACTGGGACCATCGACAGTATAAAGATAGAAACCAAACTGACAGACCAGGACTGAGACGACTAGAGAATAGACGTGTTCCTTACGAATGCTATAAGTTTCTAGACAATAGTGATTGTTAGGCTTTAGATTATATTCAGTGATTAATAGTATCATTATCACCTCTTCATTGCATCTATGTAACGTACCATGCTGTTTATTGTCAATGAAGTATTCCGCTCGCAGAGCTTGTTTATCGCCAGCTCTAAATAAATTGCATTCCTTTTGCAAATGACACGAGTTATTATTTCGTGTGGTGCAAAAGTAGGGGAGACGGAGTACAGAGACATTTTCTCCGACATCCCAGGAAAGACAGACAGAATAGAACACTCCATTATTCTGACTGACAACACCCCAATCAAGTGTCGACCTTATTCCATCCCTCTAAATTATAGGGCTAATCTTGACAAAGAAATACTATCTCTTGAGTCGAGTGGAATAATTCAGAAATCTCAGTCAGAATATTCTTTCCCTATCGTCCTTGTCGCCAAAAAGGACTCAACTATTCGACTCTGCGTCGATTATCGACGTTTGAATAAAGTAACCAAAATTGATGCTGAACCAATCCCAGCATGCGAGGATTTGATCCTTGATATGTCTACATCTCGCATCTTTAGCAAGCTTGATCTCACGAAAGGTTATTGGCAGGTCCCGATGCAAGAAAATTCGATTCCTTTAACAGCTTTCTCCACACCTTTAGGACTCTATGAGTGGCGATTTCTTCCTTTTGGCCTTCGTAATGCTCCAGCGACTTTCGTCCGTCTAACTAGGGATCTTCTCCACGGGGTGACCAATACTTCTACATACATTGATGACATATGTATTCATACTGTAGACTGGACGTCACACCTACAGAAACTACCACATGTCTTCGACAGATTGCGAGTATTCGGGCTTTCAGTCAAGCCTACTAAAGTAGAGTTGGGCATGGAAGAGATTGACTTCTGCAGGGGCCAACTCAGAACAGTTGAAAGAATCGTGACCAAGATTCTAAATTTGACTATGCCAACGACCAAGAAACAGGTCCGAAGTCTACTTGGTCTTGTGAATTATTATAGTAAATTTATTCCCAATCTGGCGGAAATCACCAGTGTTTTTTCCAACATTTTGAAAGCTTCGGCTAAACTAAATGTGCAAGATGCAGGATTAATTAGTGCTCTATCAAAATTGAAATATTTATTCAGTGTTCCACCTATCCTGCGTTTGCCTAACCAAAATCTTACCTATTTCTTACGTACAGACGCAAGTGCTATCTCCATATCTGGAGTACTAGGACAATTCTACGAAGGGAAGTTCCACCCAGTAATGTACGTAAGTCGTAAGATCAGCCCAGCTGAATCAAGATACTCAGCATCAGAATTGGAGGGCCTCAGCTTAATCTATTGTGTTAGAAAACTTCATAGGTTTTTGGCAGGAGCACAGTTTGTGATCGAAACCGACAATTCTCCGTTGTCTGTTATGCAGTCTGGCATTCCCCACAACAACAGAGTCTACAGTGGGCTTTGATACTGCAGAACTATGCATTTACCATCCAGCATTTAAAGGGGAGATTGAACTCGTTGGCAGACACTTTGAGTCGACCGTCAACCATTGAAATACCTGATATACAGGAAGAGATCGACCAGAGATCACCAGAAACAGTGACACTGTAATTGCTAATTAGATCAGTGCCGTATGTGGTGAATAAGTTACACTGTAAGTGCGTTATCATCGCCAAGCTGGTAAAACTGTGTAAGAGTAACAGTGCCATTATCAGTGAAACGAACAGACGCATACGTAATATGTCTGCAGCGCTAACATATATGTAAGCCATATTAACATTGAAGTGTTAGCTGTGAACCTACATGTATTGGTAGGGAACTATATATTTATACACTATCCGTGGAAGGAGAGCATATAAGACATTGGCGAAATGAACTATGATATGAAAATAGTCTACAAAGAACATTGCTCCATCTTCACACCTGAAAGGACGACATTAGTTAGTGTAATTAGTATAGAAACGTAACTGTGATATATATATATAACATTGTTTTATGAACAGTACGCATAACCTCATTTTTCTATGAATAATTGAATTGCAAAATGATCTAATGCATATATAACGTTATTTATCTTATTTGATAAGTTAGAAGTCACCATAATTTAGTTAATAACCCATTTAAGTTAACCCCAATAATAGAAATACAATTTTTAGATATTACTTTACCTTATTACCGCATAATCATAATTATTTATAAAGTCATTTATTTAAAATATCATTTCTAAACTAACCCAACCATTTAGGAAGTAACATCATTTCATTTACCAATAACACTTTAAGGTAATTAACCCAATTTGCTTAAATGTAATTAAATTCCAATGTGGAAATTATAGAGGAATATCACTACTGTCCACAAGCTATAAGATACTATCCGCAGTATTACTAAATAGACTAAAACCATATTCAGAAGACATATTAGGTGACTACCAGGCGGGTTTTAGACAAAACAGATCAACAATAGATCAGATATTTATCTTACGACAAATAGCCGAGAAAAATTGGGAATATAAAAGAGATCTCCATAACATTTTTGTGGATTTTAAAAAGGCTTATGATAGTGTCCATAGGAATAGTCTATGGAATGCTATGCAGGAATTTGGAATACCAAGGAAGTTAATCAACATGACCAGACTATGCATGGAAGATACTTATAATATAGTAACATATAAAGGCAGGAAATCAGACCCCTTCCAAATAACATCTGGCTTGAAACAGGGTGATGCACTATCGCCGCTACTCTTCAATCTGGCTCTAGAGAAAGTTGTAAGGAAGGTAAAGGAGGAATCTGATATTGGAGGAACATCCAAGCTGCTTGGTTATGCAGATGATATAGATATTATAGGGCAAAGTGAACAAAAGACATTGGAAATATTGACTCACTTAAAGGAAAAAGCCCAACAGATGGGACTGGTTATCAACCAAGATAAGACAGAATATATGGTAATTTCAAGAGACGGAATGACTAGAAACTCTGGCCACATACAAATAGATAATATGACCATTAAAAGAACGGAAACATACAAATACCTGGGTACGATCTTCAACTGCTCCAACATCATAAGGGAAGAAATACAAACTAGAATCAACTCTGGAAATAAGATATACTATGCACTACAACATCTACTAAAATCAAAGGCGCTATCTCGTAACACCAAAATCACAATATACAAAACACTGATCAGACCAGTTGTGCTGTATGGCTCTGAAACCTGGAGTACAACGAAAGGAGACGAAGCCTTGTTACAAACCTTTGAGAACAAAATTTTAAGACGTATCTTTGGACCCATTAGGGATACACAAAGTGGAGAGTGGAAAAGCAGAAGTAACAAAGACATTTATGATCTGTTTAAGTCCCCGCTAATCACTGGTATCATGAAGGCTAATAGACTACAATGGCTGGGGCATATAGAAAGAATGGAAGATAATAAGGAAACAAAACTCGCTTACACTCAGGAAATAAATGACCGTAGACCCCGAGGTAGACCAAGAAGGCGGTGGAGAGATAATACATGTACAGACCTACAAGCACTTGGAATCAACGACTGGCAAGAGAAGGTCCACCAGAGAGACGAATGGAGACGGATTGTATTTGCAGCAAAGAACCTCAATGGCTCGGAACGCTGAAGAAGAAGAAGAAGAAGAAGAAGAAGAAGAAGAAGAAGAAGAAGAAGAAGAAGAAGAAGAAGAAGAAGAAGAAGAAGAAGAAGAAGAAGAAGAAGAAGAAGAAGAAGAAGAATTAAATTAGTTAGATTATGTCCCTTAGGATAAATTGAGAACAGCACACCAAATTAAATTAGTTAGTATTACAGGATCGGTGACAAACCATCCTCACAAACTTGCATATTTTGTATAGTCATGACATGTGCAAACAAATCGCACAGTCATTTGGCGTGAAGACTTCAATAAGTCAGCCAATCATTTAATGTAATGGTCATTTACGTGATATTATGAACCATATTTTAATGACGATTGAATGTTTTAGCAAATGAATGGTATGAAATTGGATTAAAGATGTGTAAATGAGAGGAGAGAATGTATACAATACTAAACATTGAAAGAGAGAGAAAGAGAGAAAGGTAGCGGCAAATTTTATATTCACCGCTTAAAATGCCTTGTTATGACTTGTCTGTGTCAATCTGTGTAACCAATGTGTTGTCAAGTTTATGTGTGTTACTGCTATACTTCAGTAGATTAGATAGGGAAAATACTTTGAGCATCTTGAAACGGAATTGTGGTCATAAATAAGAATAACAAACATTTGTAACCACAATAAACCGATTTACGGCGATCGAAGGAATACACACATGTAGAATAGTAACGCATACACATGTTAGCAAATTAAATACACTGTAGTTTATTAGAAAACACGCAAACAAACAGGAAAACGAACACATAAAAGTTGCATACACGATTTGTTTCAAAGAACAGTAACTCAAATCAGGGGACACAATAACTTCTTAAAAACCTTAATGTAACATTGAAAATATGTCTTCACAAGCGGAAGCGAGAAGGTGAAGAGTAGAACTTTATGTATACGAGTTGGAGTTGATATTATTGGGAACATGAACATTTAATGCTCATGTGTTGTACTCATAACAGAGTCAACTTGTATTGGGTTGTTATTTTGGGCAATATGAGGACAGGTCAAAAAACATAAGTCAAGGGACGGAAGTCAGAAGACAGAGGGTCATAAGACGGAAGTCAGGACACAAGTCATAAGACAACGGTTCCGGATCAAAACAATTCCCAAGAAGATCTATAGCCAACTATACTGATACTATGGGCTACTCAATTAGCCGAGTGAAGAAATAGAACAGTGTGAGTAAGGGAGAAGAGAGTTTGTTCTATCCCCAGAAGAGAGATTTACAACTTATTGGATCTTTGACAAAATTGGACAGCCAATTTTCTTTTGTGACCATACAACGTGTTACAAGCATGAGTTAAAGGGTTGTAACACTTCACAGAGGGGAGGGGAGTCTGTCAAAAATCCCAATAAGTGTTTAGAGAGTTAAGAATATAAGTAATAGAGCTAAGACAGAGTCTAGTAGAGGACACCAGACAGGAGAGACACCAGCGCTATAAAAAGCTTCACAACGGGACACACTTGTGTCAACCAAGGGAGCATTGAGTACCGCTGAGCGAGGGTTTCCCCAAGACATTGGGAAACTCGCCTCTACGAGTAACCGTGGAGTACCAGGTTACTCGAGTGAGCTGGCCAGCATGCTGGGACACTATGCACGCAAGACTCGCCAGCGCACGGAGAATCCAATGTCCATGTTTGAACACGCAATGAGTAGCGTGAGGACAGACCAGGACTGAGACGACTAGAGAATAGACGTGTTCCTTACGAATGCTATAAGTTTCTAGACAATAGTGATTGTTAGGCTTTAGATTATATTCAGTGATTAATAGTATCATTATCACCTCTTCATTGCATCTATGTAACGTACCATGCTGTTTATTGTCAATGAAGTATTCCGCTCGCAGAGCTTGTTTATCGCCAGCTCTAAATAAATTGCATTCCTTTTGCAAATGACACGAGTTATTATTTCGTGTGGTGCAAAAGTAGGGGAGACGGAGTACAGAGACATTTTCTCCGACATCCCAGGAAAGACAGACAGAATAGAACACTCCATTATTCTGACTGACAACACCCCAATCAAGTGTCGACCTTATTCCATCCCTCTAAATTATAGGGCTAATCTTGACAAAGAAATACTATCTCTTGAGTCGAGTGGAATAATTCAGAAATCTCAGTCAGAATATTCTTTCCCTATCGTCCTTGTCGCCAAAAAGGACTCAACTATTCGACTCTGCGTCGATTATCGACGTTTGAATAAAGTAACCAAAATTGATGCTGAACCAATCCCAGCATGCGAGGATTTGATCCTTGATATGTCTACATCTCGCATCTTTAGCAAGCTTGATCTCACGAAAGGTTATTGGCAGGTCCCGATGCAAGAAAATTCGATTCCTTTAACAGCTTTCTCCACACCTTTAGGACTCTATGAGTGGCGATTTCTTCCTTTTGGCCTTCGTAATGCTCCAGCGACTTTCGTCCGTCTAACTAGGGATCTTCTCCACGGGGTGACCAATACTTCTACATACATTGATGACATATGTATTCATACTGTAGACTGGACGTCACACCTACAGAAACTACCACATGTCTTAGACAGATTGCGAGTATTCGGGCTTTCAGTCAAGCCTACTAAAGTAGAGTTGGGCATGGAAGAGATTGACTTCCTAGGCCATACCATCTGCAGGGGCCAACTCAGAACAGTTGAAAGAATCGTGACCAAGATTCTAAATTTGACTATGCCAACGACCAAGAAACAGGTCCGAAGTCTACTTGGTCTTGTGAATTATTATAGTAAATTTATTCCCAATCTGGCGGAAATCACCAGTGTTTTTTCCAACATTTTGAAAGCTTCGGCTAAACTAAATGTGCAAGATGCAGGATTAATTAGTGCTCTATCAAAATTGAAATATTTATTCAGTGTTCCACCTATCCTGCGTTTGCCTAACCAAAATCTTACCTATTTCTTACGTACAGACGCAAGTGCTATCTCCATATCTGGAGTACTAGGACAATTCTACGAAGGGAAGTTCCACCCAGTAATGTACGTAAGTCGTAAGATCAGCCCAGCTGAATCAAGATACTCAGCATCAGAATTGGAGGGCCTCAGCTTAATCTATTGTGTTAGAAAACTTCATAGGTTTTTGGCAGGAGCACAGTTTGTGATCGAAACCGACAATTCTCCGTTGTCTGTTATGCAGTCTGGCATTCCCCACAACAACAGAGTCTACAGTGGGCTTTGATACTGCAGAACTATGCATTTACCATCCAGCATTTAAAGGGGAGATTGAACTCGTTGGCAGACACTTTGAGTCGACCGTCAACCATTGAAATACCTGATATACAGGAAGAGATCGACCAGAGATCACCAGAAACAGTGACACTGTAATTGCTAATTAGATCAGTGCCGTATGTGGTGAATAAGTTACACTGTAAGTGCGTTATCATCGCCAAGCTGGTAAAACTGTGTAAGAGTAACAGTGCCATTATCAGTGAAACGAACAGACGCATAAGTAATATGTCTGCAGCGCTAACATATATGTAAGCCATATTAACATTGAAGTGTTAGCTGTGAACCTACATGTATTGGTAGGGAACTATATATTTATACACTATCCGGGAAGGAGAGCATATAAGACATTGGCGAAATGAACTATGATATGAAAATAGTCTACAAAGAACATTGCTCCATCTTCACACCTGAAAGGACGACATTAGTTAGTGTAATTAGTATAGAAACGTAACTGTGATATATATATAACATTGTTTTATGAACAGTACGCATAACCTCATTTTTCTATGAATAATTGAATTGCAAAATGATCTAATGCATATATAACGTTATTTATCTTATTTGATAAGTTAGAAGTCACCATAATTTAGTTAATAACCCATTTAAGTTAACCCCAATAATAGAAATACAATTTTTAGATATTACTTTACCTTATTACCGCATAATCATAATTATTTATAAAGTCATTTATTTAAAATATCATTTCTAAACTAACCCAACCATTTAGGAAGTAACATCATTTCATTTACCAATAACACTTTAAGGTAATTAACCCAATTTGCTTAAATGTAATTAAATTCCAATGTGGAAATTATAGAGGAATATCACTACTGTCCACAAGCTATAAGATACTATCCGCAGTATTACTAAATAGACTAAAACCATATTCAGAAGACATATTAGGTGACTACCAGGCGGGTTTTAGACAAAACAGATCAACAATAGATCAGATATTTATCTTACGACAAATAGCCGAGAAAAATTGGGAATATAAAAGAGATCTCCATAACATTTTTGTGGATTTTAAAAAGGCTTATGATAGTGTCCATAGGAATAGTCTATGGAATGCTATGCAGGAATTTGGAATACCAAGGAAGTTAATCAACATGACCAGACTATGCATGGAAGATACTTATAATATAGTAACATATAAAGGCAGGAAATCAGACCCCTTCCAAATAACATCTGGCTTGAAACAGGGTGATGCACTATCGCCGCTACTCTTCAATCTGGCTCTAGAGAAAGTTGTAAGGAAGGTAAAGGAGGAATCTGATATTGGAGGAACATCCAAGCTGCTTGGTTATGCAGATGATATAGATATTATAGGGCAAAGTGAACAAAAGACATTGGAAATATTGACTCACTTAAAGGAAAAAGCCCAACAGATGGGACTGGTTATCAACCAAGATAAGACAGAATATATGGTAATTTCAAGAGACGGAATGACTAGAAACTCTGGCCACATACAAATAGATAATATGACCATTAAAAGAACGGAAACATACAAATACCTGGGTACGATCTTCAACTGCTCCAACATCATAAGGGAAGAAATACAAACTAGAATCAACTCTGGAAATAAGATATACTATGCACTACAACATCTACTAAAATCAAAGGCGCTATCTCGTAACACCAAAATCACAATATACAAAACACTGATCAGACCAGTTGTGCTGTATGGCTCTGAAACCTGGAGTACAACGAAAGGAGACGAAGCCTTGTTACAAACCTTTGAGAACAAAATTTTAAGACGTATCTTTGGACCCATTAGGGATACACAAAGTGGAGAGTGGAAAAGCAGAAGTAACAAAGACATTTATGATCTGTTTAAGTCCCCGCTAATCACTGGTATCATGAAGGCTAATAGACTACAATGGCTGGGGCATATAGAAAGAATGGAAGATAATAGGGAAACAAAACTCGCTTACACTCAGGAAATAAATGACCGTAGACCCCGAGGTAGACCAAGAAGGCGGTGGAGAGATAATACATGTACAGACCTACAAGCACTTGGAATCAACGACTGGCAAGAGAAGGTCCACCAGAGAGACGAATGGAGACGGATTGTATTTGCAGCAAAGAACCTCAATGGCTCGGAACGCTGAAGAAGAAGAAGAAGAAGAAGAAGAAGAAGAAGAAGAAGAAGAAGAAGAAGAAGAAGAAGAAGAAGAAGAAGAAGAAGAAGAAGAAGAAGAAGAAGAAGAGTAATTAAATTAGTTAGATTATGTCCCTTAGGATAAATTGAGAACAGCACACCAAATTAAATTAGTTAGTATTACAGGATCGGTGACAAACCATCCTCACAAACTTGCATATTTTGTATAGTCATGACACGTGCAAACAAATCGCACAGTCATTTGGCGTGAAGACTTCAATAAGTCAGCCAATCATTTAATGTAATGGTCATTTACGTGATATTATGAACCATATTTTAATGACGATTGAATGTTTTAGCAAATGAATGGTATGAAATTGGATTAAAGATGTGTAAATGAGAGGAGAGAATGTATACAATACTAAACATTGAAAGAGAGAGAAAGAGAGAAAGGTAGCGGCAAATTTTATATTCACCGCTTAAAATGCCTTGTTATGACTTGTCTGTGTCAATCTGTGTAACCAATGTGTTGTCAAGTTTTATGTGTGTTACTGCTATACTTCAGTAGATTAGATAGGGAAAATACTTTGAGCATCTTGAAACGGAATTGTGGTCATAAATAAGAATAACAAACATTTGTAACCACAATAAACCGATTTACGGCGATCGAAGGAATACACACATGTAGAATAGTAACGCATACACATGTTAGCAAATTAAATACACTGTAGTTTATTAGAAAACACGCAAACAAACAGGAAAACGAACACATAAAAGTTGCATACACGATTTGTTTCAAAGAACAGTAACTCAAATCAGGGGACACAATAACTTCTTAAAAACCTTAATGTAACATTGAAAATATGTCTTCACAAGCGGAAGCGAGAAGGTGAAGAGTAGAACTTTATGTATACGAGTTGGAGTTGATATTATTGGGAACATGAACATTTAATGCTCATGTGTTGTACTCATAACAGAGTCAACTTGTATTGGGTTGTTATTTTGGGCAATATGAGGACAGGTCAAAAGACATAAGTCAAGGGACGGAAGTCAGAAGACAGAGGGTCATAAGACGGAAGTCAGGACACAAGTCATAAGACAACGGTTCCGGATCAAAACAATTCCCAAGAAGATCTATAGCCAACTATACTGATACTATGGGCTACTCAATTAGCCGAGTGAAGAAATAGAACAGTGTGAGTAAGGGAGAAGAGAGTTTGTTCTATCCCCAGAAGAGAGATTTACAACTTATTGGATCTTTGACAAAATTGGACAGCCAATTTTCTTTTGTGACCATACAACGTGTTACAAGCATGAGTTAAAGGGTTGTAACACTTCACAGAGGGGAGGGGAGTCTGTCAAAAATCCCAATAAGTGTTTAGAGAGTTAAGAATATAAGTAATAGAGCTAAGACAGAGTCTAGTAGAGGACACCAGACAGGAGAGACACCAGCGCTATAAATAGCTTCACAACGGGACACACTTGTGTCAACCAAGGGAGCATTGAGTACCGCTGAGCGAGGGTTTCCCCAAGACATTGGGAAACTCGCCTCTACGAGTAACCGTGGAGTACCAGGTTACTCGAGTGAGCTGGCCAGCATGCTGGGACACTATGCACGCAAGACTCGCCAGCGCACGGAGAATCCAACGTCCATGTTTGAACACGCAATGAGTAGCGTGAGGACAGACCAGGACTGAGACGACTAGAGAATAGACGTGTTCCTTACGAATGCTATAAGTTTCTAGACAATAGTGATTGTTAGGCTTTAGATTATATTCAGTGATTAATAGTATCATTATCACCTCTTCATTGCATCTATGTAACGTACCATGCTGTTTATTGTCAATGAAGTATTCCGCTCGCAGAGCTTGTTTATCGCCAGCTCTAAATAAATTGCATTCCTTTTGCAAATGACACGAGTTATTATTTCGTGTGGTGCAAAAGTAGGGGAGTCCTGAAAGAGCTGTCGCAAGCAAGTTGCTGACACCTTAGTGCTGGAAATTTCCCAGACAGGAGCGCCTCGAGTACTGATTTTGCATCTGTCAGTAGCACCACAGGTTGTGTACCATTGCTGGTATTTAGTAATTTCTCTGTTGCTATCGTGATTGCCTCAATTTCAGCATCATAGTTACGGCAGTACTTTCCTGGCGGTACTCTGGCTGTGTCCCTAGTATTATTTGGGTATTCTATGTACACTCCCGCTCCTCCATTTCGAACAGCATTTTGTGCCGACCCAACTGTGTAGACTCGGATCCAGAGATCTGTGGGTATTCTTCATCAAGGACGCTGAGAGTGGCTGTTCTGCGCTGCACACTGTTCTGTTCTTCCTTGTCAAATATTCCTCTCACTTTTGTCAGGATTTGTAATGATAGTCTATGCTCATCTTTCCATGGAGTTTGCTCTGGAATAGTTGTTAGGGGGATACCAACTGTGGGCAGATCGGTGGTTTCTCTGCAGAGTCGTTTGGCCTGGTGGATAAAACTACTTCTTTTCAACCGCCCCATAGCTTGGTTTTCAAATCTGTTCTTCATAGGGTGGCCTGGCAAGTTGAGGAACTGTTCTGCTTGTATTAACGTTTTCATATCTCTGCGGTCACTCAGTACTTGTGTCCTCCCCCATCTTCTCCATTTCCACTATAGGGGTTGATCTCATCCCTCCTATGGTGACTCTAAGTGCTTGATTTTGCACCTTGTCCAGCTCTTGTAGTGTGGTTTTTGATGCTGAACACCACGTAGTTGACCCATGTGGTCGTATGCTCTGTTGGTAAACTTTGCTAAGTATTTTCCCACTGGCTCCCCATGTGGTTCCACTTAGTTTTCTCAGGATGGCTATTGTCAACGTCCTAGAGACCTAGGGAAATGAAACTCGGGTTCATACAGGCAACAAACTCCGTTCTGATACTATCTGACATAATTTATTTACAGTAAGCTGGCGAAGAATGGTTTTCGCAGCCAGTTACACTGGAGTAGCATATCACAGGAGTTCATAACAAAGCAATCATACATAATCATTACAACAAACTCTATCATCTATCTTATGAGTAACACCCCTAAATACACTTGGGTTCAATCTATCAAGTCCCCCTTAAGTTAAGCCCTGTTGCTTCTTCGATGTCCAGTCGGCGTCTGCCCTCTAACGTGTCTCGATCGGACACGGGCTGTAACTCTCCTCGAACTTCTCGTGGAACAGGTCCTGGCACGCGGTCAGCGGGTTCCACCTGTGTCCACGGAGCTGTAGGCGAACTGACCTATCCTACTCGAAGGCTCTAGATTATTCGAGCATTCGAGTGGGTCTCTTTAGTTCCCTTGTATTGGGGTTATATCCCTTCTCTAATTCCCTTCTATCTTTATGTTAGTCTAGAGGGACTACGATAGCTCATTAACAGATGATACGATAGTAGCTGCAAAGCTCAGACTTTGTCATGTATGAATGTTGATATATTTTACTTGGCAAAACCAAGAGCTGTCGGGAAAGTGAAGCTTGCGCTTGCCAAAACCGGATTGGCCCCCAAATAGCCTGTCACCGTCCTAGATACCTAGGGGAATGAAACTTGGGTTCATACAGTCAACAAACTCCGTTCTGATACTATCTGACATAATTTATTTACAGTAAGCTGGCGAAGAATGGTTTTCGCAGCCAGTTACACTGGAGTA
This sequence comes from Cepaea nemoralis, assembly GCA_014155875.1. Classification (NCBI taxonomy): domain Eukaryota; kingdom Metazoa; phylum Mollusca; class Gastropoda; order Stylommatophora; family Helicidae; genus Cepaea; species Cepaea nemoralis. The sequence goes on along the minus strand of JACEFZ010016903.1, from coordinate 190,266 downwards.
GCATATCACAGGAGTTCATAACAAAGCAATCATACATAATCATTACAACAAACTCTATCATCTATCTTATGAGTAACACCCCTAAATACACTTGGGTTCAATCTATCAAGTCCCCCTTAAGTTAAGCCCTGTTGCTTCTTCGATGTCCAGTCGGCGTCTGCCCTCTAACGTGTCTCGATCGGACACGGGCTGTAACTCTCCTCGAGCTTCTCGTGGAACAGGTCCTGGCACGCAGTCAGCGGGTTCCACCTGTGTCCACGGAGCTGTAGGCGAACTGACCTGTCCTTCTCGAAGGCTCTAGATTGTTCGAGCATTCGAGTGGGTCTCTTTAGTTCCCTTGTATTGGGGTTATGTCCCTTCTCTAATTCCCTTCTATCTTTATGTTCCTACCGACTCCATGTGAGACTCTGACAGCTATTTTTTTTTCTGGCTTTTGCTACTGCTTTGTTGATGTGCTTTCTCCATGTCAGCCTGCCATCAAATGTTACTCCAAGATATGTTGGTTCTTTATCTTCTCTTATGGGTGTTCCATTTATCTGGATGATCCCTGCCTTTTGTTTTGAAGAGAGGGTACATAGAGTAGTGCTGCACTTGTCAGTGTTTATTCTGACACACCATCTATTTGACCATGCAGCAAATGTATCTACAGCTCTTTGTAGCAATCTGGTGGCCACTGATGCATGTTCATTTGTGCTCCATAAAACTAGGTCATCTGCGTACATTGCCGCTTTAATTCCATGCGGTAAATTTGCAACAAGATCATTGATGAAGATTAGAAAAAGTGTGGGGGACAAGACTCCGCCCTGGGGAATACCGTGACATAGTAGTACTTTCTTTCTCTTGAGTCCGTCTATCTGTACTCAGGCTCTTCTGTTGTGCAAGTATGCTTTCACCCATTTGTACATTCTTCCATTGACTTTGCAGTTTCTCAGTCTCTTCATCAGACCTTCTTCCCAGACTTTGTCAAAGGCTTTCTTCAGATCTATCCATGCCGCAAGTACCAGCTTCTTCTCTTGGAATGCATCCTCAATTTTTTTAGAGAGGTAGGTTGTCTGATCTTCCGTAGAGTAGCACTGCCTCAAGCCAGCCTGCTGTGGCACAAGGCTGTTTTTACTTTCAATGTACCACTGCAGTCTGTGATTGATGATGCGCTTCAGTGTTTTGCAGAGACAGCTGGTGAGGCTAATTGGTCTGTAGCAAGAGGCAATGGAACCGTCTTTCCCTGATTATAGGAGGGGTATCATGATTGCTTCTCTCCAGGCTTGTGGAACACTGCCTAAGGTCCAACTGTTATTGAAGATCTGCAACAGCTTTGCTTTGGCCTCTGTTCCTAGGTTCCTGATCATTTTATTGGAGATACCATCAGCTCCTGGTGACTTTCTCATTTTCAATTTCGATATGGCTAGCTCCAGTTCGCTGATTGTGATGGGTGCCTCCAGAATCTCATGTACTATTTGCTTATGTCAGGTATGTTGTCGTTTCTCTCGAATCTCTTGTTGTTTCTCTGGACTAATTTTGATATTGTTATCTTGAGCGAATGAGTCCGCAAAATGGTCAGCTGCTTGCTTTCTTGTTAAGATGTTTCCATCTTTATGTAGTGCAATTTTTGAGTTTCTCCCTGTGCCCTCATCGTTAAGTTGTTTTATTAGCTTCCACAATTTCCTTGTGTCTCTTTCAAAGTTCAGAGACTCCGTTTTCTGATGCCAGCTTTTCCGTCTATCCTGCAGCTTGGCCCTTTGAAATTTGGCTTTTGCGTGCTGGAATTTATTGTGGTGCTCTTGGCTGGGTGTGGCCTCTGCTTGCTTTCTACACACTTCCACATCATTATGCAACTGTTCCAGTTCACTACTCCAGTAGGGTTTATATTGTTTACGGGCTCCTCTTCGTACTGTTTCTCGCTTTGCCTGTAGTATGCATTTCCCAAACTCTTCAACTACTTTATTTATCTCTTTCTCAGTGTTCAGATTTCTAACCAGTATGCTGGTGAGATGCTTGTACATTGCCCAGTCTGCTTTCTTGTAGTTCCACCTCGAGAGGGTGCTGTCACTTACAAGCTCATTTTCTACGGTTAGAAAGACTGGCCGATGGTCAATGCCTCCAAGTTGTTTCTCAACAATTCGTGTAATGTTCCCCTCCAGGTCTGGTGAATGAAAAGCCAGGTCAGGTGTAGTTGTAGTGTGCCATGATCTCGAGTAGAAAGTATGTGGGTCGGACGGCTTGTTAATCAAGATGAATCTATTGTCATCCTGCCAGTCTTCCAGTCTCTCTTCTCTCTGGTCCATGTGATCATAGCTCCAGCTCTGCGAGTGGCTGTTGAAATCGCCACACAAAATCATTTTTTCTTTTAATGGTAGTGTGTCCAGTGCCTGTGGGCGGTCACTTGGACAGTAGTAATTGATCAGATGTAGGTCTGTATTACCCGTCTTAAGTTTAAGTGTCTGATACTCAGCCCCTTCCATGTAGACTTTGATTTGGGAAGCCATGATGTTATTTCTTACAAGGGTCAGTATCCCACCTTTTCGCCTGTCCTTTCGGTCAGACCGGTAACACTGTTAGCCTCTGATTTTGAAGGCTATATTTTCGTTGAGGTGAGTGTCTTGCAAACAATATATGCTCACTTTTTCTTGGTCCAAGATGTTTTCTAATTCTTTTTTGTTTTTTTTTTGTTTGTTGTTGCAGACTCCCTCCGCATTCCAGTGCATTATTTTAAGTCTTTGTTTAGTATGGCCAGCCGTCTTATTCTCATGTCCCCTGGCTCCACAGGGCATCTGAGAAGGACCTCCAGTAGTTGTGGTTGGACCCTTTCAAGATATAGGGCCCGGCACTGCACCTGCCTGGGGGTCCAAAGCAGGGCGAGCACCATAACATTTAGCAGTAGTCGACATATTCCATTTTGCGTCATTGCGTGGCATCCTGATTTCTGTGGTGCACCTCCTGGCTGGTTGCCTCCGTTTTCAGCACCTTTCTTCGCTAGAGCAGACTGTGGTCTCACTCGAGTGTAGATGTGTACGCGCTCACACACGTGTCTGCGCATGCATGTACGTGCATACACATCTAGAGCATACTGGTTATTTTTCGGCGCCAGAAACTCGCCGTCTCCCCTTCTCCTGTTAGTTAAAACAGTTCCGCCACGTGAAGGCCAGGAGTTGGACTTTTGCTGCAGAGGTTATGTATTCACGAGACATTGGGGTATTTAAGCAATGTTGGGCGCTCACCCCAACACTGTGCCCCGGCTACATACAGCAATATTTGGAACCAATGGCGATTTTTAACAAGTCTGTGTCGTTGCAGGTACGGACAGCCCAAGTATCTTGCTCCATGCTTGCCGAGGCAGTTGGCGCACTTTCTCTTGTTGTTGGGTACTCGAAAGTCAGTGTCCTGCCTGGCCAGCGGACACTCCTTGAAGGCGTGGTGATCAGCGCAGTATCGGCATATGTTCGTCTTACTGCGACATGCTGCTCTGCTGTGGCCGGCCCTCTGACATCTGGAACGTTAACTCTTGGGATGAATCTCTCTGGCTGTTGGATTTTCTTGCTGACTGATACTGTGGTCGGCATTTCGCTGCCCTCCGACGTCACCACTGCCAAGGTTTTAGGTATCTTAGAGTAGGTGAGGAGCCGCTCCGCCTTCAAGAATCGGATGTGAAGATTCTCTTCTTGTAGCTGCTTCAGGGTTTCTTCGTCTGTCAGCTCCACTTGAATCCGCTTGACAACCCATCGGACTGTTTTTGAGTCGGTGTTCCCGGCTCTGTGTCTTTGTCCTCCTTCTTCTCTGTTATCTTGGTTCTTGTCTGTGGTGGGCTGTCGATCTTCTCCCTCGTGGTAGCTTCAGTAATAGCTGTAGTTTCAGGTTCTTTGGTGCAGCTAGCAGGCATATTCTCCACTTTCATCTTCTTCACTGTCTTGTCGACTCCCACGCTGCACACCTTTGATACCGCTTGTTTCTTGTTGTTGAACTTGTCACATGACATTTCTCCCCGTATCAGGCTTCTTGACTTGTTAAGGCGACTTGTCTTGATACCGCTCGCAGTGCGAATGACGTTTTCCTGAGACAAAAAAACGCGACCAGTGAATTTTACTAAGGCTATATAAGGCGATGCGGTGCTTGACGCAGCGGCACCGCAATTGATATGGCAAAACGACATACTTTACTACTTAGGTAGCGCGAAAATAACCAAAGTGATTTTCAAGGGGGCGACTATACCCAAGCTTGCAGCGGATATATACGAAATGATGGTATTAGTGTCCGTTGTCGTAGCAACCCGAGACGTCCTTATCAAGCAGGGTCACATGCCTAATGAGGTAACGTAAGCACAGCTTATTAACTCGCGATGGCATCTGTTATGATGATAGGGAGAACCATTGTCAACGCAGTCGCGATTTCGGGGAGTAATCATTTATTCTCGAAGCTGGGGCATGAGGACGCCCATGAGGAACAAATACGACATGAAGAGGCCTTCGAGTGGTAACGGCGGAGCAGGTTGCATGGATGGGGAGGGGGGAACATAACCGTGCGGCTGGACTAGCTTATTGAAGAACTCCGACACGAAGGTTACGTCGTTTGCGCTTTTCAAGGGGTTGACCAGGTCATGCGGGAATATATAGTATTGCTACTGGAGGCAGATACGCAGAGCCCCTCCAGCCAGAACCTCAACTATCAGATTGTTATGTGCCATCTGATGTACACTACTTTTATCTAAATTGAAATTTTAAAGATTCTATTGCAGACAATCGTTTACATCCCCGTCTGCAGGGCCTTACGCCTGACCTTTTGATACCTATCACTAGCCATCAGATTATTATATCCACAATCCAGACACAATGATTATTGGTTCGTTCCCCCCTCTCCCACTTTACAACAAACACGACAAGGCTTTGTACACGATCCTTTCCTCAATTGGGCCAGATGGACCTCATAGTACTCCCCCATTCATCGTCGGCCACAGAGCCGACAAAGAGTACAAAGTGAGCTACTGATACAAGTCTTTACCCAGCCTCATTCTGATTATGTATATCCATTGTAATGGGTCTATCTAATTGGGAGGAACATCTCGTTGGTAGCTTATTCCCCCCCCCCCCCCCCCCCCAAGGTGGAGTGGGCCCCAGACCCCCTGTTTTGGGAGGTAGACACGTCGTTAACATAGGGTATTCCCAAAGCTGGATGAACCAAACAGCTGGGGGTAGGGTGAGGCGCCTCCCAAGCTCATCGCAGACCCACCACAAACACAAGGTGGACCCAAAGCTGGGTAAACCAAACAGCTGGGTGTGGAGAAAGGGGTGGTACCTCCCAAGCTCATCGCAGACCCATCACTAACACAGTGTGGGCCCCAAACCGGCCTAATTATACTACATAATGACAAATATAGAACGAAATGTTAGTTTATATTGCCTACTATAGTAATGTATATGCTAGTTTTGAATGATTGTTGATATTAGTCGATGATTTTCTTGCTGCATGTCCGTTTTGCACTATCAGGTTGTCCCCAGCTGGCCATGACTCGTGGAATCCCGCTTCCAACTGCCTATGTATTTCTGTGGTTGGTTGTCCGGGCACATCAGGAATGTAGTCACCACCCTGTCTTCTGACTTGTCCATTGTTCCTAGGCATTGTTGATGCAGCACTTCCAGTTAATAGGGTATGTTGAACTGTACACATTACCTTCATAGCCAGGTAAAAATTGATGAATTGTCCCCACCTTCAGTCAGGTAAGCATTGATGATTTGTCCCTTCCCTTAGTCAGGTAAAGATTAATGATTTGTCCCTACCTTCTGTCAGGTTATGGTATATCAGCCAGCTAGAGAAGTAAGGTGTTTTCCCACCCTCCTTGGGTGGGTACCGTCCCAAAAGATAAACCTGGACCAATGCAGCAGTTTTTGCCCATGATGTCTATGAAGGTACCCACTCAGGCATTGACACCTTTGCTGCAGCGATTGATCTGGAGGGCGCGTACAATAGAGTACCATTGGATTTTCTAATGCTTCAGTTTCTTGAACTTAAGATAAGTCCATTCCTCCTTAGTTGGATCGCTGCCGCCCTCTTCCAACGGAAAATAATTTTTAGATGTGGCAGTTGGACTTCGGAACCAACAACAATATATCCTGGCCTACCACAGGGAACACAATTATCTCCGGAGCTGCTACACTGTGAGAATCACCAGCGAGCAGACCACTGGACCGGGGAGGACATTGTCGTGTGCCTACGATGTTTTCGTGTATCGTCAGGATAAGGATAGAGATCAGGTTGCTGTGGAACTGCAAACCGAACATTTGCATAAGTACTTGGTGTGCTGAAGCTGGGGCAATGGTCAACCCAACAAAGGCAACAGTGACATGGTTCTCTTTGAATAATCATATTGTCAACACTCCAATACCAACTGTTAATCTGTGTTCAGAGACTGTGGAAAGAACACAGGCAATGAATTACCTGGGGATACGTTTTGATCGAAGCCTTGCTTATAATGAGCACATAGACCAGGTGATAACAAAGGCCAAGCGAGGTTTGGCTGCGGTGCGGGTGATGGCGACAGCGAACTGTGAGCAGCGCCATCTATGTCTTCTATACGAGGGGCTGGTCATGTCTGTTTTTGAGTATGCGATGGCAATCCTGACTCTCAGCCGTAAGCAGATAGAAAGGATGGAAAGGATACAGAACGAAGTCATGCGAATTATCCTTGGATGTACAAGAGATACAGCATGCAGGGCGATGCGCTACCTTCTTGATTTTCCAACCATTGAAGACAGAATACAAATTTGCAGAGCACGTGCCTACCTCAGAGTTAACGCAAACACACTACATCCACTGCATAGTGAAATTTGGAAGGTGAAGGGCAGCAGGTTAAAAAGAGGAAGGTCGTGTATGGGTCAAGCGGAACATATTCTTCAACAGGTGTGTTCATTGGAGGACTTAGAACCTGACGAGGAGTGGGTACAAGTGCCAATAGATTTATGTACGTCTTTTTCAGTTTGCATCCAACTAGACAGAAAATGCAGACAAGCGGAAGTACCAGCGTTGATTTTCGAGAATTCGTAAGACAGTGATGCTGTCATTTACACAGATGGGTCAGTCGTCCGACATGTGAGAAGCTCATGGGCCTTTACGGCTCAGGCCGGAGGGAGAATTGTGAAGGAAGACTGATGCTTTTGTTGAGACCACAAGTAGCCTGACTATGGAAGTCATGGCAGTAAGTAAAGCAATAAAATGGCTCGAGACACAGACATTCACTAGGGCATGTTTCCTTAGCGACTCAATGAACATGATCAAGAGGATAGAGAGGGGGGAGATCCGAAGAGAATGATTGCTGTCTCTGGAGCAATCTCGGCTGGCAAAGATTAGTTTCATCTTCGTGCCAGGGCATGCGGGAGTACAAGGAAATGAGCGGGCTGACAAGCTCGCAGGTGAGGCTACTGTGGAGGGCGGACGCGCCATGGACCAGGCTGACATTCTGAATGCTCTACGAGAAGTAAGACTCTTGCGTGAACCAAGTGATGACTGTGAATCTACAACCATGGTCAGACTGCAAGAACAGCAAATTAAAAGAGGTGTGGCCAAACAAGAACACTACGCAGGAAGCCAAAGAAGATTGATAAACCAACACAGAACTGGCGTCGTTAGCCGCTACACACTGCGGGATTTGCTGAGGAGGGGATCCGAGCACTTATGGACTGAATGGTTCGATGTGCAATGAGGATGATCTGTCGACTAACTTCTGTCAGGTAGAGATTGATGATTTCTCCTTATCCTCATAATCAAGTTAAGATTGGTGGTTTGTCCCTACCTTCATAGTTAGGTAAATATTGATGATTTGCTCCTATCCTCATAATCACGTAAATATTGATGATTTTCCCCTATCCTCATAATCAAGTAAATATTGATGGTTTGTCCTAACCGTTATGGTCAGGTACAGATTGATGATTTGTCCGTATCCTCATAATCACGTAAAGATTGGTGGTTTGTCCCTATCTTCATAGTTAGGTAAAGATTGATGGCTTCTCCCTTCCTAGTCAAGTAAATAGTGAAGACTTATCGACAATGCATTCTCCGTGGCGAAGTGGTCAAGCTGTTAGACTCTGAATGTTGTGGGTTCTATTCCGAACCTTGTCCTTTGTTCATAAGTACATTTTCCCAACTCCTGGGGGTCGTCGCTGGAGCTACGTTGTTTGTGTGACACTTTCCGAAGCGAAAAGAGACCCAATAGGGATAAAAACCCGGTGTAATGAAGTTGACAGTCGACTTTTTTTTTTAAAGCGGCCAATCGCCATGTTGTTTGTCCATCAAGAATGACGATGACAAATCAATTCATCCAGTGGCTAGGTCGTATGGAGCCGCCAGTTCTAAAATGGCTGCTAAGGAAGAAATTTTGGCTCGAAATGTACTTGGGCAATGTGGGCAAGAATGCCGTTCCAGGAGATCATCTCCTGCAGTGGTTTTTCTGTCCAGCCTTTTTTTCACAGCTCTTGCAATCCTGGTTGCTTCACAAGTGACTGCACCCTCGTGTAGTCATGTACACTACGAATTTCGATCTTTGGCAGCAGTATCCCAAGTGTCGTGATGAATTCCGAAAGCTTTTAGTGAGGTCTTCAGAGTGTCTTTAAAGCGTTTCCTCTGACCGCCTTTGGAGCATATACCACAACGCAACTCGCCGTAAAAAAATTGATTTAGGGAGCCTGCGATCTAGCACGCGAGTCAAGTGACCAGCCCAGCGAATATGATTCTTCAATTGTCTGGGATCTTGTCTTGCGATTTAATCTTCAATAGCTTCCTAAGGGAGACTGTGTGGAAGTGGTTTAATTTCCTAGCGTGTCGCTGGTAAACAGTCATAGTTAGGTAAAGAGTGAAGATTTCTCCATCCATCTCCATACTTGGGTAAAGATTGATGGCTTGTCCCTGCCTCCACAATCAGGTAAAGACTTATTTCCAGCCCCTTGTGCATACTTGAGCTGACACAGAAGTTGCTGGTCCCATTAACACAAGTGATCTATCATTAATACTAATCATCAACACCATCATGGCAATGGGTCAGTTGTGCACATGAACAACTCCAGAGCCATTGTAGCTTGCACAAGCTGGGACCATGTCTGAGCACTATTGGCTGTATTGTAGCTTGCACAAGCTGGGACCATGTCTGAGCACTATTGGCTGTATTGTAGCTTGCACAAGCTGGGACCATGTCTGAGCACTATTGGCTGTATTGTAGCTTGCACAAGCTGGGACCATGTCTGAGCACTATTGGCTGTATTGTAGCTTGCACAAGCTGGGACCATGTCTGAGCACTATTGGCTGTATTGTAGCTTGCACAAGCTGGGACCATGTCTGAGCACTACAGGCTGTATTGTAACTTGCACAAGCTGGGACCATGTCTGAGCACTATTGGCTGTATTGTAGCTTGCACAAGCTGGGACCATGTCTCAGCACTATTGGCTGTATTTACAATGAATAGAAAGCATGGCTACAGGAGACAAACATTGACAGCGCTGGAAATGATGGCATGTCAACACAGCACATCTGATTACTGTACCTATTGGCTGTGGGGGTACGTTGCTCATTTAACTAATTCTAATTATGGACACATCTTGATGACATAGCTTAATAAACATCTGCCAGGCCATGTTCGAGTCTTGTTTATTATAGATTGGTTATTTGGCATAAATGCTGTCACTACTATCTCTCTCTCTCTGTGCGTGCCTGGGTTGGGGGGGGGGGGGGGGGGGGGGGGGGGGGGGGGGGGGGGGGGAGAATTCCTCTATTGTGTGCTGTTATACAGATGTAATATCTCATCTATTGGTTTGTTGTCATATAGATATAGTCGATCAACATCACTGCACATGGGTGTAATCCATAAGTGCTCCAGTCTACTCCTAATTCAAGCCTGAATCCGGAGAATCTCAGCTCAATGCATGAACTCCTTAGCACCGGCGAGGATCCTGAAATAGGGTGGGTCGATTTTTAACTCAAAATTTTGCTCAGGAAGCATCTGAGCACACTATATATACTGTTCAAAAAAGAAAAGAAATTCAACATCATTGCAGCTTCAATTGCAAACTTGTACCAACATTTTATTGGCAATGCTGATTCGCCCGCTGCTGTTGGTTCTGGTGACGCCAGTCCATAAGAGCAGGACCTCTGAGGGTCTTCTAGCCCAGCGACCAGCGTCGTGCAGCCAATTCCTGACCGTTTGATCTGAAATTTGACGAGCTCCTGGCATTGACTGGACTGTGGAGGACACAGATACAAATTGATTCCTAAGGTGACGCAGCCATACGAAGCAGTTGTGATTCTGGGTCTCTACTGCATGGCTGGTCTGCCACTGAGTCAGTTTCTTGAAATCACCTCCAAAAACGTCTAATGGTGCTTCTAACCACATTAAATTCTTTGGCTTCTACACATTGTGACTGTCCAGCCTGTAAATGTCCAATGATGATGAGTCTTTCTGTAGTGAGATGGGCCATACTTGCGCATTGAATTTTCAACTGAATTTATTCGAGGAGCGTCAATCTTTTATAGGCATTCGATAATACGGTCAGTAGTTTTGTGTTCAGTAAGTTTCACGGGATTGTCATGAACCTGTCACGAGTTATTGTCAAAAATATTTTGACCTTGACCTCTTTAATGACCTCACAAATCATGAGGTGAGTGCAATTCAGGTAACCACGAAATTAATGACCAGATGGACATAGTCGATAGGTTGACTGATGTCCAATCAGCAAATATCTTTTATAAAAGTAACACCAAAAATGTTGCGTTTCTTTTTAACAGAAAATAATAGTGGTGCGCTTATCATGTATTTCAGTATGGTTTCAGAAAGACTTGGCAAACCATGATTGGCCATGGCTATCAGCATGGCACATGATGATGATGGACTCATGGGCAAGCCCCACTGCGGTCTAAAGAGTTGTGTCACAAGTGTACAAGTTTGTGAAAGAAGTATAAAAGTGTAAATGTATTAAGTGTAAGTGTACAAGTATAACAGTGTACAAGTGTAACAGTGTACAAGTATAACAGTGTACAAGTGTAACAGTGTACAAGTATAACAGTGTACCAGTATAACAGTGTACCAGTATAACAGTGTACAAGTGTAACAGTGTACCAGTATAACAGTGTACAAGTGTAACAGTGTACAAGTAACAGTACAAGTGTAACAGTGTACCAGTGTAACAGTGTACAAGTATAACAGTGTACCAGTATAACAGTGTACCAGTATAACAGTGTACAAGTATAACAGTGTACAAGTATAACAGTGTACCAGTGTAACAGTGTACCAGTATAACAGTGTACCAGTATAACAGTGTACCAGTATAACAGTGTACAAGTATAACAGTGTACAAGTATAACAGTGTACAAGTATAACAGTGTACAAGTATAACAGTGTACAAGTATAACAGTGTACAAGTATAACAGTGTACAAGTATAACAGTGTACAAGTATAACAGTGTACAAGTATAACAGTGTACAAGTATAACAGTGTACCAGTGTAACAGTGTACCAGTATAACAGTGTACCAGTATAACAGTGTACCAGTATAACAGTGTACAAGTATAACAGTGTACAAGTGTAACAGTGTACAAGTATAACAGTGTACCAGTGTAACAGTGTACCAGTATAACAGTGTACCAGTATAACAGTGTACCAGTATAACAGTGTACAAGTATAACAGTGTACAAGTGTAACAGTGTACAAGTATAACAGTGTAACAGTGTACAAGTATAACAGTGTACAAGTATAACAGTGTACCAGTATAACAGTGTACCAGTATACAAGTATAACAGTGTACAAGTATAACAGTGTAACAGTGTACAAGTATAACAGTGTACAAGTGTAACAGTGTACAAGTATAACAGTGTACCAGTGTAACAGTGTACCAGTATAACAGTGTACAAGTATAACAGTGTACCAGTATAACAGTGTACAAGTATAACAGTGTACAAGTGTAACAGTGTACAAGTATAACAGTGTACAAGTATAACAGTGTACAAGTATAACAGTGTACAAGTGTAACAGTGTACAAGTATAACAGTGTACAAGTGTAACAGTGTACAAGTATAACAGTGTACAAGTGTAACAGTGTACAAGTATAACAGTGTAACAGTGTACAAGTATAACAGTGTACAAGTATAACAGTGTACAAGTATAACAGTGTAACAGTGTACAAGTGTAACAGTGTACAAGTGTAACAGTGTACAAGTATAACAGTGTACAAGTATAACAGTGTACAAGTATAACAGTGTACAAGTGTAACAGTGTACAAGTGTAACAGTGTACAAGTGTAACAGTGTACAAGTATAACAGTGTACAAGTGTAACAGTGTACAAGTATAACAGTGTAACAGTGTACAAGTATAACAGTGTACCAGTATAACAGTGTACAAGTATAACAGTGTACAAGTATAACAGTGTACAAGTATAACAGTGTACAAGTATAACAGTGTACAAGTATAACAGTGTAACAGTGTACAAGTGTAACAGTGTACAAGTGTAACAGTGTACAAGTATAACAGTGTACAAGTATAACAGTGTACAAGTATAACAGTGTACAAGTATAACAGTGTACAAGTATAACAGTGTACAAGTATAACAGTGTAACAGTGTACAAGTATAACAGTGTACAAGTGTAACAGTGTACAAGTATAACAGTGTACCAGTGTAACAGTGTACCAGTATAACAGTGTACAAGTATAACAGTGTACCAGTATAACAGTGTACCAGTATAACAGTGTACAAGTGTAACAGTGTACAAGTATAACAGTGTAACAGTGTACAAGTATAACAGTGTACAAGTATAACAGTGTACAAGTATAACAGTGTATCAGTGAACCTTGATGTTTGCTCTTCGACAACTAGCAGATCAGATGGACATGCTCTAAAATACTGCACACAAGGCAGATCTTGATGAAACACCGTTTATTTTAAAGGAAATTAAATCAAATAAATGTAATGTCAAATGACAGGACAACATGATATAAGCAAATGCCACAATAATGTCTCATGTTGGCAACTGTAGAGAAAGTTGTGTGCCACAGCAGGATGTATCCGTGGTGAGAGAGAACTAGTGTGCTAGCTTCTGTGTTCACACATTTATGTTCACACAAACTGACACAACACATGCCTACACTGTATCTGTTCACACAGAAGACGAGTTCACACAAACTGACAACACATGCCTGCACTGTATCTGTTCACACAGAAGACGAGTTCACGCAAACTGATACAACACATGCCTGAACTGTAATTGTTCACACAGAAGACGAGTTCACACAAACTGACAACACATGCCTGCACTGTATCTGTTCACACAGAAGACGAGTTCACACAAACTGACAACACATGCCTGAACTGTATCTGTTCACACAGAAGACGAGTTCACACAAACTGACAACACATGCCTGAACTATATCTGTTCACACAGAAGACGAGTTCACACAAACTGATACAACACATGCCTGAACTGTAATTGTTCACACAGAAGATATGCAGACAGTTGTGATAACTCAATGATCACACAGAAGACATGCAGACAGTTGTGATAACTCAATGCTCACACAGAAGACATGCAGACATTTGTGATAACTCAATGATCACACAGAAGACATGCAGACAGTTGTGATAACTCAATGCTCACACAGAAGACATGAGCAGACAGTTGTGATAACTCAATGTTCACACAGAAGACATGCGCAGACAGTTGTTCAATATTCAAGTACATAAAACAGGTTGCACACAATGAATCCAGTTGCCTCCACACAAAATGATGGCCGACTGCAGCACAACTCCAACAAGTAGTGTCTCTGGCTCTGATTGTACACACAGACAGTTCGTCCACCTCTCCCTGTGGTGTGTGTGTGTGTGTAGTGCATGTCATGAGAACCTCCAGCGGAGTGCAGAGATTACATTGGTCGACCACGTCCCCGGCCGGCACCAGGCTCCCCCTGCCCAGACCGTGGGTTCTTGATGGTCTCATCCACAGACAGGATGAGGCATGTGGCTTCCGTGGCAGCAGTCAGAGCATTAATCTTCACCACAGCAGGCTCCCAGACGAATGCCTCAAAGTTGTCAGAGACGTCCTCCTGTAGAATATTGACGCCTGCCCATCTGGAACCTGCAAGGAGGCAAATATCGAGACTAAATGAGACTAGCACAGACAGATGCAAAATCAGCTGTCAAAATACTGAAGAGCATAAAGAGCACTAGCAAAACAAAACTAGCAGACCTAAGAGCAGCACTCGACTATGTCAGAAATTCCAAAAAGTTGTAATACAGTGTATCCCAACACATTGCAGCATACCTGGAAATGAAGAGGCTGACAGACTGGCAAAAGAGGGCGGAATGCTACTTCAGCCTGACACAGGTTAGGTTATTTTTGCATATCCTTTACAGGACATCACTGTCAACACCAGCATCTTTCAGCTGTTATGTTGTTGGCAAGATTATGCCCAGTAGTTTGCCATTGCTTTCTGAGCGGCCGGCTCACATACCCCGTAAGTTACCGATGTGATTCGAACCACTGCTGATTCTCACCGTCATCATGTTACCGGCATGAGTATACGAGATTACGGAGAAAAGTCATAACCTCTAAGCCACGACACAGACATAACCTATAATAATGAGGCAAAGAGGTTTATAAAAAGCACTTATAGAACCAAATGGAATCAGAGCATCCAGACCACCAGAAAATGATGCATATTACAAACTCGACCGAAGTGAACAAGTAGCAATCTTCAGACTCCGCACAGGTCATAACAGGCTGAAATACCACTTGTTCAATAAACTAAAGATAGGAGATACCGTTGAATGTAATTGTGGAACTGGTAAAATGATAGCTAAACATTTGCTGCAGGAGTGCCCAATATATGCAAAATAGAGGAAGATATTTTGGCCCACGCCTGCTTCATTTGAGGATAAGCTCTATGGAGATATCAACAAGCTCAAGTTGACCACAGCTTACGTTAACTACATTCAGGTTGACATTTAAAGGTGCATGAAGAAGTATTTAGACTGCCACACTTCATGCCAAAGACATATCGGTGGCACAGGCGTCCCAGTGACACAAAATGTAATATTGCTTGGATAGCAAATATATTACGTGAAAAGTCCGAATGGAAAGCTCACTGTGTGGATGTCAACTGCAGACTGCATTCTTCTGGTTTCCAGAGGAACAGCGTGTGATGAACCCAATATACGGAAGTGAGGCTAAGCAGCCATGTGCAGGACGTGACGATTCCTTGGGGCGGGGAATGCCCATGGTCTGCCACTGCCTTCCGTTGAGGGCTGGCCGGGTTATCTTCAGCTATTCTAAATGGGCCAGCTGGGATGGGGATAACACCACAACAGTGAGAGTCAAACATCCTATGGAGCACCCGGGGAGGCAACCCGGCCAACAAATATCGCAGCTCTGCTGTAAGCAGTAAACAACACTCCAATCAAACACAGAAGATTCCCTTTACCGCATAGATAACCACCATGTATATTTTTTTTATTTGCTATATCTGTGCGCTTGTGATATCTTAACACGTCCTGAATAACCAAAAAGTGTTTTTTTTACCCCCACAATTTCACTTTTAGTTCATTTCTCGACTACAGTGCGAAAATGTAAGGATGTCACCATTTTTTTATTTTCACAACTCTTGAGTCTAAATTGACACCTTTAGGTTTTTCCCATGCTCAAGGGTGGCTATGGTCAAAGTACTGCTGCTGCCTAACATGCAGTCAGTCAGTCAAGTGTAAGACGCAATGCCCCTGGCTTCCCTGAAGGACATCCTGCATCAGCTTTTCTACAAGAGCTAGCAAGGAAAAGTAAACTTGAGAATAAGAATGGTGCAAATAATAGGAGAACAAACCAACGAACACACAAGCAAATGAACACACACACACATTCAAACACACATACATACACACAAACAAACATACATACACACAAACAAACATTTAAACTAACAAGTGTGCACACCCACGCAGGCACACATATATTATCATAAATATATAAATATATATATATATATATAATAGACCAGGTGCGGGCCAGCTTGCTGAAGCACAACTTACCGGTAGCATGCTTTTGTCTGAGTTTGTTGAGAATGTTGGTGGCATCAAATCCAGCATTATCACACAGCTGTCTGGGGATCACTTCCAGAGCTTTAGCATAAGCTGCTATGAGTAGCTGTTCTTTGCCCTGGATGCTCCTGGACTGCTCTCTCAGGTAACTGGACAGCTCCATCTCAATAGCACCGCCGCCTGTCAGCAACATGAGACAAGCTCAATATCACCACACACACACACACCCTGATTTCTGCTATCAATTAAGTATGATGTCTGCTAGACTATATCTGTATGTCTGCTAGACTATGTCTGTATGTCTGCTAGACTATGTCTGTATGTCTGCTAGACTATGTCTGTATGTCTGCTAGACTATGTCTGTATGTCCGCTAGACTATATCTGTATGTCTGCTAGACTATATCTGTATGTCTGCTAGACTATGTCTGTATGTCTGCTAGACTATGTCTGTATGTCTGCTAGACTATGTCTGCTAGACTATGTCTGTATGTCCGCTAGACTTTGTCTGTATGTCCGCTAGACTATGTCTGTATGTCTGCTAGACTATATCTGTATGTCTGCTAGACTATATCTGTATGTCTGCTAGACTATATCTGTATGTCTGCTAGACTATGTCTGTATGTCTGCTAGACTATGTCTGTATGTCTGCTAGACTATGTCTGTATGTCTGCTAGACTATGTCTGTATGTCCGCTAGACTATGTCTGTATGTCCGCTAGACTATGTCTGTATGTCTGCTAGACTATGTCTGTATGTCTGCTAGACTATGTCTGTATGTCTGCTAGACTATGTCTGTATGTCCGCTAGACTATGTCTGTATGTCCGCTAGACTATGTCTGTATGTCTGCTAGACTATGTCTGTATGTCTGCTAGACTATGTCTGTATGTCCGCTAGACTTTGTCTGTATGTCCGCTAGACTATGTCTGTATGTCTGCTAGACTATGTCTGTATGTCTGCTAGACTATGTCTGTATGTCTGCTAGACTATGTCTGTATGTCTGCTAGACTATGTCTGTATGTCCGCTAGACTATGTCTGTATGTCCGCTAGACTGTCTGTATGTCTGCTAGACTATGTCTGTATGTCTGCTAGACTATGTCTGTATGTCTGCTAGACTATGTCTGTTGGTCTGCTAGACTATGTCTGTATGTCTGCTAGACTATGACTGACTGCTAGACTATGTCTGTATGTCTGCTAGACTATGTCTGTATGTCTGCTAGACTATGTATGTTGGTCTGCTGGACTATGTCTGTATGTCTGCTAGACTATGTCTGTATGTCCGCTAGACTATATCTGTATGTCTGCTAGACTATGTCTGTATGTCCGCTAGACTATGTCTGTATGTCTGCTAGACTATGTCTGTATGTCTGCTAGACTATGTCTGTATGTCTGCTAGACTATGTCTGTATGTCTGCTAGACTATGTCTGTATGTCCGCTAGACTATGTCTGTATGTCCGCTAGACTGTCTGTATGTCTGCTAGACTATGTCTGTATGTCTGCTAGACTATGTCTGTATGTCTGCTAGACTATGTCTGTATGTCTGCTAGACTATGTCTGTTGGTCTGCTAGACTATGTCTGTTGGTCTGCTAGACTGTCTGTCTGTCTGCTAGACTGTGTATGTTGGTCTGCTAGACTATGTCTGTCTGTCTGCTAGACTGTCTGTTGGTCTGCTAGACTATGTCTGTTGGTCTGCTAGACTGTCTGTCTGCTAGACTATGTATGTTGGTCTGCTAGACTATGTATGTATGTCTGCTAGACTATGTCTGTATGTCTGCTAGACTATGTCTGTATGTCTGCTAGACTATGTCTGTATGTCCGCTAGACTATGTCTGTATGTCTGCTAGACTATGTCTGTATGTCTGCTAGACTATGTCTGTATGTCTGCTAGACTATGTATGTATGTCTGCTAGACTATGTATGTATGTCTGCTAGACTATGTATGTCTGCTAGACTATGTCTATGTCTGCTAGACTATGTATGTTGGTCTGCTAGACTATGTATGTATGTCTGCTAGACTATGTATGTATGTCTGCTAGACTATGTCTGTATGTCTGCTAGACTATGTCTGTTGGTCTGCTAGACTGTCTGTTGGTCTGCTAGACTGTCTGTCTGTCTGCTAGACTGTCTGTCTGTCTGCTAGACTGTCTGTCTGTCTGCTAGACTATGTCTGTTGGTCTGCTAGACTATGTTGGTCTGCTAGACTATGTATGTTGGTCTGCTAGACTATGTCTGTATGTCTGCTAGACTATGTCTGTATGTCTGCTAGACTATGTTGGTCTGCTAGACTATGTATGTTTGTCTGCTAGACTATGTCTGTATGTCTGCTAGACTATGTCTGTATGTCTGCTAGACTATGTCTGTATGTCTGCTAGACTATGTCTGTTGGTCTGCTAGACTGTCTGTTGGTCTGCTAGACTATGTCTGTTGGTCTGCTAGACTATGTCTGTTGGTCTGCTAGACTGTCTGTATGTCCGCTAGACTATGTCTGTCTGTCTGCTAGACTATGTCTGTCTGTCTGCTAGACTATGTTGGTCTGCTAGACTATGTATGTTGGTCTGCTAGACTATGTCTGTATGTCTGCTAGACTATGTCTGTATGTCTGCTAGACTATGTCTGTTGGTCTGCTAGACTGTCTGTCTGTCTGCTAGACTGTCTGTCTGTCTGCTAGACTGTCTGTTGGTCTGCTAGACTATGTCTGTTGGTCTGCTAGACTATGTCTGTTGGTCTGCTAGACTGTCTGTCTGTCTGCCAGACTATGTCTGTATGGTCTGCTAGACTATGTCTGTATGTCTGCTAGACTATGTATGTTGGTCTGCTAGACTATGTCTGTATGTCTGCTAGACTATGTATGTTGGTCTGCTAGACTATGTCTGTATGTCTGCTAGACTATGTATGTTGGTCTGCTAGACTGTCTGTATGTCTGCCAGACTATGTCTGTATGTCTGCTAGACTGTCTGTTGGTCTGCTAGACTGTCTGTCTGCTAGACTATGTCTGTATGTCTGCTAGACTATGTATGTATGTCTGCCAGACTATGTCTGTATGTCTGATAGACTATGTCTGTATGTCTGCTAGACTATGTATGTTGGTCTGCTAGACTATGTCTGTATGTCTGCTAGACTATGTATGTTGGTCTGCTAGACTGTCTGTAGTGTCTGCCAGACTATGTCTGTATGTCTGCTAGACTGTCTGTCTGCTAGACTATGTCTGTATGTCTGATAGACTATGTCTGTATGTCTGCTAGGTGTATGTTGGTCTGCTAGACTATGTCTGTATGTCTGCTAGACTGTCTGTCTGCTAGACTATGTATGTATGTCTGCTAGACTATGTCTGTATGTCTGATAGACTATGTCTGTATGTCTGCTAGACTATGTATGTTGGTCTGCTAGACTATGTCTGTATGTCTGCTAGACTATGTATGTTGGTCTGCTAGACTGTCTGTATGTCTGCCAGACTATGTCTGTATGTCTGCTAGACTGTCTGTTGGTCTGCTAGACTGTCTGTCTGCTAGACTATGTATGTTGGTCTGCCAGACTATGTCTGTATGTCTGCTAGACTGTCTGTCTGCTAGACTATGTATGTATGTCTGCTAGACTATGTATGTTGGTCTGCTAGACTATGTCTGTATGTCTGCTAGACTATGTATGTTGGTCTGCTAGACTATGTCTGTATGTCTGATAAGACTATGTATGTTGGTCTGCTAGACTATGTCTGTATGTCTGATAGACTATGTCTGTATGTCTGCTAGACTATGTATGTTGGTCTGCTAGACTATGTCTGTATGTCTGCTAGACTATGTATGTTGGTCTGCTAGACTATGTCTGTATGTCTGATAGACTATGTCTGTATGTCTGCTAGACTATGTATGTTGGTCTGCTAGACTATGTCTGTATGTCTGCTAGACTATGTATGTTGGTCTGCTAGACTGTGTATGTTGGTCTGCTAGACTATGTCTGTATGTCTGCTAGACTGTCTGTTGGTCTGCTAGACTGTCTGTCTGCTAGACTGTCTGTCTGCTAGACTATGTCTGTTTGTCTGCTAGACTGTCTGTCTGTCTGCTAGACTATGTCTGTTGGTCTGCTAGACTATGTCTGTCTGTCAGACTACGTCTGTTTGTCTGCTAGACTATGTCTGTTTGTCTGCTAGACTATGTCTGTTGGTCTGCTAGTCTATGTCTGTTGGTCTGCTAGACTATGTCTGCTAGACTATGTCTGTCTGTCTGCTAGACTGTCTGTTTGTCTACCAGACAAAGATAGTGACTTACATAAGATACTCTTCATTTTCTGAAATGCAGCATGTGCTTGCCCTGTTCTGCTCTTAATCTCTGTTGTGCATCTTCCACCTGATGTTATGCTCCTAGGTATTTAAAATTATCAACATGATTGAGAATTTTCCCTTCTACTTCCATTTCACATTTTGGTGTCACCATTTTCTTTGATATCACCATTGTTACTATTTTCTTTATATCCAAGGACAGTCATTTCTTGGCACTCTGTTACTACAATGTCCAACAATTGTAAATCTGTTGCAATATCCGCCACCAATACTGTGTCATCTGCATAGCATATATTGTTTATATTATAACCTCCAATTAGTATTCCTGTCTTCTCTTTGATCTTTCTCATTATTACTTCACTATGGAGGGAGAAGAGATCCAGTGAAATGACACATCCCTGTCATCCTTCTAGCTTTGTTCATAACTGCCCTCTTAATGTCCCATCGCAATGGCCGCTAGTAGGTTCCAGGAAATATTACACTTGATGATCACACAACAAATATTTACCCGGTGTCCACAACAATGAACATATATTCCCATAAGACAAGACCGCATGAAGAAAACCAACAAGTTGCCACCATACCTGCAACCACAGAATCATTCTTCATTGCTCTCCGCACAATCATGATGGCATCATGCAGTGATCTATGGGTCTCCTCCATGAACTGCTCAGCGCCTCCCCGAATGATTATTGTACAAGTCTTGGCCTGTGGGCAGCCCTTGAAAAAGTTGTACCTAGAATAACGGTAACAATGTCACTCACGGCTCACAGATATGACATAGTATGGTCCAAGACATGCAGTACTGGACAGACTTAACGCAGCTATTTGTAATAAACACCTGGACAATGCTATAAATAAATGTGGCTACAGGCATCATCTGGACAATGTTATAAATAAATTCATTGGCCGTCTTGACAGACGATTGTTACATTGTGCTTCAAGAAGGCTTAATAGCTACAACCCACGGAGTGGCGAATGTGGCTGATAAGGCCAATTCGTGCTGTAAATGTTCATCCACAGTGGATGCACGTGAAAACATGCTCTGTGTGTGCTTTATCTGCAATTATTTCTCCTGTGTCTTTATTCCATTTCTGATATTTGCCCTCCATGCAACAAGTTAGCAGCAACTTGCTCCCAATGTGCATTATCAATGCCTGTATCAATCATGTCCCGCTTAGACACATCTTTGTATCGTAGTAGAGGCCAACCCTGAGATCTCTTACCCATATGTAATTCACCAAAAAATATGTCCTTTGGTATTCTACCATGATCCATCCTCCTATCGTATCCTATCCATCTAAGTCTACAACGACTGAGAATGGAATATACTGTCACACAACCTCATCTTTCCAATACTTCAGTATTTGTGATTTTGTCTTGCCACTTAATACCAAGTATTTTTGCAGACACCGCATATGAAAGCTGTTTAAATGTTTCTCTTTGTGTGAGTAAGCTGACCAGGCTTCACTGCCATAAAGAAGACTAGTAAAGACACAGGCTTGATAGACAAGGAATTTTGTTTCGGCAGTAAGCTTCCTTTTCTCCCAGACTTTTTTTTTAACCTGTTCATTGTTGTTGCTGCCTTACCAATCTGGATGTTGATTTCCTGATCTAGGGATAATTTGCTATTTACCACTGATCCTAGATATGTAAAATGGTCTACCATCTCTAGTTCGGCATCGTCAATAAAGATTGATGGTACCCCATGTGCACATTGTGACATAATCTGTCTCTTCTTTTTGATAATTGTTAAACCAAATTCAGAACAAGCATTGGAGAATGCAGATAGTAGATATTGTAATTCTTCCTCAGAGTGGGTCGTAATCGCAGCATCATCCGCAAAAAGCAACTCTCTGATTAGTACCCTGCTAATTTTGGTCTTGGCCTTCAATCTCTGAGCATTATAGAGGCCACCATCTGAGCGTGAGTGAATGTATATACCGTCATCCTGATCACGAAAGGCATATTTCAGCAGAAGTGAAAAGTATATTCCAAAGAGGGTGGGGGATAGTACACAACCTTGCTTAACTCCACTCTTGATTTCAAACTCATCTGAGGTTGCACCATCAAAGTTGATTATACCCTTCTGCCTGTGGGGACAATTCCACAATGGACAGAAGAGTTGGTGGGCAGCTACTCTTCTCTAATGCCTTGAACAGACCCTCACGACTGACCAAATCAAATGCCTTTGTGAGGTCGATGAAGGCAATAAATAGTCGTCGATTCTGTTCACTGCATTTGTCGCAATGAGAATATCATATCAGTGGTAGACCGGTTCTGTCGAAAGCCACACTGTGATTCGGGGTAGACTTGATCTCCTAGGACTTGAAGTCTGCCCAGAACAATTCTGGCAAATACTTTTCCAACAATACACAGAAGTGAGATGCCCCTATAGTTGTTACAGTCACTCTGATCACCCTTGTTCTTGTACAGTGTTATGATGCTTGAATCTTTGAAATCCTGTGGGGCTTGTCCTTCTCGCCAGCATAGCTCTATTAGCTGGTGGGTCTTCTTCTTCTTCTTTTCCTTCATCCGGAGTGTTTTTTCAGATGTGATTGCGGTGTGTCTGTTATGCGCCCTTGGGCCGAAACCCGTAGGCCAACACATCGACTTTAGCGTGCTTTTTTGACCAGGTAGCATTCCTGGGAGACTCACTTTTGTGGTGCCGTCTACATCCATGCTGGCAAAGTTAGAACGGTCGAAGACAACGGTCATCCCTCAAAGGAAGGCAGGGACAGTCCATAGCATTTTCCGCCATCCAAGGTTGCTTCCATAGTTGCAGGGCCGACACATAACGCCCTGGTTCTGGGCTAGCCGAGGGAATCGTCACGTTCTGCTCATGGCTGCTTTAAATCCTCACTTCAATATATTGGTCATTTCGTCTGCCCCGGGCCATTCCCGCACAAACCAGACAGGTTTGCAGACGGCATCCACTCAGCGAGTTTTCGGACATGTGCTTGTCGTTGCGCCCGTCAGAGCTGTTCCAGGCACGTCAGACATTCAGAAAACTACCTAGTCAGAGCTGTTCCGAACAAGAGCGGCAATCGGAAACTAGGTAGTCAGAGCTGTTCCTAGCACGGGAGACATTCGGACGAGACATTTCACTCGGACGTAAATGCGTAGTGTCAATTTTTAGTTTGCCACCCGTAGGACGACACTTCCGGCTTCCGGCGGGCATTTTTTAATGAGGTTAGCCTTCCTCGGGTTTCGAGACTCTTGTTTCGGCTTCCACACAGCAAGCTTTCGCTTCGGGCTGCCACGTAATGGATTCGCAAGACAGGCGTTCCATTTCGTGTCAACGAGACAATTTTCCACCTTTGACTACACTCACTCCGTGAGTGTGGTTACAGACTATCGGACGTCTGCGAGACGTGCGACCGAGGTGTTTTTCCACCTTTTGTACTCTCACGAGGTAGGCTACATGTGCTTCCGGCTCAGCACCTTACCTCCGTGCGTCTGTGGGCGAGTAACGGTCAGGCCCTTTCATCCGGGGATACCTCATATCCCCCAGCTAAGAGCCATCTAACGAGTCTGCGCCGAGCATGTGGCGTTCTCAGCACATCATCACAATTTTGATGTAGGTTTGTGTCGGCCAGGCTCTCACTTCCGAGAGTTTATGGCTTAGAGACGTTCAGCCATACACCTCGGATGGGAGCCTTAGAGGTTATGCCCAGACTGAGATTTAGGGATCGTTTGCCTGATTTTGACTGCTATCCTCAGTCTTACCTGCAGAGCAGCAGGTTGTGTCTCTCTTAGTCTGGTCCCTATCCCACGAGCCATCCGATATGTAGTTTTCACCCATCGGCAAGCACATGGAGCTCCACCAGCTCCCCCACCACGGCAAGGTGGAGACACATCGGGGGAGCTGGTGGATCTGTAGAGTGATCTGTGTCTTGCCCACTCCTGATAACCTCTATTGGAATCCCATCCTTACCTGGGTCTTGCCAGATTCAAGTTCATTTATAGCACACTTAACTTCTGTTATGGCGGGAAGTTTGTCCAGGTGGTCAAGAGTTGGTAAAGCCTCTATGGTGTTGAGGGCATCAACCGCTAGTTTGGTCTCACTTGAGTAAAGCTCCAAATAGTGCTCTACCCATTTATTCATCTGCTGTTTCTTATCAGTGATGATTTCTCCAGTCAAGGTTTTCAATGGTGCACTTCTTTTGATCACTGGACCACAGGCTTTCTTTATTCCTTCATACATGCTTCTGTTTCCCTTATCACTTGCGATTTGAATGGACTCACATAACTTGATCCAATAGTCATTTGCACACTGCCTGGCAGCCTTTTGCACATCCTTCCTGGCTTGCTTCAGCTCACTCAGTGTTGTAAATAAATGCTCCCTAATATAAATACAAAAGATTCTGACTGAAGATCTCTGGTTTTTATCTACCCACTACCACCCCTCCCCCGCACACACACTTTATCTAAAACCATTCAGACTGTTCAGCCAGGCATGTACCTTTCTCCTCCGACTTGGTTTTCCTCAAAGCTTTCACAAGATCCCAGTACATCACTAGAAAGGTTCTGCACGGACGTCTGGATTGACCCACCACAGGCTTTCATGGTTCTCTTCAGATCTTCCTCGGGGACCCTCCCAGCACAGAACATGTCCCTGGCAACAATCAAGATGCAATTGTGTATTATTATTTAATCAAGAATCTGGCATGGCTATCATGACAACTATCACAGATCACACAAGTGTTGGCCAACAAGCCACACAACACCACACCCTCAACAGTTGACTGATCTGTAGCCCCCCACCTCCCCCCCCCCCACCACCCCCCCCCCACCACCCCTCCCCCTAACTAGAGTGTCTTCATTTTATTCTTCATTTACTCTTGCTACCATTTGGCAGTCTACAATCCATTTACTATTGCTACTATTTGACAGTCTTATAATCCATTTATTGCTGTTACTATTTGACAGTATAATCCAAAAGGATGATATGGAGGTTTTGGTGAAGGCAGGAAAGGGACTTAATGCATCGAGGGTGATTGCAGCAACTGGGTTAGCTGAGGATGCTTTACATGCTCTTTCATAAGTTAATAATTTCAGTCACTGAGTATGGTCTACAAGGTGTGGACTGCACCTGGCCCTGCAGCCAGCAGGGTTAGATCGGCTAGCCTCTCCCAAGCGGGGTGAAAAGTGAATATTAGTAGCCTGCCGATGACCCACAGACTACATAAATCAACCCCACCTGCACGTAGTGTAGACTGGGAAACCATGACCGCAAGGTCATGATCTAATGGGGGAATGGCTCGCCATGGGGTACGACGGACTCCCTATTGTCAGATTTTTTTCCTAAACCTGGGACTAGCCTAGCATGTCGGCAGGGGATCTCCATACTGCTCGTAGAATAACTAACAATATAAAATAACAGAAAGTAATGCAGCTTTAAATAACAGAATTACGACACATACAGGATGTTGCAGCGACTAGCCTTCATCAGCAAACAAATACATACATAAAACACAACATACAGTACAGGAGAAGACCCTCCGGTGACCACAGTAAGGCATTAGGGCGGGATTAAAGAAGACCCTCCGGTGACCACAGTAAGGCATTAGGGCGGGATTAGAGAAGACCCTCCGGTGACCACAGTAAGGCATTAGGGCAGGATTAGAGAAGACCCTCCGGTGACCACAGTAAGGCATTAGGGCAGGATTAGAGAAGACCCTCCGGTGACCACAGTAAGGCATTAGGGCGGGATTAGAAGAATAAGCAGAACAAAATTTTGAGCAATGAATAGAAAATGTAAATGCGAAAAAATGTTACTACTTAACGAGTCCGAGGCTGTACTGCTACCTGACATCTTGCGACAGATGGACGTAAAGGAATGATTTGAGACCGATTTTTCAGTCTGGCAAAGGCAGATCAGGAGGAATACAGACTACCAGATTGATGAGTTTATGGTTAGCTAGCTGAGTTGATGGAGGAGGAGTGGGCAAGCGGGATCACAGGCTTGTTAATTTGGCGTGTTTAGCAACATTGAGGGACTTGTACAGACAAGGAGGTATTGATAATACAGCGGATGACAACACAAGAAGTCATTCTGAATGGTCAACTGACGTAGGCATATTGCTAGCTGTGTCATTTGAGACGTCAAGTCCGATAGTTCATACCTGTAATTAGCTACTATAAAACACATACGGCTGAAAGAACATTGTCTATCTGGGCCAAGCGTGTCATGACTCGTGATTCAAAGTCCCTGCTGCGGGATGGAAATGAGAAGAAAAGCCTCAGGGCATTATACGGAAGCGTAGATATGCTTTCAAAAAAATTAACATGGCAGGTTGCCTGTGTCTTTTTACGAATGTTGAAGCCAAGATCAGTGGAGACCTGTTTGAGACCAGTGGGTGAAAGACAAACAGAACAAGATGTGGGATCTAGCTTGGTGAAATGCTGGGAAAGTGGAAGCCATGGAAGGACAGGGAGAGAACAAGAAAGAAGAGACACAAATGTATATGTGATAAGAGGGAAGGTGGAGAGATGGCAGGAATGAAATAAACAGAGCAGTGATCAGTGAGGGAGTATAAATGGAAGATAAGAGGTGGATGTAAATCAGAAAAATAGAAAAGATAGCTGGAGACACAAATATATATGTGATGGTAGGAGGGATGGTGGAGAGATGGAGGTAATGAAATGAATGGGTCGGTGAACGATGGAAGATAAGAGGTGGATGGTGAGGGAGTATAAATGGAGGATATGTGGATCTAAAACAGAAAAATAGAAAAGATAGCTGGTCTTAGATTAAGTAAATAAATCTAAAACCCAGATAACAACATATAACAATTAACAGAAGAGATAGTACACTTAGTTGCAGTTGTAACCATAGTAAAATATGCAGCTTAAGGCAATGCTAACTGTCACATTCCTGTGGTCATTGACATTAAGGTGAGTGGCCGTACAAGATAAACAGTTCACGAGATAAAATAGGGCGGGTAGTAAGTCCCCCAGAGGGCGTAAATGAGAGGACAGTAATTGAAGGGGGGAGCTGAGAAGAGGTCAGCTGGTGAGGCAGACAGTTGGAGCAGTGAGGTTGTGTGTTGTGTGTGAAGCATTGTGGGGGATAGAATTGTTTAAAAAGACAGGGACAAAGATTGACGGGCAGTTGAGGTTTGAACTCCGAGCTGAGAGGGAGTTGAGTGTAGACCAGACCAGGAGAAGGTCGTGGTCTGATGAAGTGAAGAATTGTGACGGAGTTTGGAAGATAACTCCGCACTGTGGGTTCCAGGGATAGTGAGTGGAATTCGAGACCCATAGTGGGTTACTTTGAGTCGGGCCTAGAGAGAGGCTAGTATACCTGTCGTGTGGGACGAGATTTTAGTAGCCTTGAGAGGTAGTGTTATTCGACGTGTTCCATTGGGATGGAGATATATTCTTAGAGAATTATTGTTCCTGGATTTATATGTTTACATGTATCTGTGTTAATTCAGAATTAAAGGAATATTATGTGCGCAAATTAACGCTTGTTCACTGACTGGTGTTTGGTGGTGATGCATCTTGATTAATCTGTTGTTCAACATCACATTGTTACAAGGACATACCCTAGACATAACCATAGCCACTCTATCTGTCACTTAGTCAACATTCACTTTGTGACACTAACCTTAAAAAATTTAATTCCATAATACTTAATTTCTATGTTTTTTTTATGGGATAGGGTTTGATATTAAAGACTGCTGATAAAATATTGTCAAATTGACTTTGCACTTAACGATTGCTATGGAAACCAAGATAAACAGCGGCCATCTTGAATTTCTTAATGTACCTCTAAAACATTTATTTTTTAATGTACAGGCTAAATTCTTTGTTTTATGTGTAAATAAATAGACCCTTTACAAGTTGAGTAGAAAATGTTAATGATATCTCTTTGCAGTTTTTTTTTTTCAAAATGTGAAAATGGTAATGACATTTTTCATGACATTTTTTTTTTTTAGTGTAGCACAAAAACTAAAATGTAATTTTCAAGATTAATCTACTCACAATGTAAGTGATATAATAAAGAATATCTCTGCAAAGTTTGAGTGAAATTTAATGAATAGTTTTTAAAACAATTGTACTTATGTATAAAAAACTGGCGAAATGAGAAAACGGGGAAAAACTAATTATTTTTTTTGTTTTTTATTACTAATGCACTCTTTTACGGAGAAAAAAAGTGTAAAACTGAACCTTGAGTGTTAAAATTGTCCTGCTGAATATGCAGGACCTCCCTCCAGAGCATGCAGCTCACCTTGTCTCTTCAGTTTGGCCGCTCGTACAGTGTCGCGTCTTTTAGTTTGTTTGTCCTTCTTGTACTTCAGACTATTTCTTACTTGCTTCTGCATCCTAAATGTTCCTAGTCTCTGCATATGCAGGCCTGTAGAAGGTCCATAAAACTGGGCAGTGTCTTGGGCAGCAGCAGCTCCAAAGTTGAACTCTCTTGCTGCAGTTACAACTGCAAACTGAACGCGCTTGCGAGAGGCAAAGTTGTCTTTAGTGCATCGAGCCCATATCAAGCTGTGTAAACACTCATTTGAATTCTGAGTTTGTCCTGACACACATCTACTAAGTAGTTTAGTTTAGTTTGCGCAGTGCTGTTCCAAGGCGTTTACTGACATGGTTGATACACTCCTCTTTGTCTATCTGAATGTCATCCCCATATGGTTTGATCTTGGTAAGTTCCGCAAATGTTTTGATGTCACCATCAGAAAGTATTGACGTGTAGCGAATTTTATGACGGGCCACAGACCGTCGCCACAGCACCCTTCACCTCCATCATTCCAGCAGATCCTTTGAAATTGTTGTCACAGTTTAGAAGATGTTCTGCCTTCCATGCTGCAAATTCATCTGGTTTGTCCCTGGAAAGTGTCTTACCAGTAGTTTCACACACCTGGCAATATGTGGACATAACATGGGCATCTATGCAAACTCCTGTAAGAACATCCACTGCACAGCCAACTCCAATGTGGGATGTGTGGCCTCTAGTCAGCCAAGTGCCATCAAAGCTGACACTAATATCTAGCACATCATTGTCATGTAGAGTTATGCCTGACTGTTGTGCATGAGCCTGTCGAACATGCTTTACGGTTTGAGAAAAAACAGTGTCCTCCAGATCTTCTAACTTTGAATATAGTTTATTCGCTTTGCTGTGAAATGTTTTGTGATGAATACCTTGCAGGTTCATATTTTCACAAAAATTATTAAATGATTGATTGATTGATTGATTTAGGAACCGACATCACAAAATTATTAAATGTTGTTGCACCCATCCCACAAACTAATGCTGAATATACTGACTGGCTGTTGACAGCAAAAGATCCATTACTTTTTTCAGATAGGTATCTTCCACACACTACTTCTTCACAACAAGAACAGTAAACCTCTGCATACACAGCTAATCCCTTGGCTTTCTTGCTGTCAGTTTTCAAAATAAGACTATCATTTTTACAAACTGGACAACATAACAATTTGATTATTGCCTCCCTCAATTTCTGAACAATCAACTCTGATTACTCTATGTTCCCGTTTTTGATATCCATTGTCGTCACCAGAATCATACTTGCTGCTAGTGGATGTTGTGTATTTATACGTATCTCTTTTAAATTGGCTTCGGGTAATAAAAGAATCACTTCCACAACTTTGAGAAGAACACGATAGCACTGATTCATTCAGATTCACTGTCAAAACACTTGGATTTGGAAGAAGTGGCATGGGTCGCTTACTTTCAGTAGTTTCAGAATTATCTGTATCATTTACGACGTTCTGATAGGCTTTTCGCTGCTTACGAGCATTTGCGAGGTGTAGTCTGAGAGATTACTTACGTTGACTAGATGACTGGATGTTAAATTTCTTAGAACGAGGCATATTTCAATGCGTGTCAGTCTGTCGTCAAAATTGAACTTTCAGCACGTCGCCAGGTGTAAACAACACAAAGCCGCCATTTTGGAAACCCACGTGATCAATTTCAGCCATCGGCGAACGTGGATCGCTTACGATGTTCCATATATGGGAGTTTCCGGAAGATCATAGACACGAATAAACCCGATGTACACAGAAGAGCTTCCAATTAGACGAACACGGAGTATCACGAACAGTTACGGAAGTTCACGACCTTTCCAGGGATACCTTACACGCGCATGTCGTGTTTTCCTGAGATATCGTTGCTAGGATTTGAAAACCGTCAATTTTGCAACAATTGTCAATAATTAGACAATTTGACACAGAGGGTGGGTTCAGTAAATTATGAATAGTGCATAAAAATAAGTTTTTAAACAAAAACAAGTACAGAATCTGATAGAAGACATGATATGGTGTCTAAAAATGAACTATTCCAAAAATAGCCAAGTTGACCAAAAATCGGTGTTTTTACTGCCGCACATCGCCTTAACAGAACATAATTACGATACAGGATGTTGTGGAGACTAGCCTTCATCAGCAAACAATATACACACAACACAACATACAGTACAGGAGAAGATCCTCCGGTGACTACAGTAAGGCATTAGGGGGGATTAGAAGAATAAAAAGATGAAAAAAATGAGAGCAATGAAGAGAAAATGAGAGCAATGAAGAGAAAATGAAATATGAAAAAAAAAGATACTACTTAACTCAAGAGTCCGAGTAAGAAGTATAAATGGACTGACCCAAATGGGTTTAGACCTGGCAATATTAATGGACTACGAGATAGATCAGCGATTCAAAAAATAGGCACAATGAACGACTGTTGTTTTTAATGGTAAAAAAGAAGAACTTATAGAAACAATGGAAGAAAGGAAAACTGGACTGATGGGAATAGCGGACACCAGAATAAAGAGGAAAAGATGCAAGGAAATCCACCGCACTTACACGTTTGTCTATTCTGGAGTGGAACAGCAAGAAAGGGCAAAACAGTGTTGGAATAGTTATTGAACCACTGTTAGCAAGAGGAATACTAGAAATAAAATATATATCAGAAAGAATCATAACAGTGAGAATAAAATAAATAATTACAACATATGTGCAAATATACGCACCATGTAATACAAACAAAAATGAGTAAGAATGTGATGAATTCTATGAAGACATCCATGACGTGCTAAATAAAATATAGAAGCAGGACAACATCATAGTTATGGGAGACTTCAACACAAGACTAGGACATAACAGAGCAGGCATAGGAAATTATCTTGGAGCATTTGGAGACCAACATAATGGAAGAAATGATAACGGAAGTAGACTCATAGAGTTATGCAGCCAACACGACCTCTATATATAACAAACACATTCTATAAACACAAATATACACCTGGTATAAATGGAACGATCTAGATACCAATAGCCAAATTGATTTTATATTAACAAGAAATAACAGAAAGAGAAATGATAACGGAAGTAGACTGATAGAGTTATGCAGCCAACACGACCTCTATATATAACAAACACATTCTATAAACACAAATATACACCTGGTATAAATGGAACGATCTAGATACCAATAGCCAAATTGATTTTATATTAACAAGAAATAACAGAAAGAGAAATATATTAAATGCAAGAACAGTGCCCAACTTAAGTATAAACACAGACCACAAAGCATGTATTGCCACAATAAGAACCAATAGAAGAAGAAAACAAAGACCAGGAAAATACTTGCCATGCAAATCAGTAAACTTAAAAACCTTAAAGATGAGGCAGTGAGGAAAAATTATGACAAAGAACTAACTGAAATCTTTGTAAAATTACCTATTGAAAGAAAAGCTGGAAGAAGAATGGGAGATGTTCAAATCAAGCATTTTAAATGCTGCAAAAATAACGTGGAACCATGAAAAAACACAAAACATGGATAACGAAAATGAAACAAGTTGATGGAACGCAGAGATAAAGAAAGTGGTAAAAGACAAAAAGGAAAAATATAAAAAGAGGTTGAAAAGCAAACAGGAACGGGATTACATAGAATATAGAATAGCGAGAAGACACGTGAATAGAATAGTAAAAATAGAAAAACAAAAAGATTGGGATGAGTATGGAGAAACCCTAAATAAAAATTACAAGGAGGCAACTAGAAACTTCTACAAAAAGATAAGTGCAATGAGAACCAGAGGAGAACCCTTTGACCCAACTGAAATAAATAATTAGCGAAAATGGAGAACCAGTAAGTGTGCCCAGCTCTGGCTGACTGCCACATAGCAACAAGCCAGCATACATGTCATGAGAGCAGCATACATGCCATGAGAGCAGCATACATGCCATGAGAGCAGCATACATGCCATGAGAGCAGCATACATGCCATGAGAGCAGCATACATGCCATGAGAGCAGCATACATGCCATGAGAGCAGCATACATGCCACGAGAGCAGCAAACATGCCACGAGAGCAGCACACATGACACGAGAGCAGCACACATGCCACGAGAGCAGCACACATGCCACGAGAGCAGCACACATGCCATGAGAGCAGCATACATGCCATGAGAGCAGCACACATGCCATGAGAGCAGCATACATGCCATGAGAGCAGCATACATGCCATGAGAGCAGCATACATGCCATGAGAGCAGCATACATGCCACGAGAGCAGCACACATGCCACGAGAGCAGCACACATGCCACGAGAGCAGCACACATGCCACGAGAGCAGCACACATGCCACGAGAGCAGCACACATGCCACGAGAGCAGCACACATGCCATGAGAGCAGCACACATGCCATGAGAGCAGCATACATGCCATGAGAGCAGCATACATGCCATGAGAGCAGCATACATGCCATGAGAGCAGCATACATGCCACGAGAGCAGCATACATGCCATGAGAGCAGCATACATGCCATGAGAGCAGCACACATGCCACGAGAGCAGCACACATGCCACGAGAGCAGCATACATGCCATGAGAGCAGCACACATGCCACGAGAGCAGCATACATGCCATGAGAGCAGCACACATGCCATGAGAGCAGCATACATGCCATGAGAGCAGCATACATGCCATAAGAGCAGCATACATGCCATGAGAGCAGCATACATGCCATGAGAGCAGCAAGAGTGCCCGGAGACAGCCATGAGAGCAGCAAGAGTGCCCGGAGACCAGCAATGACACACACAGCTTACCTATCAGCAAAATACTGAGTAGCCACATCTCCAATAGGAAGCTTGGAGAGGACAACTTTGGCTCCTGACTGGCAAATGTTGTCCAGTTTGTCATAGAGGATCTTCCACTCGGCATCCACAATGTTCTGATACTCCTGTCCAGATGGAGACAACAAACATTCTAGTGTCAGTTAACAGTCACAATGGGATGACATAAAACTGCTATATGTTCTTTCTATCACAACTTTCTGTCATAACGGTAACAAAGGAATACTTCTATCCATCAATCTAAATTTACAGTATACTTCTAAAGACAACACATAGGAGATAGGATTTACCTTACAGTATCAACATCACAGACAAGTGTGCAGAATTTACCTGTACAGTATCAACACATATCACAGACAGACAAGTGTGTAGCATTTACCTGTACAGTATCAACACACATCACAGACAAGTGTGTAGCATTTACCCAACAGTATCAACACATATCACAGACAAGTGTGTAGCATTTACCCAACAGTATCAACACATATCACAGACAAGACAAGTGTGCAGAATTTACCTGTACAGTATCAACACATATCACAGACAAGACAAGTGCAGAATTTACCTGTACAGTATCAACACATATCACAGACAGACAAGTGTGTAGCATTTACCTCTACAGTATCAACACATATCACAGACAGACAAGTGTGTAGCATTTACCCTACAGTATCAACACATATCACAGACAGACAAGTGTGCAGAATTTACCCAACAGTATCAACACATATCACAGATAAGTCTGTAGCATTTACCCTACAGTATCAACACATATCACAGACAAGTGTGTAGCATTTACCCAACAGTATCAACACATATCACAGACAAGTGTGTAGCATTTACCCAACAGTATCAACACATATCACAAGCAAGTGTGTAGCATTTACCCAACAGTATCAACACATATCACAGATAAGTGTGTAGCATTTACCCAACAGTATCAACACATATCACAGATAAGTGTGTAGAATATACCTGTACAGTATCAACACATATCACATACAAGTGTGTAGAATTTACCTGTACAGTATCAACACATATCACAGACAAGTGTGTAGAATTTATCTGTACAGTATCCACAAATATCACAGAGTGTGTAGAATTTACACTACAGTATCAACAAATATCACAGACAAGTGTGAAGCATTTACCTGTACAGTATCAACACATATCACAGACAAGTGTGTAGCATTTACCTGTACAGTATCAACACATATCACAGACAAGTGTGTAGCATTTACCTGTACAGTATCAACACATATCACAGACAAGTGTGTAGCATTTACCTGTACAGTATCAACACATATCACAGACAAGTGTGTAGCATTTACCTGTACAGTATCAACACATATCACAGACAAGTGTGAAGCATTTACCTGTACAGTATCAACACATATCACAGACAAGTGTGTAGCATTTACCTGTACAGTATCAACACATATCACAGACAAGTGTGTAGCATTTACCTGTACAGTATCAACACGAACTTCTGCATTTTCCTTCTCACTCTTCAGCTCCAGTTCAACATTGAGAAGGGCTATCTTGGGCTTGCTGTATTTTTTAGGTTGCATTTCAAATCCAGCATAACTGAAAGTCTTTTTGAATGCCACACCTGCTACAAGCAAGGAATCCTGGAGTTCGCGCACAGAGAGAAAAAGAAACAGTTTCAACAACATTAAAGAAATATATTGGAGTTTATGTGAGGAGAGAAAGGGAAAGTTCAACTACATTGAAGGAATATCTTGGAGTATATGTGAGGAGAGAAAGGGAAAGTCCAACTGCATTAAAAGAATATCTTGGGAGTTTATGTGAGGAGAGAAAGGGAAAGTCCAACTGCATTAAAAGAATATCTTGGGAGTTTATGTGAGGAGAGAAAGGGAAAGTCCAACTGCATTGAAGGAATATCTTGGAGTTTATGTGAGGAGAGAAAGGGAAAGTCCAACTGCATTGAAGGAATATCTTGGGAGTTTATGTGAGGAGAGAAAGGGAAAGTCCAACTGCATTGAAGGAATATCTTGGGAGTTTATGTGAGGAGAGAAAGGGTAAGTCCAACTGCATTGAAGGAATATCTTGGGAGTTTATGTGAGGAGAGAAAGGGAAAGTCCAACTGCATTGAAGGAATATCCTGGGAGTTTATGTGAGGAGAGAAATAGAAAGTCCAACTGCATTAAAAGAATATCTTGGAGTTTATGTGAGGAGAGAAATAGAAAGTCCAACTACATTGAAGAAATCTCTTGGAGACAACTGAACATGTTAGAAGTCACTAGTATTTAAATAAAAAGAAAAGCAATCCATGTAATAAGATCCAAATCATCAGTAATGACTTTCATCAGGTGGGTCAGCAAACAGGTGGGTCAGAAAACAGGTGAGTGGTGCAGCTTCCATTCAAGTATCCCCAGTAGTGTCTGTCTGCTGACCACAAATGCTGCATGACTCAGTGTCTGTCTGTCTGCTGACCATAAATGCTGCATGACTCAGTGTCTGTCTATCTGCTGACCACAAATGCTGAATGACTCAGTGTCTGTCTATCTGCTGAGCACAAATACTGCATGACTCAGTGTCTGTCTGTCTGCTGACCACAAATACTGCATGACTCAGTGTCTGTCTGTCTGCTGAGCACAAATACTGCATGACTCAGTGTGTCTATCTGCTGAGCACAAATACTGCATGACTCAGTGTCTGTCTGCTGACCACAAATGCTGCATGACTCAGTGTCTGTCTGCTGAGCACAAATACTGCATGACTCAGTGTCTGTCTATCTGAGCACAAATACTGCATGACTCAGTGTCTGTCTGTCTGCTGACCACAAATATTGCATGACTCAGTGTCTGTCTATCTGCTGACCACAAATACTGCATTACTCAGTGTCTGTCTATCTGCTGAGCACAAATACTGCATGACTCAGTGTCTGTCTGTCTGCTGACCACAAATGCTGCATGACTCAGTGTCTGTCTGTCTGCTGACCACAAATGCTGCATGACTCAGTGTCTGTCTGTCTGCTGACCACAAATACTGCATGACTCAGTGTCTGTCTATCTGCTGAGCACAAATACTGCATGACTCAGTGTCTGTCTATCTGCTGAGCACAAATACTGCATGACTCAGTGTCTGTCTGTCTGCTGACCACAAATACTGCATGACTCAGTGTCTGTCTATCTGCTGAGCACAAATACTGCATGACTCAGTGTCTGTCTGTCTGCTGAGCACAAATACTGCATGACTCTGTGTCTGTCTGTCTATCTGCTGAGCACAAATACTGCATGACTCAGTGTCTGTCTGTCTATCTGCTGAGCACAAATGCTGCATGACTCAGTGTCTGTCTGTCTGCTGAGCAAAAATACTGCATGACTCAGTGTCTGTCTATCTGCTGAGCACAAATGCTGCATGACTCAGTGTCTCTGTCTGCTGAGCACAAATACTGCATGACTCAGTGTCTGTCTGTCTATCTGCTGAGCACAAATACTGCATGACTCAGTGTCTGTCTATCTGCTGACCACAAATGCTGCATGACTCAGTGTCTGTCTGCTGAGCACAAATGCTGAATGACTCAGTGTCTGTCTATCTGCTGACCACAAATGCTGCATGACTCAGTGTCTGTCTATCTGCTGAGCACAAATACTGCATGACTCAGTGTCTGTCTGTCTGCTGACCACACATGCTGCATGACTCAATGTATGTCTGTCTGCTGACCACAAATGCTGCATGACTCAGTGTCTGTCTGTCTGCTGACCACAAATACTGCATGACTCAGTGTCTGTCTGTCTATCTGCTGAGCACAAATACTGCATGACTCAGTGTCTGTCTGTCTATCTGCTGAGCACAAATACTGCATGACTCAGTGTCTGTCTATCTGCTGACCACAAATGCTGCATGACTCAGTGTCTGTCTGTCTGCTGAGCACAAATGCTGCATGACTCAGTGTCTGTCTATCTGCTGACCACAAATGCTGCATGACTCAGTGTCTGTCTATCTGCTGAGCACAAATACTGCATGACTCAGTGTCTGTCTGTCTGCTGACCACAAATGCTGCATGACTCAATGTCTGTCTGTCTGCTGACCACAAATGCTGCATGACTCAGTGTCTGTCTGTCTGCTGACCACAAATGCTGCATGACTCAGTGTCTGTCTGTCTGCTGAGCACAAATACTGCATGACTCAGTGTCTGTCTATCTGCTGAGCACAAATACTGCATGACTCAGTGTCTGTCTGCTGAGCACAAATACTGCATGACTCAGTGTCTGTCTATCTGCTGAGCACAAATACTGCATGACTCAGTGTCTGTCTGTCTGCTGAGCACAAATACTGCATGACTCAGTGTCTGTCTGTCTGTCTATCTGCTGAGCACAAATACTGCATGACTCAGTGTCTGTCTGTCTATCTGCTGACCACACATGCTGCATGACTCAGTGTCTGTCTGTCTGCTGAGCACAAATACTGCATGACTCAGTGTCTGTCTGCTGAGCACAAATACTGCATGACTCAGTGTCTGTCTATCTGCTGAGCACAAATACTGCATGACTCAGTGTCTGTCTGTCTGCTGACCACAAATGCTGAATGACTCAGTGTCTGTCTATCTGCTGACCACAAATGCTGCATGACTCAGTGTCTGTCTGTCTATCTGCTGACCACAAATACTGCATGACTCAGTGTCTGTCTATCTGCTGACCACAAATACTGCATGACTCAGTGTCTGTCTGTCTGCTGAGCACAAATACTGCATGACCCAGTGTGTCTATCTGCTGAGCACAAATACTGCATGACTCAGTGTCTGTCTGCTGACCACAAATGCTGCATGACTCAGTGTCTGTCTGTCTGCTGACCATAAATGCTGCATGACTCAGTGTCTGTCTATCTGCTGACCACAAATGCTGAATGACTCAGTGTCTGTCTATCTGCTGACCACAAATACTGCACGACTCAGTGTCTGTCTATCTGCTGAGCACAAATACTGCATGACTCAGTGTCTGTCTGTCTGCTGACCATAAATGCTGCATGACTCAGTGTCTGTCTATCTGCTGACCACAAATACTGCATGACTCAGTGTCTGTCTGTCTGCTGACCACAAATACTGCATGACTCAGTGTCTGTCTATCTGCTGAGCACAAATACTGCATGACTCAGTGTCTGTCTATCTGCTGAGCACAAATACTGCATGACTCAGTGTCTGTCTGTCTGCTGAGCACAAATACTGCATGACTCTGTGTCTGTCTGTCTGTCTATCTGCTGAGCACAAATACTGCATGACTCAGTGTCTGTCTGTCTATCTGCTGAGCACAAATGCTGCATGACTCAGTGTCTGTCTGTCTGCTGAGCACAAATACTGCATGACTCAGTGTCTGTCTATCTGCTGAGCACAAATGCTGCATGGCTCAGTGTCTCTGTCTGCTGAGCACAAATACTGCATGACTCAGTGTCTGTCTGTCTATCTGCTGAGCACAAATACTGCATGACTCAGTGTCTGTCTATCTGCTGACCACAAATGCTGCATGACTCAGTGTCTGTCTGTCTGCTGAGCACAAATGCTGAATGACTCAGTGTCTGTCTATCTGCTGACCACAAATACTGCATGACTCAGTGTCTGTCTGTCTGCTGACCACAAATGCTGCATGACTCAATGTATGTCTGTCTGCTGACCACAAATGCTGCATGACTCAGTGTCTGTCTGTCTGCTGAGCACAAATACTGCATGACTCAGTGTCTGTCTGTCTATCTGCTGAGCACAAATACTGCATGACTCAGTGTCTGTCTATCTGCTGACCACAAATGCTGCATGACTCAGTGTCTGTCTGTCTGCTGAGCACAAATACTGCATGACTCAGCTGTCCTGTCTGTCTATCTGCTGAGCACAAATACTGCATGACTCAGTGTCTGTCTATCTGCTGAGCACAAATGCTGCAGACTCAGTGTCTGTCTGTCTGCTGAGCACAAATGCTGCATGACTCAGTGTCTGTCTAGTCTGCTGACCACAAATGCTGCATGACTCAGTGTCTGTCCTATCTGCTGAGCACAAATACTGCATGACTCAGTGTCTGTCTGTCTGCTGACCACAAATGCTGCATGACTCAATGTCTGTCTGTCTGCTGACCACAAATGCTGCATGACTCAGTGTCTGTCTGTCTGCTGACCACAAATGCTGCATGACTCAGTGTCTGTCTGTCTGCTGAGCACAAATACTGCATGACTCAGTGTCTGTCTATCTGCTGAGCACAAATACTGCATGACTCAGTGTCTGTCTGTCTGCTGAGCACAAATACTGCATGACTCAGTGTCTGTCTATCTGCTGAGCACAAATACTGCATGACTCAGTGTCTGTCTGTCTGCTGAGCACAAATACTGCATGACTCAGTGTCTGTCTGTCTGTCTATCTGCTGAGCACAAATACTGCATGACTCAGTGTCTGTCTGTCTATCTGCTGACCACACATGCTGCATGACTCAGTGTCTGTCTGTCTGCTGAGCACAAATACTGCATGACTCAGTGTCTGTCTGCTGAGCACAAATACTGCATGACTCAGTGTCTGTCTATCTGCTGAGCACAAATACTGCATGACTCAGTGTCTGTCTGTCTGCTGACCACAAATGCTGAATGACTCAGTGTCTGTCTATCTGCTGACCACAAATGCTGCATGACTCAGTGTCTGTCTGTCTATCTGCTGACCACAAATACTGCATGACTCAGTGTCTGTCTATCTGCTGAGCACAAATACTGCATGACTCAGTGTCTGTCTGTCTGCTGACCACAAATACTGCATGACTCAGTGTCTGTCTGTCTGCTGAGCACAAATACTGCATGACTCAGTGTGTCTATCTGCTGAGCACAAATACTGCATGACTCAGTGTCTGTCTGCTGACCACAAATGCTGCATGACTCAGTGTCTGTCTGTCTGCTGACCATAAATGCTGCATGACTCAGTGTCTGTCTATCTGCTGACCACAAATGCTGAATGACTCAGTGTCTGTCTATCTGCTGACCACAAATGCTGAATGACTCAGTGTCTGTCTGTCTATCTGCTGACCACAAATACTGCACGACTCAGTGTCTGTCTATCTGCTGAGCACAAATACTGCATGACTCAGTGTCTGTCTGTCTGCTGACCACAAATACTGCATGACTCAGTGTCTGTCTATCTGCTGAGCACAAATACTGCATGACTCAGTGTCTGTCTATCTGCTGAGCACAAATACTGCATGACTCAGTGTCTGTCTGTCTGCTGAGCACAAATACTGCATGACTCTGTGTCTGTCTGTCTGTCTATCTGCTGAGCACAAATACTGCATGACTCAGTGTCTGTCTGTCTATCTGCTGAGCACAAATGCTGCATGACTCAGTGTCTGTCTGTCTGCTGAGCACAAATACTGCATGACTCAGTGTCTGTCTATCTGCTGACCACAAATGCTGCATGACTCAGTGTCTGTCTATCTGCTGAGCACAAATACTGCATGACTCAGTGTCTGTCTGTCTGCTGACCACAAATGCTGCATGACTCAATGTATGTCTGTCTGCTGACCACAAATGCTGCATGACTCAGTGTCTGTCTGTCTGCTGAGCACAAATACTGCATGACTCAGTGTCTGTCTGTCTATCTGCTGAGCACAAATACTGCATGACTCAGTGTCTGTCTGTCTGCTGAGCACAAATGCTGCATGACTCAGTGTCTGTCTATCTGCTGACCACAAATGCTGCATGACTCAGTGTCTGTCTATCTGCTGAGCACAAATACTGCATGACTCAGTGTCTGTCTGTCTGCTGACCACAATGCTGCATGACTCAATGTCTGTCTGTCTGCTGACCACAAATGCTGCATGACTCAGTGTCTGTCTGTCTGCTGACCACAAATGCTGCATGACTCAGTGTCTGTCTGTCTGCTGAGCACAAATACTGCATGACTCAGTGTCTGTCTATCTGCTGAGCACAAATACTGCATGACTCAGTGTCTGTCTGCTGAGCACAAATACTGCATGACTCAGTGTCTGTCTATCTGCTGAGCAAAATACTGCATGACTCAGTGTCTGTCTGTCTGCTGAGCACAAATACTGCATGACTCAGTGTCTGTCTGTCTGTCTATCTGCTGAGCACAAATACTGCATGACTCAGTGTCTGTCTGTCTATCTGCTGACCACACATGCTGCATGACTCAGTGTCTGTCTGTCTGCTGAGCACAAATACTGCATGACTCAGTGTCTGTCTGCTGAGCACAAATACTGCATGACTCAGTGTCTGTCTATCTGCTGAGCACAAATACTGCATGACTCAGTGTCTGTCTGTCTGCTGACCACAAATGCTGAATGACTCAGTGTCTGTCTATCTGCTGACCACAAATGCTGCATGACTCAGTGTCTGTCTGTCTATCTGCTGACCACAAATACTGCATGACTCAGTGTCTGTCTATCTGCTGAGCACAAATACTGCATGACTCAGTGTCTGTCTGTCTGCTGACCACAAATACTGCATGACTCAGTGTCTGTCTGTCTGCTGAGCACAAATACTGCATGACTCAGTGTGTCTATCTGCTGAGCACAAATACTGCATGACTCAGTGTCTGTCTGCTGACCACAAATGCTGCATGACTCAGTGTCTGTCTGTCTGCTGACCATAAATGCTGCATGACTCAGTGTCTGTCTATCTGCTGACCACAAATGCTGAATGACTCAGTGTCTGTCTGTCTATCTGCTGACCACAAATACTGCACGACTCAGTGTCTGTCTATCTGCTGAGCACAAATACTGCACGACTCAGTGTCTGTCTGTCTGCTGACCATAAATGCTGAATGACTCAGTGTCTGTCTATCTGCTGACCACAAATGCTGCATGACTCAGTGTCTGTCTATCTGCTGACCACAAATGCTGCATGACTCAGTGTCTGTCTGCTGACCACAAATGCTGCATGACTCAGTGTCTGTCTGTCTGCTGACCATAAATGCTGCATGACTCAGTGTCTGTTTATCTGCTGACCACAAATGCTGAATGACTCAGTGTCTGTCTGTCTATCTGCTGACCACAAATACTGCATGACTCAGTGTCTGTCTATCTGCTGAGCACAAATACTGCATGACTCAGTGTCTGTCTGTCTGCTGACCACAAATGCTGAATGACTCAGTGTCTGTCTATCTGCTGACCACAAATGCTGCATGACTCAGTGTCTGTCTGTCTATCTGCTGACCACAAATACTGCATGACTCAGTGTCTGTCTATCTGCTGAGCACAAACACTGCATGACTCAGTGTCTGTCTGTCTGCTGACCACAAATACTGCATGACTCAGTGTCTGTCTGTCTGCTGAGCACAAATACTGCATGACTCAGTGTCTGTCTGTCTGCTGACCACAAATACTGCATGACTCAGTGTCTGTCTGTCTGCTGACCACAAATACTGCATGACTCAGTGTCTGTCTGTCTGCTGAGCACAAATACTGCATGACTCAGTGTCTGTCTGTCTGCTGACCACAAATACTGCATGACTCAGTGTCTGTCTGTCTGCTGACCACACATGCTGCATGACTCCAATGATCAGCTGCTGCAGCATGTTGATCAGTCGTCTAATTCCCTATGAGCTTGTCGTGGCCAAGAATTCACTGTGACATACTGATAGACCAGGAATGTACTGTGATGTTACAGAGATAGACCAGGAATGTACTGTGATGTTACAGAGATAGACCAGGAATGTACTGTGATGTTACAGAGATAGACCAGGAATGTACTGTGATGTTACAGAGATAGACCAGGAATGTACTGTGATGTTACAGAGATAGACCAGGAATGTACTGTGATGTTACAGATAGACCAGAAATGTACTGTGATGTTACAGAGATAGACCAGGAATGTACTGTGATGTTACAGAGATAGACCAGGAATGTACTGATAGACCAGGAATGTACTGTGATGTTACAAAGATAGACCAGGAATGTACTGTGATGTTACAGATAGACCAGAAATGTACTGTGATGTTACAGAGATAGACCAGGAATGTACTGATAGACCAGGAATGTACTGTGATGTTACAAAGATAGACCAGGAATGTACTGTGATGTTACAGAGATAGACCAGGAATGTACTGTGATGTTACAGAGATAGACCAGGAATGTACTGTGATGTCACAAAGATAGACCAGGAATGTACTGTGATGTTACAGAGATAGACCAGGAATGTACTGTGATGTTACAGAGATAGACCAGGAATGTACTGTGATGTTACAGAGATAGACCAGGAATGTACTGATAAACTATTAATACAATGTAACATTATACTGATACACCTGGAATGCAAAGTGACATTATACTGATAGTCACAATATTGCGTAGAGGTTTCACACGTGCATGTTAATAACAAGATATCAATATTCACAATGTCACCTAGTAGTATCGTATTATTTCAATGTTGTTTTTTTTCAGTATCAAGCCACACGTTTCGACCTTGAAGGACACAAATTATTTTTAATTATTTGTTTTTGTGCATATCCATTTTACAGACCATCACTGTCACCACCAGCACTGCTATTGATATCTTGGCAAGTTTACGTTCAGTAGTTTGCCATTGCTTTCTGAATGACTGGCTCCCAAACCATCACGTTAAAACCCAGCGCAACACTGTCTGCTACCAAATCGGTTGCAGCTGCGCTGGTAACCGGAAGTATGAACAGCATCCGTAACACCTTTGCCAGAGATCGGCATTTCCATATTAGTTACAAGATATCAATATTCACATTGTCAATGTCATTATTTACTTTACCTCAAGACTGCCTCCTTGAACTTTCTTGATGCCAATCATGTTGAGTGGAAGTAAATCATCCAACATTTGTACAGCATCAACTACCATCTTTGCAAAGAATTCCTTATGCCCGGCCACCAGTTTGGAACTAAGTGCTGTTGCAGCACATTTCTCAAGTAAGTCCAGAAATTCTCTGAAATAACACCAGTGTTTGACCACATGACATGGAATATGTGAGAGATGACATCAGTTCACTCACTCACACACACACACACCAGTGTCTGAATACATTACATGGAATATGTGAGAGATTACATCAGTTCACTCACACACACACACACCAGTGAGTAAGGACTCAATATATTACATGGAATATGTGAGAGATTGAGAGATGACATCTGATCACTCACACACACACACCAGTGAGTAAGGACTCAGTCTGAATATATTACATGGAATATATGAGAGATTGAGAGATGACATCTGA
Source organism: Cepaea nemoralis (assembly GCA_014155875.1). Classification (NCBI taxonomy): domain Eukaryota; kingdom Metazoa; phylum Mollusca; class Gastropoda; order Stylommatophora; family Helicidae; genus Cepaea; species Cepaea nemoralis. The sequence goes on along the minus strand of JACEFZ010016903.1, from coordinate 145,662 downwards.
TCACTCACACACACACACCAGTGAGTAAGGACTCAGTCTGAATATATTACATGGAATATGTGAGAGATTGAGAGATTACATCAGTTCACTCCCTCACACACACCAGTGTCTGACCACATTACATGGAATATGTGAGAGATTGAGAGATGACATCTGATCACTCACACACACCAGTGAGTAAGGACTCAATGTGAGAGATTGAGAGATGACATCTGATCACTCACACACACACCAGTGAGTAAGGACTCAGTCTGAATATATTACATGGAATATGTGAGAGATTGAGAGATGACATCTGATCACTCACACACACACCAGTGAGTAAGGACTCAGTCTGAATATATTACATGGAATATGTGAGAGATTGAGAGATGACATCTGATCACTCACACACACATGACATAGAACCATGTGAGAGATTACAACAGTTCACTCACTCACACACATGACACAGAACCGTGTGAGAGATTGCATCAGTTCACTCATCACCCATGACAGAACCATGTGAGAGATTGCATCAGTTCACTCACTCACCCATGACAGAACCATGTGAGAGATTACATCAGTTCACTCACTCACCCATGACAGAACCATGTGAGAGATTGCATCAGTTCACTCATCACCCATGGCAGAACCCTGTGAGAGATTGCATCAGTTCACTCATTCACCCATGACAGAACTATGTGAGAGATTGCATCAGTTCACTCACTCACCCATGGCAGAACCCTGTGAGAGATTGTATCAGTTCACTCACTCACCCATGGCAGAACTATGTGAGAGATTGTATCAGTTCACTCACTCACCCATGGCAGAACCCTGTGAGAGATTGCATCAGTTCACTCACAAACATGACTTAGAATTGTGTGAGAGATTGCATCAGTTCACTCACCCATGGCAGAACCCTGTGAGAGATTGTATCAGTTCACTCACAAACATGACTTAGAATTGTGTGAGAGATTGCATCAGTTCACTCACTCACCCATGGCAGAACCATGTGAGAGATTGCATCAGTTCACTCACAAACATGACTTAGAATTGTGTGAGAGATTGTATCAGTTCACTCACTCACACACATGACAGAACCATGTGAGAGATTGCATCAGTTCACTCACTCACCCATGACAGAACTATGTGAGAGATTGCATCAGTTCACTCACTCACCCATGACAGAACCATGTGAGAGATTGTATCAGTTCACTCACTCATCCATGAGAGAACCATGTGAGAGATTGCATCAGTTCACTCAATCACCCATGACAGAACCATGTGAGAGATTGCATCAGTTCACTCACTCACCCATGACAGAACCATGTGAGAGATTGCATCAGTTCACTCACTCACCCATGACAGAACCATGTGAGAGATTGCATCAGTTCAGTCACTCACCTATGACAGAACCATGTGAGAGATTGCATCAGTTCAGTCACTCATCCATGACAGAACCATGTGAGAGATTGCATCAGTTCACTCAATCACCCATGACAGAACCATCTGAGAGATTGTATCAGTTCACTCACTCACCCATGACAGAACCCTGCGAGAGATTGCATCAGTTCACTCACTCACCCATGGCAGAACCCTGTGAGAAATTGCATCAGTTCACTCTCACACACATGACAGAACCATGTGAGAGATTGCATCAGTTCACTCACTCACACACATGACAGAACCATGTGAGAGATTGTATCAGTTCACTCACACACATGACAGAACCATGTGAGAGATTGTATCAGTTCACTCACTCACTCACACACATGACAGAACCATGTGAGAGATTGCATCAGTTCACTCACTAACCCATGACAGAACCATGTGAGAGATTGTATCAGTTCACTCACTCACACACATGACAGAACCATGTGAGAGATTGTATCAGTTCACTCACTCACCCATGGCAGAACCCTGTGAGAGATTGCATCAGTTCACTCACAAACATGACTTAGAATTGTGTGAGAGATTGCATCAGTTCACTCACCCATGGCAGAACCCTGTGAGAGATTGTATCAGTTCACTCACAAACATGACTTAGAATTGTGTGAGAGATTGCATCAGTTCACTCACTCACCCATGGCAGAACCATGTGAGAGATTGCATCAGTTCACTCACAAACATGACTTAGAATTGTGTGAGAGATTGTATCAGTTCACTCACTCACACACATGACAGAACCATGTGAGAGATTGCATCAGTTCACTCACTCACCCATGACAGAACTATGTGAGAGATTGCATCAGTTCACTCACTCACCCATGACAGAACCATGTGAGAGATTGTATCAGTTCACTCACTCATCCATGAGAGAACCATGTGAGAGATTGCATGAGTTCACTCAATCACCCATGACAGAACCATGTGAGAGATTGCATCAGTTCACTCACTCACCCATGACAGAACCATGTGAGAGATTGCATCAGTTCACTCACTCACCCATGACAGAACCATGTGAGAGATTGCATCAGTTCAGTCACTCACCTATGACAGAACCATGTGAGAGATTGCATCAGTTCAGTCACTCATCCATGACAGAACCATGTGAGAGATTGCATCAGTTCACTCAATCACCCATGACAGAACCATCTGAGAGATTGTATCAGTTCACTCACTCACCCATGACAGAACCCTGCGAGAGATTGCATCAGTTCACTCACTCACACACATGACAGAACCATGTGAGAAATTGCATCAGTTCACTCTCACACACATGACAGAACCATGTGAGAGATTGCATCAGTTCACTCACTCACACACATGACAGAACCATGTGAGAGATTGTATCAGTTCACTCACACACATGACAGAACCATGTGAGAGATTGTATCAGTTCACTCACTCACTCACTCACACACATGACAGAACCATGTGAGAGATTGCATCAGTTCACTCACTAACCCATGACAGAACCATGTGAGAGATTGTATCAGTACACTCACTCACACACATGACAGAACCATGTGAGAGATTGTATCAGTTCACTCACTCACCCATGGCAGAACCCTGTGAGAGATTGCATCAGTTCACTCACAAACATGACTTAGAATTGTGTGAGAGATTGCATCAGTTCACTCACCCATGGCAGAACCCTGTGAGAGATTGTATCAGTTCACTCACAAACATGACTTAGAATTGTGTGAGAGATTGCATCAGTTCACTCACTCACCCATGGCAGAACCATGTGAGAGATTGCATCAGTTCACTCACAAACATGACTTAGAATTGTGTGAGAGATTGTATCAGTTCACTCACTCACACACATGACAGAACCATGTGAGAGATTGCATCAGTTCACTCACTCACCCATGACAGAACTATGTGAGAGATTGCATCAGTTCACTCACTCACCCATGACAGAACCATGTGAGAGATTGTATCAGTTCACTCACTCATCCATGAGAGAACCATGTGAGAGATTGCATCAGTTCACTCAATCACCCATGACAGAACCATGTGAGAGATTGCATCAGTTCACTCACTCACCCATGACAGAACCATGTGAGAGATTGCATCAGTTCACTCACTCACCCATGACAGAACCATGTGAGAGATTGCATCAGTTCAGTCACTCACCTATGACAGAACCATGTGAGAGATTGCATCAGTTCAGTCACTCATCCATGACAGAACCATGTGAGAGATTGCATCAGTTCACTCAATCACCCATGACAGAACCATCTGAGAGATTGTATCAGTTCACTCACTCACCCATGACAGAACCCTGCGAGAGATTGCATCAGTTCACTCACTCACCCATGGCAGAACCCTGTGAGAAATTGCATCAGTTCACTCTCACACACATGACAGAACCATGTGAGAGATTGCATCAGTTCACTCACTCACACACATGACAGAACCATGTGAGAGATTGTATCAGTTCACTCACACACATGACAGAACCATGTGAGAGATTGTATCAGTTCACTCACTCACTCACACACATGACAGAACCATGTGAGAGATTGCATCAGTTCACTCACTAACCCATGACAGAACCATGTGAGAGATTGTATCAGTTCACTCACTCACACACATGACAGAACCATGTGAGAGATTGTATCAGTTCACTCACTCACCCATGGCAGAACCCTGTGAGAGATTGCATCAGTTCACTCACAAACATGACTTAGAATTGTGTGAGAGATTGCATCAGTTCACTCACCCATGGCAGAACCCTGTGAGAGATTGTATCAGTTCACTCACAAACATGACTTAGAATTGTGTGAGAGATTGCATCAGTTCACTCACTCACCCATGGCAGAACCATGTGAGAGATTGCATCAGTTCACTCACAAACATGACTTAGAATTGTGTGAGAGATTGTATCAGTTCACTCACTCACACACATGACAGAACCATGTGAGAGATTGCATCAGTTCACTCACTCACCCATGACAGAACTATGTGAGAGATTGCATCAGTTCACTCACTCACCCATGACAGAACCATGTGAGAGATTGTATCAGTTCACTCACTCATCCATGAGAGAACCATGTGAGAGATTGCATGAGTTCACTCAATCACCCATGACAGAACCATGTGAGAGATTGCATCAGTTCACTCACTCACCCATGACAGAACCATGTGAGAGATTGCATCAGTTCACTCACTCACCCATGACAGAACCATGTGAGAGATTGCATCAGTTCAGTCACTCACCTATGACAGAACCATGTGAGAGATTGCATCAGTTCAGTCACTCATCCATGACAGAACCATGTGAGAGATTGCATCAGTTCACTCAATCACCCATGACAGAACCATCTGAGAGATTGTATCAGTTCACTCACTCACCCATGACAGAACCCTGCGAGAGATTGCATCAGTTCACTCACTCACCCATGGCAGAACCCTGTGAGAAATTGCATCAGTTCACTCTCACACACATGACAGAACCATGTGAGAGATTGCATCAGTTCACTCACTCACACACATGACAGAACCATGTGAGAGATTGTATCAGTTCACTCACACACATGACAGAACCATGTGAGAGATTGTATCAGTTCACTCACTCACTCACACACATGACAGAACCATGTGAGAGATTGCATCAGTTCACTCACTAACCCATGACAGAACCATGTGAGAGATTGTATCAGTACACTCACTCACACACATGACAGAACCATGTGAGAGATTGTATCAGTTCACTCACTCACACACATGACAGAACCGTGTGAGAGATTGCATCAGTTCACTCATTCACCCATGACAGAACCGTGTGAGAGATTGCATCAGTTCACTCACTCACCCATGGCAGAACCCTTGAGAGATTGCATCAGTTCACTCACTCACCCATGGCAGAACCCTGTGAGAGATTGTATCAGTTCTCACTCACTCACATGACAGAACCATGTGAGAGATTGCATCAGTTCACTCAATCACCCATGACAGAACCATGTGAGAGATTGTATCAGTTCAATCACTCACCCATGACAGAACCCTGTGAGAGATTGCATCAGTTCACTCACTCACCCATGGCAGAATCCTGTGAGAGATTGCATCATTTCACTCACTCACACACATGACAGAACCATGTGAGAGATTGTATCAGTTCACTCACTCACACACATGACAGAACCATGTAAGAGATTGTATCAGTTCACTCACTCACTCACACACATGACAGAACCATGTGAGAGATTGTATCAGTTCACTCACTCACTCACACACATGACAGAACCATGTGAGAGATTGCATCAGTTCACTCACTCACCCATGACAGAACCATGTGAGAGATTGTATCAGTTCACTCACTCATCCATGACAGAACCATGTGAGAGATTGTATCAGTTCACTCACTCACACACATGACAGAACCGTGTGAGAGATTGCATCAGTTAACTCACTCACCCATGGCAGAACCCTTGAGAGATTGCATCAGTTCACTCACTCACCCATGGCAGAACCCTGTGAGAGATTGTATCAGTTCTCACTCACACACATGACAGAACCATGTGAGAGATTGCATCAGTTCACTCAATCACCCATGACAGAACCATGTGAGAGATTGTATCAGTTCACTCTCTCACCCATGGCAGAACCCTGTGAGAGATTGTATCAGTTCACTCACTCACCCATGACAGAACCCTGTGAGAGATTGTATCAGTTCACTCACTCACCCATGACAGAACCATGTGAGAGATTGCATCAGTTCACTCAATCATCCATGACAGAACCATGTGAGAGATTGCATCAGTTCACTCACTCACCCATGGCAAAACCCTGTGAGAGATTGTATCAGTTCACTCACTCACCTATGACAGAACCATGTGAGAGATTGCATCAGTTCACTCACTCATCCATGACAGAACCATGTGAGAGATTGCATCAGTTCACTCAATCACCCATGACAGAACCATGTGAGAGATTGCATCAGTTCACTCACTCACCCATGACAGAACCATGTGAGAGATTGCATCAGTTCACTCACTCACCCATGACAGAACTATGTGAGAGATTGCATCAGTTCACTCACTCACCCATGGCAGAACCCTGTGAGAGATTGTATCAGTTCACTCACTCACACACATGACAGAACCATGTGAGAGATTCCATCAGTTCACTCAATCACCCATGACAGAACCATGTGAGAGATTGCATCAGTTCACTCACTCACCCATGGCAGAACCCTGTGAGAGATTGTATCAGTTCACTCACTCACACACATGACAGAACCATGTGAGAGATTGCATCAGTTCACTCACTCACCCATGACAGAACCATGTGAGAGATTGTATCAGTTCACTCACTCATCCATGACAGAACCATGTGAGAGATTGTATCAGTTCACTCACTCACACACATGACAGAACCGTGTGAGAGATTGCATCAGTTCACTCACTCACCCATGGCAGAACCCTTGAGAGATTGCATCAGTTCACTCACTCACCCATGGCAGAACCCTGTGAGAGATTGTATCAGTTCTCACTCACACACATGACAGAACCATGTGAGAGATTGCATCAGTTCACTCAATCACCCATGATAGAACCATGTGAGAGATTGTATCAGTTCACTCTCTCACCCACGGCAGAACCCTGTGAGAGATTGTATCAGTTCACTCACTCACCCATGACAGAACCCTGTGAGAGATTGTATCAGTTCACTCACTCACCCATGACAGAACCATGTGAGATTGCATCAGTTCACTCACTCATCCATGACAGAACCATGTGAGAGATTGCATCAGTTCACTCACTCACCCATGGCAAAACCCTGTGAGAGATTGTATCAGTTCATTCACTCACCTATGACAGAACCATGTGAGAGATTGCATCAGTTCACTCACTCATCCATGACAGAACTACGTGAGAGATTGCATCAGTTCACTCAATCACCCATGACAGAACCATGTGAGAGATTGCATCAGTTCACTCAATCACCCATGACAGAACCATGTGAGAGATTGCATCAGTTCACTCACTCACCCATGGCAAAACCCTGTGAGAGATTGTATCAGTTCACTCACTCACCTATGACAGAACCATGTGAGAGATTGCATCAGTTCACTCACTCATCCATGACAGAACTACGTGAGAGATTGCATCAGTTCACTCAATCACCCATGACAGAACCATGTGAGAGACTGCATCAGTTCACTCACTCACCCATGACAGAACCATGTGAGAGATTGCATCAGTTCACTCACTCACACATGACAGAACCATGTGAGAGATTGCATCAGTTCACTCACTCACCCATGACAGAACCATGTGAGAGATTGTATCAGTTCACTCACTCATCCATGACAGAACCATGTGAGAGATTGTATCAGTTCACTCACTCACACACATGACAGAACCGTGTGAGAGATTGCATCAGTTCACTCACTCACCCATGGCAGAACCCTTGAGAGATTGCATCAGTTCACTCACTCACCCATGGCAGAACCCTGTGAGAGATTGTATCAGTTCTCACTCACACACATGACAGAACCATGTGAGAGATTGCATCAGTTCACTCAATCACCCATGACAGAACCATGTGAGAGATTGTATCAGTTCACTCTCTCACCCACGGCAGAACCCTGTGAGAGATTGTATCAGTTCACTCACTCACCCATGACAGAACCCTGTAGGAGATTGTATCAGTTCACTCACTCACCCATGACAGAACCATGTGAGAGATTGCATCAGTTCACTCACTCATCCATGACAGAACCATGTGAGAGATTGCATCAGTTCACTCACTCACCCATGGCAAAACCCTGTGAGAGATTGTATCAGTTCACTCACTCACCTATGACAGAACCATGTGAGAGATTGCATCAGTTCACTCACTCATCCATGACAGAACTACGTGAGAGATTGCATCAGTTCACTCAATCACCCATGACAGAACCATGTGAGAGATTGCATCAGTTCACTCAATCACCCATGACAGAACCATGTGAGAGATTGCATCAGTTCACTCACTCACCCATGGCAAAACCCTGTGAGAGATTGTATCAGTTCACTCACTCACCTATGACAGAACCATGTGAGAGATTGCATCAGTTCACTCACTCATCCATGACAGAACTACGTGAGAGATTGCATCAGTTCACTCAATCACCCATGACAGAACCATGTGAGAGATTGCATCAGTTCACTCACTCACCCATGACAGAACCATGTGAGAGATTGCATCAGTTCACTCACTCACCCATGGCAGAACCCTGTGAGAGATTGTATCAGTTCACTCACTCACACACATGACAGAATCATGTGAGAGATTGCATCAGTTCACTCAATCACCCATGACAGAACCATGTTAGAGATTGTATCAGTTCACTCACTCACCCATGGCAGAACCCTGTGAGAGATTGTATCAGTTCACTCACCCATGACAGAACCATGTGAGAGATTGCATCAGTTCACTCACTCATCCATGACAGAACCATGTGAGAGATTGCATCAGTTCACTCACTCACCCATGGCAGAACCCTGTGAGAGATTGTATCAGTTCACTCACTCATGACAGAACCATGTGAGAGATTGCATCAGTTCACTCACTCATCCATGACAGAACCATGTGAGAGATTGCATCAGTTCAATCAATCACCCATGACAGAACCATGTGAGAGATTGCATCAGTTCACTCACTCACCCATGACAGAACCATGTGAGAGATTGCATCAGTTCACTCACTCACACATGACAGAACCATGTGAGAGTGCATCAGTTCACTCACAAACATGACTTAGAATTGTGTGAGAGATTGCATCAGTTCACTCACTCACACACGACTTGGAAGCAATGTGAGAATGAAACTTAAGTCGCTTTGTTGTTCCAGCTCAGGGAACTGTTCAAGGCACTCACTGGTAGAATATGCTAAAGCAATGTGAGAATGAAACTTAGTCACTTTGCTGTTCCAGCTCAGGGAACTGTTCAAGACACTGTCTGGTCTTCTTGGGACTGCTGCACAGACATTTGCACTGTTGTTGACTTCAGGAATGTTCTGAGCCACCATGTCTGCTTCCTGGCCCATGCCTCCACCATCTGACGTGGCCCTGTCTGCACTGGGTTATTTTCAAACACACTTTAATTTCGGAGCTAACTTTCTATTTCTCGTTATGAGCATTGGCTGGAAGTCACAGGATGTTTGGTATGGGGATCCACACTGCAACATTGTGAGCACCACAGGCCCGGGTCATTCTGGCGACGGGCTTGAAGAGTGGCCGAGCTTTGCCTGCCTACAGTACAGCACTCTGTTTAAAGGCGCCTTGGTGTCTGTGCTGATCGTCATGTCTGTCTCAGACTAAGCACCTGCTTATCTTGTAAATAAATAGAGAATCATAGGAGTTCTGGCATGAGCTTAAATTGCAGACTCCACTGGAATGTTCTATCAGCCCACTCTTGATTGCCTGTAGACTCCACTGGAATGTTCTATCAGCCCACTCTTGATTGCCTGTAGACTCCACTGGAATGTTCTATCTGCCTACTCTTGATGATTGCCTGTAGACGGCTGTCCGTGGTCTTCCCATATATGCTGTACCTCATTCTTGTCTAACAAGGTCAACATTCGGTGGAAACTGGATGGATTCTCACATCATTGGGGATTGCCTGGTGTTACCACCAACTATCCCCACCATCATCCAGTGTTTTGGGCTTCAGCTTGAAGCACATCCTGCACCAGCCATCATTTGATCTGGCACGGAAGCATGCTGTAGGCAAAATCTGGTGTCAGGATTGTAATGTCCTACATGACAGCATGTTAGCATGTTAGCATGCACAGTTATCTGGTGCCAGGATTGTAATGTCCTACATGACAGCATGTTAGCATGCTGCAGGCACAGTTGTCTGGTGCCAGGAATGTAGTGTCCTACATGACAGCATGTTAGCATGCTGCAGGCACAGTTGTCTGGTGCCAGGAATGTAGTGTCCTACATGACAGCATGTTAGCATGCACAGTTGTCTGGTGCCAGGATTGTAATGTCCTACATGACAGCATGTTAGCATGCTGCAGGCACAGTTGTCTGGTGCCAGGAATGTAGTGTCCTACATGACAGCATGCTGTAGGCACAGTTGTCTGGTGCCAGGAATGTAGTGTCCTACATGACAGCATGTTAGCATGCTGCAGGCACAGTTGTCTGGTGCCAGGAATGTAGTGTCCTACATGACAGCATGTTAGCATGCTGCAGGCACAGTTGTCTGGTGCCAGGAATGTAGTGTCCTACATGACAGCATGTTAGCATGCTGCAGGAACAGTTATCTGGTGCCAGGAATGTAGTGTCCTACATGACAGCATGTTAGCATGCACAGTTGTCTGGTGCCAGGAATGTAGTGTCCTACATGACAGCATGCTGTAGGCACAGTTGTCTGGTGCCAGGAATGTAGTGTCCTACATGACAGCATGTTAGCATGCTGCAGGCACAGTTGTCTGGTGCCAGGAATGTAGTGTCCTACATGACAGCATGTTAGCATGCTGCATGCACAGTTGTCTGGTGCCAGGAATGTAGTGTCCTACACGACAGCCTTCAGTGACCACCTTGCTGCACTCTCCACTGAGTTTTGAACCTTGTGCATTAGGCTGCCACTGCAACAGGAATGAGCTGCCTTGCCACCAGCAAAAATGTAAACCACCCCCCACCCCTCTCTCTCTCTCTCTCTCTCTCTCTCTCTCTCTCTCTCTCTCTCTCTCTCTCTCTCTCTCTCTCTCTCTCTCTCTCTCTCTCTCATATTTGTGTTGTCTTAGTCCTAACTATATTATGACTACTCACTTAGGGTCATCTTTTTTAATGCGAACAGCTATGTCATCCATCTTTTTTAAAGCCTGAAAAGAGAACATTGTTGCATAATATTAGCACTTGAAGACATCTATGGGGAAATCAGGACAATATGCCTGATTACAGCAATGAGTCACATGCCTGATTACAGCAATGAGTCACATGCCTGATTACAGCAATGAGTCACATGCCTGATTACAGCAATGAGTCACATGCCTGATTACAGCAATGAGTCACATGCCTGATTACAGCAATGAGTCACATGCCTGATTACAGCAATAAGTCACATGCCTGATTACAGCAATGAGTCACATGCCTGATTACAGCAATGAGTCACATGCCTGATTACAGCAATGAGTCACATCTGTAGCCAATCTCACCACCAACAATCAACTGTCCAGACATAGAAAATATCTGTAGTCTGTTCTAACATACAACTGAACGTATAACTACAGATGACACATTCAGCATATCTGTAGTCTGTTCTAACATACAACTGAACGTATAACTACAGATGACACATTCAGCATATCTGTAGTCTGTTCTAACATACAACTGAACGTATAACTACAGATGACACATTCAGCATATCTGTAGTCTGTTCTAACATACAACTGAACGTATAACTACAGATGACACATTCAGCATATCTGTAGTCTGTTCTAACATACAACTGAACGTATAACTACAGATGACACATTCAGCATATCTGTAGTCTGTTCTAACATACAACTGAACGTATAACTACAGATGACACATTCAGCATATCTGTAGTCTGTTCTAACATACAACTGAACGTATAACTACAGATGACACATTCAGCATATCTGTAGTCTGTTCTAACATACAACTGAACGTATAACTACAGATGACACATTCAGCATATCTGTAGTCTGTTCTAACATACAACTGAACGTATAACTACAGATGACACATTCAGCATATCTGTAGTCTGTTCTAACATACAACTGAACGTATAACTACAGATGACACATTCAGCATATCTGTAGTCTGTTCTAACATACAACTGAACGTATAACTACAGATGACACATTCAGCATATCTGTAGTCTGTACTAACATACAACTGAACGTATAACTACAGATGACACATTCAGCATATCTGTAGTCTGTTCTAGCCGCAACACGCTGTGGGATTTGCTGAGGGGGGATCCGAGCACTTATGGACTGAATGGTTCGATGTGCAATGAGGATGATTTGTCGACTAACTAACTAACATAGATCACCCTATGCATGAGGCACTGGAAGCAGTTATGCGTCAGCACTGAAAAGAGGTAAATCATGGATGGCTCAGGCGGAGGATACAATCAGACACGTGTGCATCTTGGAGAACATTAGGCGAGGAGAGGAGTGGGTCAGAGTGCCAGCGGAGCAGTCATATGCAGAGTCATAATCACATTGAGCTGGGAGTGCAGGGAGTGGCCAGCAGGGGCCACGGAAGTGGAAATTCAGCAACTAATTCAGGATAATGCACGCTCGGGTGATGTGATCATCTACATGATGTGATCATCTACACAGATGGCTCGGTGTCAAGAGGTAGGGGAAGTGCCTAGGGGTTTGTAGCAAAAGCTAATGGTCGACATTTGGTGCAGAAGAGCCTGGCATATGATACCACAACATCCAACTTAAGAATGGAGGTGGAGGCGGACACTGCAGCTCTCCGCTAGATGGAGAATACGATACACACACACATCGTGGTTGTAACAGACTCAAAAAGCATGCTGAGGAAGGTGAGGACAGCCATGCTTCGTGCAGAGTGGATTTCCTCGCTTCGGAGGACATGGGTTGCAAGCATCGCCTGAATCGTTTCTCTAGGGCATGCCGGTGTGCTGCCGGTCTCCCTGGTCGAGAGTTAGCAGCTTTCTCCATAACCCCAAATACTCTCGTGGCTGACGTGAGCGCACGAGAATTGGAAGCGGTTCAAGTCGCGCCAGTGACTTATGAGAGTATGGAGCCGGTCGCTCAGAAAGCAATAGCATACTACTGAGCGTAATATTGCCAAGAAATCAACAATCAGCTGAAAGATGCTGATGTTGACAGTGATGTCCTGTAAAGGATATGCAAAACATTTTTAAAAAAACATGCCGGTGTGCTGGGGAATTAACAGGCAGACAGATTGGCTGGCTCTGCAAAACTTGGTGGAGTACTGATGCCTTGTGGGAGCACGTGCACACCTCTGAGGAGCAAATGGATCACTATGGTCTGGCAAGAATGAGACAGCAAGGAGTGATGAGGGGATCTGGCCGACGCTCGATGCTTAGAGGAAAGGCGAGATGGACATGAAATCAGATTGCTACTGGCACTATTGGTGTTGGAGCTCTTCGCTGGCTGCTGAGGATGGGGACGGAGCGCTTATGGGAATGCCCCGAGTGCTATGTCAGTTCTTAAATCAATCAATAATCATAGGACTTATGGGTAACTTTTGAGCTCTCACAATAAATGACAGAAATGTTAAGAGAGAGAAGATTTGGATACCTGGGAATCACTTGACACATGAAAGGAGACTACATACACATTTTACTACTTATATCACGTAAATTACACACACATGTACCATACTTATATTCATTCATCCATTCCAAGACATTCTTAGAACGTCTATGAAATTTATACTCAAAGGCGCTGTTCAGCTTATATTAAGTAGACTAATGTGAGTAGTCATATGCATTGCGAACTGATGAGGCTCAGCCGTAAATCAGGAGATTTGTTCGCAACTTAGAGGAGCAATATCTTCTGTGTGCAGAATCTCGCTAGCCGCATGTGTGTGTGGTCCTGTGCTGGCGGTCAGTCAGTCGATGGGTATCTGGTTGATCCTATCAGTAGTCATACGCTTGTCTCAAAACTGAAAATTAAAGGAATTGACGGAAGGGCCGTTTGCACGAGACTCTAGGCTACCATTTGTTTGTAAGAGTCACTATATACAGGGATTAACCTGTTACGTCCACTGCACCTGTGTCCGTCACGTCGTCTTGCCATGCTCGCCACTGGAACCAGATGGACGCAGGCGAGAGGGTGAGGTCAACGGAGTTGCGCAACTTCTACCTCACTATAATCCAAACTAAAGCGCAAGTCATTCGTTCTTCATCAAATCAAAAGATGCGATGAATGAATAGTCCTCATCATTCGTGATGGACGAACATCCAAGTAGACTTAATACACATTATACAACTTATATCAAGTAAATTACACACAAATGTACGACACTTATAGCAAGTAGACTAAATACACACATGCTACATTTACTATAGCAAGTAGACTACATTCACATGTGCTACATTCACTATAGCAAGTAGACTACATACACATGTGCTACATTCACTATAGCAAGTAGACTACATACACATGTGCTACATTCACTGTAGCAAGTAGACTACATACACACATGCTACATTTACTATAGCAAGAAGACTACATACACATGTGCTACATTTACTATAGCAAGTAGACTACATACACATGTGCTACATTTACTATAGCAAGTAGACTACATACACATGTGCTACATTTACTATAGCAAGTTGACTACATACACACATGCTACATTCACTATAGCAAGTAGACTACATACACATGTGCTACATTTACTATAGCAAGTAGACTACATACACACATGCTACATTCACTATAGCAAGTAGACTACATACACATGTGCTACATTTACTATAGCAAGTTGACTACATACACACGTGCTACATTTACTATAGCAAGTTGACTACATACACACATGCTACATTCACTATAGCAAGTAGACTACATACACATGTGCTACATTTACTATAGCAAGTAGACTACATACACACATGCTACATTCACTATAGCAAGTAGACTACATACACATGTGCTACATTTACTATAGCAAGTAGACTACATACACATGTGCTACATTTACTATAGCAAGTAGACTACATACACATGTGCTACATTTACTATAGCAAGTTGACTACATACACACATGCTACATTCACTATAGCAAGTAGACTACATACACATGTGCTACATTTACTATAGCAAGTAGACTACATACACACATGCTACATTCACTATAGCAAGTAGACTACATACACATGTGCTACATTTACTATAGCAAGTAGACTACATACACATGTGCTACATTTACTATAGCAAGTAGACTACATACACATGTGCTACATTTACTATAGCAAGTTGACTACATACACACATGCTACATTCACTATAGCAAGTTTACATACACATGTGCTACATTTACTATAGCAAGTAGACTACATACACATATGCTACATTTACTATAGCAAGTTGACTACATACATATGTGCTACATTTACTATAGCAAGTTGACTACATACACACATGCTACATTCACTATAGCAAGTTGACTACATACACATGTGCTACATTTACTATAGCAAGTAGACTACATACACATGTGCTACATTTACTATAGCAAGTAGACTACATACAAATGTGCTACATTTACTATAGCAAGTAGACTACATACACATGTGCTACATTTACTATAGCAAGTAGACTACATACACATGTGCTACATTTACTATAACAAGTAGACTACATACATATATTCACTACTCACCAAAGCTAGTGCCTTTCTTGCAGCCCTGACAATAATTTGAGGGTGGACACCTTCCTCAATAAATGGTTTAAACTGTTTCAATAACTCTCCAGTCAACAAAGTCACTGACGTTGTTCCATCTCCCACCTGACAAGTAGAGAGACATACATCTGTCAGCTAACTAACTAAATGATTCTCCAGTCAACAAAGTCACTGACGTTGTTCCATCTCCCACCTGACAAGTAGAGAGACATACATCTGTCAGCTAACTAACTAAGTGATTCTCCAGTCAACAAAGTCACTGACGTTGTTCCATCTCCCACCTGACAAGTAGAGAGACATACATCTGTCAGCTAACTAACTAAGTGATTCTCCAGTCAACAAAGTCACTGACGTTGTTCCATCTCCCACCAACAAGTAGAGAGACATACATCTGTCAGCTAACTAACTAAGTGATTCTCCAGTCAACAAAGTCACTGATGTTGTTCCATCTCCCACCAACAAGTAGAGAGACATACATCTGTCAGCTAACTAACTAAGTGATTCTCCAGTCAACAAAGTCACTGACGTTGTTCCATCTCCCACCAACAAGTAGAGAGACATACATCTGTCAGCTAACTAACTAAGTGATTCTCCAGTCAACAAAGTCACTGACGTTGTTCCATCTCCCACCAACAAGTAGAGAGACATACATCTGTCAGCTAACTAACTAAGTGATTCTCCAGTCAACAAAGTCACTGATGTTGTTCCATCTCCCACCTGACAAATAGAGAGACATACATCTGTCAGCTAACTAACTAAGTGATTCTCCAGTCAACAAAGTCACTGACGTTGTTCCATCTCCCACCAACAAGTAGAGAGACATACATCTGTCAGCTAACTAAGTGATTCTCCGGTCAACAAAGTCACTAACATTCCATCTCCCACCTGACAAATAGAGAGACATACATCTGTCAGCTAACTAACTAAGTGATTCTCCAGTCAACAAAGTCACTGACGTTGTTCCATCTCCCACCTGACAAGTAGAGAGACATACATCTGTCAGCTAACTAACTAAGTGATTCCCCAGTCAACAAAGTCACTGATGTTGTTCCATCTCCCACCAACAAGTAGAGAGACATACATCTGTCAGCTAACTAAGTGATTCTCCAGTCAACAAAGTCACTGACGTTGTTCCATCTCCCACCTGACAAGTAGAGGACATACATCTGTCAGCTAACTAACTAAGTGATTCTCCAGTCAACAAAGTCACTGACGTTGTTCCATCTCCCACCTGACAAGTAGAGAGACATACATCTGTCAGCTAACTAACTGATTCTCCGGTCAACAAAGTCACTAAATGTTCCATTCTCCCACCTGACAAGTAGAGAGACATACATCTGTCAGCTAACTAACTGATTCTCTCCAGTCAACAAAGTCACTGATGTTGTTCCATCTACCCACCCTGACAAGTAGAGAGACATACATCTGTCAGCTAACTAACTAAGTGATTCTCCAGGTCAACAAAGTCACTGAACGATTGTTCCATCTCCCACCTGACAAATAGAGAGACATACATCTGTCAGCTACTAACTAAGTGATTCTCCAGTCAACAAAGTCACTGATGTTGTTCCATCTCCCACCTGACAAGTAGAGAGACATACATCTGTCAGCTAACTAAGTGATTCTCCAGTCAACAAAGTCACTGACTGTTAGTTCCATCTCCCACCTGACAAGTAGAGAGACATACATCTGTCAGCTAACTAACTGATTCTCCAGTCAACAAAGTCACTGACTGTTGTTCCATCTCCCACCTGACAAGTAGAGAGACATACATCTGTCAGCTAACTAACTGATTCTCCCAGTCAACAAAGTCACTGACGTTGTTCCATCTCCCACCTGACAAGTAGAGAGACATACATCTGTCAGCTTAACTAACTGATTCTCCAGTCAACAAAGTCACTGACGTTGGTTCCATCTCCCACCTGACAAGTAGAGAGACATACATCTGTCAGCTAACTAAAGTGATTCTCCAGTCAACAAAGTCACTGATGTTGTTTCCATCTCCCACCTGACAAGTAGAGAGACATACATCTGTCAGCTAACTAACTGATTCTCCAGTCAACAAAGTCACTGATGTTGTTCCATCTCCCACCTGACAAGTAGAGAGACATACATCTGTCAGCTAACTAACTGATTCTCCAGTCAACAAAGTCACTGACGTTGTTCCATCTCCCACCTGACAAGTAGAGAGACATACATCTGTCAGCTAACTAACTGATTCTCCAGTCAACAAAGTCACTGACGTTGTTCCATCTCCCACCTGACAAGTAGAGAGACATACATCTGTCAGCTAACTAACTGATTCTCCAGTCAACAAAGTCACTGACGTTGTTCCATCTCCCACCTGACAAGTAGAGAGACATACATCTGTCAGCTAACTAAGTGATTCTCCAGTCAACAAAGTCACTGATGTTGTTCCATCTCCCACCTGACAAGTAGAGAGACATACATCTGTCAGCTAACTAAGTGATTCTCCAGTCAACAAAGTCACTGACGTTGTTCCATCTCCCACCTGACAAGTAGAGAGACATACATCTGTCCGCTAACTAAGCTGATTCTCCAGTCAACAAAGTCACTGATGTTGTTCCATCTCCCACCTGACAAGTAGAGAGACATACATCTGTCAGCTAACTAACGCTGATTCTCCAGTCACAAAGTCACTGATGTTGTTCCATCTCCCACCTGACAAGTAGAGAGACATACATCTGTCAGCTAACTAACTGATTCTCCAGTCAACAAAGTCACTGACGTTGTTCCATCTCCCACCTGACAAGTAGAGAGACATACATCTGTCAGCTAACTAAGTGATTCTCCAGTCAACAAAGTCACTGATGTTGTTCCATCTCCCACCTGACAAGTAGAGAGACATACATCTGTCAGCTAACTAGCTGAATTCTCCAGTCAACAAGTCACTGACGTTGTTCCATCTCCACCTGACAAGTAGAGAGACATACATCTGTCAGCTAACTACGTGATTCTCCAGTCAACAAAGTCACTGATGTTGTTCCATCTCCCCCTGACAAGTAGAGAGACATACATCTAGTCAGCTAACTAAGTGATTCTCCAGTCAACAAAGTCACTGACGTTGTTCCATCTCCCACCTGACAAGTAGAGAGACATACATCTGTCAGCTAACTAACTGATTCTCCAGTCAACAAAGTCACTGACGTTGTTCCATCTCCCACCTGACAAGTAGAGAGACATACATCTGTCAGCTAACTAAGTGATTCTCCAGTCAACAAAGTCACTGATGTTGTTCCATCTCCCACCTGACAAGTAGAGAGACATACATCTGTCAGCTAACTAACTGATTCTCCAGTCAACAAAGTCACTGATGTTGTTCCATCTCCCACCTGACAAGTAGAGAGACATACATCTGTCCAGCTAACTAACGTGATTCTCCAGTCAACAAAGTCACTGACGTTGTTCCATCTCCACCTGACAAGTAGAGAGACATACATCTGTCAGCTAACTAACTGATTCTCCAGTCACAAAGTCACTGATGTTGTTCCATCTCCCACCTGACAAAGTAGAGAGACATACATCTGTCAGCTAACTACTGATTCTCCAGTCAACAAAGTCACTGACTGTTGTTCCATCTCCCACCTGACAAGTAGAGAGACATAACTCTGTCAGCTAACTAAGTGATTCTCCAGTCAACAAAGTCACTGATGTTGTTCCATCTCCCACCTGACAAGTAGAGAGACATACATCTGTCAGCTAACTAAGCTGATTCTCCAGGTCAACAAAGTCACTGATGTTGTTCCATCTCCCACCTGACAAGTAGAGAGACATACAATCTGTCAGCTAACTAACTGATTCTCCAGTCAACAAAGTCACTGATGTTGTTCCATCTCCCACCTGACAAGTAGAGAGACATACATCTGTCAGCTAACTAACTGATTCTCCAGTCAACAAAGTCACTGATGTTGTTCCATCTCCCACTGACAAGTAGAGAGACATACATCTGTCAGCTAACTAATTGATTCTCCAGTCAACAAAGTCACTGATGTTGTTCCATCTCCCACCTGACAAGTAGAGAGACATACATCTGTCAGCTAACTAACTGATTCTCCAGTCAACAAAGTCACTGATGTTGTTCCATCTCCCACCTGACAAGTAGAGAGACATACATCTGTCAGCTAACTAACTGATTCTCCAGTCAACAAAGTCACTGACTGTTGTTCCATCTCCCACCTGACAAGTAGAGAGACATACATCTGTCAGCTAACTAAGTGATTCTCCAGTCAACAAAGTCACTGATGTTGTTCCATCTCCCACCTACAAGTAGAGAGACATACATCTGTCAGCTAACTAACTGATTCTCCAGTCAACAAAGCTCACTGACGTTGTTCCATCTCCCACCTGACAAGTAGAGAGACATACATCTGTCAGCTAACTAACTGATTCTCCAGTCAACAAAGTCACTGATGTTGTTCATCTCCACCTGACAAGTAGAGAGACATACATCTGTCAGCTAACTAAGTGATTCTCCAGTCAACAAAGTCACTGATGTTAGTTCCATCTCCCACCTGACAAGTAGAGAGACATACATCTGTCAGCTAACTAAGCTGATTCTCCAGTCAACAAAGTCACTGATGTTGTTCCATCTCCCACCCTGACAAGTAGAGAGGACATACATCTGTCAGCTAACTAACGTGATTCTCCAGTCAACAAAGTCACTGATGTTTGTTCCATCTCCCACCTGACAAGTAGAGAGACATACATCTGTCAGCTAACTAACTGATTCTCCAGTCAACAAAGTCACTGATGTTGTTCCATCTCCCACCTGACAAGTAGAGAGACATACATCTGTCAGCTAACTAAGTGATTCTCCGGTCAACAAAGTCACTGACGTTGTTCCATCTCCCACCTGACAAGTAGAGAGACATACATCTGTCAGCTAACTAACTGATTCTCCGGTCAACAAAGTCACTGATGTTGTTCCATCTCCCACCTGACAAGTAGAGAGACATACATCTGTCAGCTAACTAACTGATTCTTCCAGTCAACAAAGTCACTGATGTTGTTCCATCTCCCACCTGACAAGTAGAGAGACATACATCTGTCAGCTAAACTAACTGATTCTCCAGTCACAAAGTCAACTGATGTTGTTCATCTCCCACCTGACAAGTAGAGAGACATACATCTGTCAGCTAACTAACTGATTCTCCAGTCAACAAAGTCACTGATGTTGTTCCATCTCCCACCTGACAAGTAGAGAGACATACATCTGTCAGCTAACTAACTGATTCTCCAGTCAACAAGTCACTGATCGTTGTTCCATCTCCCACCTGACAAGTAGAGAGACATACATCTGTCAGCTAACTAACTGATTCTCCAGTCAACAAAGGTCACTGACGTTGTTCCATCTCCCACCTGACAAGTAGAGAGACATACATCTGTCAGCTAACTAAGTGATTCTCCAGTCAACAAGTCACTGATGTTGTTCCATCTCCCACCTGACAGTAGAGAGACATACATCTGTCAGCTAACTAAGTGATTCTCCAGTCAACAAAGTCACTGACGTTGTTCCATCTTCCCACCTGACAAGCTAGAGAGACATACATCTGTCAGCTAACTAAGTGATTCTCCAGTCAACAAAGTCACTGGACGTTGTTCCATCTCCCACCTGACAAGTAGAGAGACATAACATCTGTCAGCTAACTAACTGATTCTCCAGTCAACAAAGTCACTGATGTTGTTCCATCTCCCACCTGACAAGTAGAGAGACATACATCTGTCAGCTAACTAACTGATTCTCCAGTCAACAAAGTCAACTGACGTTGTTCCATCTCCCACCTGACAAGTAGAGAGACATACATCTGTCAGCTAACTAAGTGATTCTCCAGTCAACAAAGTCACTGATGTTGTTCCATCTCCCACCTGACAAGTAGAGAGACATACATTCTGTCAGCTAACTAACTGATTCTCCAGGTCAACAAAGTCACTGATGTTGTTCCATCTCCCACCTGACAAGTAGAGAGACATACATCTGTCAGCTAACTAACTGATTCTCCAGTCAACAAAGTCACTGATGTTGTTCCATCTCCCACCTGACAAGTAAGAGAGACATACATCTGTCAGCTAACTAACTGATTCTCCCAGTCAACAAAGTCACTGATGTTGTTCCATCTCCCACCTGACAAGTAGAGAGACATACATCTGTCAGCTAACTAACTGATTCTCCAGTCAACAAAGTCACTGATGTTGTTCCATCTCCCACCTGACAAGTAGAGAGACATACATCTGTCAGCTAACTAACTGATTCTCCAGTCAACAAAGTCACTGACTGTTGTTCCATCTCCCACCTGACAAGTAGAGAGACATACATCTGTCAGCTAACTAACGTGATTCTCCAGTCAACAAAGTCACTGATGTTGTTCCATCTCCCACCTGACAAGTAGAGAGACATACATCTGTCAGCTAACTAACTGATTCTCCAGTCAACAAAGTCACTGACTGTTGTTCCATCTCCCACCTGACAAGTAGAGAGACATACATCTGTCAGCTAACTAAGTGATTCTCCAGTCAACAAAGTCACTGATGTTGTTCCATCTCCCACCTGACAAGTAGAGAGACATACATCTGTCAGCTAACTAAGTGATTCTCAGGTCAACAAAGTCACTGACGTTGTTCCATCTCCCACCTGACAAGTAGAGAGACATACATCTGTCAGCTAACTAACTGATTCTCCAGTCAACAAAGTCACTGACGTGTTCCATCTCCCACCTGACAAGTAGAGAGGACATACATCTGTCAGCTAACTAACTGATTCTCTCCAGTCAACAAAGTCACTGACGTTGTTCCATCTCCCACCTGACAAGTAGAGAGACATACATCTGTCAGCTAACTAACAAGTGATTCTCCGGTCAACAAAGTCACTGACGTTGTTCCATCTCCCACCTGACAAGTAGAGAGACATACATCTGTCAGCTAACTAACTGATTCTCCAGTCAACAAAGTCACTGATGTTGTTCCATCTCCCACCTGACAAGTAGAGAGACATACATCTGTCAGCTAACTAACTAGTATTCTCCAGTCAACAAAGTCACTGATGTTGTTCCATCTCCCACCTGACAAGTAGAGAGACATACATCTGTCAGCTAACTACTAGATTCTCCAGTCAACAAAGTCACTGATGTTGTTCCATCTCCCACCTGACAATAGAGAGACATACATCTGTCAGCTAACTAACTAGTGATTCTCCAGTCAACAAAGTCACTGATGTTGTTCCATCTCCCACCATGAACAAGTAGAGAGACATACATCTGTCAGCTAACTAAGTGATTCCTCCAGTCAACAAAGTCACTGACGTTGTTCCATCCTCCCACCTGACAAGTAGAGAGACATATACATCTGTCAGCTAACTAAGTGATTCTCCAGTCAACAAAGTCACTGACGTTGTTCCATCTCCCACCTGACAAGTAGAGAGACATACATCTGTCAGCTAACTAACTAAGTGATTCCTCCAGTCAACAAAGTCACTGATGTTGTTCCATCTCCCACCTGACAAGTAGAGAGACATACATATGTCAGCTAACTAAGCTGATTCTCCAGTCAACAAAGTCACTGACGTTGTTCCATCTCCCACCTGACAAGTAGAGAGACATACATCTGTCAGCTAACTAAGTGATTCTCCAGTCAACAAAGTCACTGATGTTGTTCCATCTCCCACCTGACAAGTAGAGAGACATACATCTGTCAGCTAACTAACTGATTCTCCAGTCAACAAAGTCACTGATGTTCCATCTCCCACCTGACAAGTAGAGAGACATACCATCTGTCAGCTAACTAACTGATGTCTCCAGTCACAAAGTCACTGATGTTGTTCCATCTCCCACCTGACAAGTAGAGAGACATACATCTGTCAGCTAACTAACTGATTCTCCAGTCAACAAAGTCACTGACGTTGTTCCATCTCCCACCTGACAAGTAGAGAGACATACATCTGTCAGCTAACTAACTGATTCTCCAGTCAAAACACAAAGTCCACTGACCTGTTGTTCCATCTCCCACCTGACAAGTAGAGACATACATCTTGTCAGCTAACTAACTGATTCTCCATCACAAGTCACTGATGTTGATTCCATCTACCCCTTAAAGTAGAGAGACATACATCTGTCAGCTAACTAACTGATTCTCCAGTCAACAAAGTCACTGATGTTGTTCCATCTCCCACCTGACAAGTAGAGAGACATACATCTGTCAGCTAACTAACTGATTCTCCAGTCAAACAAAGTCACTGACTGTTGTTCCATCTCCCACCTGACAAGTAGAGAGACATACATCTGTCAGCTAAACTAAAGCTGATTCTCCAGTCAACAAAGTCACTGATGTTGTTCCATCTCCCACCTGACAAGTAGAGAGGAGACATACATCTGTCAGCTAACCTAAGCTGATTCTCCAGGTCAACAAAGTCACTGATGTTGCTTCCATCTCCAACCTGACAAGTAGAGAGACATACAATCTGTCAGCTAACTAACTAAGTGATTCTCCAGTCAACAAAGTGCACTGACGTTGTTCCATCTCCCACCGACAAGTAGAGAGACATACATCTGTCAGCTAACTAATCTAATGATTCTCCAGTCAACAAAGTCACTGATTGTGTCCATCTCCCACCTGACAAGTAGAGGTAGGACATACATCTGTCAGCTAACTAACTGATTCTCCAGGTCAAACAAAGTCACTGATGTTTGTTGCTCATCTCCCACCTGACAAGTAGAGAGACATACATCTTTCAGCTAACTAAACTGATTCCTCCAGTCAACAAAGTCACTGATGTTGTTCCATCTCCCACCTGACAAGTAGAGAGACATACATCTGTCAGCTAACTAACTGATTCTCCAGTCAACAAAGTCACTGATGTTGTTCCATCTCCCACCTGACAAGTAGAGAGACATACATCTGTCAGCTAACTAACTGATTCTCCAGTCAACAAAGTCACTGATGTTGTTCCATCTCCCACCTGACAAGTAGAGAGACATACATCTGTCAGCTAACTAAGTGATTCTCCAGTCAACAAAGTCACTGACGTTGTTCCATCTCCCACCTGACAAGTAGAGAGACATACATCTGTCAGCTAACTAAGTGATTCTCCAGTCAACAAAGTCACTGACGTTGTTCCATCTCCCACCTGACAAGTAGAGAGACATACATCTGTCAGCTAACTAAGTGATTCTCCAGTCAACAAAGTCACTGATGTTGTTCCATCTCCCACCTGACAAGTAGAGAGACATACATCTGTCAGCTAACTAACTGTGATTCTCCAGTCAACAAAGTCACTGATGTTGTTCCATCTCCCACCTGACAAGTAGAGAGACATACATCTGTCAGCTAACTAAGTGATTCTCCAGTCAACAAAGTCACTGATGTTGTTCCATCTCCCACCTGACAAGTAGAGAGACATACATCTGTCAGCTAACTAACTGATTCTCCAGTCAACAAAGTCACTGATGTTGTTCCATCTCCCACCTGACAAGTAGAGAGACATACATCTGTCAGCTAACTAACTGATTCTCCAGTCAACAAAGTCACTGATGTTGTTCCATCTCCCACCTGACAAGTAGAGAGACATACATCTGTCAGCTAACTAACTGATTCTCCAGTCAACAAAGTCACTGACGTTGTTCCATCTCCCACCTGACAAGTAGAGAGACATACATCTGTCAGCTAACTAACTGATTCTCCAGTCAACAAAGTCACTGACGTTGTTCCATCTCCCACCTGACAAGTAGAGAGACATACATCTGTCAGCTAACTAACTGATTCTCCAGTCAACAAAGTCACTGATGTTGTTCCATCTCCCACCTGACAAGTAGAGAGACATACATCTGTCAGCTAACTAACTGATTCTCCAGTCAACAAAGTCACTGATGTTGTTCCATCTCCCACCTGACAAGTAGAGAGACATACATCTGTCAGCTAACTAAGTGATTCTCCAGTCAACAAAGTCACTGATGTTGTTCCATCTCCCACCTGACAAGTAGAGAGACATACATCTGTCAGCTAACTAACTGATTCTCCAGTCAACAAAGTCACTGATGTTGTTCCATCTCCCACCTGACAAGTAGAGAGACATACATCTGTCAGCTAACTAACTGATTCTCCAGTCAACAAAGTCACTGATGTTGTTCCATCTCCCACCTGACAAGTAGAGAGACATACATCTGTCAGCTAACTAACTGATTCTCCAGTCAACAAAGTCACTGATGTTGTTCCATCTCCCACCTGACAAGTAGAGAGACATACATCTGTCAGCTAACTAACTGATTCTCCAGTCAACAAAGTCACTGACGTTGTTCCATCTCCCACCTGACAAGTAGAGAGACATACATCTGTCAGCTAACTAAGTGATTCTCCAGTCAACAAAGTCACTGATGTTGTTCCATCTCCCACCTGACAAGTAGAGAGACATACATCTGTCAGCTAACTAACTGATTCTCCAGTCAACAAAGTCACTGATGTTGTTCCATCTCCCACCTGACAAGTAGAGAGACATACATCTGTCAGCTAACTAACTGATTCTCCAGTCAACAAAGTCAGTGATGTTGTTCCATCTCCCACCTGACAAGTAGAGAGACATACATCTGTCAGCTAACTAACTGATTCTCCAGTTCAACAAAGTCACTGACTGTTGTTCCATCTCCCACCTGACAAGTAGAGAGACATACATCTGTCAGCTAACTAACTGATCTCCAGTCAACAAAGTCACTGACGTTGTTCCATCTCCCACCTGACAAGTAGAGAGACATACATCTGTCAGCTAACTAAGTGATTCTCCAGTCAACAAAGTCACTTGATGTTGTTCCATCTCCCACCTGACAAGTAGAGAGACATACATCTGTCAGCTAACTAACTTGATTCTCCAGTCAACAAAGTCACTGATCGTGTTCCATCTCCCACCTGCAAGTAGAGAGACATACATCTGTCAGCTAACTAACGTGATTCTCCAGGTCACAAAGTCACTGATCGTTGCTTCCATCTCCCACCTGACAAGTAGAGAGACATACATCTGTCAGCTAACTAACTGATTCTCCGGTCAACAAAGTACACTGATGTTGTCCATCTCCCACCTGACAAGTAGAGAGACATACATCTGTCAGCTAACTAACTGATTCTCCAGTCAACAAAGTCACTGACGTTGTTCCATCTCCCACCTGACAAGTAGAGAGACATACATCTGTCAGCTAACTAAGTGATTCTCCAGTCAACAAAGTCACTGATGTTGTTCCATCTCCCACCTGACAAGTAGAGGAGACATACATCTGTCAGCTAACTAAGTGATTCTCCAGTCAACAAAGTCACTGATGTTGTTCCATCTCCCACCTGACAAGTAGAGAGACATACATCTGTCAGCTAACTAACTGATTCTCCAGTCAACAAAGTCACTGATGTTGTTCCATCTCCCACCTGACAAGTAGAGAGACATACATCTGTCAGCTAACTAACTGATTCTCCAGTCAACAAAGTCACTGATGTTGTTCCATCTCCCACCTGACAAGTAGAGAGACATACATCTGTCAGCTAACTAACTGATTCTCCAGTCAACAAAGTCACTGATGTTGTTCCATCTCCCACCTGACAAGTAGAGAGACATACATCTGTCAGCTAACTAACTGATTCTCCAGTCAACAAAGTCACTGACGTTGTTCCATCTCCCACCTGACAAGTAGAGAGACATACATCTGTCAGCTAACTAACTGATTCTCCAGTCAACAAAGTCACTGATGTTGTTCCATCTCCCACCTGACAAGTAGAGAGACATACATCTGTCAAGCTAACTAACTGATTCGCCAGTCAACAAAGTCACTGACGTTGTTCCATCTCCCACCAGACAAGTAGAGAGACATACATCTGTCAGCTAACTAAGTGATTCTCCAGTCAACAAAGTCACTGATGTTGTTCCATCTCCACCTGACAAGTAGAGAGACATACATCTGTCAGCTATAACTAACTGATTCTCCAGTCAACAAAGTCACTGACGTTGTTCCATCTCCCACTGAACAAGTAGAGAGACATACATCCTGTCAGCTAACTAACTGATTCTCCAGTCAACAAAGTCACTGACTGTTGTCCATCTCCCACCTGACAAGTAGAGAGACATACATCTGTCAGCTAACTAAGCTGATTCTCCAGTCAACAAATGTCACTGATGTTGTTCATCTCACACCTGACAAGTAGAGAGACATACATCTGTCAGCTAACTAACTGGATTCTCCAGTCAACAAAGTCACTGATGTTGTTCCATCTCCCACCTGACAAGTAGAGAGACATACATCTGTCAGCTAACTAACTGATTCTCCAGTCAACAAAGTCACTGATGTTGTTCCATCTCCCACCTGACAAGTAGAGAGACATACATCTGTCAGCTAACTAACTAAGTGATTCTCCAGTCAACAAAGTCACTGACGTTGTTCCATCTCCCACCTGACAAGTAGAGAGACATACATCTGTCAGCTAACTAACTGATTCTCCAGTCAACAAAGTCACTGACGTTGTTCCATCTCCCACCTGACAAGTAGAGAGACATACATCTGTCAGCTAACTAACTGATTCTCCAGTCAACAAAGTCACTGACGTTGTTCCATCTCCCACCTGACAAGTAGAGAGACATACATCTGTCAGCTAACTAACTGATTCTCCAGTCAACAAAGTCACTGATGTTGTTCCATCTCCCACCTGACAAGTAGAGAGACATACATCTGTCAGCTAACTAACTGATTCTCCAGTCAACAAAGTCACTGATGTTCCATCTCCCACCTGACAAGTAGAGAGACATAGCATCTGTAAGCTAACTAACTGATTCTCCAGTCAACAAAGTCACTGACGTTGATTCCATCTCACACCTGCCAAGTAAGAGACATACATCTGTCAGCTAACTAACTGATTCTCCAGTCAACAAAGTCACATGATGTTGTTCCATCTCCATCCGGACAAGTAGAGAGACATACATCTGTCAGCATCTAACTAACTGATTCTCCAGTCAACAAAGTCACTGACTGTTGTTCCATCTCCCACACCTGACAAGTAGAGAGACATACATCTGTCAGCTAACTAATGATTCTCTCAGTCACAAAGTCACTGATGTTGTTCCATCTCCCACCCGACAAGTAGAGAGACATACATCTGTCAGCTAACTAACTGATTCTCCAGTCAACAAAGTCAACTGATGTTGTTCCATCTCCCACCATACAAGTAGAGGACATACAATCTGTCAGCTAACTAAGTGATTCTCCAGTCAACAAGTCACTGATCGTTGTTACATCTCCCACCTACAAGTAGAGAGACATACATCTGTCAGCTAACTAACGTGATTCTCCGGTCAACAAAGTCACTGAGTTGTTCCATCTCCCACCAACAAGTAGAGAGACATACATCTGTCAGCTAACTAATCTAAGTGATCTCCAGTCAACAAAGTCCACTGAGGTTGTTCCATCTCCCACCAACAAGTAGAGAGACAATACATCTTCAGCTAACTAACTAAGTGATTCTCCAGTCAACAAAGTCACTGACGTTGTTCCATCTCCCACCAACAAGTAGAGAGACATACATCTTCAGCTACTACTAAGTGATTCTCCAGGTCAACAAGTCACTAGACATTCCATCTCCCACCTAGACAATAGAGAGACATACATCTGTCAGCTAACTAACTAAGTGATTCTCCAGTCAACAAAGTCACTGACAGTTGTTCCATCTCCCACCTGACAAGTAGAGAGACATACATCTGTCAGCTAACTAACTAAGTGATTCCCCAGTCAACAAAGTCACTGATGTTGTTCCATCTCCCACCAACAAGTAGAGAGACATACATCTGTCAGCTAACTAAGTGATTCTCCAGTCAACAAAGTCACTGACGTTGTTCCATCTCCCACCTGACAAGTAGAGAGACATACATCTGTCAGCTAACTAACTAAGTGATTCTCCAGTCAACAAAGTCACTGACGTTGTTCCATCTCCCACCTGACAAGTAGAGAGACATACATCTGTCAGCTAACTAACTGATTCTCCGGTCAACAAAGTCACTAACATTCCATCTCCCACCTGACAAATAGAGAGACATACATCTGTCAGCTAACTAACTAAGTGATTCTCCAGTCAACAAAGTCACTGACCGTTGTTCCATCTCCCACCAACAAGTAGAGAGACATACATCTGTCAGCTAACTAACTAAGTGATTCTCCAGTCAACAAAGTCACTGACGTTGTTCCATCTCCCACCTGACAAGTAGAGAGACATACATCTGTCAGCTAACTAACTGATTCTCCGGTCAACAAAGTCACTGATGTTGTTCCATCTCCCACCAACAAGTAGAGAGACATACATCTGTCAGCTAACTAACTAAGTGATTCTCCAGTCAACAAAGTCACTGACGTTGTTCCATCTCCCACCTGACAAGTAGAGAGACATACATCTGTCAGCTAACTAAGTGATTCTCCCGGTCAACAAAGTCACTGATGTTGTTCCATCTCCCACCAACAAGTAGAGAGACATACATCTGTCAGCTAACTAACTAAGTGATTCTCCAGTCAACAAAGTCACTGACGTTGTTCCATCTCCCACCTGACAAGTAGAGAGACATACATCTGTCAGCTAACTAAGTGATTCGTCGTCTTCTTCGTTAATCCGGATTTTTTTTTGAGACGTGATTGCGTTGTGCCTGTTTACAGCAGAGCTGCGTTCTTGTGCCTTTAGGCCAACACATCCGACTTCTGCATTTCTTGTCCGGGTTAACTTTCCCGGTGGTTTCGTAAGACATTTGACTCTCACTGTTGTGGTGTTATTCCCCCATCCCAGTTGGCCCATTTAGAACAGCCAAAGACAACCATGAGCCCTCAAGGGAAGACCATGGGCATTCCCCGACATCCAAGGAGGCTTCCATAATTGCAGAGCCGACACATAGCGCTCTGGTACTGGGCTCACAAGAGGAATCGTCACGTCCTGCACATGGCTGCTTAGCCTCACTTCCGTATATTGGGCCCCCCGTTCACCACAGGCTGTTCCTCTGGAAACCAGAAGAATGCAGTCTGCAGATAACATCCACACAGTGAGCTTTCAATTCAGACTTTCCATGTAATGGATTTGCTATCCAAGCAATATTCCATTTCGTGCCACTGGGACAATTTTTCCGTCTTTGATGATGCCCACACAATGAGCTTTTGATTTGGACTTTCCATGTTATGGATTTGCTAGCCAAGCAATATTCCATTTCATGCCTCTGGGACACTTTTGTTACCGACATACCTGTGGTATAAGTGTGGCAGTCTAAGTACTTCTTCATGTGCATTTAGATGTCACCCTGAATGTAAAGTAAGCTGCGGTCAACTTGAGCTTGTTGATATCTCTATAGAGCTTGTCCTCAAATGAAGCAGGCGTGGGCCAAAATATCTTTCTCTGTTCTGCATATATTGGACACGCCTGCAGCAAATGTTTAGCTGTCATTTTATCAGTTTCCACAATTACATTCATCGGTATCTCCTATCTTTAGTTTATTGAACAAGTGGTATTTCAGCCTGTTATGTCCTGTGCGGAGTCTGAAGATTCCTACTTGTTCTCTTTGGTCGAGTTTGTAATATGCATCATCTTTCTGGTGGTCTGGATGCTCCGATTCCCATTTGGTTCTCTAAGCGCTTTTTATAAACCGCTTTGCCTCATTATAGGTAATGTCAATGTCAGGCTGTGGTAGTCATCCGACCTCTTTTGCTAATCTGGCAGCCTCTTCATTTCCAGGTATACTGCAATGTGATGGGATCCACTGTATTACAACTTTTGGGGATTTCTGACATAGTCCATAGAGTGCTGCTCTTAAGTCTGCTAGTTCTGGGCTGTTTTTGCTCTTCAGTATTGAGACAGTGTGTGTATCCTGACTGGAAAATTTTCAGTGATGTCATTTATATATGCTAGGAATAATGTTGGTGAAAGAACTCCTCCTTGGGGGACACCTTGCTCCAACAGCATCATTTTGCTTGTTTGTCATACTTTTGTCCTGGCAGTTCTGTTTTCAAGGCAGTGGCTGATCCATTTGTACATTTTTTAACAAACATGCATTTTTTAGTTTTACTTTCAGTCCTTCCTTCCATACTTTATCAAATGCTTTTTCTAAATCTATCCAGACCGCTAGTGTGTGCTTTTTCTCTTGGAAAGCATACTCTATTTCCTGAGCTATATAGTTTATTTGATCTTCAGTGGATCTGTACTTTCTGAATCCTGCTTGGTGTGGTGTTAAGAGTTAGCCTGCCAATGATAATGCGTTCCATTAATTTTCCTACACAGCTAAGTAGACTGATAGGTTGATAGCCATTTGGTTCTTCCAGGTCTTTTCCTTTCTTTGGGACTGGTATTAGTATAGCTTCCTTCCATGCCTGTGGGACTATTCCTCTCTTCCAGCTGTAATTTAGGACTGCTAGTAGTTTCTTTTTTGCCTTAGTGCCTAGTCCTGTTAACATTTCATTTGTGATTCCATCCTTTCCTGGTGAATTCTTCTTTTTTAGGATATTCATTGCCTGTTCCATTTCTTCCATTGTTAGATTTGCCATCAAATATTCTGCTGCTGTCTTTGATTACTATGATGTAATCTGTTTGTCTTTGATTGCTTTCTTCTGTTCGGTTGTAATATCAATGTGGTTTGCACTGGCATAGTGTTTCTAAACCATGTTTTCACTTCACATTCAACTTCGGCATCATTCACGAAATGTCTCCCACCAAGGTGGGTTTTCAGTGTTTGTCCCGTAAAGCAGTGCATAGCGGGATAGAAAAAATTACGGGGGCGAGTAAATAAGTTAAGTCACACAGCTCTGTGGGATGGCAGATAAATGAAAACAGAGCACACGGCTCCATGCAGCCGGTTTGGTAGGCCTGATAAAACGATGGGATAAGTGCATCAATGTAGGTGGAAATTATGTTGAGACATAAAGGGACAATGTATGTAAAAAAATAAACTGGTTTCAAGTTGTTATCATATTTAGTTATTTTTCTACAGACATTTGTGGCTTACTTATTAACTTTCTCTGGGAACCTCATTCTAGCCAGGTGCACCTATTGACCAACTAAAAATTTGTGACAAATAGTTGTTCGAGTGTTTGTCGTCAGTAAAATCTAATCGTACTGTTATACCCACATGTAGCAATGCTGGTTTTTTAGTTTCTCATAAAGGCCATTCAGTGGTAGTGTCCATTCTAGACTTAGTGACTGCATCATTGTCAAGTACACAATTATATTATCCATGTATTTTTGGATCATTGTAGAATGCAGCACTAATCGTATTCTGTATGTATTATTAAAGATGTGGAGAAGCATGATCGCCCAAACCAGCCGGCAAGGCACCAGATGATGATGTATTATTAGGTGGCAAGACAAAGACGAAAACTGAAATCTATGGGCAACTAACCTCAGAATCCTGGGACTTGGCAATGTCTACCAGAGTCCTGGCGGCAGGGTGAACAATATCCAGGGTCTTCAGTATGGTTGCTCCATCATTGGAAATGACCACACTACCTGCAACAACAAGCACATTTGTCAGTCTGTCAGTATGGTTGTTCCATCATTGGATATGACCACAACCTGCAACAACAAGCACATTTGTCAGTCTGTCAGTATGGTTGTTCCATCATTAGATATGACCACACTACCTGCAACAACAAGCACATTTGTCAGTCTGTCAGTATGGTTGTTCCATCATTGGATATGACCACAACCTGCAACAACAAGCACATTTGTCAGTCTGTCAGTATGGTTGTTCCATCATTGAAATGACCACACTACCTGCAACAACAAGCACATTTGTCAGTCTGTCAGTATGGTTGTTCCATCATTGGATATGACCACAACCTGCAACAACAAGCACATTTGTCAGTCTGTCAGTATGGTTGTTCCATCATTGGATATGACCACAACCTGCAGCAACAAGCACATTTGTCAGTCTGTCAGTATGGTTGTTCCATCATTGGATATGACCACAACCTGCAACAACAAGCATATTTGTCAGTCTGTCAGTATGGTTGTTCCATCATTGGAAATGACCACACTACCTGCAACAACAAGCACATTTGTCAGTCTATGCAGATAGCGCCCAGTCAAAAGTAGCAAGTGTCGTCCAGTGGTCATCAGGCCACATCAGCTATGATAAAACAGAGATATGGACAAGCCAAAAGATCAGACATTTCTGGTAGTATCCATTCTATTGTAATGATTCAAATATTAAATAGATGCCAATACACATTCAGAACAAAGAGTTGAGGCTTTTGAACATCGAGATCGGATGCCCGTGTGTATTGTTGCGCATGTACACAAATCCCTTGGCGTGTGGCCTATCGGCACTGCCCGGGCAAAATTTTGAGTTAAAAATCTACCCAAAGTTTTTTTCAGGATCCTCGCCAGTGCTACGGAGTTCGTGCACTGAGCTGAGATTCTCCGAACTCAGGCTTGAGTTAGGAGTAGAACGGAGCACTTATGGGTTACACCCATGTGCCATGATGTTGATCCGTCGACTAAACTTTAAACTAAACTGAACATGAATGTAACAGAATACATATTTTCTACATGGAGCATAAAATAAATGTCTGTGATGAGGACACAACCAACTAGCCACAAGCAGCAGCCTGCTTAGTTGACAGGTGCCATACTTGGCCTATGGCAGCCCGACAGGCCATTCCCAGAGAGTGCCCCACCTGTGGCCTGAATCACATGAGTTTTACAGGCACACCAAACAGGCGCGGAGAAACAGTGGAAGTTTGATCTGAGCTTTGGCAAGAGACACCCTGCAGCCTCAAGGCTTGAACATACTTATAATTAAATATAACTGCATTTACAGAATTAAGTATTTAGATCAGGGGCGGAGAACGCCAAACCCAAAGAATCATTTGCTCGGCCCTGACAAGACAACTGCAGGCGGGACTCGAAATTAAATAGATCTAGGAGCTTTCTCCACAGCAAAATAAATTTATATGAAGTGAATCAACTCAATCTATATCTAAGTGATGTAATTATATGCCACAAGTCTCTGTGCAGCCAACAGTAATGCCATACATACAGCTGTCACGTCACAAGCACAGGGTTTAACAGCCACCAGCAGTGCCATACATACAGCTGTCACGTCACAAGCACAGGGTTTAACAGCCACCAGTAGTGCCATACATACAGCTGTCACGTCACAAACACAGGGTTTAACAGCCACCAGTAGTGCCATACATACAGCTGTCACGTCACAAGCACAGGGTTTAACAGCCACCAGTAGTGCCATACATACAGCTGTCACGTCACAAACACAGGGTTTAACAGCCACCAGTAGTGTCATACATACAGCTGTCACGTCACAAGCACAGGGTTTAACAGCCACCAGTAGTGCCATACATACAGCTGTCACGTCACAGGGTTTAACAGCCACCAGTAGTACCATACATACAGCTGTCACGTCACAAACACAGGTTTTAACAGCCACCAGTAGTGCCATACATACAGCTGTCACGTCACAAGCACAGGGTTTAACAGCCACCGTAGTGCCATACATACAGCTGTCACGTCACAGGGTTTAACAGCCACCAGTAGTGTCATACATACAGCTGTCACGTCACAAGCACAGAGTTTAACAGCCACCAGTAGTGCCATTCATACAGCTGTCACGTCACAAGCACAGGTTTAACAGCCACCAGTAGTGCCATACATACAAGCTGTCACGTCACAGGGTTTAACAGCCACCAGTAGTGTCCTACATACAGCTGTCACGTCACAAGCACAGGGTTTAGCAGCCACCAGTAGTGCCATACATACAGCTGTCACGTCACGGGGTTTAACAGCCACCAGTAGTACCATACATACAGCTGTCACGTCACAAACACAGGGTTTAACAGCCACCAGTAGTGCCATACATACAGCTGTCACGTCACAAACACAGGGTTTAACAGCCACCAGTAGTGTCATACATACAGCTGTCACGTCACAAGCACAGAGTTTAACAGCCACAGTAGTGGCCATACATACAGCTGTCACGTCACAAACACAGGGTTTAACAGCCACCAGTAGTGCCATACATACAGCTGTCACGTCACAAACACAGGGTTTAACAGCCACCAGTAGTGCCATACATACAGCTGTCACGTCACAAACACAGGGTTTAACAGCCACCAGTAGTGCCATACATACAGCTGTCACATCACAGGGTTTAACAGCCACCAGTAGTGCCATACACACAGCTGTCACTTCACAAACACAGGGTTTAACAGCCACCAGTAGTGCCATACATACAGCTGTCACGTCACAGGGTTTAACAGCCACCAGTAGTGCCATACATACAGCTGTCACGTCACAGGGTTTAACAGCCACCAGTAGTGCCATACATACAGCTGTCACGTCACAAACACAGGGTTTAACAGCCACCAGTAGTGCCATACATACAGCTGTCCCTTCACAAACAGGGTTTGAACAGCACCAGTAGTGCATACATACAGCTGTCACGTCACAAGCACAGGGTTTAACAGCCACCAGTAGTGCCATACATAACAGCTTGTCACAAACACGGGTTTAACAGCCACCAGTAGTGCCATACATACAGCGTGTCACAAACACAGGGTTTAACAGCCACCAGTAGTGCCATACATACAGCTGTCACGTCACAAGCACAGGGTTTAACAGCCACCAGTAGTGCCATACATACAGCTGTCACGTCACAAACACAGGTTTAACAGCCACCAGTAGTGCCATACATAAAGCTGTCACGTCACAAGCACAGGGTTTAACAGCACCAGTAGTGCCTACATACAGCTGTCACGTCACAAACACAGGTTTAACGCCACCAGTAGTGCAATACATACAGCTGTCACGTCACAGGGTTTAACAGCCACCAGTAGTGCCATACATACAGCTGTCACGTCACAACACAGGGTTTTAACAGCCACCAGTAGTGCCATACATACGCTGTCACGACACAAACACAGGGTTTAACAGCCACCAGTAGTGCCATACATACAGCTGTCACGTCACAAACACAGGGTTTAACAGCCACCAGTAGTGCCATACATACAGCTGTCACGTCACAAAACAGGTTTAACAGCCACCAGTAGTGCCATACATACAGCTGTCACGTCACAAACACAGGTTTAACGCCACCAGTAGTGCCATACATACAGCTGTCACGTCACAAACACAGGGGTTTAACAGCCAACCAGTAGTGCCATACATACAGCTTCACGTCACAAACACAGGGTTTAACAGCCACCAGTAGTGCCAGACATACAGCTGTCACGTCACAAGCACAGGGTTTAACAGCCACCGTAGTGCCATACATACAGCTGTCACGTCACAAACACAGGGTTTAACAGCCACCAGGTAGTGCCATACATACAGCTGTCACGTCACAAACACAGGGTTTAACAGCCACCAGTAGTGCCATACATACAGCTGTCACGTCACCAAACACAGGGTTTAACAGCCACCAGTAGTGCCATAACATACAGCTGTCACGTCACAAACACAGGTTTAACAGCCACCAGGTAGTGCCATACATACAGCTGTCACGTCACAAACACAAGGGTTTAACAGCCACCATAGTGCCATACATACAGCTGTCACGTCACAAACACCAGGTTTAACAGCCACCAAGTAGTGCCATACATACAGCTGTCACGTCACAAACACAGGGTTTAACAGCCACCAGTAGTGCCATACATACAGCTGTCACATCACAGGGTTTAACAGCCACCAGTAGTGCCATACACACAGCTGTCACTTCACAAACACAGGGTTTAACAGCCACCAGTAGTGCCATACATACAGCTGTCAACGTCACAAAGGGTTAACAGCCACCAGTAGTGCCATACATACAGCTGTCACGTCACAGGGGGTTTAACAGCCACACGTAGTGCCATACATACAGCTGTCACGTCACAAACACAGGGTTTAACAGCCACCAGTAGTGCCATACATACAGCTGTCACTTCACAAACACAGGGTTTAACAGCCACCAGTAGTGCCATACATACAGCTGTCACGTCACAAGCACAGGGTTTAACAGCCACCAGTAGTGCCATACATACAGCTGTCACAAACACAGGGTTTAACAGCCACCAGTAGTGCCATACATACAGCTGTCACAAACACAGGGTTTAACAGCCACCAGTAGTGCCATACATACAGCTGTCACGTCACAAGCACAGGGTTGAACAGCCACCAGTAGTGCCATACATACAGCTGTCACGTCACAAACACAGGGTTTAACAGCCACCAGTAGTGCCATACATACAGCTGTCACGTCACAAGCACAGGGTTTAACAGCCACCAGTAGTGCCATACATACAGCTGTCACGTCACAAACACAGGGTTTAACAGCCACCAGTAGTGCCATACATACAGCTGTCACGTCACAGGGTTAACAGCCACCAGTAGTGCCATACATACAGCTGTCACGTCACAAACACAGGGTTTAACAGCCACCAGTAGTGCCATACATACAGCTGTCACGACACAAACACAGAGGTTTAACAGCCACCAGTAGTGCCATACATACAGCTGTCCGTCACAAACACAGGGTTAACAGCCACCAGTAGTGCCATACATACAGCTGTCAGTCACAAACACAGGTTTAACAGCCACCAGTAGTGCATACATACAGCTGTCACGTCACAGGGTTTAACAGACACCAGTAGTGCCATACATACAGCTGTCACGTCACAACCACAGGGTTTAAACATCCACCAGTAGTGCCATACATACAGCTGTCACGTCACAAACCAGGGTTTAACAGCCACCAGTAGTGCCATACATACAGCTGTCACTCACAAGCACAGGGTTTAACAGCCACCAGTAGTGCCATACATACAGCTGTCACGTCACAACACAGGGTTTAACAGCCACCAGGAGTGCCATACATACAGCTGTCACGTCACAAACACAGGGTTTAACAGCCACCAGTAGTGCCATACATCAGCTGTCACGTCACAAAGCACAGGGTTTAACAGCCACCAGTAGTGCCATACATACAGCTGTCACGTCAACAAACACAGGGTTTAACAGCCACAGTAGTGCCATACATACAGCTGTCACGTCACAAACACAGGGTTTAACAGCCACCAGTAGTGCCATACATACAGCTGTCACGTCACAAACACAGGGTTTAACAGCCACCAGTAGTGCCATACATACAGCTGTCACGTCACAAGCACAGGGTTTAACAGCCACCAGTAGTGCCATACATACAGCTGTCACGTCACAAACACAGGGTTTAACAGCCACCAGTAGTGCCATACATACAGCTGTCACGTCACAAGCACAGGGTTTAACAGCCACCAGTAGTGCCATACATACAGCTGTCCACGTCACAAACACAGGGTTTAACAGCCACCAGTAGTGCCATACATACAGCTGTCACGTCACAAGCACAGGGTTTAACAGCCACCAGTAGTGCCATACATACAGCTGTCACGTCACAAGCACAGGGTTTAACAGCCACCAGTAGTGCCATACATACAGCTGTCACGTCACAAACACAGGGTTTAACAGCCACCAGTAGTGCCATACATACAGCTGTCACGTCACAAACACAGGGTTTAACAGCCACCAGTAGTGCCATACATACAGCTGTCACGTCACAGGGTCTAACAGCCACCAGTAGTGCCATACATACAGCTGTCACGTCACAGGGTTTAACAGCCACCAGTAGTGCCATACATACAGCTGTCACGTCACAAACACAGGGTTTAACAGCCACCAGTAGTGCCATACATACAGCTGTCACGTCACAGGGTTTAACAGCCACCAGTAGTGCCATACATACAGCTGTCACGTCACAAACACAGGGTTTAACAGCCACCAGTAGTGCCATACATACAGCTGTCACGTCACAAACACAGGGTTTAACAGCCACCAGTAGTGCCATACATACAGCTGTCACGTCACAAGCACAGGGTTTAACAGCCACCAGTAGTGCCATACATACAGCTGTCACGTCACAAACACAGGGTTGTAACAGCCACCAGTAGTGCCATACATACAGCTGTCACGTCACAAACACACCAGTAGTGCCATACATACAGCTGTCACGTCACAAACACAGGGTTTAACAGCCACCAGTAGTGCCATACATACAGCTGTCACGTCACAAACACAGGGGTTTAACAGCCACCAGTAGTGCCATACATACAGCTGTCACGTCACAAACACAGGGTTTAACAGCCACCAGTAGTGCCATACATACAGCTGTCACGTCACAAACACAGGGTTTAACAGCCACCAGTAGTGCCATACATACAGCTGTCACGTCACAAACACAGGGTTTAACAGCCACCAGTAGTGCCATACATACAGCGTCACGTCACAAACACAGGGTTTAACAGCCACCAGTAGTGCCATACATACAGCTGTCACGTCACAAACACAGGGTTTAACAGCCACCAGTAGTGCCATACATACAGCTGTCACGTCACAAACACAGGGTTTAACAGCCACCAGTAGTGCCATACATACAGCTGTCACGTCACAAACACAGGGTTTAACAGCCACCAGTAGTGCCATACATACAGCTGTCACATCACAAACACAGGGTTTAACAGCCACCAGTAGTGCCATACATACAGCTGTCACAAACACAGGGTTTAACAGCCACCAGTAGTGCCATACATACAGCTGTCACGTCACAAGCACAGGGTTTAACAGCCACCAGTAGTGCCATACATACAGCTGTCACGTCACAGGGTTTAACAGCCACCAGTAGTGCCATACATACAGCTGTCACGTCACAAACACAGGGTTTAACAGCCACCAGTAGTGCCATACATACAGCTGTCACGTCACAAACACAGGGTTTTAACAGCCACCAGTAGTGCCATACATACAGCTGTCACGTCACAAACACAGGGTTTAACAGCCACCAGTAGTGCCATACATACAGCTGTCACGTCACAGGGTTTAACAGCCACCAGTAGTGCCATACATACAGCTGTCACGTCACAAACACAGGGTTTAACAGCCACCAGTAGTGCCATACATACAGCTGTCACGTCACAAACACAGGGTTTAACAGCCACCAGTAGTGCCATACATACAGCTGTCACGTCACAAACACAGGGTTTAACAGCCACCAGTAGTGCCATACATACAGCTGTCACGTCACAAACAGATGGTTTAACAGCCACCAGTAGTGCCATACATACAGCTGTCACGTCACAAACAGGGTTTAACAGCCACCTGTAGTGCCATACATACAGCTGTCACGTCACAGGGTTTAACAGCCACCAGTAGTGCCATACATACAGCTGTCACGTCACAGAGCACAGGGTTTAACAGCCACCAGTAGTGCCATACATACAGCTGTCACGTCACAACACAGGGTTTAACAGCCACCAGTAGTGCCATACATACAGCTGTCACGTCACAAACACAGGTTTAACAGCCACCAGTAGTGCCATACATACAGCTGTCACGTCACAAACACAGGTTTAACAGCCACCAGTAGTGCCATACATACAGCTGTCACGTCACAAACACAGGGTTAACAGCCACCAGTAGTGCCATACATACAGCTGTCACAAACACAGGGGTTTAACAGCCACCAGTAGTGCCATACATACAGCTGTCACGTCACAAGCACAGGGTTTAACAGCCACCAGTAGTGCCATACATACAGCTGTCACGTCACAGGGTTTAACAGCCACCAGTAGTGCCATACATACAGCTGTCACGTCACAAACACAGGGTTTAACAGCCACCAGTAGTGCCATACATACAGCTGTCACGTCACAAACACAGGGTTTAACAGCCACCAGTAGTGCCATACATACAGCTGTCACGTCACAAACACAGGGTTTAACAGCCACCAGTAGTGCCATACATACAGCTGTCACGTCACAGGGTTTAACAGCCACCAGTAGTGCCATACATACAGCTGTCACGTCACAAACACAGGGTTTAACAGCCACCAGTAGTGCCATACATACAGCTGTCACGTCACAAACACAGGGTTTAACAGCCACCAGTAGTGCCATACATACAGCTGTCACGTCACAAACACAGGGTTTAACAGCCACCAGTAGTGCCATACATACAGCTGTCACGTCACAAACACAGGGTTTAACAGCCACCAGTAGTGCCATACATACAGCTGTCACGTCACAAACACAGGGTTTAACAGCCACCAGTAGTGCCATACATACAGCTGTCACGTCACACGGTTTAACAGCCACCAGTAGTGCCATACATACAGCTGTCACGTCACAAGCACAGGGTTTAACAGCCACCAGTAGTGCCATACATACAGCTGTCACGTCACAGGGTTTAACAGCCACCAGTAGTACCATACATACAGCTGTCACGTCACAAGCACAGGGTTTAACAGCCACCAGTAGTGCCATACATACAGCTGTCACGTCACAAGCACAGGGTTTAACAGCCACCAGTAGTGCCATACATACAGCTGTCACGTCACAAGCACAGGGTTTAACAGCCACCAGTAGTGCCATACATACAGCTGTCACGTCACAAGCACAGGGTTTAACAGCCACCAGTAGTGCCATACATACAGCTGTCACGTCACAGGGTTTAACAGCCACCAGTAGTGCCATACATACAGCTGTCACGTCACAAGCACAGGGTTTAACAGCCAACAGTTTGAGTTACCAAATAATCTCAACTCTGAGTATGTTGATCTGGTTCACCACTTATGTGTGGTGGCTGAGTCGCGGGAATATGCACATGAGGTTTTATGGATCTCAGGAAGAAGTCAAGCAGTTCATGAGATGACAGGAAACCTGCCAGGGAACTCAGTGATAGCAAGTGGCTGTGGGATCTAACGTCCACGGTGGACATTACCAAGTATCTCTCAGAGATAAATGTCAAGCTGTCAGCGAACTCAATGATAGCAAGTGGCTGTGGGATCTATCATCCACGGTGGACATTACCAAGTATCTCTCTGCTGGGTCTGAGTTGGTTGTAGACAGAGATGTATGGAAGGATATGGAGGGAGCTGTCTGAGATAGCGCACAGGTAGGACTGCCGGGTATGAGTTGGTTGTAGACAGAGATGTATGGAAGGATATGGAGGGAGCTGTCTGAGATAGCAACAGATGGACTGCCGGGTATGAGTTGGTTGTAGACAGAGATGTATGGAAGGATATGGAGGGAGCTGTCTGAGATAGCAACAGATGGACTGCCGGGTATGAGTTGGTTGTAGACACCGGAGATGTATGGAAGGATATGGAGGGAGCTGTCTGAGATAGCAACAGATGGACTGCTGGGTATGAGTTGGTTGTAGACAGAGATAAACTGTATGGAAGGATATGGAGGGAGCTGTCTGAGATAGCAACAGATAGGACTGCTGGGTATGAGTTGGTTGTAGACAGAGATGTATGGAAGGATATGGAGGGAGCTGTCTGAGATAGCAACAGATGGACTGCCGGGTATGAGTTGGTTGTAGACAGAGATAAACTGTATGGAAGGACATGGAGGGAGCTGTCTGAGATAGCAACAGATAGGATACTGGGCATGAGTTGGTTGTAGACAGAGATGTATGGAAGGACATGGAGAGAGCTGTCTGAGATAGCAACAGATAGGATGCTGGGTATGAGTTGGTTGTAGACAGAGATGTATGGAAGGACATGGAGGGAGCTGTCTGAGATAGCAACAGATAGGATGCTGGGTATGAGTTGGTT
Organism: Cepaea nemoralis; assembly: GCA_014155875.1. Taxonomy (NCBI): domain Eukaryota; kingdom Metazoa; phylum Mollusca; class Gastropoda; order Stylommatophora; family Helicidae; genus Cepaea; species Cepaea nemoralis. Next base: position 102,220 of record JACEFZ010016903.1, on the reverse strand, counting down.
GTAGACGATAAACTGTATGGAAGGACATGGAGGGAGCTGTCTGAGATAGCAACAGATGGACTGCTGGGTATGAGTTGGTTGTAGACAGAGATGTATGGAAGGACATGGAGGGAGCTGTCTGAGATAGCAACAGATAGGATGCTGGGTATGAGTTGGTTGTAGACAGAGATGTATGGAAGGATATGGAGGGAGCTGTCTGAGATAGCAACAGATGGACTGCCGGGTATGAGTTGGTTGTAGACAGAGATGTATGGAAGGACATGGAGGGAGCTGTCTGAGATAGCAACAGATAGGATGCTGGGTATGAGTTGGTTGTAGACAGATAAACTGTATGGAAGGACATGGAGGGAGCTGTCTGAGATAGCAACAGATGGACTGCTGGGTATGAGTTGGTTGTAGACAGAGATGTATGGAAGGACATGGAGGGAGCTGTCTGAGATAGCAACAGATAGGATGCTGGGCATGAGTTGGTTGTAGACAGAGATGTATGGAAGGATATGGAGGGAGCTGTCTGAGATAGCAACAGATAGGACTGCTGGGTATGAGTTGGTTGTAGACAGAGATGTATGGAAGGACATGGAGGGAGCGGTCTGAGATAGCAACAGATAGGATGCTGGGCATGAGTTGGTTGTAGACAGAGATGTATGGAAGGACATGGAGGGAGCTGTCTGAGATAGCAACAGATGGACTGCTGGGTATGAGTTGGTTGTAGACAGAGATGTATGGAAGGACATGGAGGGAGCTGTCTGAGATAGCAACAGATAGGATGCTGGGCATGAGTTGGTTGTAGACAGAGATGTATGGAAGGACATGGAGGGAGCTGTCTGAGATAGCAACAGATAGGATGCTGGGCATGAGTTGGTTGTAGACAGAGATGTATGGAAGGACATGGAGGGAGCTGTCTGAGATAGCAACAGATAGGATGCTGGGTATGAGTTGGTTGTAGACAGAGATGTATGGAAGGACATGGAGGGAGCTGTCTGAGATAGCAACAGATAGGATGCTGGGCATGAGTTGGTTGTAGACAGAGATGTATGGAAGGATATGGAGGGAGCTGTCTGAGATAGCAACAGATAGGATGCTGGGCATGAGTTGGTTGTAGACAGATAAACTGTATGGAAGGACATGGAGGGAGCTGTCTGAGATAGCAACAGATAGGATGCTGGGCATGAGTTGGTTGTAGACAGATAAACTGTATGGAAGGACATGGAGGGAGCTGTCTGAGATAGCAACAGATAGGATGCTGGGCATGAGTTGGTTGTAGACAGAGATAAACTGTATGGAAGGATATGGAGGGAGCTGTCTGAGATAGCAACAGATAGGATGCTGGGCATGAGTTGGTTGTAGACAGAGATAAACTGTATGGAAGGACATGGAGGGAGCTGTCTGAGATAGCAACAGATAGGATGCTGGGCATGAGTTGGTTGTAGACAGAGATAAACTGTATGGAAGGACATGGAGGGAGCTGTCTGAGATAGCAACAGATAGGACTGCTGGGTATGAGTTGGTTGTAGACAGAGATGTATGGAAGCACATGGAGGGAGCTGTCTGAGATAGCAACAGATAGGATGCTGGGTATGAGTTGGTTGTAGACAGAGATAAACTGTATGGAAGGACATGGAGGGAGCTGTCTGAGATAGCAACAGATAGGATGCTGGGCATGAGTTGGTTGTAGACAGATAAACTGTATGGAAGCACATGGAGGGAGCTGTCTGAGATAGCAACAGATAGGACTGCTGGGTATGAGTTGGTTGTAGACAGAGATGTATGGAAGGATATGGAGGGAGCTGTCTGAGATAGCAACAGATAGGACTGCTGGGTATGAGTTGGTTGTAGACAGAGATGTATGGAAGGATATGGAGGGAGCTGTCTGAGATAGCAACAGATAGGATGCTGGGCATGAGTTGGTTGTAGACAGAGATGTATGGAAGGACATGGAGGGAGCTGTCTGAGATAGCAACAGATAGGATGCTGGGCATGAGTTGGTTGTAGACAGAGATGTATGGAAGGACATGGAGGGAGCTGTCTGAGATAGCAACAGATGGACTGCGGGATATGAGTAAAAGTATGAGGAGCTAGGCCTCAGTGATGGTTCAAGAGCAAAACCAGAAATAAGCCTGACATTACCTTTGTCATCAACAAAACCAGAAATAAGCCTGACATTACCTTTGTCATCAACAAAACCAGAAATAAGCCTGACATTACCTTTGTCATCAACAAAACCAGAAATAAGCCTGACATTACCTTTGTCATCAACAACTTCAGAAATAAGCCTGACATTACCTTTGTCATCAACAAAACCAGAAATAAGCCTGACATTACCTTTGTCATCAACAATGAGTTTGTCCATGCCCCGGGGACCCAGGGTGGTGCGGACCGCGTCAGCAATGGTCTGACAGGCATTTATGTTGCTGAGAATCTGAGGCTTGCCTTGTGAGGTATCAGTGCCTTCTTTCAGCAGAATAATTGGTTGATTCTGTTGCAAACATGGAATATTTGCATGAATTAGAACACAGCATCCTTATTTACTACAACACACACTACAACAACACATACTTTACGTGAAAGAATCTAAACCATTAGAACAATATATACTTCTGCAGGAACGACATTGTAGCACTCCAGGAGACGAGACTGGGCGATCAGCTACTCCTAATTGCCGGCTTCAAATGTTTCTACAACAGACGACATCTGGGAATGGCGATTCTCGTTCGCGACAGCATGGTGGCGTCAGAGCTAGACATGTCCAGTTGGGACAGTGACGATATACAAATACAGGCGTTGAGAGTTCATTCCAGTATACCATCCGTGTTGGTTAATGTTTATGCCCGCAATGCGAGTGTGGACGCCCAGAAGTGGCAGTGCTTAAGTGGCATATTAGGCCATGAGAGAAATGTTATTTTCTGTGGTGACTTCAATGCTAAAGGCAGATCATGGGGAAACACTTCCTCCAATACACAGGGGGAGGAGCTCGAAACTGCACTGGAAACCATCGACCTGGTTTGTATCAACAGTGGCTGTGTCACCAGGACAGCAAGCCGTCCGGGCGATGAGGACAGTGCTATTGATCTGGCGCTAGTTTCACCTTCACTCACTATGTCTAGATGGGGTGTCCTAGGACACCATGGCAGCGACCACCACCCGTGCAGCATACTGGTGGAGAAAGGCAGAACCAGGCAGCACAAGCTAAAGGTAAAGACGTTCCAGTATGACAGTACAGGGCAAGATGTGGTGAGTAAAATAAGACGTGACAAGCGCAGAACGTTTCAGGGCAGGGAAAAAAGCTGGGAGCAGCCACCTTGGTGGAGTTTCGAGGTGGAGAAGGCTTGGGTGGATAAGCGTAGTGCTGTAAGGAGATGGCAAAATGCCAAGAAGAACAGAGCTGGTCATCCTAGTCCCTGCTTGCACTTAGAAAGAGAGATGCACACAAAAGTAAGCTACTTCAAAAAACTGGTCACGGTTGTTAAAAGCAAAAAATGGGCAGAGGTGTGTCAAAGAGTAAGCACAGACAAGTCACTGAAATTGTTCTGGCGACTACATAAAAGCATGAGTGGTGTAGTCAAGAATAAGAGCATTTCTGACTTCCAAGGTACTGACCTTATCTGGCAGAGGACTGACGAGGACAAGGGCAAAGAGGGCTACCTTGAGCAAAGCAACCAGACAGACATGGGAGGCCGAAATCTGGCCAAGGAGGTCACCTCAGACAGATGCAAGGCCCAGAACACTTCGGATGAAGACACAGTGACAGTGAAAGAAATCAAGGCTGTGCTTCGACGATCAAAAAACTGCTCCAGGTCCTGATGGCATAAGATACGACGACATAAATAGGTGTACCGACAATGAGCTAGAGAAACTAGCAGACATGTACAACAACAGTATAGGGAGTGCTAGCATCAAGGAGGAATGGTTACACAGCTATCTGATTCCCTTGCCGAAGCCTGACAAAGACCACAAAAAAATTCAGGGATATCGAATTATAACCATGCAGAATACAATAGGCAAGCTGCTGGAGAAGGTAATTGCCAGGAAAATATCAAGCCAACTAGAGAGGCAAGGTGTTTTCCCACCCACCCTGGGTGGATACCGTCCAAAGAGAGAAACCTTGACCAATGCAGCAGTCTTTGCCCAGGATGTCTATGAAGGTTTCCACTCAGGCACTGAAACCGTTGCTGCAGCGATTGATCTTGAGGACGCATACAACAGAGTACCACTGGATTTTTTAATGTTTCAGCTTCTCGAGACTAAACGTAAGTCCATTCCTCCTTAGTTGGATCGCTGCAGCCCTCTTCCAACGGAAAGTAGTTTTTAGATGTGGCAGTTGGACTTCGGAACCAACAACAATATATCCTGGCCTACCACAGGGATCACCATTATCTCCTGGTGCTGTTCAACGCCTACACAGTGAGAATCACCAGTGAGCAGATCACTGGACCTGGCAGGACATTGTCATATGCCGATGATGTTTTAGTGTATCGTCAGGGTAAGGATAGAGAGGAGGTTGCTGTGGAACTACAAACCGAACTCAATCGCATAAGTACTTGGTGTGATGAAGCTGGGGCAATAGGTCAACCCAACAAAGGCAACAGTGACTTGGTTCTCGTTGAATAATCATATTGTCAACACTCCAACACCAACTGTAATGCTGTGTTCAGAGACGGTGGAAAGAACGCAGGCAATGAATTACCTGGGGATACGGTTTGATCGAAGCCTTGCTTATAATGTGCACATAGACCAGGTGATAACAAAGGCCAAGCGGGGTTTGGCAGCGATGCGGGTGATGGCGGCAGCAAACTGTGAGCAGCGCCATCTATGTCTTCTGTACGAGGGGCTGGTCATGTCTGTTTTGGAGTATGCAATGGCAATCCTGACTCTCAGCCATAAGCAGATAGAAAGGATGGAAAGGATACAGAATGAAGCTATGCGCATTATTCTTGGATGTACAAGAGATACAGCATGCAGGGCGATGCGCTACCTTCTTGGTTTTCCAACCATTGAAGAGAGAATACAAGGTTGCAGGGCACGCGCCTACCTCAGAATTAACACAAACACACAACATCCACTGCATAGTGAAATTAGGAAGGTGAAGGGCAGCAGGTTAAAAAGAGGACGGTCGTGGATGGGTCAAGCCGAAGACATTCTTCAACAGGTGTGTTCACTTGAGGACTTAGAACCTGGCGAGGAGTGGGTGCAAGTGCCAACAGACTTCTGCACATCCTTTTCAGTTTGCATCCAACTAGATAGAAAATGCAGACAAGAAATCCGGCTGCTGTTGAGGCTGAAGTACAAGCGTTGATTTTCGAGAATTCGCTAGACGGTGACGCGGTCATCTACACAGATGGGTCGGTCGTCCGACATGTGAGAAGCTCATGGGCCTTTACAGCTCGGGCCGGAGGGAGAATTGTGAAGGAGGACTCTGGTGCTTTCACTGAAACCACAAGTAGCCTGACCATGGAAGTCATGGCAGTAAGTAAAGCAATAACATGGCTCGAGACACAGACATTCACTAGGGCTTGTTTCCTTAGCGACTCAATGAACATGATCAAGAGGATAGGAGGGGTCGATCCGAAGAGAATGTTTGCTGCCTCTGGAGCGGTCTCGACTGGCAAAGATTAGTTTCATCTTCGTGCCAGGGCATGCGGGAGTACAAGGAAATGAGCGGGCTGACAAGCTCGCAGGTGAGGCTACTGTGGAGGGCGGAAGCGCCATGGACCAGGCCGACATTCTGAATGCTCTACGAGAAGTAAGACTTTTGCGAGCACCAAGTGATGACTGTGAATCTACAACAATGGCCAGACTGCGAGAGCAGCAAATTAACCCTTTACAGGGCAGACGCTTGTCCGTTTTGTAGCCCTGAACGGGCAAGATTTTTTCAGGTTCTGTAAAAATTTCGGGTCGCGTTAGTAAAAACATCACAAACAAGGTGTTAGTCAACCGATTTTAGTTAAATAAACAACACAATGAAGGGAAAAGCATGCAGAATATGTTACTCACGTGATTGTTGCCGGTAATCCATATATGAACACAAATATTTACGAAATACGGCATGTTGTTAGTGATTTTCCGTCATCTATACGGCAATTTACAAACACATTTTCAGAATCATAATCACTTACTTTAAAGTCCGACTCACGACTGCTAATGCAAAGTAACGCTTTGCACTGATATCTAGCTCCGATTAATAATCAACTTCGTGCCCTTTAATGTCATTTAAATTGAACAGAGCGAAATCTCGGCTATCACTTGAAGAATCGCCGAAATCCATTTTGAAAAGCAGCGTAAAACTCCCGAAAACTATCAAAACAAGTCCGTAAAAGTCCGTTCAAAGTCATTGTAGCGCGTTTACAAATGGCGGCCACGTTGTCAAGCTATGGGCGAAAGTGAAAGTAGCCGACGGAAGTGTCGGAAAGCCGAGAGATCGTGTTTTTACAATGCATAATAGTATCGGCCGGAATCGGCCGTTACGCTCGTATTTAGAGACCGGCCGGTAAAGGACGCTACGCCTTGTAAAGGGTTAAAAGAGGGGTGGCCAAACAAGAACACTACGCAGGAAGCCAAAAAAGATTGATAAACCAACACAGAACTGGCGTCATTAGCCGCTACACGTTGCGGGATTTGCTGAGGAGGGGATCCGAGCACTTATGGACTGAATGGTTCGATGTGCAATGAGGATGATCTGTCGACTAACTAACTAACTATACTTCTGCGTTCATCCGAAATATTTTTGGGGTGTAATTGCGTTGTGTCTATTTACAGCAGAGCTGCGATATTTGCACCTTTTTGCCGACACGTCCATCTTCTGCAGGCATTTGTTGACCAGGTTAACCTTCCTGGGTGTTTCGTAGGACAGTCAACTCACTGTTGTGGTGTTATCCCCATCTCAACTGGTCCATTTAGAACAGCAGAATACATAACGGTCAGCCCTTAAGGGAAGGCAGGGGCAGACCATGGGCATTCCCCGCCATTCAAGAAGGCTTCCATAATTGCAGAGCTGACACAGCGCTCTGGTATTGGGCTCACCCAAGGAATCGTCACGTCCTACACATGGCTGCTTAGCCTCACTTCCGTATATTGGGCCTTTCATCCATGACAGGCTGTTCCTCTGGAAACCAGAAGAGATCAGTCTGTAGATGACATCCACACATGTCAGCTTTCAATTCGGACTTTCCACGTAATGGATTTGCTAGCCAAGCAATATTCTATTTCGTGCCACTGGGACGCTTTTTCTACCTTTGATCAAGCCCACACAGTGAGCTTTCGATGCTAACATTCCACCTCTGATCAAGCCCACACAGTGAGCTTTCGATGCTAACATTCCACCTTTGATCAAGCCCACACAGTGAGCTTTCGATGCTAACATTCCACCTTTGATCAAGCCCACACAGTGAGCTTTTGATGCTAACATTCCACCTCTGATCAAGCCCACACAGTGAGCTTTCGATGCTAACATTCCACCTTTGATCAAGCCCACACAGTGAGCTTTCGATGCTAACATTCCACCTCTGATCAAGCCCACACAGTGAGCTTTCGATGCTAACATTCCACCTTTGATCAAGCCCACACAGTGAGCTTTCGATGCTAACATTCCACCTTTGATCAAGCCCACACAGTGAGCTTTCGATGCTAACATTCCACCTTTGATCAAGCCCACACAGTGAGCTTTCGATGCTAACATTCCACCTCTGATCAAGCCCACACAGTGAGCTGTCGATGCTAACATTCCACGTAATGGAGTTGCTAGCCAAGCAATGTTCCATTTCGCACCACTGTGACATTTTTTCCACCTAATCATGTCACCCACACAATGAGCTTTCGATTCGGACTTTCTATGTAATGGATTTGCTAGCCAAGCAATATTCCATTTCGTGCCACTGGGAAGCTTTTTCACCTTTGATGTTGCCCATACAATGGGCTTTTGATTCAGACTTTCCATTTTGTGCCACTGTGATCACTAGTCAGCATCATTTATGGTCAGAACTACAATGCTATCTGATTGTCTTCTCGCCTCTGACTTTCGTTCTTGTCAAATTAATGAAAACATTCTTGACAAATGCTTTTGCAGTAGCTCATCTTGCTACAATCCAAGAACTTCATCTCTAACACCGCAATATGAATGCCTCCGTTTGTCCCTGTTAATCATTACCTCCAGTTATAACACCGCAATATGAATGCCTCCGTTTGTCCCTGTTAATCATTACCTCCAGTTATAACACCGCAATATGAATGCCTCCGTTTGTCCCTGTCAATCATTACCTCCAGTTTATAACACCGCAATATGAATGCCTCCGTTTGTCCCTGTCAATCATTACCTCCAGTTTATAACACCGCAATATGAATGCCTCCGTTTGTCCCTGTCAATCATTACCTCCAGTTTATAACACCGCAATATGAATGCCTCCGTTTGTCCCTGTCAATCATTACCTCCAGTTTATAACACCGCAATATGAATGCCTCCGTTTGTCCCTGTCAATCATTACCTCCAGTTTATAACACCGCAATATGAATGCCTCCGTTTGTCCCTGTCAATCATTACCTCCAGTTTATAACACCGCAATATGAATGCCTCCGTTTGTCCCTGTCAATCATTACCTCCAGTTATAATGCCACAATACGAATGCCCCCGTTTGTCCCTGTTAATCATTACCTCCAGTTATAATGCCACAATACGAATGCCCCCGTTTGTCCCTGTTAATCATTACCTCCAGTTATAATGCCACAATACGAATGCCCCTGTTTGTCCCTGTTAATCATTACCTCCAGTTATAATGCCACAATACGAATGCCCCTGTTTGTCCCTGTTAATCATTACCTCCAGTTATGCCACAATACGAATGCCCCCGTTTGTCCCTGTTAATCATTACCTCCAGTTATAATGCCACAATACGAATGCCCCTGTTTGTCCCTGTTAATCATTACCTCCAGTTATAATGCCACAATACGAATGCCCCTGTTAATCATTACCTCCAGTTATAATGCCACAATACGAATGCCCCTGTTTGCCCCTGTTAATCATTACCTCCAGTTATAATGCCACAATACGAATGCCCCTGTTTGTCCCTGTTAATCATTACCTCCAGTTTATAACGCCGCAATACGAATGCCCCCATTAATCATTACCTCCAGTTATTATGCCACAATATGAATGCCCCCGTTTGTCCCTGTTAATCATTACCCCCAGATCCGAAAACCAACAAATAGAACCGAGGTCCTTGATCCAAGAACTTTACCTCTAACCCTGTCCAACAAAACCTCAGAACCTATGCTTTCTCTAACCTATGATCCTCATAATTTTGCAGCTAAAAATATCCTCTTTTGCCATAAATCTATCCTTCATGCTGACTCAAACACTAGAGCAGTGTTCAGACATGCTGGCATACTGACAAGTTCACAATCTTTGGTTTATAATCATCCACAGTAAAGTACATTGATCATCATCCCAATTTGGCATTTAGGCCCTGCCTGAGAGCTCATAAGACTTGACCTTGTTTAAAAACCAAACATCCGGTCCTTTCTACCCTCATCAAACATTTAGCGCTCAAGACGCATTCAACCAAGACAGGATTCAGATCAGTAACCTGTATTTTCATGCAGTGTTCCTCGATTAGTTTTGTGTCTGTGTTGGTTTGTTCTGTGCTGACGAAGGCTTTGGCCGCAACGTCCATTTTGTTTCTTGTAATCGTGTTCTAGTAAAGCTCATAATCTACTTATCGTTTTTTTGGTGATTCATTCATTGCGTTTTTAAGCTTTACTGCAGTTCATCTTATTCTTATCAACCCCAATAACAGTGCATTGTGTGTGCGATCCAATGATACATGGTATAACAACCCATTGGTGTGTGCGATCCAATGATACATGGTATAACAACCCATTGGTGTGTGTGATCCGATGATACATGGTATAACAACCATCCTTACTTCCTCATTGTTTATGAAACTGATAGGTCTTCCAGAGAGTTAGGTAGCATTAAACCTCCTCATACTTTTCCCACCTTTATTTTCTGCATTGCTCTATATCCTCTCGCACTCTACCCCCACCCACTCTGGGCGTTTCTCTGCTGTCCTCTGTACCCTCATGCACTACCACCAATGTTTACAGAAAAGTAGCTGAAGGTAAAATCCACAGCACCATGACTGACCGAGCTGGCACACACCCGTGTATCTGCACAAATACCAAATCCAACGGTACGTCAATGAAGCCTGTATGTCAATTCTAATATTGAAAAATCAAAATCTGCTCACTGAGCTTCTTGATACAATAACTTTTTTGTTTATAAGCGAACATCTTGGCAACCATACATCACTGCGATCAGGGTAGCAAAGCCTAACTGCTCATGTCATCTATTATGAGTACTTAATTAATAATAATTAACTGACAGCCATTTTTAATTGTTATATATATATTTTTTTTAGCATATCCTTTTTACAGGACTTAGCTGTCAACACCAGCATCTTTCAGCTGTATGTTGATCTCTTGGCAAGATTACGCTCAGTAGTAACCCCGTAAGTTACCGATGCGATTCGAACCACTGCTGATTTGAACCGTCATCACGTTACCTGACGAGAGTATACGAGATTACGGAGAAAAGTCATAACCTCTAAGCCACGAAGCCGGCATAATTGTTAATTAGGTCACTGCAAATCCTATCCTATCGCAAAAGGAAAGTAACCACTAGGTCTATACTCCATAGCATCATTCCGCATAATAAAACGTACATCTTGCCAGGTTTTTAAGGGAACATTAATAATGCACAGGGTAATTAATGAATCAGTAATTAATTAGGAGTCATTTTTATTTGTTAATTAGGTCAAGACGCATATCTAAATATAGATAACATGAGCTTCACTACCCTGATCGCAATAATGTATAATACTAAGATGTTTATTATATTCAAAGTTATAGTAGTAAGAAGCCTTTTCGCTATCATTTCAGCTGTCACTTTGACTGGAACACAAAGCAAACTTGCTCAGTGAGTGGATTTCTGAATATTTCTTTCCTCAATATCACAACAATCAAACATGAATATCTCCGCTTAGAATTGACATACAGGCGTCATTGAGGTACCGTTGGATTTGGTTTTTCAAGGCCTATCTATCTGTGGTGGTCTTATAAAGTAAATAAAATACCAAATTTTAACCCTTAAAACCCTACCCGGTCGATAAGTCGGCCTTTCAGTCGCCATGTTGCTCTATTCAAACAGACGACTCGTCCGATCATCGGCCCTGTTTGTAAGAACTGCTTTAATTGGTTAGCTTTTAATAGTACTGACCAATCAAATGCTTCCTAGCAATCGTCAGCTATTTTAGCCTTTACATGCCGTTTGTAGCGTGATTCAAACGAGTGGATATGATTTTGTGCAGTTTTTTCCGAAGTAACTCATTTTTTCGTGGATTTTTGAGTTCTAAAATGGCCAGCTTTGAACCCTAAGACGTACTAGCATTGACTAGCTCTGATAGTAGCGATTTTGTCAGTTCAAAACTGTCAGATAATGACTTTAGTGATACAGAAAGTGCCCATGAGGATTTCAACCTCGTGTCCCCGTAGTTTTGTGTATTGGGAATAAAAAGGATTGTGTTATCTATACCCATTCATGGCAATGGCCGGACTAAAAAACATGTCACCAGGGACTTCATAGCTGTTGTTTATTTAACCGTAAGTGTTTAAAATTATTCTAAAGTGGTGTAGGTATTCAATGAGGAAATTTTAGGTGAGTCCCATTTTTTAAAAATATTTAGTACCAATTCATACATTGTGGTATGAAATATTTTATTTTTCACAAAATACAAATGAGGTCATCAAATTTGCATAAACATGAACAAAACAACTTCAATCATACACAGAAATAAACTTTACTATATCCTCTTTAAGAATATATATATTTTTATATACCTATATATAGGGTTCTAATATTATTTTTTTAATTTATAAAATTGTCATTTCTGTACCCCCAAAAGAATTGCTCTGTCTTCTTCAGAGGGAAACCTAAAACTGGCCCAATGTTGTCCCGTCCTAAAAGGGTTAATAAAATTATCAGAGTACCAACTTATTTCTTACAGTTTAGTGCAAAGTAACTAAAACTAAAAGTAAATTTTCTACCAGACCGGCATTATTTTAGGTATGCAGTCTCACACCAGCCCTCCTTTGTCGTCTCTTGTAACTTGTATGGTCAGCTAATATTCTTGGCTTCCCTCATGAGTCCGGAAACTGGCAATAATGACATGACAATCAACCTGGCTAAAACAGAACGTTCCAGAAGTATAAACCGGAATCAACCTGGCTAAAAAGAACGTTCCAGAAGTGATAAACCGGCTTCCCGGTGTCAGTAAGATTCTCATCTTAAGAACATAATTTTTAATTCACTGAGTAGTATACTTTATGAGGACTGTATTTGTTTTGAATAATTGACTCGCTGGGCACTTGTTGAGTAGTGTAAGCCAAGATGGTACTTGATTTTATATTTGATTGAAAATCTCACGACAAACTTACCAGTCTCGCCATTGTTGCTAGTGGTCGTTAGGAACAGTAACTCAGAGTAAACTTCCGGTGTCCTTGTCCGGATGTCATCATCATCATCACCACGAGCCATGCCGACGACCGTTGGCAATCATGGTTGGCTCGTTAGTTAAGTAGTTTTTAAAAAGTCGCTTAAAAGTCGGCAATATCGACTTCATTGCACCGGGTTTTTATCCTATATGGCTCAGTCTCTTTCCGCAGCGCGGAAAACTTCGCACAAAGGCACGAACTCCGTAGCTACAGCGAGTCTCCGAAATAATGCACTCGTGAACCGAAGGATGCGGCCCTGAATCGAACCTACAACCTTCGGAGCCCGAGGCAAACGGCTTGACCACTTCGCCATGGAGATTCCCTAGTTACTTAGTCAGCTAGTCGTCAGATTATCCTCACTGCACATTGAATCATTCTGTCCATAAGTGCTCGGATTCCTTACTCAGTATCTCCCTCGGTGTTTAGCGGTGGACGACACCAGCTCTGTGATGGTTGACTATTCTTCTTTTATCCCCCTTCACAGCGCCACTGTCTGGCTTTATCCCTTTTCACTTGTTCTTCTGGAAGTCTGGTCAAAGCTACCAATTTACGGTCGTCTCTTGATTCGTTTAATCGCCTTGCCTCTCTGACGCATTCAGTATATCAGTCCGGACCATTGCTCATCGCCTTTCCACAGTAGCCCAGCCCTCAAGCTTATGAGTGTGTTCATTTCCTCATACACCTGCGTGTTCTGGCATAAAATAAAGATGATTGTTATCAGGTTTGACCTCCTTAGATACTCCATTCACCGTGGTCGAGCCAGCCCATCTCGATATTCCTGAGCATACTCATTGGCGCCCTGAGTAAGCATGCCCGTCAGGCTACAGCTTTAGACTTTAGTTACTGCCATGGCTTCCATAGTCAGGCTACCTGTTGTGATCGCGGCGAAGAAAGCATAGTCCTCCTCCACAGTTCTCCCTCGGACCTAAACCATAAAAGCTCACGAGGTCTTCACGCGTCGAACAGACGAGTCTGGGTAGATGGCTAGCTCACCAGCGGTAGAATTCTCAAATTTGCATCATCAACAGATCCAATGTTAATGATGTTGCGTCCCCCACGATGATTCCGTTCATATTTTCTAAAATAATGTCACTCAGTGATGGTATAACGTCCGCCCTGTGTGTCAGAAATTGAGTAGTGAAAGTACAGCTATAGTCCTTAAAGTAGTAATTGTAGCCTCATTATGCTTCACTGGTGCAATGTGGTGCAGTGTTGTGGTGGTTGTTGTTCCACAAAGGTATTTGTATATCTGCATGGTTGTCTGTGGGGTGTGTGTGGGTGGGAGGTGTGTGTTTTTTGGGTGTTTATGGGTGGGGATGTGTGTATAGGTGGGGAATGCATAGTTGAGCGGTGGCGGATATTGGGTGGGTGTAGGTTGGCTGATGTGTGTGTGGGTGGGTGGGGAAAATTGTGAGGGTGCGGGATGTATGTGTGGATAGGTGTGGGATGCGTGCGTTGACGGGGGTATGTGTGTGTGGTTTTGTGATGTGTGTTTTGCTGGGTGGTTGCGGGTGTGTGGGTGGGTGGTGAATATGTGGGTGGGTGTGTACGTGTCGTTTATGGGATGGGTGGGGGATGTATGTGTGGGTGGGGAAATGTGTGTTGGTGGAGATCAGTGGGTGGGTGGCGGCATGTATGTTTGCCTGAGTCTGTGTGAGTGCGTGGAGGTATGTGTGGGTGGGTGGGGGATGTGTGGGTGGCTGAGGGATGTGTGGGTGGCTGCGGGGTGTGAGGGTGGATGGGAGATGTGTCTCACAACATTGCAATATGCACTGTTTATGTTTACAACTTTCATTTGACAATGGGTGTTTGTTTTTTCCATGTGAATGTACCATGCGTAATATGCATTGTTTATGCTTAAAAAATCCACTTGACAATGGTTTTTTTCCCTATGTAAATGTAACATGCACATTTGATGAATGAAAGATGAGTGATCGAAAGGGCCGAATGTAAGACGGGCCTGCGTGCCCAATTTGTTACCCTTTTAAAATAAAGTTTGTTCGTTCGTTCGTTCGTTCGTTCTGTTGTGTTAAATGGTCACTGTGTTGTATTGATTGCATACATGTTTTATGTGTGCGTACATTGTTTATTACAGAACTGGTACTATTAGTCACCGATCGCTGATGCCCCAACTGATAACTGATAACATTATTTATTAATATATGATCATCATCATCATCAAGTGCCGTGCCGGCTGGCGTAGGCGTTCATGGCTCTCCACAGATCTCGGTCTTTGGTTTTCTGGATCAACTCTGCTGCTGATATTCCTCCAAGCCACCGTCTCAGTCCATCCAGCATCACTTCTCTTGGTCTACCTCTGCCTCTCTTCCCCTCGATTTTTCCAGTTGTTACGATGTTCTCCAATGCCTCTCTAATATATGATAGGTTACAATTACACAATAGTTACATTATCACATACATGTAAAGTTATACATCAATAAAGTGATTATGACATACACATTACTATCATTATCTTAAAGTCTCCACGTCACATTATCTGCATCAAGTGTGTTCTTTATAGAAATATTCAGCGTAACCCTATTCAATAGGCTTGCTTCTATGTGATATTTTGCTCCAAATGCCATCCTCATTGCTATTATCGCCTCGTATCGCAGCAATACCATCTACAACCTCTGGTCATCATACTATAATATCTACATTTTATTCATTGTTCTCTTGGAGTCTGTATTCCATAGCTTTTAACTGATCTATATTTGTACGAGTTTTTTTTTTTTTTTCGCATATCCTTTACAGGACATCGCTGTCAACATTAGTATCTTTCAGCTGATTGTTGATTTCTTGGCAAGATTACGCTCAGTATTTTGCCATTGCTTTCTGGGCGGCCGGCTCACATACCCCTAAGTTACCGACGCGGAGATAACCGCTACCAATTCTCACGCACGTTACATTAGTCACGAGAGTATACGGGATTACGGAGAAAGTCGTGTAACGCCTAGATCAGGGAGAAATTTGTACGAGTAGTTTACCATTATTCATCACCGAATTCCTCAACGCTCCCAGGATTATTGTCTAGGCGCAGTTCTCCAATTCTGTGACTTGCTGTTTCATTGTTCGTGTCAATAATTTCGCATTTAAGATCGGCGAAAACTTCAACCAGCCCTTCCATACTTTCTTCGATTCTGCCACCTAAAGGTCTGCTAGGCATCTTCTGTAGTTTGAACGTCGAATCAACTCAACTATATCGTCACGTCCCAATTTGATTTCGCTAGCAGCATCAAAGGATTTATGTGTTATAGACATTCTGTTTCCTACCTCATACAGAAGTGCCACTCACTTCACACAGAACTGTCCGTCATGTCGTGCAGAAGTGTCCAGCAACTCGTACAGACATGTCCCTCACCTCATACAGAAGTGACCCTCATGTCTTACAACCGTGTCCCTTGTTTTTGGTAAGTGCATGACTAAGTCATCAGTTTTTGGTAAACTCATGTCTTGGTCAGTTTTGGTAAGGGCATGTCTTCATCAATTTTAGTAAGTTAGTACCTGGCATGTTGTCTGATCGAGCTTCTCTCCAATGTCCACCCTCTTTGTGGTCATTATTCCACTTTTTATTGCCCATATCTTCAGCTCTCCTAATTATGTTTCGCCACTTGTCATCATTGGTACCCACATACAATAATTAATTAGCTTGACGTATGGCAAATTGACAGTGCAATCTATATTTCTGGGGTTACCGGTTAGGGTTCTAGGTTAGGGTTACAGTAGTCTAGACATAATAATACGAAGAAAAGCATTGGAAAGACAACTGGGAGGCTTTGTCGTAAGTAGAAGCATAGATAGAGCAAGAGCAATGGCGCAGGTAACCCATTATTTCTAAGTGAGAACTTTCTTAAATACACAAGTGTACCAAACATCACAACAGCTCTGAGCATAGACAACATATTCACGAACTCTACCAAATCAGGAGATATGATAGAAAGAGAAATGGTACCACAGCCATGTAATGAATGCGTTTCGGTTAACGCAGAACTGAGTGGATTTTAGTAGTAATGAAGGTGCTGTGGTGGACCTTCGTGGCATCTTTTCCAGAATAGATACTTTTCTTAATGACAACGAAGAACGAGCCACACGAGTACGTGGATGATACCATACAAGAAAGCACAGACATTGGCGCTAGTACAGATAACCGAACAGAAGGCGTGTCAGTCACATTTGAAGAGGGAGTTGGAAAATATTTCACTTGACAATTCAATAGCTGATCAGAATCTAGACAAGGCGATTACGCCAATATCACATTCATCATCATCAAGTGCCCTGCCAGCTGGCGTAGGCGTTCATGGCTCTCCACAGATCTCGGTCTTTGGTTTTCTGGATCAACTCTGCTGCTGATATTCCTCCGTGCCACCGTCTCAATCCATCCAACATAATTTCTCTTGGTCTACCTCTGCCTCTCTTTCCCTCGAATCTTTCCAGTTGTCACGATGTTATCCGATGCCTCTCTTCTCATTACATGACCAAAGAAAGCTGTTTGTCTATTTCTTATTGTTGTATATAGTGTTCTAGTTTCATTAGCCTGTTTCAGGCAGTCATTGTTAGTTACTCTGGCAGTCCAAGGAATTCGCAACATTCGTCTCAGGAACCACATCTCTGTTGCTTCTAATTTCTTCTTAATTTGTTCATTTACATTCCAAGATTCACTGCCATACAGCAAAACTGGTTCTACATAGCATTTCTGCACTCTCTTTCTTACACTTAGTGATAGTGACCTCACTGGCACCTTGCCGTCTTGACAGACGATAGTTTGTGCTTCAAAAAGGCATACTAACTTTTACCTATGGCGGTAGCGAATGTGACTGATAAGGCCAATTTGCGCTGTAAATGTCCGTTCACAGTGGGTACATGTGAACACGTGGTCATTTCCACCATCAAGCACCATCAAACGTCTCAAACGCTCGGTGTGTGACTTATCTGCAATAATTTTATCCTTTGTCTTTATTGCATTTCTGATGTTTGACCTCCATGCAACACGTTCAGCGGCGACTTGCTCCCAGTGTGCATTATCAATGCCTGTATCAATCATGTCCCGCTTACACACATCTTTGTATCGTAGTAGAGGCCGACCCTGAGATCTCTTACCCATCTGTAATTCACCAAAAAAGATGTCCTTTGGTATTCTACTATCATCCATCCTCCTAAGATGTCCTATCCATCTAAGTCTACGAAGACTGAGCATGGAATAAACTGGTGGATCTGTAGAGTGAGTGTGTCTTGCCCACTCCTGATTACCTCTATTGGATTCCTATCCTTACTTGGAACCTTGCCAGATGCAAGTTCATTTATAGCACACTTATCTTCTGTTATGGTGGGAAGTGTGTCCAGGTGGTCAAGAGTTGGTAGAGCCTCTATGGCGTTGAGGGCATCATCCGCTAGTTTGGTCTCACTTGAGTAAAGCTCCAAATAGTGCTCTACACATCTGTCCATCTGCTGTTTCTTGTCAGTGATAATTTCACCAGTCAAGGTTTTCAATGGTGCACTTCTTTTGATCACTGGACCACAGGCTTTCTTTATTCCTTCATACATGCTTCTGTTTCCCTTATCACTTGCGATTTGAATGGACTCACATAACGATCCAATAATCATT
This sequence comes from Cepaea nemoralis, assembly GCA_014155875.1. Taxonomy (NCBI): domain Eukaryota; kingdom Metazoa; phylum Mollusca; class Gastropoda; order Stylommatophora; family Helicidae; genus Cepaea; species Cepaea nemoralis. The sequence continues at coordinate 84,081 of JACEFZ010016903.1, read as the reverse complement.
TGCAAACTGCCTGGCAGCCTTTTGCACATTTTTCCTAGCTTGCTGTGTAGATTCTCTTTGCTCTCAGTCTAACCCTTGCAACAAGCAAAGAATGATCCGTATCACAGTCAGCACTGTGGTAACTTCGAGTCAATGATATATGGTTGGGACGCAGAGGTGTTTCCAAGGCACCAGGGCCGGGTTATATACTGGCCAAGACCTATTGACGCGTCCACGTCGAGCGTCCTGGGCAACAGGTCCCTTCGGGGTCCTGGCTAAAGTCAATAGGATCGCCGATTCCTCCGAAGTCGGAGAGTGTCTGCCTGTACGGCGAGGAACCACCAGTCTGCACACCAATAAGCCAGACATGGGACAACGGATACTCACGCAAAACTCAGGTCCTGTATGACATCACACTGATGTTGGACAACAGGATGCCTTCATCCGACATACAGGACTTCGCGTTGGAGCTCAAGCCAACGAACACAAGCAAGCAAGCAAGCAATGATATATGGTTCAGATGTTGTCTCAGTGTGATGATGAAGCCCAGCTGGTGCCAATGGCCGGATCTTGGATGTTTCCATGTGACCTTATGCATCTCTTTTGTTTTAAAAAAGGAGTTTATAATACATAGGTCATTACTGGTGCAATGCTCCAGTAGCCTTTGCCAATTATCATTCATGCGACCGAGGTTGTATTTTCCAAGGCACACTGGAGTAGTGCAGTTGGGCGCACGTCCACGTATTTCAGCATACAAGATGTCTGCCTATAGATTTTAGGTTTTTTGCCGAGTGGGGTAAAAATTTTTGGGTAAAATCCCGGGTGAAATTTTTTTTTGCGGGTAAGTTTCTGTGAAAGTAATTAAGGTAGTGGAACGAACGAACGAACGAACGAACAAACTTTATTTTCAAAGGGTTAAGAATTGGGCACGCAGGCCCGTCTAACATTCTGCCCTTCTATCACTCTCTTTCATACATTATTTCATTCACACATCATTCAAGGCTAACAAAGAACAACAACAATATAAAGGATATGCATTATAAAGGCATGGGCGAAATGCGAACATCAAAACTACACGACACAGTAATATTAGATAATGGTCTGACACTTGTTGTTAGCCAAGTGGAATATACTGGCCTACCAAAAGGGGACTGGATGTTATACTAGGGTTTTGTTATTATTATTATTATTATCTCTATTATTAAAGGGGAAGGTAATCCATATTGAGATAGTGTTCGAATAATTTGCGATTATATGAAAAGGGATTGGTGATGTCTTTGATTTCTTGTGGAAGATTGTTCCACAGCTGAGCTGCAGAGTACGTTAAGCTTGTTTTGTATAAGTCAATCCTAGGCTTCGGAATGTGTAATATATTTAAACGTTTACTGTGTCTAGCATTATATTTAAACAATGGCCAAAGGTAATTTGGGGCATTCCGATGCAGGATTTTGTGAATTAGTTTAGCTTTATTGAAAAGCAGGCGTTTACGGAGTGGTAGTAACTGAAGGCGTTTATACAGGCTAGGATTGTCAGTTAAATGTTTGCTATAAATTAGACTCATGGCCCGTTTCTGGAGTGAGTAAAGTCGCTTGGTGTTTGAATTAGAACAACCGTCCCAGATCGTAGAGCAGTAGTCAAAGTGTGTCTGTATATGAGAAGTATAGAATAGTTTCCTTGTGTCCTCATCAAGGAAGTTTTTAATTTTGGCGAGTTGGTAGACTTTTTTCGCTGTTTGTTTAATGAGCAATTGAACGTGGGAATTAAAGGTTAGGTTTCTATCAATGATTAGGCCTAATGTTTTGTGCTCAATTACACTTTCTACTGGCATGTTATCGATGTGAAGTTGAAGTGTTGTGTGTGAGCTTAGAGTCTGAAGTCTGTGTCTGGTTGTTAATAACATTGATTTTGTTTTAGTGATGTTTGCATACGGTTTGAATAGCTCCACCTAACTACATTATTTAATTCTTGTTGTAAAGACGATTCCAATAAAATACAGTTTTCAGCGTTTGTGTACACTGTACAGTCGTCTGCAAATAGATCGCAGGACGACGAAAGATGCAAAGGTAGATCGTTAATATATATGGCAAATAGTAGAGGGCCAAGAATAGAGCCTTGCGGTACTCCAATATTGAAGGTAGTGGTTTGAGACAGAGATTTATTATGTGATACTACTTGCTTTCTGTTTGATAGAAAAGATGATATTAGAGTGACTACATTAGGGCCAATTTTCATTGTCTCAAGTTTTTTAATTAAAATAAGATGATCTATCATATCAAATGCTTTCTTGAAATCAATAAACACAGTTCCACATAGACTGTTGTTGTTTATATTCTGGTGCCAATTTTCTATCATGTTTCTTCTTCTTCTTCTTCTCCTTCTTCTTCTTCTTCTTCTTCTTCTTCTTCTTCTTCTTCTTCTTCTTCTTCTTCTTCTTCTTCTTCTTCGTTCATCCGGAGTTTTTTTTTTCGGATGTGATTGCGTTGTGCCTGTTTACAGCAGAGCTGCGTTCTTGCGCCGTTAGGCCGACACATCCGACTTCTGCGGGCATTTGTTGACCGGGTTAACCTTCCCGGGGGTTTCTTAGGACGTTTGACTCTCACTGTTGTGGTGTTATCCCCCATCCCAGCTGGTCCATATAGAACAGCCAAAGATCCTGGTCAGCCCTCAAGGGAAGGCAGGGGCAGACCATGGGCATTCCCCGCCATCCAAGGAGGCTTCCATACTTGCAGAGCCGATACATAGCGCTCTGGTACTGGGCTCACCCAAGGAATCGTCACGTCCTGCACATGGCTGCTTAGCCTCACTTCCGTATATTGGGTCTTCCGTTCACCATAGGCTGTTCTTCCGGAAACCAGAAGTATGCAGTCTGCAGATGACATCCACACAGTGAGCTTTTGATTCAGACTTTCCACGTAATGGATTTGCTATCCAAGCAATATTCCATTTCGTGCCACTAGGACACTTTTCCACCTTTTATGAAGCCCACACAGTGGTCTTTTGATTCGGACTTTCTACGTAATGGATTTGCTATCCAAGCAATATTCCATTTCATGCCACTAGGACACTTTTCCACCTTTTATGAAGCCCACACAATGGGCTTTTGATTCGGACTTTCCACGTAATGGATTTGCTATCCAAGCAATATTCCATTTCGTGCCACTAGGACACTTTTCCACCTTTTATGAAGCCCACACAGCGAGCTTTCGATTTGGCCTTTCCACATAATGGATTTGCTACCCAAGCAATATTCCATTTCATGCCTCTGGGTCTTCATGCACCTTTAAATGTCAACCTGTATATAGTTAAAGTAATCTGCGGTCAACTTGAGCTTTTTGATATCTCCATAGAGCTTGTCCTCAAATGAAGCAGGTGTGGGCCAAAATATCTTTCTCTGTTCTGCATACGTTGGGCAATCCTGCAGCAAATGTTTTGCTGTCATTTTTCCAGTTCTACAATTACATTCATCGGTATCTCCTATCTTTAGTTTATTGAACAAGTGGTATTTCAGCCTGTTATGTCCTGTGCGGAGTCTGAAGATTGCTACTTGTTCTCTTCGGTCGAGTTTGTAATATGCATCATCCTTCTGATGGCCTGGATGCTCTGATTCCCATTTGGTTCTATAAGTGCTTTTTATCAACCTCTTTGCCTCATTATAGGTTATGTCTATGTCAGGCTGTGGTAGTCGTCCGCCCTCTTTTGCCAGTCTGTCAGCCTCTTCGTTTCCAGGTATACTGCAATGTGATGGGATCCAATGTATTACAACTTTTTTGGATTTCTGGCATAGACCATGGAGTGCTGCTCTTAGGTCAGTTAGTTCTGTGCTGTTATTGCTCTTCAGTATTGAGACAGCTGACTTTGCATCTGTGAAGATAGCTATTTGCTTCTCTTTATTTTCCTCCATCAGGAGCATTTCTGCTGCAGTTTTCAGAGCCTCTACCTCCGCTTTGAAGTTACTTGAAAATTTTTCTGTTGCCATTGAATGTGTTATTTTCACTCCATTTTTTAAATTTAGGAGAACTCCTCCTCCTCCATTCTCTATTGAATTTTTGGCTGATCCATCTGTATATGCATGGGTCCAATTCCTGCTTGGGTAATGTTCTTTTATGTAGTTTAGGGTTATTTCTCTTCTTTCGGTTTCATGCTGAGTTTTCTTTTTCTCAATACCAGGAATGTTTTCTATCATCTCAGGCAGTTGCTGCTGTCGCGAAGCTGGGAACTTGTGTGCATTGTGTATGGGCTTGACTGTTGATATGTTAAGAATAGGATCTGCCCTAATCCTTCGTTTTGCAGTTTCTACAAAGTTGCTACGCTTCAGTCTTCCCTTTCCAAAACCATTAAATCTGTTGTACATAGGGTGGTCTGTCAATCTTCTAAATTTTTCTGCTTGTTGCTGGGCTCTGCTATCTCTTCTATCCTGCATTGGTTGTAAACAAGTGATCTTTTCTAGTTCATTAATAGGCGTTGTCTTCAGGCTTCCAGTTATGATTCGCATTCCTTGGTTTTGGACTCTACTTATTTTGTTAAAGTTTGACTTAGCTGCTGTTGCCCAAGCTGCAATGCCATATTCCAGTACTGGCCTCACCCGTCCAGTATATAACTTCTTGAGAACTTTCTCATCAGCTCCCCACGTTGTACCAGCAAGCTTTTTCATGATTGCCATTCTCTGCCTTGCTCTTGTTCGATTTTTCTCAACCTGTGTCTTCCATGTCAGGCGACGATCAAAGGTGACTCCTAGATAGTTTGGATTTTCTTCATGGCGCAATATTTTTCCATTCAATACCAGCTTAGGTTGCTGAGTTTTATTTGAGAGGGAGAACACTGTGCATGTTGTTTTCTCCTCACTTATCTTCACTAGCCATGATTTTGACCAGTCCTCTAGTGCTAATAAGGCTTGCTGTATTCTGCTGTTAGCTGTGCTAATATATTCTTCAGATGTCCATATGGCTAGGTCATCTGCAAAGGAGGATGTGTGTACTCTGGCTGGACAATTTTCTGTGATGTCATTTTTATATGCTAGGAATAATGTTGGTGAAAGAACTCCTCCTTGGGGGACACCTTGCTCCAGCAGCATCATTTTGCTGGTTTGTCCTTGTACTTTTGTCCTGGCAGTTCTTCTTCTTCTTCTTCTTCTTCTTTTTCGTTCATCCGGAGTTTTTTTTCGGATGTGATTGCGTTGTGCCTGTTTACAGCAGAGCTGCGTTCTTGCGCCGTTAGGCCGACACATCCGACTTCTGCGGGCATTTGTTGACCGGGTTAACCTTCCCGGGGGTTTCTTAGGACGTTTGACTCTCACTGTTGTGGTGTTATCCCCCATCCTAGCTGGCCCATATAGAACAGCCAAAGATCCTGGTCAGCCCTCAAGGGAAGGCAGGGGCAGACCATGGGCATTCCCCGCCATCCAAGGAGGCTTCCATACTTGCAGAGCCGATACATAGCGCTCTGATACTGGGCTCACCCAAGGAATCGTCACGTCCTGCACATGGCTGCTTAGCCTCACTTCCGTATATTGGGCCTTCCGTTCACCATAGGCTGTTCTTCCGGAAACCAGAAGTATGCAGTCTGCAGATGACATCCACACAGTGAGCTTTCGATTCGGACTTTCCATGTAATGGATTTGCTATCCAAGCAATATTCCATTTCGTGCCACTAGGACACTTTTCCACCTTTTTATGAAGCTCACACAGTGGGCTTTTGATTCGGACTTTCCACGTAATGGATTTGCTATCCAAGCAATATTCCATGTGGTGCCACTAGGACACTTTTCCACCTTTTATGAAGCCCACACAGCGAGCTTTCTATTTGGACTTTCCACATAATGGATTTGCTATCCAAGCAATATTCCATTTCATGCCTCTGGATCTTCATGCACCTTTAAATGTCAACCTGTATGTAGTTTAAGTAAGCTGCGGTCAACTTTAGCTTGTTGATATCTCCATAGAGCTTGTCCTCAAATGAAGCAGGTGTGGGCCAAAATATCTTTCTCTGTTCTGCATACGTTGGGCAATCCTGCAGCAAATGTTTTGCTGTCATTTTTCCAGTTCTACAATTACATTCATCGGTATCTCCTATCTTTAGTTTATTGAACAAGTGGTATTTCAGCCTGTTATGTCCTGTGCGGAGTCTGAAGATTGCTACTTGTTCTCTTCGGTCGAGTTTGTAATATGCATCATCCTTCTGATGGCCTGGATGCTCTGATTCCCATTTGGTTCTATAAGTGCTTTTTATCAACCTCTTTGCCTCATTATAGGTTATGTCTATGTCAGGCTGTGGTAGTCGTCCGCCCTCTTTTGCCAGTCTGTCAGCCTCTTCGTTTCCAGGTATACTGCAATGTGATGGGATCCACTGTATTACAACTTTTTTGGATTTCTGGCATAGACCATGGAGTGCTGCTCTTAGGTCAGTTAGTTCTGTGCTGTTATTGCTCTTCAGTATTGAGACAGCTGACTTTGCATCTGTGAAGATAGCTATTTGCTTCTCTTTATTTTCCTCCATCAGGAGCATTTCTGCTGCAGTTTTCAGAGCCTCTACCTCCGCTTTGAAGTTACTTGAAAATTTTCCAGTTGCCATTGAATGTGTTTTTTTCACTCCATTTTTTAAATTTAGGAGAATTCCTCCTCCTCCATTCTCTATTGAATTTTTGGCTGATCCATCTGTATATGCATGGGTCCAATTCCTGCTTGGGTAATGTTCTTTTATGTAGTTTAGGGTTATTTCTCTTCTTTCGGTTTCATGCTGAGTGTTCTTTTTCTCAATACCAGGAATGTTTTCTATCATCTCAGGCAGTTGCTGCTGTCTCCAAGCTGGGAACTTGTGTGCATTGTGTATGGGCTTGACTGTTGATATGTTAAGTATAGGATCTGCCCTAATCCTTCGTTTTGCAGTTTCTACAAAGTTGCTACGCTTCAGTCTTCCCTTTCCAAAACCATTAAATCTGTTGTACATAGGGTGGTCTGTCAATCTTCTAAATTTTTCTGCTTGATGCTGGGCTCTGCTATCTCTTCTATCCTGCATTGGTTGTAAACAAGTGATCTTTTCTAGTTCATTAATAGGCGTTGTCTTCAGGCTTCCAGTTATGATTCGCATTCCTTGGTTTTGCACTCTACTTATTTTGTTAAAGTTTGACTTAGCTGCTGTTGCCCAAGCTGCAATGCCATATTCCAGTACTGGCCTCACCCGTCCAGTATATAACTTCTTGAGAACTTTCTCATCTGCTCCCCACGTTGTACCAGCAAGCTTTTTCATGATTGCCATTCTCTGCCTTGCTCTTGTTCGATTTTTCTCAACCTGTGTTTTCCATGTCAGACGACGATCAAAGGTGACTCCTAGATAGTTTGGATTTTCTTCATGGCGCAATATTTTTCCATTCAATACCAGCTTAGGTTGCTGAGTTTTATTTGAGAGGGAGAACACTGTGCATGTTGTTTTCTCCTCACTTATCTTCACTAGCCATGATTTTGACCAGTCCTCTAGCGCTAATAAGGCTTGCTGTATTCTGCTGTTAGCTGTACTAATATATTCTTCAGATGTCCATATGGCTAGGTCATCTGCAAAGGAGGATGTGTGTACTCTGGCTGGAAAATTTTCTGTGATGTCATTTATATATGCTAGGAATAATGTTGGTGAAAGAACTCCTCCTTGGGGGACACCTTGCTCCAGCAGCATCATTTTGCTTGTTTGTCCTTGTACTTTTGTCCTGGCAGTTCTGTTCTCAAGGTAGTGGCTGATCCATTTATACATTTTTCCACAAACATGCATGTTTTGCAGTTTTACTTTCAGTCCTTCCTTCCATACTTTATCAAATGCTTTTTCTAAATCTATCCAGACTGCTAGTGTGTGCTTTTTCTCTTGGAAGGCATCCTCTATTTCCTGAGCTATATAGGTTATTTGATCTTCAGTGGATCTGTACTTTCTGAATCCTGCTTGGTGTGGTGTTAAGAGTTTGTTTTCTTCCAGATGCCATGTTAGCCTGCCATTGATAATGCGTTCCATTAATTTTCCTACACAGCTAAGTAGCCTGATAGGTCGATAGCCATTTGGTTCTTCCAGGTCTTTTCCTTTCTTTGGGACTGGTATTAGTATAGCTTCCTTCCATGCCTGTGGGACTATTCCTCTCTTCCAGCTGTTATTTAGGACTGCTAGTAGTTTCTTCTTTGCCTTGGTGCCTAGTCCTATTAGCATTTCATTTGTGATTCCATCCTTTCCTGGTGATTTCTTCTTTTTTAGGGTATTCATTGCCTGTTCCATTTCTTCCATTGTTAGATTTGCCATCATATATTCTGCTGCTGTCTCTGTATTTCTATGATGTATCTGTTTGTCTTTGACTGCTTTCTTCTGTTCAGTTGTAATATCAATGTGGTTTGCATTGGCATAGTGTTCCATTAGTGCATTTGCAGCCTTTTTTCCTGTAAGCAAGGCATTTCCTTGTTTAATTGTTATTTGTTTGTTTCTAGGTCCTTCATTGTTCATGGCTTTCACTAGTTTCCATAGTTTGTTTCCATCCCTGTCAAAATTCAGGTTTTCTGTTTTTTCCCTCCAACGATCTCTTGTTGTTTGATTTACTGTTCTTTTATATTTTGCTGAGATGGCTTTGAGAGAGGTATTCGCTTCAATTGTTTGTTCTCTCTCTGCTGTCTTCCTGGCATCTTCAACTTTGTCCTCCAAACTTTGTAGTTCTTCATTCCAGTATGGTTTGTAATTTTTTCTCGCTCCTCTTGGAATGGACTCAGTGGCTGCCTGTATTATCGCTCTGTTTAGACTTTCCACCATTTGCTTCATGTTGCCATATCGTGTATTTATATTTTCACAATATTTGTCTGTTAGTGTGGCAAATCTGTCCCAATCTGCTCGTTTGTAATTCCAGCGGGGCAAGGGCTTTTGCTCCTGTGGAACATACTCCATATTCATTACAAGCTTGATTGGTCTGTGGTCACTACCTGCTAATTGGTCCAGCACATGGCGGTCGATTTTGTGAAGGATGTCTCCTGTGCAGAAAGCTAAGTCTGGAGTAGAAGTGGTAATCCATCTTCTGGAGTAGAAGCTCGGTGTGTCATCCGATTTGTTGAGTAGATAGAGATTTGAGTCTATTTCCCAGTCCTCCACTTCATCTCCTCTTTTGTCAGTATCTGGGTATCCCCATCTTTCTGAACGGCTATTAAAGTCTCCGACAATAATGCAATTTGTGTCAGTTATTTTCATGTTTGAGAGTGTAAGATCCTTATCTGCTGGGCTATAAAGATTGTAAATTCTTATTTTCACGTCCTTTATCATTATATCAACACCTATAATTTCTGTTTGGTTGTCAGAGATCACAGATACTTCGCTGCAAGGTATTGTATTTCGTGTAAGTATTAGAACTCCTCCTTTATGTCCTTCGCGGTCGAAACGTGTGGCCTGATATCCCCTGACTGAAAATTTGCGCTTGGCGTTGAGGTGTGTCTCTTGAATGCATGCCACATCTATTCTATCTTTATGAAGACGCTGTGTCAGGGATTGTTTCTTGTTATAAACTCCTTCGGCATTCCACTGTAGTATGTTGAGTGTCCTTGGTATTTTGTCAATAGCTCTTAATCTACTCCTCTGTGCCTTGACTCCACAGCACAGGGGAAGGTGACCACCAGTAGTCATGGGTGGACCCCCTCGATGCAGGGGGCCCGGCACTATCACCGCCTGATGGGACTTCACGGGATTAGCACCATAACGATTAATTTTCATCTGTGGCATCATGAAATGATAAAGTTACGTTGCACTTCTTTGTCAAGCCTGTGGCTTAGTACATCCGATTTCGACAAGCATTTTTCGGGATGCTTTCCCTAGCCTTTGACTGTCCCCAGTCTACCTACAAGGCAGCAGGTTTGTGCGTCACTTCGTCTGGTCCCTCTCCCTTGACCTGTCCGACATGGGTGACCCTACCAGTAGCTGTGCTACCGTCGGTATAGCTCTTGGGGTCATTGGAACGTGCAAGCCCCTCTACTCGTCAAGGTGGACGCACGGCAGAGGGGCTATCATGTTTGTTAGGGACGTATGGCAAGAATATTTTGGTCGAAATCCTGATTGGCTGTCAACAATAAGCTTGATGCGAACTAAATACTTTAATGTTACTTTATGGATGTGTTTTTCTAGTGGCTTAGATAGTGATGATAGTAAAGAAATGGGTCTGTAATTGTTCGGGAGACCATTGTCTAATGAACCAGATTTCAGAAGAGGGTACACTTTGGCGATTTTGAGAGCTGATGGAAAGTGGCCTTTGGTGAGACACTGATTATATACATAGGTTAGTGATATACAGATCACTGGCGCAGCACAACGGAGAATCCGGTTGCTGGTTCCATCTAACCCAGATGAGGTTGTTTTTTTTTTAGGTTACTGAGGTAAGTGAATACTTCAGTGATTGTCATTAGCGGTATGTCGGAAAGAATATCACGGGAGCATCTATTCTCGCAAAACGATGACAATAAAGATAAGTTGCAAGGAGAGTTAGGCATTGAAGCCTTCATCTGGTCTATGTCAGTTTGAAAAAAATCACTGAATTGGTCGCATGTAATATGATTTGATGGTAAAGAATTGCGGAAGTTATACTTGTTTGTCAAGGTGTTAATTGCCTTCCATATATCCCTACTATTTGTTTTATCCATTACTAAGTTCTTAAAGTAATTTTTCTTTTCCCGTCGTATGGTATATTGAACTTTGTTTCTAATAGTACGGTATGCACTGAGATCCCGCTTTTTATGTCCTTTATCTCTATCTCTCATAATTTCAAGTATTTCCTGAGTGATCCAAGGTGGCTTGACGTGGTGTTTTACTCGAACTTCCTTGACTGGCACATGTCTATCAAAAACATCAATAAAAGTTTTCATCCAGAATTCCATAGCATCGTCCGGGTCAGAAAGCTGATAAACATTGTCTAGAGGTGAACTGAGCAAGTCCTGTAAAAATGCGTTTTGGTTGAAATTTTTGTAACTTCTATATTTTACACTTATGTGTTTATGTTTAGGAGTTTTAATTCCTTTTTTAGACCACGTGCAGCATATTGGGTAGTGATCGCTCATTGCACAATTGGGTACAGTGCATTCTATGATGTTGTCTGAGCAAGTTACATAAATGTGATCTATGACTGTTGAAGATGACTTTGTTACTCTAGTAGCTTGTTGTACTATTTGTTGGAAATTGTATGATGCAATTATATTTCCCCATATTATGTTGGATTTGTTGGTGTCAATGTTAAAGTCTCCGAGTAGTATAATTTCCTTCCCGGAAGCGAAAACCACGTCCATCATGGTAGTGAAGTTTTCGTACCAGATGTGTCCAGCACTGGGATTTCGATAGAGGTAGCCAATTATCAGGGGTGTGCGGTCTTGAAGTTTCAGCTCTAACCAAATACATTCTATTTCGCAAGTTTCAAAGTCTAGCCTACGGTGAGCATTTAGTAAATTAGAAACATAGGTTACTATGCCTGTCTCTTGTTTCCTACAGGGATCCCTTCTAAAAACTTTGTACCCTTTAATAGAGATGTCCTCATCTGAAATTTTATCATTAAGCCTACTTTCACTACGGCCGAATAAATGAACATTTTGATTAAGAATAGAAGATAACTCTGGTAGCTTGTTAAATAAGCTGCAAATGTTTAAGTGTCCAAGGCGTATTCCTGACTTATTGAGCCAGTGTTGCCACTTCTCAGACATTTTATCCACGAAGAAAGTGTAAATTAGTCAAAGTTAAGCAAAAATACAAGATAATAAAAAAAAATCACAATTACATTAACTTACAAAATATCAGTAATACAAATCGATAAGTAAATGACAGTATTATAACGATATAACTAATTAGACCAACGAATATAATGCAAACACGGAACAAAACGAATTAAAGAACATAAAACAAATAATTAAACTGAAATAAACTACTTCACAAGCTAAGTAACCAACTGTTATCCAAAAGAATTAATAAATGACTATACAAGTCAATGTCTCTGTTTAAAGCGGTGTATCCCACACGGGAAATAAAACGTTAAGCAGTAAGCGATTAAAGTTCAAGGAGGAAGCTCTGTTGCTGGTATCAATTCATATAGGGTTCCGTTTTTAATACGTATCCAATCACACAGGTCTATATTGTAGAGACATCATAAGGGCTTGATTCAGTGCGGCAGGACTAAACCGCATCAAGTATAGAAGTTCTGGATTCCAATGATGCGGAACCTGTTGTTGTCCGTTTGGTGAGGGGGCGGGATCACGGATGAAGGGTTGAAGGGATGGTTGAAGGGAAAGTTATATAATTTGGTTGGTCGGGGTGTGACGGAACGGGGTAGTCTGTAAAAGTAATTAGTCGAAAGTAGGAAGAGTGGGGTAAAATGTTCGTGTCGGTACCGTTTTAAATGTTCATAAATGTGTGATGATAAGTGTGGGGTGATAGTAGTGTCTTAGTGAAATTAAACGGTGGTATGTTCATAGTAGCTTATTCACCGATTACAAATGAAATCTTATAAAGGTGTAATGGGTGTCATTTGGTGGTAAGGGGTGGGTACCAGGTATTAGTGGTCAAGTAAGAGTGGTAGATATAGGGGCGGTCATAAATGTAATGGGTATTGATAAGAGGTGTTATGTTCGTAGTTACACACTGGTCAACCAGTGGTCAAGTAGTCAAGTGAGGACACTTTAGCAGAAAGTAGTTGTAGCGACATGGTGATGCTTAAAAGGTGGTCAAGTAGTGGTCAAGTGGTCGAGTGACCACTTAAATTGTAGAGGACGATGTGCCTAAGATTATGGTAGTGGTTAAAGTGAGCGATGAGGTGGTCAAGCAGTGGTCAAGTGGTCGAGTGACCACTTATATTGTAGGGGAAAGTACGTATAGTGCAATGGTGGTGGGTAAAGTGAGGAGAAAACACTAGTAATGATAATAGTACTACCAATATTAGCGACAAGAATATTAGCTGGTGCGTTGTTAGTGATACAAGTCTCTTTTTTGTGGGGTGTGTAAAAATCATACAAAGAGGGTCATACAACCACAAAGACAGCCAAGTACACACACATACACACACGTACACACATACAGATTCAGAAGTACAGACAAACCATACCATTACTACTGTCATCACAAGTACACACAGACACACTCACCCTGACACAAGAACACTTAAAGACAAACACAAAGACAACCAAACAAACACACGTACACACATACAGACACAGAAGTACAGACAAACCATACCATTACTACTGTCACAACAACAGCTATACACAAGTACACACCCATAATCAAATACACAAAGAGGGTCACACAAACACACATACAAACACAAAGACAACCATACACAGACAACCCATACCATTATTACTGTCACATCAACAGATATACACATAAGCACACACATCACAAAGACATCAACCATACAAGTATACATACAGATACCACAAAGACATCAACCATACAAGTATACACATAAGCACACACATCACAAAGACATCAACCATACAAGTATACATACAGATACCACAAAGACATCAACCATACAAGTATACACATAAGCACACATAACAAATACATAAACAAAAAGACACGTACACACCCACAAAGACATCAACCATACAAGTATACACATAAGCACACATAACAAATACATAAACAAAAAGACAAGTAGTAGATGTATAAGGGGGCGTTGGGGCCAAAAGGGTCGGGGCACCACAGGAGCGTCAAAACAACAGCCCCCTAGGGATCCAACCCCCCGGGGCCCCGCCCCCCTAGGCCCCGGGGTGCACACCAAGCGGTGAACCGTCCCGGAGCGCACACACCGGTCGCCTACAGGCGACCGAGCCGCTGATTTAGAGGGTATCATCCGCAGACATACCAAGATGCGCACCGCGAAGAACAACTGTAAGTGGCTACGGCTACATTCCACGGAGCCCTGCAATCGAAGCTGTATGAGGGACTACTGCAAAGTCCATGCAGTGCTAATACGGAAGGGTTCATTTATTAAACCATGTCGGAAATGTGGGAAGGGGGTCAACAACCTCCTAGAACTATGCAAAGAATGTGGATATGACAAGGAGTATCACCGAATCTGGTACGAAGAGAATGTAAAGGACTATAATGCAGAGATTCGTCGAATTGCTAAGATTATAGTGGATTGAACTTTCAATTAGAGAGAGGTGAAGTCATCAGTGTACTTACACACCAGCTTGTTAGAGACTGACGGATCTGTGTATTTAGCCATGCCTACACTGGTTCAACTGAAACAGCAAGCCCGCGAGTATGGCATGCCATACAGTGGGAGGAGGAAGGCCGTTCTTGAGGGGGAAATATCCAGAGCGCGTGAGATGGCTAGGGCCTCCCTGCTCGAGAAGAACCCCAATCTACATGGGGCACGACTTGAAGCAGGGATTACCACCGCTCTGAGATTTGTACACGGTACCGCCGCGGACCGAGCCGCGATCGTCGCCGAGCGACGACACCGCGCCCGGCAGCGTGCTCAACGCCACGCCGACCTCGAAGCAGAGTTCCTTGCCCGAGCTGATAGAGTGCGGGATGTAGAGTATGATGATGAGATGGCTGCTTTAATTCGCAACGCACCTGAATTGAAACTCGTCCGGGAGATTGAGGGGAGCCTGAGAAAATATGAAGCAATCGTCCCAGAAGAAGGCGACTATGACGAGCCTGAAACATTTATGATTTCGATGGGGCCCGCCATCAAAGCTCTGGTGGTAAAAGGGTTGAGGGATTATGGCAGTGTTAAAATGCAGCTGTATCTCCACCTAAAATACTCTCGCCTCACCCCAGAAGGTGAAGTGATTACTGCCATCGCCGCCCATGGAAGCAGGAACTATGAAGTACTGCATGAGGGGGATATTGCTGAGGGGCTGGACCAGGCCATAGCCAAGATATTCGCCGACAGTGAATGCTTCACCACAGATGGCTCTGATTGGTCCTATCATGCGTGTGTGCAGCTCGATCTCTACATAGTAAAATACCAACCATTCCGAGGCTCTAGCTACTTCGCGACCCCCAGCTTCATCCCACCACGCAGTGTTGTGAATGTGAAGAATGAGGACAACCGCTGCTTTGAATGGGCCATACTCTCAGCGCTCTACCCAGTAGCACATGGAGAGCATCCTGATAGGCTCAACAATTATAGCGCCCACCTGGGAGAGCTAAACTTTGAAGGAATCGAGTTCCCAGTGCAGCTGACCAGCATTGCTAAGTTTGAAAAACAGAATCCTACCATAGCCATCCGGGTCTTTGGGTGGAAAGAAGGACCGACCATACTCCGAACCAACAAACTCCAGCGCACCCAAATCAACCTCATGCTCCTACGCAAGGATGAGAATAGACACTATGTCTGGGTCAAGGATGTGGGGCGGCTTCTATATGGAAACAGCAAACACAAGGGTAAGAAGTATCCATGTCTCAACTGTCTCCATGTACACTCCTCTCAGGAAACCTTGGACCAACATGTGCCACTCTGTCAAGGTATCAACACAGCCTGTCAGGTGAATGTCATGCCTAAAGAGGGAAAGATGAATTTCAAGTCCCTCCAGAAACAGATGAGGGCGCCATACATCATATACGCAGACTTTGAGACCTTGAACGTTCCAGTACATGGTGCGGCAATGGATCCAAGCCAGAGCAACACACGACAACTTGCCCAGCAGCCCCCCTGTGGCTTCGGCTACACCATTGTACGTTGCGACGGCCTCACCACAAACCCTGTCGTATATCGAGGGGAGGATGCTGCCGATGAATTCCTCAAACGCTTGGGTCAAGAGCAGGCCACCATCCACCACAAGTTACAGCGACCGGCTCTGATGGTGCTGGGGCAAAAAGACCGTGAAGACTTTGCCTCCGCCACCACCTGCCACATTTGTAAAGAGCCGCTGGAGGAGGACAAGGTGAGAGACCACTGCCATATTACAGGCAAATACCGGGGTGCAGCCCACAATGTCTGTAATCTGGCATGGCGCATCAATAGAGACAAGCTGAGGATACCTGTAGTCTTTCACAACCTCAGAGGATACGACTCCCACATCATCATGCAAGCGGCCGGCCGTCTGGACTGGGGAAAAAGAACAGTCTACAAGAAGAAGAAAAATGGCCAATGGCAAACCAAACAAGTAGACAACACAACAATCACCTGCATACCAAACACCCTAGAGAAGTACGCCTCCTTCACCATCGGACAGCTGCAATTCATTGACAGCCTACAGTTCATGAATAGCTCTCTAGACACCCTGGTAGGGAACCTCAGCGAGCTGACACACTGTGGCAAATCAATGGCTCTGACACGTAGAGGCAACGACATAATCTCAAGATGTGAGACGT
The DNA here is from genome assembly GCA_014155875.1 of Cepaea nemoralis. Taxonomy (NCBI): domain Eukaryota; kingdom Metazoa; phylum Mollusca; class Gastropoda; order Stylommatophora; family Helicidae; genus Cepaea; species Cepaea nemoralis. Next base: position 67,797 of record JACEFZ010016903.1, on the reverse strand, counting down.
GCAACACTGAGAAGCACACCCCCTGGGCTGTCTTAATGAGTAAGTTCAGGACCACGCTAAGCCAGAGCCAGTCACATCTCCTTCTCCGTAAGGGTGTATACCCCTACGAATATATGGACAGCTTCGAGCGCTTTGCAGAGGACCGCCTACCACCCAAAGAGGCATTCTACAGCAAGCTCACCCGAGAAGGAATCAGTGACTCTGATTATGCCCACGCCCAGAAAGTGTGGCAGGAGCTCGATTGTAAAACACTCGGAGGCTACCATGACCTATACCTGAAAACAGACGTCGGTCTGTTGGCTGATATGTTCGAGGCATTCCGAGACACCTGTATGGAGGTATATCAGCTCGACCCAGCCCACTACATCAGTGCACCCGGCCTAGCATGGGACGCACTACTAAAAAAGACGAAGGTGCAACTCGAGCTCCTAACCGACTTGGATATGCACCTCCTCTTTGAGAAGGGTCTCCGAGGGGGTGTGGCCATGGTCTCCAAGAGGTATGCTAAGGCCAACAACCCCAAGACTTCAGACTATGACCCCACAACACCCAATTCATGGATAATGTACCTCGATGCAAATAACTTGTATGGATGGGCTATGATGGAATACCTCCCCACCGGAGGGTTCCAATGGGCCAATCCAACTCTCGAGGAGGTACTCAACACCCCCGACAACGCCCCAGAGGGATGGCTTGTTGAGGTTGACATGAAGTACCCAGCACATCTACATGAAGCCCACAGCGACTATCCACTAGCTCCAGAAACCATGACCGTCCCCGAGGCCTGGTTGAGCAGCTATCAGCGCGAGCTCCAGAACAAACTGGGGGGTAAGTTCACGGAGCAAACAAAGCTGGTACCTCACCTCCACAACAAGGAGCGATACGTCGTCCACTACCGCAATCTCAAACTCTATCACAGCCTCGGTCTAGAGGTCACCCAGATCCACCGAGCCATCAAGTTCAATCAGTCCCAATGGATGAAGCCCTACATAGAGATGAACACCTCTCTACGAGCCCAAGCCAAATCGGAATTTGAGAAGGACTTCTTCAAGCTGATGAACAATGCCGTCTTCGGGAAGAGTATGGAGAACGTTCGCAAGCGTATCAGAGTCAACCTTGTCAGAGGCACCGAGACTGACCGACTCCGAAAATTAATCGCCAGCCCCAACTATGAATCGTGTAGAATCTTCAACGGTGGACTGGTGGCGGTGCACAGCATCAAGAACAAGGTCCAGCTGAATAAACCTGTCTATTGTGGGCAGGCCATCCTGGACCTATCCAAGCATCTCATGTACGACTTCTGGTACAACCGGCTTAAACCCCAATATGGTAAAAGACTCCAGCTCTGCTACACAGATACTGACTCCCTTCTACTTCAGGTGGAGACTGAGGATGTGTACGCAGACATGAAGGCCCACCCTGACTGGTACGACTTCTCTGATTATCCGCGTGACCACCCCAACCATTCGACTGTGAATAAAAAGGTGGTCGGCAAATTCAAAGACGAGTGCAATGGTCGTTCGATAGCCGAGTTCGTCGGTCTCAGACCAAAGATGTACTCAATCCTAGAGGAGGCCACCAACATCAAGAAAGCCAAAGGAGTGGCTCGGACAGTTGTGAAGAAGGACCTCAGACACGAACACTACAAGGACAGTCTGTTCAGCCAGCGTGAATACAAACACACACAGGTTGCCATCCGAAGCAAGGGCCACCAGATAGGAGTTTATGAGATGAACAAAACATCTCTGAGCCCCATGGACACGAAAAAGTGGATTTGTGCTGATGGTATCAACACTAGGGCCTACGGTTTCCTAGAATCCTGCTAGGGGGTAGCTGTGTGTCTGGAGGAGCAATGAGCAGCTCCTCGCGCACAAAACCACGAGCCGGCCCATCCACCAGATAGTAAAGAGTGGGCTGTCCCTCTTGCTGGGTGATATGACTAATCCTGTGCAAGGTCAGCGACCATGTAGGATCAGTGGCCCGACGCAGGCCCCCCTCAAGCTCGCCCGCCGAATAGAGATACCTGACCTGCGAGTCGGCTGGAATCACCGGTTCCTTCCGCCCGATAGCGCGGCGGGCAGGCGCGGCTGGAGCGTGGGAGACGGACGAATCCTTAATTGCCTCAGCCGGCTTCCTACCAGTCAAACGCGTCACCTCATTATTGATCGCAGCGACTACCTGGGGCAGAGCTCTCACCCATTCGACCGACCGTTCATCTGAGCCTCGGGCAGCGAGCAACAACTCCTGGGCATATTGGGCCCCGAACAGTCTCTCTGCCAGAGTGCGATTGAACCGCTCGACAATAGCCTGCTGACGATGGTTCCCAGCCTGCCCACGGCGTACCTGTGTCTTATGCTTAGCCACCAGCTGACTGACAGCACCCATAAACTCCCGCCCGGGGTCAATCTGCAAAAGATTAGGCCACCTGAGCGGCCCGCGTTTATAGATCCGTCCAAGCGCTGATGCGACCGCGTCGCTACTCTTGTCTGTTAGCGGCTCAGCCTCCTTATAGCGCGAGGCAACATCGACCACCGTCAAGGCATACCTATAGGTCCTGGCCGCGCGGCCAGAACCAACGCGATCATGTGGGAGAAACAAAAGATCTGCTTGATGGACAGCATTCGGTGTGGACTCGGCGATGTGGGGTCGTGGAATATAGCGAGGCCGCGGCAGGTAGATTTGCCAGATAGCCTGCTTCTGAAGCCACTCCCTAGCCACAGTCTCACTGACCTTAGCCGCAGCAGCCAACTTTTTCACAGCTGAATGTCCTTTCCAATAACCTTGCGGGCTGTAGTAAACACGCTCCATTATTGTAAGACCATATCACATATCTCTATAACAGCCACCCCAAGAGGGAGCCCAAGACGGGGATGTCCTTGATTGGTGACTTGGGCCCAAAGATGATTCCTTTCCCACTAACAATCTGACTCTTCCTTCCGCCACACACAATGCAGGTGCCACGCTTAACCGACCGCCCATTCTTCATCCTGCTAATCGTCCCACCCTTAGTGGGGGTCTGTCTCTTACACCGAAAACAATACATATTGATATACTACAGATGTCTATATATTCAAAACGAGGGCGCACCCATACCAAAGCGGCTCTTGGCCGACATCAGGGCCGAGACTATGCGGGCATCGCGACTCTCCCAGTCGGGGGCAGATGCTGCAATATTTTCAGCCGCCGCGGCTAGGACATCATCAGCAACGTTGCGGTTAGCTGTATCGCTATGAGCCGCATAAGCAATGTCGTGAGCCTTGCAGGCGCGGTCGAGTGTGTTGACCCCCTCATAGCCTTGGGCCATCCGCTTATCTAGTTTAGTGAAAGGGCCGCAGTAGCTATATTTCCCTGTATTCTGGAACGAGCCTCCAGGAACATCCTCAGAGCTGACGCCCTCAGGCAGCCTCATGTGCAGCTCAGGCAAAGGCAACATATTCAGTGCTTTGTTGAGGAGCCCCATACCAACAATCTGGCTCTTCTTAGCACCACAAACTTCACAGAGGCCGCGTCTGGTTATTCGACGATTTTTCAGCACAACCTCCGACTCCTCCAGCGTAGGAGTCTGCTTCTTACAGCGCAGGCAATACATATTGAAGATATTGCAAATATGTATATATTTAAAATGGAGATAACCAACTTCGACCTTGAGGACAAAGCCCGCCACCACCACCACTGGCTGCTGCCGGACACCGTTCGTTGTGTTGTGTGCGGGCCATCGGGGTGCGGAAAAACAAACATGATGCTCAACCTACTACTGAAGCCGGGCTACCTAAACTATGACCGACTGCACCTGTACTCGAAGTCTTTGGGACAGGACAAGTACCAGTTCCTCCAGGATTGGGCCGAGTCTGTCGGGGAGGTTGCGGGGCAAAATATTGCCTCCTGTCATAGCTCAGCCGAAGACATCATCCCCGTTGAGGACCTGAACCCTGAAGAGAGAGCTGTCATGGTCTTTGACGATGTCATGCTGGAGAAGCAGGGACCGATCGAGAAGTACTTCTGCCAGGGCCGGCACGGCGGTGCCGACACATTCTACCTAACCCAGAGCTTCTTCAGAATTCCCAAGCAGGCCATCCGTGACAATGCCAATCTATTGGTGATCTTCAACCAAGACACGAAGAACCTGCGCGCCATCCATGACTCCTATGTTGGTGGTGATATGCCCTTTGATGAATTCAGGGAGTTCTTCACAGAGTGCACTAGCAAACCTTACGGTTTCGCAGTAATCGACCTGACCAGCAAGGCCCACGATGGTAAATACCGATGTGGGTTCGATCGGTTCTATATCCCAAAGTCTTCTATTTAGATATATATATCATTGCGATAGCAACAACATGTGGGCTGATGTGACTAACCAAACAAAGCGTAACGCTTTTGTGAAGGATTATCTAGCACGTCGGGACCGCCTGAAGCAGCGGTTTCTGGCGGAGAGGGTGGGGGAAGCAGATTTACAACAGGAGGCAGCCAAACTCTTCACACCAATTACTAAAACTGTAGCAGATAGGTCAGCGCAACAAACGGGGGCAATAAGCCAAATGGTCCAAGCTCAGACCGGTGAGTTGGCTCAAATAGCAGACAAACAGACCGATGAATTGGCTAGACGGACAAACAAACAAGCTAACGAGCTAGCTCAGGCCATTGTGGCATTGAACAGGGCCATTGAGGACAGAGCCAGAGCCCTGGAGGAGGCCAGAGCAGAGGAGGCCAGAGCAGAGGCGGCCAGAGCAGATGAGGCCATAGCCCCAGAACCCCCTTCAGGACCTATTATAATTGATGTAGATCAGGGCTTGGACGAGGAAATCGTTAGTGGGAAATATAAGTACCCAATGCCTAGCTCACTCCTCCAGGAGTCGGATGACTTGCTTCGAGGCATCCTTGATAGCTCCAGAAAACTAAATTCAAACGAACTCGCTTCGAGGAAGAGGAGGGGCGACACCACTGCGGAGGAAATTATTGAAATAGATCGTGATATTGCTGCTATGGCCGCATATAGGGAGCGTGTTAAAACTATATTGGATAATCGACAAGAGGTTATTGTTCGTGGGCAAGGGCTGAAACTCCGAGGAGGCAAATTCGGTACCCTAACTATTGATCCAGCAGCTCTGGCCGCGGGCCGGCTGCAAGCTTTTGATGGGGACTCCCTAGTATTGTCGGCTCCGGCCGATGAGACGCTGTACGATCTCCTAACCAAGCGGTTCGTCAAAACAAGACAATACACCCCACAAGCTATTGAGACATTTAGCCGGCTGGCCCAACTTGCCAAAATACCAGTCTATAGCAAAAAAGGGAAAAAATACGGACTAATCCGAGGTAGTGGTGTATTATACTACAACGACCCTAACACTCTGGTGGAGCGTCTAGCCTTGTTAGTGGCCTCAAAGGAGGCCGGGAATACAGGTGTTGACACAGAAATATCTGCGATACTGGATGAGCTTATGCGTAGTGGAGTGATCTCTACGGAGCAGGCCATCAAGTTGAACAGAAGAATCTTTGTTCATTAAACATGGAGCTTCAAGTGTTGAAGGACATCCGCGACCGGCTCGCAGCGATGGAGGTGCGACTCGCACCGAAGGAGAATATATCCCTGGTGGTAACGTCGGATAAAAGCGACTGGACAACCTACTACTCCCCAGCGCTGTACCTTGACCCCCAGAAGTCATACGAGCTGGCCTTGCTGAATCTAGAGACCTACAACTCCATCAGCAATGTTAACTCCACCAACAATACTTTTGTCTACCGTGTGGGGAAGAAGGAGTGGAAAACTATCACTATAGAAGAGGGGGCTTATGAGCTCGCCCAGATCAATAGAGAGATTCAAAGAAAGATGGAGGAGGCCAAGGATTGGGATGAGAAGGCTGAGGAGAAGTATTACATCGCCATAGGACCCAACCCTTCAACCCTTCGGGCTTTTGTAAAGATAACCAGCCCCGACTATGAGGTTGATATGGGTGCTTCAACTTTGCGCAAAATCCTGGGGTTCGACCCACAAATACTGACTAAGGGCTATAAAGAAGGGGAGAAACCAATAGACATCTTCCACGTGAATAGCATTCTAGTCAATTGCAATGTGGTGAGTGGGTCTTACCTTGGTGGGGGATCTCACCCCACCATCTACTCATTCTTCCCCAACGTGTGCCCCGGCTACAAGATCTTAGAGTCTCCCAGAACTGCTGTCTACCTCCCCATCTCCCAAGCTGGTAGTATACACGGCATACGCGTCTGGTTGACTGACCAAGATGGTGCACAATTAAACTTTAGAGGTGAGCAAATAACTATAAGGCTACATATTCGCAGTGTGTAACCATGTATGTTTTCCCAAGACGTCGGAGACGGGTAGGTGGGGGGATGTTCGATTGGTTGGGCTCGGCAGCTCGGGCGGTTGGAAGTCTGGTCTCTTCAGGTGCTAAGGTGATACCCAGCGCTGTCAGTAAAGTTGCCAAATTTGTTGGCAGCCCCTTAGTTAGGAATGTGGCCAAGACGACGGAGTCTGTGGCCTCCGCAGGTGCGGCTGCCAAGAAGCTGGTGGACGCGCTCAAGCCTTTGCCACCCCAGCTGAAGAGGGAACTCACAGCTAAGAGCGCTGAGGTTTTAAAGCAGCTCGCTGTCCAGCCCACTATCCAGCTCACTGTCCAGCCTGATGTCCAGCCCAGTCTGGAGGCGTTGGATATCGCCAGCCGGGGAGGAGGTTTCAAGACAATTAGAGATAAGTCTAGACGTTTATAATATCACCATGGACGAGCAACGCACTTCCATGCTTGAAATTACCGAGCCTGTACATACCGATGAGGGTATTGAATCCTTTGAGTATCGGGAGTATGAGTCGCAGAACCCTGCTGCCCTCAACCAGAATAACACCATCCAGATTGATATACACACTCAGGATACCTTCACTTGCCCTTCCAAGAGCTATCTTCTTGTAGAAGGCCGGCTCAGATCGTTTCGAGAGGAACATTATGATGCGAATAGTCTGGTAGCTTTGGTTAACAATGCGGTCGCGTTCATGTTCAACAAAATACGTTACCAACTCAACAACAACACCATTGATGATGTGTCATATCCGGGGCAGGCCACCACCATGATGACTCTTCTGTCGTGTGGGGAGGACTTTGCTTGGGGCGAAGGCCTCAATATGGGTTGGTATAAGGACTCTGATGTGGGGGCTGCTGCGGCGGGGAATTCCGGTTGGGAAAGGCGGCGGCTTATCATGATGGGTAAACCTACAACTCCAGGCAACTTCAGTTTCTGTGTCCCACTCAAATACTTCTTTGGGTTTTGTAATGATTATCAGAAGGTGCTCTATGGTGTCAAGCAGTCCCTACTGCTAGATCGTCAGAACGACGCTCAGGCCATCCACCGCAGTAGTTTCAGGCGGGCGGCTGTGCCCGCCGCGGAAGGTAGAGCCGCCGTAAGCGCTGTGGTCCCCCCACCAGAGGGTAGGATTGAACTGTCTAAGATTGCCTGGATGATGCCTCACATTATTCCCTCTCTAACCTATATGAGCTCGCTCATGACTCTGATAGAGAATAAAGTTAGAGTGCCTGTGGCTTTCCGCGCCTTACAGTGTGATAGTTTGGCAGTGCCACAGTCCACATCCTTCACCTGGCAGTTGGGAGTTAAATCCCAAACAGAGAAGCCTCGGTGGATCCTGGTGGCTTTTCAAACAGCTCGTGAAAATGATCAGACGAAGAACAATGCCATATTTGATCATGTGCGGGTGAAGAATATTCACGCCCTGATCAACAGCGCACGCTACCCCCTAGTGGATCTGAATGTCAACTTCGCTGAGTATAGAACCTCTCGGGCCTACAAAGCTTTTGCAGACTTCAAGGAGGCGTTCTATGGTATTACCAGCCGGGAGTCGTCCAACCTGGTGAGTCCTATAGATTTCGTGGCCCTCTACCCCATACATGTTATTGATTTGCGGGCCCAGTCTGAGGCTATTAAGAACGCTGTTCAAGCTATCACTCTCAAGGTGGAGTTCGATGTTGCTGTGCCTGCAGACACCAAGGCTTTCGCTGTGGTCATTGCAGATAAGTCTCTGTTCTTAGAATCTGACGGCAGGAAGTTTACTACAGTCTTGAATTAAACACTAGAGATATAGTGAAATGACTATGGCGCTGGTATCATATGGGCTGAGCCTCTCTCCGGGGCAGAAAGAGACGTTGGTCAAGGCGGCGAAAGACGGCACTGGTGCCACCCTACGTCTGAGTGTGGGGCAGCTGCACGGTGCTGATAAAGTCGGCCTGACCCAACGTCAGATTAACCACATTAAGAAGAATGTGGCGGTGGGTTCTGGGGCTGAGCTGGTCTTCTCGAAGAGCCAGATCAAAAAGATGGTTAAGGTGGGTGGGTTTTTCCCCGCCTTGGGGGCTGTGATCCCTCTCTTGGCTAAGGCGCTCCCCTGGTTGGGTGGATTGGGGGGGTTGATGGGCGGAGCTGCTGGTGTGGCACAGGCAGTTGATCAGGCTCGTCATAACCGGGCGATGGAGGGTCGGGGTTTTGGGGATGACCTTCTGGGTAGGGTGATGCGTGAAGTGGGTGGTGTGTCTCGCAGTATTGAGCAGTTTGGCCGCCCGAGGAAGGGTCAGGGTTTAGGGGAGGATGTTATGAAGTTGGCCGGGCGGCCTCAGCTGGGGGGTTTAGGAGAGGATATTTTGAAGGTGGTGTTGGCCAACCAACCAGGTCTTAGGGACATGCTTGGGGTGGGGGGTAAGGGTGTGTACCTGGCTAGAGGTGGTAAGGGGATGAAAAAAAAGAAGCATTAAGCAACTTTGATATTGAGAAGGTGGCTAAGGATATACCCCACTTCCGCGGTGTGTTTATGCGCGATGGTCTTCCCGCAGCTCTACACAGCCCGGAATGTGGGATTGTCAATCTAGACTCGTCAGAGGGTGAGGGGACCCACTGGGTGGCTTATTACAAGGCGGGGCCTATGGCAGTTTACTTCGATAGTTTCGGGCTTGACCCGCCCCAGGAGATCCTGGATTATCTAGGGTGCCCCGTGCGCACCCAAACTTTTCAGTTGCAGAAGGCAGACGATGTGATCTGTGGTCATTTATGTCTTCATGTGCTTCGTGGGCTGGCGGGTGGGCAGCAATTTGAAGACATAATACTGCGTATGGTATAGACCATGTCTGTTGGAAAGTGCAACGGAGGTACAGTTGTCCAGCTCAGCCGAGCTGGGCTTGTGAGCAAGTATGGGGACACTATGCAAGGTACACTATCCATGGGTGGGTTTCGCCTCACTAATGTGGGGGAGCCTTCGGGACCTAGTGATGCCGCTACGCGTGGTTTTACGGAGCGGCTCTCTAAACGTGGAACGATGACAGAGGAACTCAATATGGGTACCCATAGAATCGCCAATGTAGCTGAACCAGTGGGGGAGCAAGATGTGGCCACTAAAAAATATGTTGATGAGCAACATAGAGCTGCGCTGTTAAATACCCAGTCTTTGGGTAAGACCTTCTGGAATGCTACAAAAACATATATACAAGACCGATTCGGTGGTGATTGGGTGTTGTGGTTTGAGGTAAAAAGTCCCTATCTTGGGTACTCAAATAATAAACTCATTTACCTTTCAAATATGGGAGTACTGCCATGCATACTTAGCTTCACTGATGGGGTATATGTAGGCTATGAGGTAGGTCAGTTCTACCTTAAAGGTGATGATAAGGTTTACACCCTTAGTTTGGAGGTGAACAGCCGGCCCCCGCCTGAATATATCGATCGTCCTATCCCAGGGAGCAAACTATATATCAAGCTCCTTCTTAAGGATGGGCCTTTTACAAATTGGGGGGATGTTATGCCTGGCCTTCAAGTAAAATCTCTAGCTCGCGAGGCGGTGGGTTGGGTTATTGTTACTTTCGGTGGAAAAGTGGAAGTTACTGATGACCGAATTGCAGTAAACATACTTAAGGATGCTAGGAGTGTTGATACCATCAATCTGAGAGAAGTTAAGGTTTCACCGTGGGTTCATCTTATAAAACTTTTGTATACCATCAACCCTGTCACTGAGGAGGATTCAAAACGTATAACTACGAATTGAATATATAGGTGCACTACTATACAATGGCGCCCGACCAGACCTTTCGTCTTCAAGAGATCACTAGACTACAGAAGAGTTTGGAGGTTGAGCATGAAAAACGGTCTCTATTGTATAAGAAGTACCATCGGATTGTGAATGTCTTGGATGGGATTGATACAGCACTGATTACGGTGAGTGTGGGACTTCTGTCAACAGCTATTGCAGTCCCAGTCGTCTTCGGTCTAGAGATAGGCGCTCTCGTATGTGGGCTATTGGGGGCGGCCGGCAAGTTGGTGACCCGCAGATGTGCACTTAAAGCCAAGAAGCATGACGAAATCAGGATTTTGGCTGAAACGAAACTTTCAACAATCTCCGATCTTGTCTCGGCGGCCTTGCAGGACCAGGAAATTTCTGATGCGGAATTTAAATTAATTCTGAATGAATCAGTGAAATTTCGACAACAGCAGGCTGAAATTCGACGCAAACTTTCTGCCGACTTGCACCAGAAAAAAGAGCTTACTGACTTCACCCCACCAGCCAGAAGCCCGCCTGCTAAATAGCCCGCTAGATAGCGCGCTCTTTTTTCATCGCCTCTTTCACCTCGATGAATTTCTCCAAGGGATCGTCTACTGGCAAATCTCTTGTCAGAGCCACATAGCGCTCAGCTAGTTCACTATCACAAGTGTGGCACATATCGAACGGTTGCTGTACTACTGTATTACAGATAGTGCACCCAAACACATTCCTACCCTTTTTAAGTAGTTGGAGGTGTTTGTAGCAGAACTCACCGCGGCACCTGCGATCGCACCGGATCGAGGCCCCTTCTTGCACAAGCCACTTACAATTCTTCATTTTAAGTTTGAGTCGCTAGTCTCTAATTCTGAACTCCGCTCTGGGCCGCGCAATTTTCTTACCGAGAAAAAATTGTCGCGCGGCTCATAAAACTTGTCACGCAGAAACAAAACGATCACGCTTGCTCCGTTCAGTCACGCTACATCCGGCGTGATCGTTTTAAGCGGAAGTGTGTTGACTGGCGCGCAAGTTTGGATTTATCCAGAGCGAAAAGGGTGCTATGTATGTTGCAGAACCATACATCGCGCAGCCACCGATACATCGCTGCTCCACGGTTCACTATCCCAGTCAGCTTCAAATTGACAGGCTAGACATTCACCCGTTCTGCACATCCTCCTCAGCGATTGTTTCCAAACAGTCTGGTGGAACTCCTAAGGACCTCCAACCCCAAGGAGTATGAATGATTATAGTTCCCCCACTTATTCTTCTGCCTTGGCGTCGGATGATCCGGAGATGATAGTCGCAAAATCGTCGTCTTGAGGGCTTTCCACAAAATGTTGTGGGGCTCTTGAACCACTGGCAAGTAGGCATGTCTCTGAAACACAATCCAGTTTCATACCTCTATATGGAAGCAGCTTAATGTTGGTCTTTCTCTCAAACTTCGAAATCATCCTATGGAAGGCATCTAGCGTACAACGCTCGCACATCTCATAAGGACGCTTAACCCCCCTCTCACAGAATATACACTCTTCTATGGTCACGCCCCGCTTCGCTTGTGCATTGTGCCTTGAACAGAAAAGACCAACACAAGGCCGGCCGCAGCGCAGCTCTGTGCCGAGTTTGAGCCACTCACAACCATTCATCTTGATATACCCTGGGAGGTTGTAGCTCTAATTCACTTGCGGTGGTGCATTATAATACGACGACGTCCCCTGCGCGACTCATCAAATCTTTGGTAGTTGCACCAAACCCCTGGGGGGTGGTAGTGGGTCCACTCTCCTTGGGCATTCCTCCAACAGTACATACGCTGTCTTGTTGGATTCGCTTTTAGCCACTGATGTGTGTCCATGGTGTGTACCTCATACCTACTATATCTCTAAGTTGCGCTCCGGGACGGTTCACCGCTTGGTGTGCACCCCGGGGCCTAGGGGGGCGGGGCCCCGGGGGGTTGGATCCCTAGGGGGCTGTTGTTTTGACGCTCCTGTGGTGCCCCGACCCTTTTGGCCCCAACGCCCCCTTATACATCTACTCAAGTATACACATACATAAACAACACACACGGACAGACACATCTCCCTGTATACACAGACATCAACTACACCCATACAGACACGCGTACACAAAACACAAACACAGACAAACACAAAGACACACCCATCTCCTACCATTAGTACTGGTACCACAACAAGTACAGATACACTCACCCATAAACAAATACATAAACAAAACGTGTCCCCACAAGAATATCACAAACCACAAACCCTTTTTGGTAAAGAACGCGGATGTCCGAGACAGCCCCTACGTCATCAACGCCATATGCAAAAGTCATTAAGTGGTCATCGGTTTGTGGGGAAGCAGGCGGGCGGTAGCGTGAGAATAGCCTGTCTACAAAAACTCCCACGTCAGCTATATAGGGTGCAGAACCAGTGTATAAAATAGACGGCATCTCCTCACACGCTCTACACCAGTTCGTGGTACACCAGTTCACGTGCTGACTTGGGTAGCTACAGTGTTATATTCGAACCAGGCTGGAGTGAGCCTTGTTCGTGTAGTGAGCAGATATTGTTCACGTGGTGACTTGGTTAGCTACAGCAGTGAAACAGGTTGGTGTGAGCCTTATTCGTTTCGTTGGCATCTGATAAAACAGTGAAACATATTGTGTATACACCAGAAATTTTTTGGGTTTGTAAGAAAAACAAGTGAAAATGTGTGACTTATGACCAGTGTATCAATATGCCCACCAGATCTACTTTCACGTGTTCAGTGTGCGACAAAGCCAATTGTGATAACTTTAATCACCACATTTACGGTACGAAACCACACTTATGTCATATCTGTGGACAACATTTCAACAGAAAAGGCAATCTACAAAGACACATACGAACTCAGCATCACCCACCTATGAATACAGCAAACACTACAACACCAGAGACGACAGCACCACCTGTATATTTACACCAGCATCGTAGTCTAACGCAAGTACCAGACTGCCACCACTGTATCTTCAATGATAACCTTACCCGCCATAATGGGAACATTCACAATGATTATCGCTGTCAGATACGTGACAATCTATACAATTCGAACCTACAACGATACTTACGAACACATAACACTTGGTCAATATTTTTTTCCATTTGGTTGACACATTTTCCTATTTGGCCAAGATTTTTTTCCATTGATTATTTTTATAAATTTGGCAGAGACATTTCTCTCTTTAGGCCTTTTCATACTTGGTTAACTCCTAGTTTTTATACATTTGACTGAAATATTTCTGTATTTGTCATAACTTCTTCCCTTTTGTTCATGTCTGGTAATGTAAGCTCTGAGCCGACAAGACAACGTCAAGAAAACAAAACCACTAAAGAAAATCAACAGAAAACTTGATTTCAATATTTTTATCACCAAAATATGTGTGTCCACAACATATTCATCAAAACAGTTTAGTGATATAAGAAAAAAAATCAATGACATACATATTCATCAAAACAGTTTAGAGATATATCGTAAGAAAAAAATCAATGACATACATGATTAGTGAAAACAGTTTAGTGATCTTCATTCTTCTGGGGTCTGATGGTTTACTATCAAAAACACTGTTGTTGTCGAAGTCATCACACATACCTTATTTGTTTCGGATCCAGAATAAAGACATGTATGAGAGTTGATCCTTCATACAAGATATCTGAATACTTCTTTTTATCATACCAAAACCACCCGGTAGCGGTGGTCGACACTTTTTTCTAATACTACAACTTGATTGGGTAGCATAATCGATAGGTCCTTGCAGCACGCCTTAAGGGCTGCCAAGCTGTCTCTATCATTTGGTTGGATAACCTCTGCTACTATGAGTGGACGTGTTGCCAGGGTGTCTAAGGGTGTCGTCCTTTCTCGTGATGTCTGGTGATGTGTTAAGTATCGTTGTAGGTTCGAATTGTATAGATTGTCACGTATCTGACAGGGATAATCATTGTGAATGTTCCCATTATGGCGGGTAAGGTTATCATTGAAGATACAGTGGTGGCAGTCTGGTACTTGCGTTAGACTACGAGGCTGGTGTAAATATACAGGTGGTGCTGTCGTCTCTGGTGTTGTAGTGTTTGCTGTATTCATAGGTGGGTGATGCTGTGTTCGTATGTGTCTTTGTAGATTGCCTTTTCTGTTGAAATGTTGTCCACAGATATGACATAAGTGTGGTTTCGTACCGTAAATGTGGTAATTAAGGTTATCACAATAGGCTTTGTCGCACACTGAACACGTGAAAGTAGATCTGGTGGCATATTGATAAACTGGTCATAAGTCACACTTTCACTTTTTTTTCTTACAAACCCAAAAAATTTCTGGTGTATACACATATATGTTTCACTGTTTTATCAGATGCCAACGAAACGAATAAGGCTCACACCAACCTGTTTCACTGCTGTAGCTAGCCAAGTCACCACATGAACAATATCTGCTCACTACACGAACAATGCTCACACCAGCTGTTCACAAATAACATCTGTAGCTACCCAAGTCAGCACGTGAACTGGTGTACCACGAACTGGTGTAGAGCGAGTGAGGAGACGCCGTCTATTTTATACACTGGTTCTGCACCCTATATAGCTGACGTGGGAGTTTTTGTAGACAAGGCTATTCTCACGCTACCCGCCTGCTTCCCCACAAACCGATGACTCATACTACCACTTAATGACTTTTGCATATGGCGTTGATGACGTAGGGGCTGTCTCGGACATCCGCGTTCTTTACCAAAAAGGGTTTGTGGTATTCTTGTGGGGACACGTTTTGTTTATGTATTTGTTTATGGGTGAGTGTATCTGTAGTGGTTGTGGTACCAGTAGTAATGGTATGAGTGTGTCTTTGCGTTTGTATGGTTGTAGGTCTGTATATGTCTGTGTTTGTGTTTACGTGTGTACACGTGTCTGTATGTGTTTTGTGTCTGTCTTTGATGTTGTACGCGTGTCTGTATGTACAAATGTATCAAGTGTGTTTTTGTGTAGTTGATGTCTGTGTGTACGTGTAGATGTGTCTGTACGTAGTTGTGTATAGTTGTGATGACAGTAGTAATGCTAGGAGATGGGTATGCGTACTTGTCAGTGTTCATGTCTGTATGTACAAGTGTGTCTGTCTTTGTGTGTTTTTTGTTTGTAGGTGTGTATTTGTGTAATTGGTTATGGGTGAGTGTGTCTGTACTTGTGTATAGTTGTGATGACAGTATTAATGGTACAACTGTGTCTGTATTGTCTCTGCACATGTGTATAGCTGTTGATGTGATAATAGTAATGGTATAGGTTGTCTGTGTATGGTTGTCTTTGTGCTTGTGTGTGTGGTTGTGTGACCCTTTGTATGATTTTTACACACCCCACAGAAAAGAGACTTGTATCTATAACAACGCACCAGCTAATATTCTTGTCGCTAATATTGGTAGTACTATTATCACTACTAGTGATTCCTCCTCACTTTACCCACCACCATTGCACTATAGTACTTTCCCCTGCAATTTAAGTGGTCACTCGACCACTTGACCACTGCTTGACCACTGCTTGACCACGTCATCGATCACTTTAATCACTACCATAATCTTAGGCAAATCGTCCTCTACAATTTAAGTGGTCACTCGACCACTACTTGGCCACTGCTTGACCACTACTTGACCGCTAATTTACCACCCTTTAAGCATCACCATGTCGCTACAACTACTTTCCGCTAAAATTTCTTCAGTTGACCACTTGACCACTGCTTGACCACTAATTTACCACCCTTTAAGCATCACCATATCGTTACAATCACTTTTCCCGAAAATTTTCCTCACTTGACCACCACTTGACCACTAATTTACCACTCTTTAATCATCACCATATCATTACAACCACTTTTCCCTAAGATTTCCTTACTTGACTCCTTGACCATTACTTGACCACTGCTTGACCACTGGTTGACCAGTGTGTAACTGCGAACATAACACCTCTTATCAATAACCATTACATTTATGACCACCCCTATATCGCTCTCGACCACTCCTAGTTGACCACTAATACCTGGTACCCACCCCTTACCACCAAATGACACCATATCCATTACAACTTTATAAGATTTCTAATCGGTGAATATGATCATACCACCCTTTAATTTCACTAAGACACTATCGCCCTACACTTAACATCACACATTTAACACACTTGGTACCGACACGATCCAACTTTTACTCCTTCCTACTTTAATTACTTTCACGTTCTCACATCAACCATCAAGAATTTCCCCGACTACGAGCTTAAATATACATGTGGTGCTGGTTGGAACCCTCGTTTTCATTAACGCCACCTCTGCCCTCTGCCCTCTTACCCACCATCCCCGCCTAAACAAGAATTCTACTGTCTTATTTTCACTGGCAGAGACCATACACACCGTCACACCCCTGCCCTTGACAGTTTATACATCACGCACTACACTCACCACGCATAGTTGTATAACAGATCATATACCCCGTTCCTACGTAACCACGTCCAACCAAAATATATAACTTTCCCTTCAACCATCCCTTCAGGCCTCATCCGTGCTCCCGCCCCCTCTTTCTATTTCCACTACCTTAATTACTTTCACAGAAACTTACCCGCCAAAAAAAATTTCATCCGGGATTTTACCACCAAAATTTTTTTTACCCCACTCGGCAAAAAACCTAAAATCTATAGGCAGACACCTTGGATGCTGAAATACGTGGACGTGCGCCCAACTGCACTACTCACTGGCCATGAACTATAGTCCTTGCCCACACGAGCATTGAAATCATCGAGCATATAAATGTAGTCAGATGTTGTAACTGCCTTGATGGCGGCAGCAAACTGTGAGCAGCGCCATCTATGTCTTCTATACGAAGGGCTGGTCATGTCTGTTTTGGAGTATGCGATGCAATCCTGACTCTCAGCCGTAAGCAGATAGAAAGGATGGAAAGGATACAGAATGAAGCTATGCGCATTATTCTTGGATGTACAAGAGATACAGCATACAGGGCGATGCACTATCTTCTTGATTTTCCAACCATTGAAGACAGAATGCAAGTTTGCAGGGCACGCGCCTACCTCAGAATTAACGCAAACACACAACATCCACTGCATAGTGAAATTATGAAGGTGAAGGGCAGCAGGTTAAAAAGAGGACGGTCGTGGATGGGTCAAGCCGAAGACATTCTTCAACAGGTGTGTTCACTTGAGGCCTTAGAACCTGGCGAGAAATGGGTGCAAGTGCCAACAGATTTCTGCACATCCTTATCAGTTTGCATCCAACTAGACAGAAAATGCAGACAAGAAAACCCGGCAGCTGTGGATGCGGAAGTACAAGCGTTGATTTTCGAGAAATCGCTAGACGGTGATGCTGTCATTTACACAGATGGGTCGGTTGTCCGACATGTGAGAAGCTCATGGGCCTTTACGGCTCAGGCCCGCAGGGAGAATTGTGAAGGAGGACTCTGGTGCTTTTGCTGAGACCACAAGTAGACTGACTATGGAAGTCATGGCAGTAAGTAAAGCAATAACATGGCTCGAGACACAGACATTCACTAGGGCATGTTTCCTTAGCGGTTCAATGAACTTGCTCAAGAGGATAGAGAGGGGGGAGATCCGAAGAGAATGGTTGCTGTCTCTGGAGCGGTCTCGGCTGGCAAAGATTAGTTTCATCTTCGTGCCAGGGCATGCGGGAGTACAAGGGAATGAGCGGGCTGACAAGCTCGCAGGTAACGCTACTGTGGAGGGCGGACGCGCCATGGACCAGGCTGACATTCTGAATGCTCTACGAGAAGTAAGACTTTTGCGAGAACCAAGTGATGACTGTGAATCTACAACAATGGCCAGACTGCTAGAGCAGCAAATTAAAAGAGGGGTGGCCAAACAAGAACACTACGCAGGAAGCCAAAGAAGATTGATAAACCAACACAGAACTGGTGTCGTTAGCCGCTACATGCTGCAGGATTTGCTGAGGAGGGGATCCGAGCACTTATGGACTGAATGGTTCATTGTGCAATGAGGATGATCTGTCGACTAACTGAGTGGCTGTGAGGGCCGAATGTAAGACGGGCCTGCTTGCCTAATTTGTGACAGTTTGAAAATAAAGTTCCTTCGTGCGTACCTTCCGATTGATCTTTATGGTCATTTCACTGTAAAAACAGATGCTCCAGAAAATGCCTTCCAACTTGTGACATCTTTATTGTCACAATTTTGTGAGAATAGATGCTCCAGATATATTACCTCTGACACATTTCTAATGATGATTACTGAAGTATTTACTCACATCAGTAACCTTAAAACAATAATTCACCAGGGTTTAGATGGAGTAGGAATCAGATTCTTCTTTGTGCAGCATTAGTTATCTGTGAGTAGCTAACCATCATATACAATAAACATGTTGTCAAAGACAACTTACCACCAGTCCGCGGTTATTTGTAGTGTGAACTGCATGTTCGGAACGATGGCGGCCGACTGTTGCTGGACTGACTGGTTTGCCTTTTCAGCTCACGAGTGCATTTTTCAGGAGACTCCTGGGAGTCGCCGCTGGAGCTACGGAGTTCGTGCTTTGTGCGGCGCTTTTTGCGGGTTGTCATGCGGAAAGAGACAGAGCCATATGGGATAAAACCCGGGTCAATGAAGTCTTTCTGGTGACAGCTGTTTCCATCGACGATGAACTGTATTTTTCATGGAAGACTTTTGTGTTGGCATTCTGGCGGCGGCATTATGCACAGTGTACCTGTGTGGGCTGTTGGCTTGCCGATACTCCTGTCTATTCCATTGTGAGGAGCATTTTGTGTGATATTCACTGGCACAGGAACGAAGCAATATGGGGACGACCCGTTGCCGTGAAGTTGGAACCTCGACTAACTAACTTACCATCAGCCTTTAAAATTCCTAAAGTGAATCCTCGTATGAAATATGGCTAATTTAATTAGACGATGGTCTCCCTTGCAACTGTAAACCCATATCCTTATTTTTTTTTTCATATCCCTTACAGGATGTTGCAGTCATTGCAGTCAACACCAGCATTTTTCAGTTGCTGCTCAAGTACTAGGCAAGTTTTTACGTTCAGTAGTTTGTCATTGCTTTCTGAACGACCAGCTCACATACCCCTGGAAGTACCAGCACGCGCGATCCGCTGCCGAATCTCGTAGCTGCTGTTTTCCCCCACGTTGATATACAGGAATACGAACAATGTCGTTAACCTCTTGGCCCTTTATAATCTCTATAAAAATACAAGCAACGCAACAGCACTTAGTCTACAATGATCACATAGTTAACAGTCAACATGTGTTTCCATCAAAATATTCTTCTCATACGGCCCTAACGAACATTGGCACCAGACTATAAACAACAGTCATCTAGATGGAACAGTGTTTATTGACTTTAGAAAATCATTTGGTATGATAGGCTATACTCTTCTAATTAAAACAATTACACAATACTCTCTATCATTAACAACTTCTGCCATTATATATCTTCCCTTGTATCTTTTGTCGTTCTGTGATCTATTTGCAGATGACTGTAAAGTCCATACACATGCTGGAACATGTAATGTATTGTAGTTATCCTTGCAACAAAAACTAAATAATGTAGTTCAGTGGAGCCGAAATGTCCAATATTTGTCTCGACATAATATAAAAGGGACCAGTTTACAAGCCGTAAGGTGCATTGGGCATTTGGTCACATAGTTCTAGACTCTGCTACTGAGTTGAGTGCGTGGAGCGACACTGTGAGCTGTGAATTTCGTGTGTAGAGCTTTTACATATGTCAGCGGTTATTTGTAGCATCAACTGCATGTTAAGAAAAATGGCGGCTGGCCGGTTGCTGAACAAACTGGGTTGCCTTATGCAGTAATGTATGGCTGCTGGTTTTCTAGTGACTGCCACTTCCATTGACGATGAACAGTATTTTTTCATGGCGGACTTTTGTGTTGGCATAATGGCAGCGACATTACACATAGTATACCTGTGAGGGCTGTTGGTTTGCGGAGACTTCTGTCTGTTACACTTTTCACATGGGCCAGCGAGGAGCATTTTGTGTGATACCAACTGGAACAGGAATGGAGAGTAATGGGACGACTCTTTGCAATTAAACTGGAACCGCGACTAACTAAGTTCTGGACCCATGTTTTCATACAGCAACTGGCACATAGTGAGTGTTGTGATCAGTGTCATGTGGCACTTGGTGAGTGTTGTAATCAGTGTCGTGATCAGTATCATGTGGCACCTGGTGAGTGTTGTGATCAGTGTCATGTGGCATTTGGTGAGTGTTGTGATCAGTGTCATGTGGCACCTGGTGAGTGAGTGATCAGTGTCATGTGGCACCTGGTGAGTGTTGTGATCAGTGTCATGTGATCAGTGTTATGTTGCACTTGGTGAGTGTTGTGATCAGTGTCATGTGGCGCCTGGTGAGTGTTGTGATCAGTGTCATGTGGCATCTGGCGAGTGTTGTGATCAGTGTCATGTGGCACCTGTGAGTGTTGTGATCAGTGTCATGTGGCACCTGGTGAGTGTTGTGATCAGTGTCATGTGATCAGTGTCATGTGACACTTGGTGAGTGTTGTGATCAGTGCCATGTGATCAGTGTCATGTGGTACCTGGTGAGTGTTGTGATCAGTGTCATGTGATCAGTGTCATGTGGCACCTGGTGAGTGTTGTGATCAGTGTCATGTGACACTTGGTGAGTGTTGTGATCAGTGACATGTCGCACTTTGTGGGTATGATCATAGGGTGTCATATATGTTATGTTATGTCGAATGATGGTGGGCATTCCCTTGCATGATCAGTCCTCAGATACAGCAGCCATCCCAAAGTATTTCTGCCCACTGTTCCCATGAACAGCTGGTTATGAAATCTTCTCTCTTGACCTTAAAGATAGCATGCAATATATACTACATACAATTATGAATATCTATTTCTTTTTATGTAGCAGGATTGCAAGAGAAAACACAATTCTTAACTAACATATACCATCATATAAATGCAATAATACTGTCTGTACATTAGCAATTAAAATACATACGATCATGCAATGGTAATGAGACATAAGTAATATAAGTGCCACAATAAGTTTTACTTCCATCTTATAAGCCAGAGAGAGAGAGAGAGAGAGAGAGAGAGAGAGAGAGAGAGAGAGAGAGAGAGAGAGAGAGAGAGAGAGAGAAAGAGAGAGAGAGAGAGAGTGTGTATTTGTGTGTGTGCGCGCGTGCGTGCGCACACACACACAAACTCTCGTAGTTTTATTCCACTGACCTTGTTTACTACGCTTGAAGAAGTATAGAACTATAGAAGTTCAGAAAAATATATATGTATGTTTTATAGGCTACAAGAAAGCTTTTAATAGAGTACAATATGAATGATTAATTACATGCCTTCAAGACAGGAGTAGACGGAATGGGCATCAGACTTATTAGTAACTTGTACCGGAAACAAGTGGTGTCAATTAGATGCAGAAATAATTATTTATCGCCCATAGAGATAAAAAAAAAGTGGGATGTCGTCGACATCACAGTATCACTTTCTATCTGTCACAAAACCTATGGGATGTCGTCGACATCACAGTATCACTTTCTATCTGTCACAAAACCTAAGGGATGTCGTCGACATCTCAATATCACTTTCTATCTGTCACAAAGCCTATGCGATGCAGCTCGTAGTTCACTACTGTCATTTCAACCAGTCTAAGTGGAAACTCACTGATAATGAAGTGGGACAATATCAACCTATTAAGAGAGGTGTTAGGCAGGGATGTGTAATGTCTCCAGATCTTTTTTCCCTATACAGTGAAAGTATTTTCAGAAATGTAGAAGATATAAATGGAATCAGCATTGGAGGATGAAACATCAATAACATTAGATATGCAGATGATACAGTATTAATTGTAGACAATGCGCAGGATCTGCAACAATTAGTAGATGCAGTTTTTGCACAGAGTGAACAACTGGGGCTAGAATTAAATTGTAAAAAGACACAGATTATGGTGGTCACTAGGAAGAACGAAATACCACAAAGTAATATACAAGTAAATGGGAATATTCTTCAACAAGTAAATATGTACAATTATCTCAGAACAGTCATAACATCTGATGAGAGATGCCTTGAAGAGATTAGAACAAGAATTGCCATGGCAAAAGAAGCCTTTAGCAAGATGAAAAACATTCTGACCAATAAAAAGATGTCAATTGAAACGAGAAAAAGAGTGTTGAGGGGATACATAGAGCCTGTTCTTGTGTATGGATGTGAAACTTGGACAATGAGCAATCATGCTGAAAAACATCTGATGGCTGCAGAAATGTGGTTTCTAAGGAGAATGCAAAGAATACCATGGATAGACAGAAAAACCAATGACCAAGTACTACAGGAGACAAATGAAAATCATAAATTGATTAGAGAAATTAGATGTAGACAGTCAAAATTTTTGGACATGTTATGAGAAGAAATGGATTGAAGAACTTAGTGACAACTGGCAAGATCGAAGGGAACAGACCAAGGGAAAGACTGAGAAGTAAATACCTGGATGGCTTGGCCACATGGCTTGGTCGAGACAGGAACACTGGGCTGATCCACAACTCTGGTGATCGAGTGAAATGGTGAGTCATGACCGCCCACGCTTTCCGGTATGGCACATGATTGATTGAATCTAATTGTCAAGTGAATTTACATTGAATCTTGTGTTAAAAACTCCCTGTTGTGTGCAGTAGATGAACTGCATTGTGTCTAGTCGAGTAAAACTGTCTATGGTCACTAAGCTGGCCCGTGCCTGAATGATCCGAGTCCAGCTAGTTCGCCGTCAAGTAGTCGCGTGTGACCTCTGTGTTTCCCATGAATCACCGAGCTCACTGACTATAAATAAGTCTCTTTCTTCTATTGTTTTCTCCAACTAAGACTTGTTAATTATATCTCTCTGGTCATATTTGATAAGTAGTGGTCTTAATAAACTACTTCTGTGCATGACATACACGTATTATATGTATGCAACATGTACTGGCCCTGCCATCAATATATGACAACCACCTATTATATGT
Organism: Cepaea nemoralis; assembly: GCA_014155875.1. NCBI lineage: Eukaryota > Metazoa > Mollusca > Gastropoda > Stylommatophora > Helicidae > Cepaea > Cepaea nemoralis. Next base: position 44,738 of record JACEFZ010016903.1, on the reverse strand, counting down.
ATGCAACATGTACTGGCCCTGCCATCAATATATGACATACACCTATTATATGTATGTAACATGTACTGGCCCTGCCAACAATATATGACAACCACCTATTATATGTATGTACTGGCCCTGCCATCAATATATGACAACCACCTATTATATGTATGTACTGGCGCTGCCATCAATATATGACAACCACCTATTATATGTATGCAACATGTACTGGCCCTGCCATCAATATATGACATACACCTATTATATGTATGTAACATGTACTGGCCCTGCCATCAATATATGACAACCACCTATTATATGTATGCAACATGTACTGGCCCTGCCAACAATATATGACAACCGCCTATTATATGTATGCAACATGTACTGGCCCTGCCATCAATATATGACATACACCTATTATATGTATGTAACATGTACTGGCCCTGCCAACAATATATGACAACCACCTATTATATGTATGCAACATGTACTGGCCCTGCCAACAATATATGACAACCACCTATTATATGTATGCAACATGTACTGGCCCTGCCATCAATATATGACAACCACCTATTATATGTATGTACTGGCCCTGCCATCAATATATGACAACCACCTATTATATGTATGCAACATGTACTGGCCCTGCCATCAATATATGACAACCACCTATTATATGTATGCAACATGTACTGGCCCTGCCATCAATATATGACATACACCTATTATATGTATGCAACATGTACTGGCCCTGCCATCAATATATGACAACCACCTATTATATGTATGTACTGGCCCTGCCATCAATATATGACAACCACCTATTATATGTATGTACTGGCCCTGCCATCAATATATGACAACCACCTATTATATGTATGCAACATGTACTGGCCCTGCCATCAATATATGACAACCACCTATTATATGTATGCAACATGTACTGGCCCTGCCATCAATATATGACAACCACCTATTATATGTATGCAACATGTACTGACCCTGCCATCAATATATGACATACACCTATTATATGTATGTACTGGCCCTGCCATCAATATATGACAACCACCTATTATATGTATGTACTGGCCCTGCCATCAATATATGACAACCACCTATTATATGTATGTACTGGCCCTGCCATCAATATATGACAACCACCTATTATATGTATGTACTGGCCCTGCCATCAATATATGACAACCACCTATTATATGTATGCAACATGTACTGGCCCTGCCAACAATATATGACAACCACCTATTATATGTATGTACTGGCCCTGCCAACAATATATGACAACCACCTATTATATGTATGCAACATGTACTGGCCCTGCCAACAATATATGACAACCACCTATTATATGTATGCAACATGTACTGGCCCTGCCATCAATATATGACAACCACCTATTATATGTATGTACTGGCCCTGCCATCAATATATGACAACCACCTATTATATGTATGTACTGGCCCTGCCATCAATATATGACAACCACCTATTATATGTATGCAACATGTACTGGCCCTGCCATCAATATATGACAACCACCTATTATATGTATGCAACATGTACTGGCACTGCCATCAATATATGACAACCACCTATTATATGTATGCAACATGTACTGGCCCTGCCATCAATATATGACATACACCTATTATATGTATGCAACATGTACTGGCCCTGCCATCAATATATGACAACCACCTATTATATGTATGCAACATGTACTGGCCCTGCCAACAATATATGACAACCACCTATTATATGTATGCAACATGTACTGGCCCTGCCATCAATATATGACAACCACCTATTATATGTATGTACTGGCCCTGCCATCAATATATGACAACCACCTATTATATGTATGTACTGGCCCTGCCATCAATATATGACAACCACCTATTATATGTATGCAACATGTACTGGCCCTGCCATCAATATATGACAACCACCTATTATATGTATGCAACATGTACTGGCCCTGCCATCAATATATGACAACCACCTATTATATGTATGCAACATGTACTGGCCCTGCCATCAATATATGACAACCACCTATTATATGTATGCACATGTACTGGCCCTGCCAACAATATATGACAACCACCTATTATATGTATGCAACATGTACTGGCCCTGCCATCAATATATGACAACCACCTATTATATGTATGTACTGGCCCTGCCATCAATATATGACAACCACCTATTATATGTATGTACTGGCCCTGCCATCAATATATGACAACCACCTATTATATGTATGCAACATGTACTGGCCCTGCCATCAATATATGACAACCACCTATTATATGTATGCAACATGTACTGGCCCTGCCATCAATATATGACAAACCACCTATTATATGTATGCAACATGTACTGGCCCTGCCATCAATATATGACAACCACTTATTATATGTATGTACTGGCCCTGCCATCAATATATGACAACCACCTATTATATGTGCATGTACTGGCCTGCCATCAATATATATGACAACCACCTATTATATGTATGTACTGGCCCTGCCAATCAATATATGACAACCACCTATTATATGTATGCATGTACTGCCCTGCCAACAATATATGACAACCACCTATTATATGTATGCAACATGTACTGGCCCTGCCATCAATATATGACAACACCTATTATATGTATTATGTTGCCATCAATATATGACAACCACCTATTATATGTATGTACTGGCCCTGCCATCAATATATGACAACCACCTATATATGTATGTATGGCCCTGCAACAATATATGACAACACCATTATATATATGCAACATATACTGGCCCTAACACAACCACCTATTATATGTATGTACTGGCCCTGCCAACAATATATGACAACCACCTATTATATGTATGCAACATGTACTGGCCCTGCCAACAATATATGACAACCACCTATTATATGTATGCAACATGTACTGGCCCTGCCATCAATATATGACAACCACCTATTATATGTATGTACTGGCCCTGCCATCAATATATGACAACCACCTATTATATGTATGTACTGGCCCTGCCATCAATATATGACAACCACCTATTATATGTATGCAACATGTACTGGCCCTGCCATCAATATATGACAACCACCTATTATATGTATGCAACATGTACTGGCCCTGCCATCAATATATGACAACCACCTATTATATGTATGCAACATGTACTGGCCCTGCCAACAATATATGACAACCACCTATTATATGTATGCAACATGTACTGGCCCTGCCAACAATATATGACAACCACCTATTATATGTATGCAACATGTACTGGCCCTGCCAACAATATATGACAACCACCTATTATATGTATGTACTGGCCCTGCCATCAATATATGACAACCACCTATTATATGTATGTACTGGCCCTGCCATCAATATATGACAACCACCTATTATATGTATGCAACATGTACTGGCCCTGCCAACAATATATGACAACCACCTATTATATGTATGCAACATGTACTGGCCCTGCCATCAATATATGACAACCACCTATTATATGTATGCAACATGTACTGGCCCTGCCAACAATATATGACAACCACCTATTATATGTATGCAACATGTACTGGCCCTGCCATCAATATATGACAACCACCTATTATATGTATGTACTGGCCCTGCCATCAATATATGACAACCACCTATTATATGTATGTACTGGCCCTGCCATCAATATATGACAACCACCTATTATATGTATGTACTGGCCCTGCCATCAATATATGACAACCACCTATTATATGTATGCAACATGTACTGGCCCTGCCAACAATATATGACAACCACCTATTATATGTATGCAACATGTACTGGCCCTGCCAACAATATATGACAACCACCTATTATATGTATGCAACATGTACTGGCCCTGCCATCAATATATGACAACCACCTATTATATGTATGCAACATGTACTGGCCCTGCCATCAATATATGACAACCACCTATTATATGTATGCAACATGTACTGGCACTGCCATCAATATATGACAACCACCTATTATATGTATGCAACATGTACTGGCCCTGCCATCAATATATGACAACCACCTATTATATGTATGCAACGTGTAATGGCCCTGCCATCAATATATGACAACCACCTATTATATGTATGCAACATGTACTGGCCCTGCCATCAATATATGACATACACCTATTATATGTATGCAACATGTACTGGCCCTGCCAACAATATATGACAACCACCTATTATATGTATGTACTTGCCCTGCCATCAATATATGACAACCACCTATTATATGTATGTACTGGCCCTGCCATCAATATATGACAACCACCTATTATATGTATGCAACATGTACTGGCCCTGCCAACAATATATGACAACCACCTATTATATGTATGCAACATATACTGGCCCTGCCAACAATATATGACAACCACCTATTATATGTATGTACTTGCCCTGCCATCAATATATGACAACCACCTATTATATGTATGTACTGGCCCTGCCATCAATATATGACAACCACCTATTATATGTATGTACTGGCCCTGCCATCAATATATGACAACCACCTATTATATGTATGTACTGGCCCTGCCATCAATATATGACAACCACCTATTATATGTATGTACTGGCCCTGCCATCAATATATGACAACCACCTATTATATGTATGCAACATGTACTGGCCCTGCCATCATTATATGACAACCACCTATTATATGTATGTACGGCCCTGCCATCAATATATGACAACCACCTATTATATGTATGCAGCATGTACTGGCCCTGCCATCAATATATGACATACACCTATTATATGTATGCAACATGTACTGGTCCTGCCAACAATATATGACAGGTACAAGATGCTACAGGCCACGATGTACCTTAACATGGCAGCAGACAGGAAGTATCCCCTGGACGAAGCTTTCAATGATACCAAGGGACATAGGTCACAGAGAAGCAAAACATGGTTGGCATAGACTAAAGACACAATGTAACAGTAGTGGAGTACTGGGGTATTATTAGGATCTAGTGGGAAACAGCTACAGCACGATTGAGCATTGGGACTGAAAGCGAGGAGAGATGCTCAATCGTGACGTAGTGGGTTGTCTGGGGGCAGTCAACATCCCGCCTGAGACCTGGGAAGAAGCCATGTTGTCATCGTGAAGAAAATAAACAGTCTTTGTATTAAAACCAAGTGTTGTTAGTCTGTACTCTGTTACAGGACTAATTTTGGTGCCGTGACCAGGAGCCTACGACCGAGGATTTGAGCCTGGTATAATCCGGTCTACAGAGAAACAACGCGAAGTCATGCCGTATACTATGTAACATCGCGGAGGTCAAAAATTGAGAAGATGATCCTTGCTCCGTTTGTCTAAATCGCCAGAAACAATTTCGGCGCGCTTTTAAACCAGCATTGAACGTAACAAGGCGCAGTGGGAAAGATGGCCAATAAGTAAGTTATCTGTGAATACAGCGACCAAAAGCCCGGCCAGGGGCGGTTGTCTGTAAGTCTTTTTCAAGACTTGAGATAACAAATAAATTGGCGTCAAGAGAAGAGTGAAAACCAACCCAACTTGCCATAACGAGTGGCAGCGCCTGCAAACACCATCATAACGACTCCTCTTGGTCATTACTCTGCTGAATATGTCAAGTTCAAGTCAGTGAATCAATATCTCGAACGAGGAGTGTGCTGAAAGTCGGCTCAGTTTGATCAGGTCTTGAGCAAACAGAACTTTGGCAAAAGGGCAATCCAGAAATCCAGTCGTCTGATCGTTGAGTCAGGTGAGAAAGAACATTTCAATAAGACAATCAAGTTCAGCCTCAATGTTAAATAGGTTTCGTTCGAAACGCTAATAAATAGAAAAAAAGAACGTTGGTAAAAGACAATCGAGACAGCAAATAAATAAGGGTTGCCCAATGTTTTGTTGACGAGCCAGACTATCTCGGGGCTCTACTGCAATCGAGAGCCGCTCGCTGTTGTCTGTCAGACTATCTCAAGACGTCGATGATGTACTCCATCTCAGAAGGGACCCAACCAGGGGTTGAAGCACGGTACTGAGCATCCCAAGAAGAGAGATTACCTGAGAAGAACGAACGAACTGTCTGAGGGGCGCGATTGGTTTCAACTACTACAGCGTTGAGTGTAATCTGACGGCGAGCCTAGGAAAATACGTCGTGCTTGGATCGAGAAATAGAAGTACGGAAATTTATAAACCTGGTAACTGATTGAACTGTTCTTAAGAAATAAGTGATTTGTGTTTCTTAAATTAGGAAATTACAATTGTGAAGTTGTTTGCTTGCTCTGTTTAAGTATATTTCAGCATGGCGGAACAAGACACCTTAGCACAAGTTTTGACGGGGGTAGGAACAGCGGTAGGCAGACTTAATATGGTTATTAAACAACAAGGAATGGCAACAGAAATTGTGAAGTTTAGTGGACAGGCCAGAGACTTTAAGAAATGGGTCACTTCCATAGAAAAATATGCGTATTTAATCTCAGCAACAGATGAAGAGAGAATGAGACTGGCTTATCAGACGGCAACGGAACCGGTTTCGGATCATATAAGAAGAAAGTTAGAGGCTAGAGTAGATGAGACATGGGAACAATTCAAGGAAGACCTAGCACGGAAGTATGCGGAAATAACGGATCCACAACATGCATTTTCGGTGTTGAGACAGGCTAAACAAAATAACGGAGAGACGGTACAATTGTTCAGCGATAGGTTGATTAACCTGGCTGAAGAGGCATTCTTAGGACAGAATGTACGAGGAGAAGAGGTGGAGAGGATGTTAGTAGGGATTTTTGTAGATGGCATAAAATCCGATGGTTTGAAATTTAAGCTGATGAGGGAAAACCCTGAGAGGTTATCACAAGCGGTAGATATCGCGGTACAAGAAGAAAATTTGAGACGTAGATTTAGATTGAGAACAGGACGAGAAGTAGGAAGTAGTCGAGAAGACAGAGTTGAAGAGCCCATGGAAATAGGACAAACAAGATTCGGATGGAATAGGAGAGGAGGAATACAGACGTTGCAAGGTAGAAATAGATATGATAACGATGAAAGAAGAAATATGAGATACCCTACAAGGGAGACAGTAGGCAACACAAATAGCACAAATATTGTCTGTTGGGTTTGTGGTCAACGGGGACATGTTTCTCGTTTTTGTAATAACAGGCGTGTCCAGTCGAATACACAGGGTAGACATGACAATAACAGGGTGAGTAGGAATGTTGAAGATAGACACAGGAATTTTACAGGTACAAGAACGCAGGAAAACCGGCGCCCTACCTATTAAATGGGACCTATGGTAGGAAGGGAAATAATAAGGTCCCAAGGTTTAAAGAGTATGTTAATAACAGGTATAGTAGGACGAACAGAGAATATTTTCAACTAGATGAAGTCAAGCAATTTATAGAAAATAAAACAGATTATAGCTCTTGTATAATAGAAATAGGAAAGTATAGAGTTCGTACATTAATTGATTCGGGAGCTCAGGTTAGTGTAGTAAAAGAAAGTTTTCTATACAAAATAGTAAGAAATTGTAGAGTATTTAAGAGTCATAATAATTTACACTCTGTTACTGGACAGAATTTACAAGTAATTGGACAAACAATGATAAATTTTAAGTTAGGAGGGATCAACATAAGACATCTTTTTCATGTAGTGAAGGATTTAAATAGAAACATGTTGATAGGAAGAGATTTTTTAATAAAAAATGGAGTAAGACTTTTCTATGATTTACATAAATTAAAATTCAAGGACGTCTATGTAGATATGGAGGAAGACATGCATATATCAGCACTAGTTAGAGTTAAAATGTCAATGACGTTAAAACCACAGTCGGTTAATTTGATACAAGCAAAGCTGAAGAGAAACCCATATTATGTGGAAGGAGACACAGTCAGAGTCACTGAGTTACAAGAGGAAGTAATTGATGAGCCTGGTTTGGAAGTTCCGGATGGAATAATAGCGTTGGATAAACACTTAACTTTTCCAGTGATGGTTATCAACAACACAGGTAGAGAAATCAAATTATACAGAGGATGTGTGATAGCCAAACTAGATCATAACATTAGTGACATATTGGCAACGGATAGAGCAGAAATGTCGGGAACAAGTTATTCAGAAACTTCTAGTGAAAGAGTTAATAACAGACGCGGACGCGGAAGAAGAGGGAACGTCAGAATGGATGAATTGATCCATCCATCCAGAAGAAATAAAGCCCAAATACATTCACTAGACAAAATGACAAGGGAACAAGAATTGTTGTCACAGTTAAAAGCTCCGCCAGAAAATAAGGAAGTATTAGAACAACTTATAAAGCAAAATCAGGATGTGTTTGCAGTTAATGATTTAGAATTGGGAAAGACACAAACAGTTGCAATGGAAATAGACACGGGAGACCATCCACCAATTAGTTTAAAACCATATAGAACTCCATTAAGAAATAGAGAAATCGTGGAAAAGGCAATAGAAGAGATGTTGAAAGCAGGAATAATAACAAGGTCGAAGTCAGAATGGTCATCTCCGGTCGTCATCGTGGCAAAACCTGATGGTTCGAGTCGCTTCTGCTGCGACTATAGGGCGTTGAACAAAATCACCAAGAATGTAGCGTACCCACTGCCAGTAATTGATGATATTTTGGGGGTGCTTAATGGCTCTACATATTTCACGACGCTGGACGCAAGGTCAGGATTCTGGTGTATTCCGATGTCGAAGGACGCGCAGAAGAAGAGTGCTTTCTGTACCCATATGGGCTCTTACGAATTCTTACGAATGCCTTTTGGGGTCAAAACTGCACCCTCTCACTACATGCTCTTAATAAATGAAGTATTAGAAGGTATGCAAAAATTTGCATTAGCCTATATAGACGATATACTGATTTATACGAAAGGAGATGTGATTGATCATTTAAAACATATTAGACTAGTGTTTCTCCCCCGATGTGTCTCCACCTTGACGTGGTGGGGGAGCTTGCGTGTCCCACAGACCCCATTTGCTTGCCGATGGGTGAAAAATTACATATCGGACAGCTTATGGGATAGGGACCAGACTAAGAGAGACACAACCTGCTGCTCTGCAGGCATAGACTGAGGATAGCAGTCAAAATTTAAATGAGGTGCACAAAGGCAGAATTTCTTGGTCCGGACAAATCTCTTAAGGCTCCCTGTCGAGGGCTGTGGCTGAACGCCTCTAAGCCACAAACCCTCGGATCTTAGAGCCAGGCTGATACCCGTCTACCGGAAAATAGAAACATGATACTGAGTTTGCTACATGCTCAGGTCTGATACATGTTCGAAGGCTCCCAGCTGGGGGATATGAGAGTTTCCCGGATGAAGGGGCCTGGCCGTTTCCCGTTCACTGCTGCACGAAGGTAAGGTGCTGAGCCGGCAGCACATGTAGCCTACCTCGCGAGCGAGTACAAAAAAGTCAGAAAAGTGCCCCAGTCGAAAGGTTACGGAAACTGTCTGTATCTAACTCATAGAGAGTGTAGACAAAAGTGGAAGAATGTCTCATCAACGCGAAATGGAGCGCACAGCGAGCAAACCTATTGCGTGGTCTGAAGTCACAAGCAAAAGCTTACCGAGTGGATGTCACTCGCAGTCTGACCGCTCCTGGTGTGTGATTGAACGATCAGTGGCAAGTGGGATGCCCAACACATGGAAGTGAGGAACTAAAGCAGCCATGAGCAGGACGTGGAAACTCCTTGGGTGAAGCCCAGTCTCAGAGCAATATGTGCCGGCTCTGCAATTATGGAAGCCTCCTTGGATAGCGAGATAATGCCCATGGTCTGCCCCTGCCTTCCCTTGAGGGCAGACCACGATATCGTTGATCGTCCTATCTTGACCAGCTGAGATGTGGGTGACATTACAACAGTCTAACGTGTCTCGAAACCAGAGGAAGGTTAACCTCACTAAAAAATGCCCGCCGGAAGTCGGAAGTGTCGTCCTACGGGTGGCAAACTAAAATTGACACTACGCATTTACGTCCGAGTGAAATGTCTCGTCCGAATGTCTCCCGTGCTAGGAACAGCTCTGACTACCTAGTTTCCGAATGCCGCTCTTGTTCGGAACAGCTCTGACTAGGTAGTTTTCCGAATGTCCGCCGTGCCTGGAACAGCTCTGATGGGTACAGGGACAAGCACATGTCCGAAAACTCGCTTAGTGGAAACCAACCGCAGAGCCGACTGGTTTGTGCAGGAACGGCCCAGGGCGAGCGAAATGCCCAATATATTGAAGTGAGGAATTAAAACAGCCATGAGCAGGAAGTGACGATTCCCTCGGTAAACCCAGCACCAGAGCGTTATGTGCCGGCTCTGCAATTATGGAAGCCACCCAGGATGGCGGAAAATGCTATGGACTGTCCCTGCCTTCACTTGAGGGATGACCGTGTAGTCTTCGACTGTTCCAACTAGACCAGCTGAGATGTGGACGGTACCACAAAAGTGAGAGTCTCCCAGGATTGAACCTGGTCAAAAATGCACGCTAAAAGTCGGATGTGTTGGCCTGAGGGTTTCGACCCGAGGGTGCCTAACCAGACACACCGCAATCACATCTGAAAAAATCACTCCGGATGAACGCAAAGAAGAAGAAGACTAGTGTTTGACAGGTTAAGAAAGCATGATGTTAAATTGAAGCTTAGTAAATGCCAGTTTTTAAAGACAGAAACAAAATATTTGGGGTATATTATAAATAGAGAAGGTATAAAACCAGACCAGGACAAGATAAAGGTTATTAAAGAATTACCTCCTCCAACTAACGTTAAGGAAGTGCGTGCGTTTATAGGAACCTGTGCATATTATAGGCGGTTTGTCCCAGCGTTTTCAAAGATAGCAGAACCTATTACAAATTTAACAGGCAAATACGCTAGATTTAAGTGGGATGATGAGTGTCAAAAAGCTTTCGAGTATTTAAAAAACAGCTTAACACTGGTACCACTGTTGACGCATCCAGACTTAAACAAACAGTTAATACTGTACACAGATGCTTCGGACAATGCAGTAGGAGCATGTTTGGTTCAACCATATGAAGGAAAAGAGTCTGGAATACCAGGGGTTAAAAATGAAAGGCCAATCTACTTCTTATCTCATAAACTTAGCAAATCACAACGGAAATGGACTACTATTGAGAAAGAGGCATATGCCATTCATTATGCTCTTCAGAAACTAAATTACTACTTACATAACGCAAATTTTGTTATTAGAACTGACCATATGCCTTTAAAGTCTTTTTTAGAAGCTCCAGTGCAGAACAGGAAAATACAGACGTGGGCATTGAATCTACAGGGATACAACACGAAAATTGAGTACATTCCAGGTAGGATTAACACATGCGCTGATTTATTATCTAGGATTCCGTACCCACAGTCATCAGGAGATACAGAAGATGAAGCTGAACCAGAGATAGACGACCTGAAACTGGCAAGTAAATATTTTAGATTCTGCCATAATAAATAGGGAAGAATTTGAGAGTGTACCATCGGATCAAGAGTCTGAACATAGAGAAGAAGACCTACAGTTAGCACAATTTAATATGAAAGAAGAACAAGAGTTGGATCCAAAAGTCATACAAATAAAAGAAAAATTAAGAGAAACGGAAGATAACAAATATAAAAAGAATTATTTGGTTTTACAAGAGGATGGACAGTTATACTATATGTGTGAAAGGAATGAACAGCTAAGGAAATATATTCCAAAACATTTAGAAAATGAAGTTTTAAAAGCGTATCACAATGAAAATGGACATCTCGGTCGGGACAAGTTGGTGAAAGCACTTACAAGCAAATATTATTGGCCAAACTTGTTTAAATTTGCATGCAAATATGTAGATACGTGTGAAAAATGCAGATTAAGGAACATGAAAACAATAAAGTGTCCCTTACAAGATACAGATATTCCTCAGTTCCCAATGCAAAAGATTAGTTTAGATATATCAGGTCCACACCCTAGAACATTGTCAGGAAACGTGTATTTAATTCATATAGTAGACGTCTACAGTCTTTGGCCGGAAATTTATGCAATTCCAGATAAGAGCGCAGATACAGTCATTAATATTTTTTTACAGGAGTTCGTACCAAGATTTAGTTGCCCACAAAGTATACTTACGGATAATGGTAGAGAGTTTGTAAATAAAAAATTCGAAAAGTTATTAAAAGATTTGAATATAAAACATATAAAGACCTCATATTATAGACCTTCTTCAAATGCTAGAAACGAACGTCAACATCGGACGTTATACGACGTTATAGCAAAGATTATTGATGAACATGAAAAAGATTGGGATCTATTCTTAGGACCTGCCCTTAGCGCTATTCGTACAAATCAAAATGAGAGCACGGGATTTTCACCATTTTATTTAATACACTGGAGAGAACCAATACTACCTATAGATAATCTGTTAAAACCGAGACGGAAATATATGGGAGAAGAATTTCAAGAGACCATAATACAGGAAATGCATAAAGCACACGTAAGATTAAAGAATAATATATTTAAAGCTAGGGAAAGACAGAAAAAATACAAAAATGTAAATACAAAATTACAGGAGTTTAAAGTAGGTGATAGAGTTTATTACAAGAAACATAGAAGAAACTCTAAGTTTGATGCTCGTTGGATCCCAGGTTATTACGTTTTGGAAAAACTAGGTAATGTATCGTATACTATCAAGAACCAGGTCACAGGACATGTGGCAAGGGCACATGTAGAGCACTTAAGAAGAGATGATGAGGAGAAGAGAAATGAGAATTATAATAATAATTATGATTCAGACACCGGATATTTAGATGAACAAGTTGTCAGAGGAGCTACAGTAACCCCAAGTTTTAGAAAAGAACCAGCACAAAATCAATTGCTAGCAACTCCAAGTTACGAAGATACTCAAGAACAGACGATTCCGAAAACAATGGAAGAAGAAAATGTGAATGAAACTCATTATGATAGTATGGAAGAGGAAATAGGTGCTCCATTTAAGAATACTAGACAAGCAACGAAAAGAAGAATGGATAAACAAAGAGATAAAGAAGTGAAAAGACAGAGGAGAATTAGGGATTATTCAACAAGCGGTGAAGATATGCCTCTACTAGAAAGGTCCTTAAGAAATGAGGATAGACAAATTAGATGGGATGTTGAACAGAAGAGATTAGCGGCTGCTAACGACAGACATTCAGAAGAAGAAGAAGAAATGGATGAAAAGTCAGAATCAAGTAGTAGTATGGAAGAAACTAATAAGTTGTACGAAGAAGAGGATATTGATGTAGAGTTAGCACTTATTCAAAGAAACTTGGAGTTGTTGAAGAAGTGGAAACGTAGGAGATAGATAAATAGAGTATACTGCAGATGGCAAGTTATAAATTTCAGGATTTAGAAGTGAAAGTGATGCTTGAAGAGGTATACGAAACGGTGGAAATGGAAAAGGATTCTATGGACATTTTTTAAAAGTAGTCTTGAGGAATAGTTAAGCAGTGAGATGACTAATAGAGAGGCATATATATATATATATATTTGTAATAGAATTGCTGGTTGAAATTATGTTTCTACTTCTTGACTTTTCGTAAATTGGACAAATTGGGTATTGGTAAAATAGGTGAATGTACTCTATAGAAAAGTGGACAAGTTTTTTTTTATTGGTGCTAGAAATGCCGTGTTTAACGATAAGGATTAATAAGTTATAGTGATGATTGGTCCAAGGGAAATAATTGGCAGGCCAGATCACAAGTTAATTGATAAGTAGATGATGGCTACTACATTGAGTTGATATTGGATTAGTCGCCACATTACAAATAGATAAAAGGAGTCAACATGTAGTTTACAGTGCTTACTTAAGAGGATATTCCGGATGTTATGTTGTGTTAAGAGTTAAGATAGAAAATGATAGAAAGTTGTGAGGGGAGAGAATAAATGGTACAGTCAGTGTTATAAGTTAAGAAATTAGTCTGTAGTTATATATATACACAGATAGACAGTGAAGTGTTTTGTTTTCTCAGTCATAGAAATACTGGAATGACTTGTATAAATAGATATGCGTTACGTTACTTAGTATGAGAGGCCAATGTTGGTGGGTCACTATACGTAGTAATTTTAAGAGAGTTTTAATTGTTTTGAAAACTGTGTTTTATGAGTCATGAGTCATATATAATATGTTTTTATGCTTGAGTTGGTACTGGAAAATGATGGCTATTATTTGGTTGTTTTATTGAGCCTAAGTTTCAATGCCTCATATATAATAAGTTTTTTTTTCTTGATTTGGTCTCGTAAAATGATTGTTGTTGTTTGATTAATTGATTTAGAATAGGATGATTGTGTTCCTAGTATTTGGAGTAAAAACTATTGGTCCGTAAAAGTGTCCAATAGTGATAGGTAGTAATAGAATGTTTTATTCTGATTTGATAAAATGCATGTTATGTCATTTTAAAATGTGTTTTTTTCTTTAGATTAATTTGGGGGTATGACGTCTTGTGTTGATTTTATTTCGATTACATGAATGGTTTGGTATATTAAGTTACATGGTTATAAAGTTAGTTAAGTAAGTTTAAGTTTCAAATATATGAGATTTTGCTTAAGGTTTTTCGTTCAGAAAAGAGTTAATAAAAACTACTTTGTCCACTGATATAAGGTAGGGGGAAGACTGTAAATGGCAGTATATAAGTATGGGATATACGGGGGCAAGATATAGGTGCTGTGAAAAACCAGCGTTAATTATGTTAAAAATGTTCATAGAATATGAACATGGGCTCGTGGTTAAAGATGAGATAACGAAATATAGACAAGATTGTGGATGGCAATATAAATGTTGAATATATAAGGCTTGTGAAAACTTATAGTCAAATTGTTTTATAATGAACAAAGATCTATTTCATAAGGTGTATTTTAAAAAAAATTATTTTACAAAATTTTTTTTATTGGCAAGGGAGGTAAAGGTGAGTGTCTTAAATATTCATTGCTGTATGTACATGTGGTCATGTTGAGTATTCATTCTTTATACTTCTCACTCGGTGCGCACCGCTTCTTTACTTTTTCTAACTACATTGTTTTTGTAAGTCCTGTGTTCTGGAAGAGTGAGAAATTTTATAAGGTCAAAAGTTACGATAACGATTTTACGAGCTGTTCTTATGATATGTATATTTGATACAGGAACTGGAGGAGCCAAGAAAGGACCAGAAATATATAGTGGATGGCTATATAGTTTGGGGAAATAGATTGGCTTGCTTAATATCAAGTGGTTTAGGGAGATTAAGGAACTGTAAGAACTAAAGAAAGGGGAGAAGGAGTGTTTAGGTTAAAAGAGTTACCATACGTGGTACGATGTATTATACAAAGTAGAATCGAAGAAGAAGTATATAGTGGGTTACTAGCTGACAATATAACCGGGAGAAGGGTTAAAAGATATATTATTTACTCAAAATTGAGTTAGTATAGGGAAGGATTAGAGGAACTGTGAGAGATAAAGAAAAAGAGGGAATAGAGTAAGGGGATTAGGAGTAAAGAGTTTTCCTTTATAAGGAAAATTCTTTAATAAACATAGGGAGGTGTAACAGTAGTGGAGTACTGGGGTATTATTAGGATCTAGTGGGAAACAGCTACAGCACGATTGAGCATTGGGACTGAAAGCGAGGAGAGATGCTCAATCGTGACGTAGTGGGTTGTCTGGGGGCAGTCAACATCCCGCCTGAGACCTGGGAAGAAGCCATGTTGTCATCGTGAAGAAAATAAACAGTCTTTGTATTAAAACCAAGTGTTGTTAGTCTGTACTCTGTTACAACAATCAGTCAGTTGTGTAGAATGGACAGGACAGCGCATGGTGCCCCTAAGAATGACGAATTGCACAGAGTTATAGTTACATTGGTCTGAGGGTGCCGAGACTGGGCAGCGGGTGTTACAGATGTGTCCGTGCAACAGCTGATAGAAGACAACTCATACCCTGGCGATGTAATACACTGATGGGTCTGTGGTCAGAGGTAAAAAGAGTGGGTGGGGTTTTATTGTAAAGACAAACAGACACTGTTTAAATAAGGTAAAAAAAGTAGGTAGGGTTTTATTGAAAAGACAACTCACACCCTGGCGATGTAATACACTGATGGATCTGTGGTCAGAGGTAAAAAGAGTGGGTGGGGTTTTATTGTAAAGACAACTCACACCCTGGTGATGTAATACACTGATGGATCTGTGGTCAGAGGTAAAAAGAGTGGGTGGGGTTTTATTGTAAAGACAACTCACACCCTGGTGATGTAATACACTGATGGGTTTGTGGTCAGAGGTAAAAAGAGTGGGTAGGGTTTTATTGTAAAGACAACTCACACCCTGGTGATGTAATCCACTGATGGGTCTGTGGTCAGAGGTAAACAGAGTGGGTGGGGTTTTATTGTAAAGACAACTCACACCCTGGTGATGTAATACACTGATGGGTCTGTGGTCAGAGGTAAACAGAGTGGGTGGGGTTTTATTGTAAAGACAACTCACACCCTGGTGATGTAATCCACTGATGGGTCTGTGGTCAGAGGTAAACAGAGTGGGTGGGGTTTTATTGTAAAGACAACTCACACCCTGGTGATGTAATACACTGATGGGTCTGTGGTCAGAGGTAAACAGAGTGGGTGGGGTTTTATTGTAAAGACAACTCACACCCTGGCGATGTAATACACTGATGGGTCTGTGGTCAGAGGTAAACAGAGTGGGTAGGGTTTTATTGTAAAGACAACTCACACCCTGGTGATGTAATACACTGATGGGTCTGTGGTCAGAGGTAAACAGAGTGGGTAGGGTTTTATTGTAAAGACAAACGGACACTGTTTAAGTTTGGCATATGCTGCAACAACATTTAGCATTAGAATGGGGGTTGAGGTGGTGACACCAGCCTTCTGTTGGATGGAGGGCAGCACAGGCAGCCATGTTGTGTTTGTAACGGACTCATAGAGTATATAGAGGAAAGAGGGACTCATAGAGTATATAGAGGAAAGAGGGACTCATAGAGTATATAGAGGAAAGAGGGACTCATAGAGTATATAGAGGAAAGAGGGACTCATAGAGTATATAGAGGAAAGAGGAAACTGGCATGTTCCAGTCAAACAAGACTGAGATTGCCAGCATACCGTAGATCTTTTGCGCAGGTGTGCAGCAATCATCAAGCTGATTGACTAGCTGTTGTTGACCTTCTTGGTGGAGAGCTACTTTATGATGTAGGTGATGCATCAAAAGCTCTCTAGAATCAGGTCAAGAATGCAGCGGAACAGATAAATTATCCATCTCTGGAAAGACTGACTCAGAAGGGAGCAAGTGTGGTTTAGTGTCATGCTTAAAGCATACAGAAACACCTAGGGAGGGCTTCTACCTAACGGCTACCGGGATAATCAGAATGAGTGAGTGTGGTTTAGTGCGATGTGTAAAGCATACAGAAACATCCAGGGAGGGCTTTTATCTAACCGCTAATAGAAAAATCAGAAGGGAGTGAGTGTGGTCTAGTGCGATGTGTAAAGCAAACAGAAACATCCAGGCTACTAGAATAATCAGGGTGAATGTGGTTTAGTGCAATGTGTAAAGCATACAGAAACATCCAGACTACTAGAATAATCAGGGTGAATGTGGTTTAGTGCAATGTGTAAAGCATACAGAAACATCCAGACTACTAGAATAATCAGGGTGAATGTGGTTTAGTGCAATGTGTAAAGCATACAGAAACATCCAGACTACTAGAATAATCAGGAAGGTAACTTCTGGTGGCTTTAGAAGGGGGAAAACGTTTGTTGGAATTTCCTGAGGGCAGCCATGTCCATTCATAAATTCACTATTCTATAAAACAATACAACTATGTATCAGTTTATTTATTAAACAAATGTACTCCTAACACTGTTTAATTGACCGTTAAATCAATGTTTCAATAAGACATAAGTTTAGCCTAAAACATTTCAGTTAACAATTGTTACATTTTTCAGTAAGAATATATACAATGTATGAAGATTTGTTGTGATCTTTTTCTAAAGACTATTGTTATATCAGAGGACAAAGTAATCATGCAACTCAATGGACACTTGTACAACAATTACTATATTTTTGCTTTATTTGCAACAAAGAATATTGTTGTCTTACATCTGCAAACAATGAATATTGTTGTCTTACATCTGCAAACAATGAATATTGTTGTCTTACATCTGCAACAAAGAATACTGTTGTTTTACATCTGCAAACAAAGAATATTGTTGACAAATCTGCAACAGAATATTGTCGTCTTACGTCTGCATACACTTTCTTCTGAAGCATGATGGGACAGTCTAAATATGGACTATAACTGAGGTTTTAGACAAGGGAGCTTATTCGTGTTTTGTGACTGCGTCTGATGTTCAAGCCTCCGCTGTAGTCTCCACTTTCCACGTTCAAAATGACACTGTTGACATACTCAACTGTGTGGCCAGCCACCATACTCTCTGCAAATGTACAAGACAACAATCAATGCAATGCACCTCTGTAACCTAAAGGGACACAAATCTAATTCATAACTATGTATTCCATAAGTGAATTTAAACACAGAAGTCACAAACAATATATTGCACGATTTATTGCCTGGCATATTTTGCTGAATCTCGCCAGGCACATACTGCAGAGGTATATAAGTGAATAAATGAAGAATACTTTAGCTGAAACACTTAAAACACACAGTCACAAATATTGTTCGAGTGTGGATCATTTGTTATCCCCATGGTAATTTCACATTTTACACAAACTCTTTCTGTTTGCATAAAACTGGCTGGAACAGACTAATCACTAATGCCTCACTATATCTGAGCAATGATTTATTGCTCTTTAAATACAGTATACAAAATGCATTATCTTTGTTCACATTAATGGGACCTGGCCGTCTTGACAGATGATAGTTTGTTCACATTAATGGGACCTGGCCGTCTTGACAGATGATAGTTTGTTCACATTAATGGGACCAGGCCGTCTTGACAGATGATAGTTTGTTCACATTAATGGGACCTGGCTGTCTTGACAGATGATAGTTTGTTCACATTAATGGGACTTGGTCGTCTTGACAGATGATAGTTTGTTCACATTAATGGGACCTGGCCGTCTTGACAGATGATAGTTTGTTCACATTAATGGCCCCTGGCCGTCTTGACAGAGGATAGTTTGTTCACATTAATGGGACCTGGCCATCTTGACAGAGGATAGTTTGTTCACATTAATGGGACCTGGCCGTCTTGACAGATGATAGTTTGTTCACATTAATGGCCCCTGGCCGTCTTGACAGAGGATAGTTTCTTCACATTAATGGGACCTGGCCGTCTTGACAGATGATAGTTTGTTCACATTAATGGGACCTGGTCGTCTTGACAGAGGATAGTTTGTTCACATTAATGGGACCTGGCCGTCTTGACAGAGGATAGTTTGTTCACATTAATGGGACCTGGTCGTCTTGACAGATGATAGTTTGTTCACATTAATGGGACCTGGCTGTCTTGACAGAGGATAGTTTGTTCACATTAATGGCCCCTGGCCGTCTTGACAGAGGATAGTTTGTTCACATTAATGTCCCCTGGCCGTCTTGACAGAGGATAGTTTGTTACATGGTGCTTCAAAACAGGCATAATAATTACAACCCATGGCGGTAGTGAATGTAACTGATTAGACCAATTCGTACTGTAAATGTTAATACACAATGGATGCATGTGAACACACGGTCATTTCCACCATCACACACTATCCTAAGGCTCTCATGATCATGACCTATATGTAATAATTTTTTCCTTTGTCATTATTCCACTTCTGATATTTGCCCTCCATGCAACACGATAAGTGGCGACTTGCTCCCAAGGTGCAGTATCAATGCCTGTATCAATCATGTCCCGCTTACACATATCTTTGTATCGTAGTAGAGGTCGACCCCGAGATCCCTTACCCATCTGTAATTCAACAAAAAAGATGTCCTTTGGTATTCTACCATCATCCATCCTCCAAATGTGTCATATCCATCTAAGTCTACGAAGACTGAGCATGGAACAAAACCGTCACACAACCTGATCTTTCCAATACTTCAGAATTTGTGATTTTGTCTTGCCACTTAATACCAAGTATTCTTCGCAGGCGCCACATATGAAAGCTGTTTAAACATTTCGCTTGGTGTGAGTAAGTTGACCAGGCTTCCCTGCCATAAAGAAGAGTACTAAGGACACAGGCTTGATAGACAAGGACTTTTGTTTTGGCAGTAAGCTTCCTGTACTCCCAGGCTCTTTTTCTTAACCTGTTCATTGTTGTTGCTGCCTTACCAATCCGGATGTTGATTTCCTGATCTAGGGATAATTTACTGTTTACCTCTGATCCTAGATATGTAAAATGGTCTACTATCTCCAGTTCGACATCATCAATAAAGATGTATGGTACCCCATGTTCACCTTGTGGCATAATCTGAGTCTTCGTTTTGCTAATTGTTAAACCAAATTCATAACAAACATTGGACAATGCAGATAGTAGACGTAATTCTTTCTCAGAATGGGTCGTAATTGAAGCATCATCTGCAACATGCAACTCTCTGATCATTACACTTCTATTTTTGGTCAAACACATACAACACTGAAGTGCACAGCAGATGACACATACAACACTGAAGTGCACAGCAGATGACGCATACAACACTGAAGTGCACAGCAGATGACGCATACAACACTGAAGTGCACAGCAGATGACACATACAACACTGAAGTGCACAGCAGATGACACATACAACACTGAAGTGAACAGCAACACATACAGCACTGAAGTGAACAGCAAACACATACAGCACTAAACTGAACAGCAGATAATTGTGATGCATGATTAAGAAGTTAAAAAAAAAAAAAAACCTACAGGATGAGTAACTTGATAATGATGAATCTTTACTTCAACCATTGTGACATGTAGACAACTGTTAGTAATGTGACATGTAGACAGCTGTCAGTGATATGACATGTAGACAACTGATAGTGATGTGACATGTAGACAACTGTCCGTGATGTGACATGTAGACAACTGTCAGTGATGTGACATGTAGACAACTGTCAGTGATGTGACATGTAGACAACTGTTAGTGATATGACATGTAGACAACTGTTAGTGATATGACATGTAGACAACTGTCAGTGATGTGACATGTAGACAACTGTCAGTGATGTGACATGTAGACAACTGTTAGTGATGTGACACATAGACAACTGTCAGTGATATGAAATGTAGACAACTGTCAGTGATGTGACATGTAGACAACTGTCAGTGATGTGACATGTAGACAACTGTCAGTGATGTGACATGTAGACAACTGTTAGTGATGTGACATGTAGACAACTGTCAGTGGTGCGACATGTAGACAACTGTCAGTGGTGTGACATGTAAACAACTGTAAGTGGTGTGACATGTAGACAACTGTCAGTGGTGTGACATGTAGACAACTGTCAGTGGTGTGACATGTAGACAACTGTCAGTGATGTGACATATAGACAACTGTCAGTGATGTGACATGTAGACAACTGTTAGTGATATGACATGTAGACAACTGTCAGTGGTGTGACATGTAGACAACTGTCAGTGGTGTGACATTAGACAACTGTCAGTGATGTGACACCTAGACAAGTGTCAGTGATGTGACATGTAGACAACTGTCAGTGGTGTGACATGTAGACAACTGTTAGTGATGTGACATGTAGACAACTGTCAGTGATGTGACATTAGACAACTGTCAGTGATGTGACAAGTAGACAACTGTCAGTGATGTGACATATAGACAACTGTCAGTGATGTGACAAGTAGACAACTGTCAGTGATGTGACATGTAGACAACTGTCAGTGATGTGACATGTAGACAACTGTTAGTGATGTGACATGTAGACAACTGTCAGTGATGTGACATGTAGTCAACTGTCAATGATGTGACATGTAGACAACTGTCAGTGATGTGACATGTAGACAACTGTCAATGATGTGACATGTAGACAACTGTTAGTGATGTGACATGTAGACAACTGTAAGTGATGTGACATGTAGACAACTGTCAGTGATGTGACATGTTGACATCTCTCAGTGATGTGACATTAGACAACTATCAGTGACGTAACATTTAGACAATTGTCAATGATGGACATGAGACTACTGTCAGTGATGTGACATGTAGACAACTGTCAGTGATGTGACATGTAGACAACTGTCAGTGATGTGACATTAGATAACTGTCAGTGATGTAACATGTAGACAACTGTCAGTGATATGACATGTAGACAATTGTTTGTAGCAATATATTTTGATAATTGTCACGAACTACATGGGAACTTACTCAGATTTTGATTGATCTGTGCTTCCAGCAAGCTTGTCAAAGATGTAGATGTTGAAGACAATGAAGGCAGTCTGTCAGTGTTTGCTATGATAGATTTTGCCTTCTTGTAGATCTGTGGCCAAATAAACTGCAACACTGAATTCAGCTGACCTGCAGAAAAACCAATGCAATTGTCAATTTCATTCAAAATAAGACAGCCTTTTTCTGTTTTCCTCTTGCGATGAGTGTGCCTCACACTCACACATTTTCCTCAGGTTCACATTTTAGAAACATTCCATCACAGATAACGGGCTCTACCTACTCATGTCTAGACATGAGTCTAGACACTGGGTGTTATCATAGATCAAAATCTAACTTTTAACTCACATGTTCATGCTCTAGTTAAACAAATAGCCAAAAAAGTATACCAACTTGCCAAAATTAAAAATTTCCTTGACGAAAACACAAGAAAGATATTCTATACTTCTCATATACAAACACATATTGATTACTGCTCCACAGTCTGGGATGGATGCTCCAAATCAATAACAAAACGCCTATATTCACTCCAGAAAAGGGCAGTGCGTTTAATTAATGGTGAAAAGCTTACCGACAATTCTAACCTATATAAACGTCTCCGGTTACTGCCACTCCACAAGCACCTGCTTTTTAATAAGACCAAACTAATTCACAAAATCCTATTTCAAAATGCTCCAAGCTACCTTTGGCCATTGTTTAAATATAACGCTAGACATAGCGAACGACTAAATATACTTCATGTCCCTAAACCTAGGATAGACTTATATAAAACAAGCTTAGCATACTCTGCCGCTCAGTTGTGGAACAATCTTCCACAAGAAATCAAAGACACCACCAATCATGATTCATACATTCGCAACCTGTTTGAACACTACCTTAGTACAGACTACATGCCCCCATAACAAATAACACAAAAAAGACAATAATGGTAACTTATCTCAAACGACAACTAGCCAAAAAACATTCCCTTATGTATGGCACGTTACACCCTCCTTAGGTATTTATAATGCCCATGTTAAACACTGCCTCAGTGAGTCATTTGTTATTGATTATTTTTCATGCGTTTTAATGTTCTTTTGTTGTCAAAAGTTGCTTCATAAGTGATGTTGAATGAAAGAATGTATGAGAGGAAATAGAGAAGAAGGGCAGAATGTCAGACAGGCCTGCGTGCCCAATTCTTAACCCTTTGAAAATAAAGACTTATTATTATTATTATTATTATTATTATTATTATTATTATTATTATAGACACATTCCATCACAGATAACGAGCACTACCTATTCAGGTTCACTTATCTAGACACATTCCATCACAGATAACGGGCTCTAACTACTCATGTCTAGACACATTCCACCACAGATAACGGGCTCTACCTACTCATCTCTAGACACATTCCACCACAGATAACGGGCTCTACCTACTCATGTCTAGACACATTCCATCACAGATAACGGGCTCTACCTACTCATGTCTAGACACATTCCATCACAGATAACGGGCTCTACCTACTCATGTCTAGACACATTCCATCACAGATAACGGGCTCTACCTACTCATGTCTTAGACACATTCCATCACAGATAACGGGCTCTACCTACTCATGTCTTAGACACATTCCATCACAGATAACGGGCTCTACCTACTCATGTCTTAGACACATTCCATCACAGATAACGGGCTCTACCTACTCATGTCTAGACACATTCCATCACAGATAACGGGCTCTACCTACTCATGTCTAGACACATTCCATCACAGATAACGGGCTCTACCTACTCATGTCTAGACACATTCCATCACAGATAACGGGCTCTACCTACTCATGTCTAGACACATTCCATCACAGATAACGGGCTCTACCTACTCATGTCTAGACACATTCCATCACAGATAACGGGCTCTACCTACTCATGTCTAGACACATTCCATCACAGATAACGGGCTCTACCTACTCATGTCTAGACACATTCCATCACAGATAACGGGCTCTACCTACTCATGTCTAGACACATTCCATCACAGATAACGGGCTCTACCTACTCATGTCTAGACACATTCCATCACAGATAACGGGCTCTACCTACTCATGTCTAGACACATTCCATCACAGATAACGGGCTCTACCTACTCATGTCTAGACACATTCCATCACAGATAACGGGCTCTACCTACTCATGTCTAGACACATTCCATCACAGATAACGGGCTCTACCTACTCATGTCTAGACACATTCCATCACAGATAACGGGCTCTACCTACTCATGTCTAGACACATTCCATCACAGATAACGGGCTCTACCTACTCATGTCTAGACACATTCCATCACAGATAACGGGCTCTACCTACTCATGTCTAGACACATTCCATCACAGATAACGGGCTCTACCTACTATTACTACATTAATCCATTCAGCTTGCATTCATTACAGCCATAAATGTTTGTCACACAAAAATGTCAGACATAAATGTGTGACTGAAAACATTCATGCAGTAATCCAGACATTTGTTGCTGTAATAAATACAAACTGAAAGAATTAACGCAGTAATCCAGACATTTGTTGCTGTAATAAATACAAACTGAAAGAATTAACGCAGTAATCCAGACATTTGTTGCTGTAATAAATACAAACTGAAAGAATTAACGCAGTAATCCAGACATTTGTTGCTGTAATAAATACAAACTGAAAGAATTAACGCAGTAATCCAGACATTTGTTGCTGTAATAAATACAAACTGAAAGAATTAACGCAGTAATCCAGACATTTGTTGCTGTAATAAATACAAACTGAAAGAATTAACGCAGTAATCCAGACATTTGTTGCTGTAATAAATACAAACTGAAAGAATTAACGCAGTAATCCAGACATTTGTTGCTGTAATAAATACAAACTGAAAGAATTAACGCAGTAATCCAGACATTTGTTGCTGTAATAAATACAAACTGAAAGAATTAACGCAGTAATCCAGACATTTGTTGCTGTAATAAATACAAACTGAAAGAATTAACGCAGTAATCCAGACATTTGTTGCTGTAATAAATACAAACTGAAAGAATTAACGCAGTAATCCAGACATTTGTTGCTGTAATAATACAAACTGAAAGAATTAACGCAGTAATCCAGACATTTGTTGCTGTAATAAATACAAACTGAAAGAATTAACGCAGTAATCCAGACATTTGTTGCTGTAATAAATACAAACTGAAAGAATTAACGCAGTAATCCAGACATTTGTTGATGTAATAAATACAAACTGAAAGAATTAACGCAGTAATCCAGACATTTGTTGCTGTAATAAATACAAACTGAAAGAATTAACGCAGTAATCCAGACATTTGTTGCTGTAATAAATACAAACTGAAAGAATTAACGCAGTAATCCAGACATTTGTTGCTGTAATAAATACAAACTGAAAGAATTAACGCAGTAATCCAGACATTTGTTGCTGTAATAAATACAAACTGAAAGAATTAACGCAGTAATCCAGACATTTGTTGCTGTAATAAATACAAACTGAAAGAATTAACGCAGTAATCCAGACATTTGTTGCTGTAATAAATACAAACTGAAAGAATTAACGCAGTAATCCAGACATTTGTTGCTGTAATAAATACAAACTGAAAGAATTAACGCAGTAATCCAGACATTTGTTGCTGTAATAAATACAAACTGAAAGAATTAACGCAGTAATCCAGACATTTGTTGCTGTAATAAATACAAACTGAAAGAATTAACGCAGTAATCCAGACATTTGTTGCTGTAATAATACAAACTGAAAGAATTAACGCAGTAATCCAGACATTTGTTGCTGTAATAAATACAAACTGAAAGAATTAACGCAGTAATCCAGACATTTGTTGCTGTAATAAATACAAACTGAAAGAATTAACGCAGTAATCCAGACATTTGTTGCTGTAATAAATACAAACTGAAAGAATTAACGCAGTAATCCAGACATTTGTTGCTGTAATAAATACAAACTGAAAGAATTAACGCAGTAATCCAGACATTTGTTGCTGTAATAAATACAAACTGAAAGAATTAACGCAGTAATCCAGACATTTGTTGCTGTAATAAATACAAACTGAAAGAATTAACGCAGTAATCCAGACATTTGTTGCTGTAATAAATACAAACTGAAAGAATTAACGCAGTAATCCAGACATTTGTTGCTGTAATAAATACAAACTGAAAGAATTAACGCAGTAATCCAGACATTTGTTCTGTAATGAATGCAAACTGAATGAATTAATGCAGTAACATAGACATGTGTGGCTGTAATGAATGAATTAACGCAGTAACATAGACATTTATGGCTGTAATGAATGAATTAATGCAGTAATCCAGACATTTTTTGCTGTAATGAATGCAAACTGAATGAATTAACACATTAACATAGACATGTGTGGCTTTAATGAATCAATTAACGCAGTAACATAGACATGTGTGGCTGTAATGAATGAATTAATGCAGTAGTCCGGACATTTGTGGTTGTAATGAATGAATTAATACAGTAACACAGACATGTGTGGCTGTACTGAATGCAAACTGAATGAATTAATGCAATAACAAAGACATGTGTGGCTGTAATGAATCTGCTACAGTTACTCGTATGAACAGCACTAATAAAGTTGTAGGTTTGAAAATTGTAAGAAAAGAAACTTACTGTGCTCTTGTTCCAGGCCATAAAGTTTGACTTTGTTGGCCTCATGCTGAGCTTTCTTCTTCAATCTGCAGGCTCTTGAAGCTAGTTTGTTTTTCTCCTTGCGTGATTCAGTCCTCTTTGTCACTGGCACATCAGTCCCTAGCTGGCAGGCATTGATTTGATGATTCAGTCTCATCAACTGATGGCCAATCATGAAGAGTTTTCTGGGGTTTGGGGTAATCTCATTGCCATCTCCCTTCCTGGCCTTGCCGCCATGTCTGATGCCAGCTATTGCAGTATTGCATTCATCAAACACGGGATCCTCAAAGTCGTTCAGTACATGTGGGTCTCTGGGAGACTCTACTGCCAGTTTCAGTCTTGTTCCTTTAGGTCCTTTAGATTGAACATTGTATTGCCAAAAGTATTGTTTCTGTTTCTTCCCAAGTGCCACCAGAGATTCACATTCACTTGGTTTGATATCTGCCAAATCTGCATCTGTAAACACAGAAACAGAGCATTCTCAAGCAACATTGCAATCATAGCAAATCCACCTGACAATCTGATCTGTATACAGGTGTACAAAGTCAATGTTTCAGCACACATCTGAGCAAGGAGGTACAAATACATAGTTTCTTTGCTGTGTGTGGATTACAATGATAGCTACATAAAATAGTGACCCCATTTTATATCTGACCATTAAATTGTGACCCCATTATATATTTGACCATAAAATAGTGACCCCATTATATCTGACCGGCAAGTAGTGACACCATTATATCATCATCATGTGCCATTCTGATAAGTGTGGGCGGCCATGTTTCCCCATCCCATGTGATCACCACAGTCGTGGATCAGCTCTGTGTTCTTCTCTCGACAATACCATCCAGACATTTATTCCTCTGCCTTCCCCTTGGTCTTTTCCCCTCAATCTTGCCAATTATCACCATGCTTTCTAGTTTATTTCTATTCATAACGTGACCATAAAATGTCGACTGTCTACAACTAAACTCATATACCTGATCAGGAAATGGTGACTTGTATACCTGATCGTGAATCGTGACTCATATACTTGACCAGTACATAAGTGACTCATATACCTGATCGACAAATAGTAACTCATATACCTGATCAGGAAATAGTGACTCATATACTTGACCAATAAATAGTGACTCATACACTTGACCAGCAAATAGTGACTCACACACTTGACCAGCATATTCTTGACCAACAAACAAACTTTATTTTCAAAGGGTCACAAATTGGGTTCACAGGTCTGTCAGGCCTGTCTTACATTCGGCCCTTCCAATCACTCATCTTTCGTACATCATATTATATTCCCACAGGGAACAAAAACATTGTCACATGACAGCTGTGAACATAAACAATGCATATTACCATGTTATGAGACAGGCAGGCAGACAGGCAGGCACACATACATTCACACACATACACATGTACGTACGTACATACATACACACGTACATACATACAGGCACGCATGCACGCACATACATATGCATACATGTATGTATGTATGTATGTATGTATGTATGTATGTGTGTGTATGCGTGCATGTGTGTGTGTGCGCGTGCCTGTTGTACGTACATATGTATGTATGTACGTAAGAATGTATGTATGTACGTACGTACGTACGTATGTACATGTGTATGTGTATGTACGTACATGTGTATATGTGTAAATGTCTGCCTGCCGGCCTGCCTGCCTGCATACATAACATACATACATACATACACAACATACATACGTACATACATACTTACATACATACATACATACATACATACATACATACATACATACGTACGTAGATATAGGCACACGCACGCGCGCACACACACACACACACATATCATTTACAGACCACCCACTCAATAACACACAAATACACTGTCCCTCGCATACACATATACTCACAATCATAATCTCACTAACAAAATGCATTCATCCATAATATTCTCTCTCTCTCTCTCATATATCCTCATTCCTGCACACAGCAAAAAAAAAAAAAACACACACACACACACACTCCTTCCCACACACACAGTTGGGGACAGGAAGATATAGATACATGAAGGGGCTTCAAATGAAAACCTTAAATGTTTTTTGCTTTTGTTTTTTGGTGAATATATTCTGAAAGTTAGTTAGTTAGTTAGTTAGTTAGTTAGTCGTGGTTCCAACTTCACGGTAACGGGTCTCCCCCATATTGCTCCGTTCCTATGCCAGTGAATATCACACAAAATGCTCCTTACTGCCCAATGTGAACAATGGAATAGACAGGAGTATCAGCAAGCCAACAGCTCGCACAGGTACACTGTGTATAATGCCGCAGCCAGAATGCCAACACAAAAGTCCTCCATGAAAAATACAGTTCATCGTCAATGGAAACGGCAGTCACCAGAAAGACTTCATTGACCCGGGTTTTATCCTATATGGCTCGGTCTCTTTCTGCAGGACGACCCGCCGAAAGCGCTGCACAAAGCACGAACTCCGTAGCTCCAGCGGCGACTCCCAGGAGTGTCCTGAAAAATGCACTCGTGAGCCGAAAAGGCAAACCAGTCAATCCAGCAACATATTCTGATTAAATTCTGGAAAAAAAGACTACAGAACAAATGTATTCAATGCAAGTCCTCCAGTGCCAATAAAGTGCTTGTATTCCTGTAGACAAACAAATGCTCTTGGTCGCGTGTGTAACCACTCATGCACTACATGCTATACCTCTTCATCAGACCGCAAAGTCTTTCCTCCCAATGATTCTTTGAGTTGTCCAAACAGGTGGAAATCACTTGGGGCTAGGTCTAGCGAGTACATGGGGTATGGTACACACTGAAAGTGAAGGTCTTTGATGGCTTTAACTGTTGCGCAGTCAGTATGGAGTCGAGCATTGTCATGCTGCAAAAGGACGCCTTTACTCAAAAGTCCACATCATTTGGATTTGATTGCGGGTTGAAGATAATTCCTGAGAAGATCTGTATATGTATCACTGGTGACAGTTTTCCCTCTTGGCATGTAGTGCTCTAAAATAACGCTTCGTTCATCCCAAAAGAGAGCATAACCTTCACTGCAGATAGCTGCGTGCGAAACATCTTTGGTTTCGGTGAGGAGAGATGGTGTCATTCCTTGCTCACTTTCTTCATTTCCTGCTCATGGTAGCAAACCCAGGTTTCATGCACAGTAACAATTCTTGATAGGAAACCATCACCTTCTGCTTCAAGGCACTGCAAAAGTTCTTGACAAGCATCAGTGCGTTGTTGTTTCAATTCTGGAGTAAGTTGCCATGGCATCCACCTTGCAGTACTGTAGCACATCATGGATGATGTTGTGTGCTGAACTTTGACTGATGTCAAGATGTGTGGCAAGTCACTCACAGTCAATCAGCAGTTTTCCTGTACAAGGCCTTCCACGGCTGAAATTGAATCTGGGGTCACTACTCGGTGCACCTGACCCGCTCGTGAACAGTCTGTCACAGAGGTCACTACTCGGTGCACCTGACCCGCTCGTGAACAGTCTGTCACAGAAGTCATGCCCATTTTGAAACTTCATATTCCATTCATACACTTGCTGGACTGACAGGCATGCATCACTGGACCTTCATTCCCCAATGAATTTCTACAGGTTTCACCCCTTCACTGATCAAAAAACAGATAACAGAACGCTGCTCCTCTTTGGTGCATGTCAAGTGTGGGGTAGCCATCTTTAAATTGTCCTTATGACGCCGCCATGTATGTCTGCACCATGATGTCACTTGCTTGACACTCTTGACATCCTTAACGACAATACTGACAGGTTACAAGACAATAGCATGGTTATTGTAATTTCTATCACACTTTTTATTTGAAGCTCTCTCGTGTATATGAACTGATGCCAAGTGGACACAAATGGATAAGTGGGTGCTATTTGTCCACTAGTTGGCATTGTTAGTATGAGTTATTTATAGAACAGCAAAGTCCTCAAAGGCTGGACCTGAATGAAGATAAATTTTGGTAGATCATTGGGATAGGAAGGTTCCTCCCCATGAACAGTTGCTATGGTGTATACTGGTTGAAGGAGCAAAGTTCTCCTCCAATGTTGTCAATGGCAAACATGAGCCTCAAAGGCAAACATGAGCCTCAATGGCAAACATGAGCCTCAATGTCCAGTGCAGAATCACCTACAATGTTTATTAACAACTTGTTTAACGAGATTTTTGGGTATGTGATGTAACTGGTTGTAGTGTTCTTGTTAACTTAGAAAGTAATATTCTACAGGTTAGCTTACTTGTACAAGACGTGGGTTGATGAAGGAAATTTGTAACTATGTTCTATTTCTCAAAAAAAACAAAAAACAACTTAATAGCAAGCCTTAAAAGTTGTAATACAATTAATTTATAAGAGGGTGATTGTATTGTATAAACCAACACAGGTGGGAATATTACTAGAGCACCGCACAACACTAAAATTATCATGTTAAAAATGTCGCT
Organism: Cepaea nemoralis; assembly: GCA_014155875.1. NCBI lineage: Eukaryota > Metazoa > Mollusca > Gastropoda > Stylommatophora > Helicidae > Cepaea > Cepaea nemoralis. Next base: position 13,270 of record JACEFZ010016903.1, on the reverse strand, counting down.
ATTTAGTTTTGATCTCCTGAACAACCTGGTGAAGTTTTGTCTGGTCTGTTAAATATGTTCAGTCTATGCACACAGGGTGAGACAATGTTTAGTTATAACAGGATGTGGCAAGTGTGATGAGATATATTGACCATCCATCGATCATGTGCCATGCCGGTAAGCGTGGGCGGTCATGTTCTGCCATCTCACTCGATCACCAGAGTCGTGGATCACCTCAGTGTTCCTGTCTTGACCATGCCATGCGGACAAGCCATCCAGGTATTTACTTCTCAGTCTTCCCCTTGGTCTCCTCCCTTCGAGCTTACCAGTCTTCACCACGTTCTCCAAGTCATCATGGACTGCAGTCTTATCGATATATTGACATGTTACCAGAAAATACATAGGATCTGCGAATGGGCTAGAAATCATATGGCAGTCTAACACATGCCTAGATGGAGGCAGCTGACATGCTGGAAATTGGGTCAGATTAAATATGTTTAAACCAGTGTATTCATGTGCATAAGGTGCAGATTAATGAATAGTTTTTAAAAGGTTTGACTTCAAAAGATAAGGTGGCAAGTGTTGACGTCTTACTTTGTCTAGGTAACTTAATGGGTTCACACAGGTGTTAATCAATACAAACAATAAATACGTTCGCTATGATATAGCCTATTTATTGTGGCAATCTACAGTTGGCGCAGTGGGTTAACAGCCCGCGCTTTACATCATCATCATATCACAGATTATAGAGCATCAAACATTTCATATAACAAACTAGCACACTATCTAGCCTATGTTCTATCTCGATACAATTAGCTAACGAGTCCCTCTCAGGCAGACACTTGTTGCCTGGTCTCAGTCCATTTGTCCTCTGATGGTTTTTCCGCGTGTCGCTATTCGACGGGCGGTAACCCTGTTCGAGTTCCTCGTGGACCCCGCTTCAGGCGGGCCACATTAGTGTCCACGGACCCATGAACTCGAGGGTTGACCTTCGATAAGGTTCTGGACTTTTCTTAGTCTGAGCAACTCGGTTGTCTCTCTTGGGCTAGAGTTGCAGCCCTCTAATTCTATCTTTAGGTGAGGTGATGACAGGATTCCCCTCTCCCCTCCTGATCTGGCTTGTTATTGGTCAATTAGATTTAATCTAATTCTGTCATCGACTCATCTAAAGTTAGGGTTTGTAGTTTGGTGGACAGTAACTTGGTAAACTACCTAATGGCATTAGTAACTCATGTATTCTACCATACACTACTTCTCTGATTTGCTAAAGAGATCACTCTGTCTCCTGTGTCCTTAACAATGCTTATCAGACGAAGTTACGTGGCGTTTTAATAGTTGTATTGACAACTCGCCCTTCTCACGCACCCTATTGGTGCCCAGACAATTAATCTCTGGTTAAAGAGAGTTAACAGGACCCGAAGTCCTGGCTAGTTAAGTACACTTTCAAATCTTGATTCCTGAGTGTATTTTAATACACTTTTACTCTCGTATGTCATCCAATGCTAAATATGTAGTTACGATGTTCTCTTATCCCCCTCAGACTACATGTGTCCCTGTTGGCTTGTTAGTGTGTTTGACTAATAAGTTGATGTCTCTAATAAAGTGACTGTATTTTAAATTGAAAGTGTTGAGTTTTTCAGGTTTGTGTATGTGCTGACTGGATGGTGTATTTCCAAGCGTCACGAGTTGGGATAACCTCAATCATGAATCCTTGCACTGTTGTGCACTACATGAATCCGGCATTCCAAGTAGTGATGCTTAGTTATATCCTAAATGCTAACCTAAGTATGTTAACTATTTACTAACTAAGCTAAGTCTAAACTAAGTTTCTATACATGTATTCACAATTTAACAAGTTATGTACTTTTACACATCAAAAACGCAGACAAATTACAATAAATATGTTTTGCGTACAATTTGTCCGCCAAGTGTATCGTTCTCTTATTTAATCCTTTCACACATTCATTCATTCGTCTTTCAAACACAATAGTATTCGATTAAAATATATAATTTAATGTTAAGGTAAATGTTATTGCCCTTGGAAACAATGGGCTAGGCGATATTCGCCCTTTAAGAAAAAAAACGTACTTTCTGTACGATGAAGGAAAACTAGGTTATAATTTATATAGAGACAATTGTATAGGACGGGTTTTCTTAGCCTCTGACTGGCACCGCCTGTAATATTAAAGTAGAATATGTACAAATACAGGTTAACACAATTTATATACATCAATAATGGAATATAATACATTTAATTAAATTAACTAATTAATTAACTCCAACGATGATGTGCGTGTTGCCGTCCTGTTGTTCCTGTGTTTTGCTATAAATGTTAAAGTTCGTATAGCTGTCTCTTGCGTGTTGTAGTTGATGTCGTACTATTTCGGCTGTTTGCAACGTTTGTAGCAACAGTAAATTATGGGTTTCTTTTCCATGTTTCGTATGAAATATTACAGTGTTCATGGTTTTGTTCTGGTTGATCTTACTGGTTTAAATAAACACAGTTACTGTTTCTTGATGGTCTAGTAATAGAGTTTTAGGCACTTGATGGTATAGCTATTGAAGTACCGTGTTCATGGGTGTTGTAATAAACTAATCACTAAGAGAACTTAGGCCGTGTATAGGTACACTTATATGAAACGGTATAAAGTATCACCGTATATAATATGGCTAGTGGTTGACTGAGTAGTGTCAATCTACTGGCGCATTTGACTGGCGTGATAACATGTCGGCCAGAATATTATCGTGCCCTTGATATGGCGTATTTCAAAATCATAATCTTCCAGCAATAAACGCCATCTTGTAACCTGTGGTTCTTGGGCCGACCCTTGGTTAAGGACTAATAATGGTGAACTGTCGGTGAGATACCAGGAAGTGGCTCCCTAAAAGGAACTTCGAGAGCCTCATATATACAAAACAATAGGGCTAGACACTCCAATTCAATTGTTGCATATCGAGTTTCAGCCTTCTTCAGTTTTTCCTGCTCACGTAGAGAATAGGGTGTCTAATTCCGTCGACGTTCCTGCCTCAAGCAACCTCCTATAGCTAATGGCGCTTGCATCTGTGGTTAAGATAAAAGGTAATTTTTATGTTGGTAATCGTAACACTGGAGGATTTGAAAAAATATGTTTCAATCTACACATTGCATCATCTAAGCTGGTACTTTTACAAATTTTCGATGGATGATCTTTAGTTAACATATCAGAAAAACTGAGGTGAGTTCTGCCCAATGTGGAATGAATTTTGGAATAATAATTAATGATACCTAGTAAACTCCTAATCTGCTTCTTTTGTAGTAGGTACTTCTAGATTCAAAATCTTGGAAACAATTTTCTCATCAGTCAATAATTTACCTTGAGAAATTCTATGACGAGGAAGTCTATTTCTGTGTAACCTATTTCAACCTTGAAGGTTTGATAGTAGTCCGAAAAGAGAAATTTGGTTGAAGACTTGTTTGTAAGGGTAAGTAGATGAGAGAACATGTCAATGAATGGACGCATATGTCATCTATATAGGAAACTACATGTGTAATTCCGTGTAATAATAATCTTGTAGCTAATAGCCTTACCGGCTGCCGGTGCCGTTGCTTCTTCAGGCCGAAAGGAAGGTATAGCCACTCGTATAATCCAGAGGTGTTGCAAACGCTGTAATATGTCTACAAGAAGGGTGTAGTGGGACCTGCCAATATCCTTTAGCTAAATCTATCTTAGAAAATATGGACGATTGAGCCATGTTTAGATACTATCTCACAACTGCTCATTGGCTCTGCGTCCGTAGTTGTTCTCGTATTTAAAATTCTATAGTCAATGCACAAGCGAATGGTCTGGTCCTTTTTCTTAACCAGGACAATAGGTGATGAATATTGTGACATTGATTTTTGAATAATGCCATTCCTCTCTAATTCTAAATTTCTTTATCTAAATTCGATCTATAATGGAGAGGAATCGAGTATGGTCTACACTTGACTGGTCTTAGATCCGTCGTACAATTGAATGGGTTATTTTATCAGTGCGTCCAGGTTTGTTAGAAAAGATTTGTTTGTAGTCGTTCAGGATATTCCAAATGTCTTGTCGCTGTTGCTGCGTTAATGCGTCACTGATATGGATGTCGTCAATGCTCCCGTCGTTAGTCATGATTGGTACAGGGGACTTCGCGTGTTGTCTATGTCTGTCTGATTTATCACAGATGCTACTGTTTGTAAGTTGTTTCAATTGTCGTTGTCGTCGTCGTCAAGGTCAATAGTCAATATAGCTCGTTAATTTTGTCGTCATTGTCGCTATCAACAGAGTGTCGGTAATGTCCATAGTTTCTTCGTCGTTTTCGTTGTCGTAAGCGTAAGTCGTTAATGATGCTTCGTTTGTCGACGTGTCATTCTGTCGGGGAATTGTCGTTGCCTGTGCATGATCTCTGGTTGCGTCCCTTTATCCGTGTCATTGTCTTGTCTCAGAAAATACGGTTTTAGCATATTTATATATGGAATATTTTAGTTTTCCCATTTATTGAGATTTCGTAGTCTACTTCTGAAATCCTTCTAATGACCTTAAAAGGTCCCTGCCATGACGTTGACAGTAGATCTCTTTTGTCAGTAAGAGTAGCAAATATGTCCCTGACCTGGATATAGCAGCAACAGATCTTTGCACCTTATTGGCGTATTGCCTGTATTTAAAACCTTTTCTCCTGTATGATGTTCTGGCCATTATACAGGAACGTATGATTTTGTCTCTGGTGTCAGTGACCAAATCATATGTAGAAATGGGAAGGTGGATATCTACAGGTTGTGATATTATGTCTTTGATAGATGGTGGAGTAGGTCTCTTGGGTTCGCTCCATACATCAATTCGAAGGGAGAGAACCCTGTACTTGATTGTGGGACTTCCTCTATATGCGAACTAGCACCGTTGGGAGAAGTACGTCCCAATCGGCTGGATTTTCAGCTGTCACTTTGGCCAGCATGTGCTTCAAGTCTCCATTTAATTTTTCGCAGATGCCATTTGCGGCTGTCTGTATGGACTTGTGAGCACTGCTTGATGCCAGTAACTTTGTTACTGATTGGGTGGCATTTGATGAACTAGGTTCCCCTATCAGAAATTATTTTCTCCGGAAAGCCAAAACGGTAGAAAATATTCAGTAATCTGTCCGTTACTCCTTAGAGAGAGATAGATCTTAGTGGTTAACATTTCGGGCATCTTGTACATAATCAACAGAGTAAAAATATATCTGTTGCCCTTGTTCGAAATGTGATTTAAAGGACCACAAGATCAACTGCCACGATTTGAAAAGCCTCGAGGCAGTTGTCGTTGATTGCACTTCTGCTGTAGGGTTCTTTCCCTTTTTACCCAGTTTTTGACATACTTCACAAGATTTACAGAAGTCTTTATATATGGGCAAAACTTCGGCCAATAAAATTGTGTGTCAGTACTCTGGCTCTGGTCTTTTCATATACCCCATATGACCTCCAAAAGGTGAGTCATGGGCTACTATTTTAGAACGTTGTTTCGATGTGCTAATGGTAACACTATTTGTTGTGTCGTGGTTTTTTTTGTAGTGTAATATCTAGTAGGATGTTTATTTTGTAGCTAAATACCCACGATGCGTTTTTCGTTACCTTAGGTTTTATTCCTACTAATTCTGAAATTGGTGTCAGTGTAGGATCATTTTTCTGTTCGTTTCCGAAATGATGTTAGTGTGTTCGGACGCTGCTGTTTCTAGTGATTCTTGTAGTTGGTCCGTGTTGGTTTTGTGGGTTGTCCTGTCGTGTAATGGCGTTTGTGTCGTGTGTGTTTTGTACGCACATTTACAGGTTTGGTATTTGTAGTATGGGAGTGACCTCATTCGAGGTTTTAATTCGGATCTGTCTCGTTAAAAAGATTCGACCGCCCCTGCGTTGTACACCTCGGTAAATTCTTTTTGAATAACCTCAGTGTTTGTCTCCCTTGGTATTTTGGCAGTTTGAGACAAATTAACATGGTGTTTCTCTTTAATATCGGTATTTGTGTGGTGGATACCGTGTTTTTCTTCCCAGTCTTTAATTTCTTTGTCAGAGCATGGATGGATGTTAGGTAAATTCCCAAGTATGATATCTGCGATTGGGTCTTCAAGGACAGCGCACAAAAGTTGTCCTGATATATATGGTGTTTGAATTTCGACCATCGCAAGGGGGTATCTTTCTATCGTACCTGAAAATGTGCGACAGTTAACATGTCTGTCTGTGTAGTTTGTGGTGTTGACTAATGTTTTCTTTACCCCACAGAGCGTTGCCCCGGTATCGCGGATTAATGAGCACTTTTTCTTGTTCACGAAGCCTGTCAAAAATGTTAGCTTCCCTGTGGCTGACAAAGCAGCGTTGGCTGTCTCATTTGCAATAGGTATCGTGTGGCCACATGGTAATGATGGATCTAGTTGGAATTTCGTGCAAGCGTTACATGTTTCATCTACAATGGTGTTAACTATATGTACAAGCATTACCAAGCTCGCTCTCATTGTCATGATGATTATAACCTTCAATCAGTGAATCCGTCTCATCATCAGAAGACGTTGCTACTAATGCAGCGTTAGCTTGCTTCAGTAACTTACGACCTTCACAATAATCGATGGAATAATGTCCCCCAGCTTCTGCAAAAGTAACATTTTACAGCCTTTTGGTACGCGTTACGTTTGCTTTCTGTTTATCCACCATCATTTTTAGGTGGTGGGGATAGTTCGGTGACTTGTCGCACATTTCGTAAGCGTTGTGTGTCAAACTGCAATACTGGCATTTTGCTACTTTATCACTGTTGGATCGCGGTTTAAATTTGCCTTGTGTTTGCTTGGAGTACTTAGTATTTATTACTGCAGCTGCTGTGTCATTGTGGCTAATGTTGAGTTGAAATATATCCCTGTTGCTGTGTATGAATGCATTGCCTTGGATTCAATTTCTTGGATGGTTTTGCAATCCATCTGTTTTAAAAATTTTGCAAACGGTTGGGGATGGTGCTCACAATTTTATCTATGATGATTAGTTCTTTAAGTTATCGGGGCTATTGTTGGTTTCGCCGAGTTTATCCATTTAGTTGCATATGTCTTGTACTGTACTAACATAATCTATGAATGTTTGGTTTGGTTGGGGAGCTAATTTTGCAAATTGTTGTTGGTACCCTGCAGTGTCTAACGAAAAATGTTGGAGAATGCGTTGCTTGAGGTATTCGTAGTCTTTTCGCATCTCTTGTGGTACTGTTTCTATTACTTTAAGCGGCTCGAGAGCCAGATTTCTCATGAGTATAAAAGCCCAATCTGCCTTAATGATTTTATGGTAGGCCATGAGACATTCGAAATTTTCTAAATAGGCGGAGATGGAATCTCCTGCACAGAACGCCTTAACGAGACCTTTATATTTACTATATTTTTTGTTCCTCTTCTTTATTTCTTAATTTGTTTATTGATATCTCTGTGTTGGAACTCTATTTTCCATCTGTTTCAAATTTCAACTGTGTATCAGCGTTCAAATTGGGCCTGTTTGGCCGCTTGCGTGCGAGCTCCATTTGCAATTTCTTTTCCGCTGCCTGTAGTTGCTTTCTTCGGTCTCCTCTTTGCAATTTTCTTTCTTCGGTCTCTCTTTCTTGTTGCAATTTTCTTTCCTCTGCTTCTCTTTCCTCTCGCAGTTTCTTTTCCTCTCGTTCAACCGTCACCTCTAGTAAAATGCGCTGCAGTAGGATTCAACCAGGAACGAGAAGAAAAATGCAATTCTCTCATGTGCTCTTTCCCACGCAACGAGGCACATTGGGGGGTATTACACTGTGCATGTTTTTCTGTGGCCATTCTGACCGTTTTTCATCTCTTTATAGCCTATTTTTTATTCCCTGCTCAATGCATTGATCTAAGCTTATGAACATTTTGGATCTTATTTATTAGTCATCGTTTTAATTATCGGGGAGTTTACTTTTCCCTTATCACACAATACTTTTGGTGTTCTGGAAAAAATTTTTACGGTTGTCCATTACACTTGTTTAATTAATGATGTAACTCAAAACTCAGTTTATAAATGGTGCTAGGTCATGAATTTCATCCGAACACATTCAAATATTGAAATCAATTACTTCTTTATAGATTAATGGAAAATGGGAATGCACGAGCTTAGGACTTTACACACATAGAGTATAGAGCTTGGACACTTAAGCTCTGATAGTAGCGCCTCGATGTTTGTCGTTCTTATCGTGTCACTGCTGGGATAAATTTACACTGCGATTGCACCGCGGCCTACCTCTGTCACACAACTTAGTGGCCTCGAAAGAATCAAAGTGTTGCCACGTATTTCTTTGCCGCCCAATTCTGCTCGAGGGTAGAGCAAGACATTATCCCCACGGTCAAAGAAAAACAAACAAAAATGTCATAGTTATGTTACAACTATACTCGTTTTATTAGACCACTAATATTGTCTGGTTGTAAGGTATCAGTACTGACTTTGTTTGACTTTACTAGTTGAGGACTCTGCTATGCTGTATTGTCTGAGATAGCTACTAAATATGTTTTAACCCTTATGGTTAAAACACATTTCTTCTATTAGGTAAGCCGACCACTAGTTGATATAGAATAGGATAATTGTCCATCATGCACATTTTCACATTTATATATCTATAACTAATACTGTACACGAACCGTGGTCTACGCCCCCAAAAACCTTTTTTTGACGTCTTCCTTTGTCTAGGTAACTTAATGGGTTCACACAGGTGTTAATCAATACAAACAATAAATACGTTCGCTATGATATAGCCTATTTATTGTGGCAATCTACAGTTGGCGCAGTGGGTTAACAGCCCGCGCTTTACATCATCATCATATCACAGATTATAGAGCATCAAACATTTCATATAACAAACTAGCACACTATCTAGCCTATGTTCTATCTCGATACAATTAGCTAACGAGTCCCTCTCAGGCAGACACTTGTTGCCTGGTCTCAGTCCATTTGTCCTCTGATGGGTTTTTTCCGCGTGTCGCTATTCGACGGGCGGTAACCCCTGTTCGAGTTCCTCGTGGAACCCCGCTTCAGGCGGGCCACATTAGTGTCCACGGACCCATGAACTCGAGGGTTGACCTTCGATAAAGGTTCTGGACTTTCTTAGTCTGAGCAACTCGGTTGTCTCTCTTGGGCTAGAGTTGCAGCCCTCTAATTCTATCTTTAGGTGAGGATGACTGACAAGCAAGTTCAGGTTAAGAACGTATAATACTGGAGTTAGCAGTCATTAAGATAATGTGTCAATCACTGAGGCATCGAGAGTATCTTCCTGAGCATTTCTAGAAAATATTGACTGATGTGTAGAGAGCGATTTGTGTTATATTTCAACAGGATACAAGATTTGAGGCCATGAAAGCCATATCTAGAGAAGACAACTGGTGCTATCAGATGTCATCTTCCATCAATGATGTGTACATAACCTTGTATGATAGTTCCATCAATGATGTGTGCATAAACTTGTATGATAGTTCCATCAATGATGTGTGCATAACCTTGTATGATAGTTCCATCAATGATGTGTGCATAAACTTGTATGATAGTTTCCATCAATGATGTGTGCATAACCTTGTATGATAGTTCCATCAATGATGTGTGTATAACCTTGTATGATAGTTCCATCAATGATGTGTGTATAACCTTGTAGATAGTTCTATCAATGATGTGTGCATAACCTTGTATGATAGTTCCATCAATGATGTGTACATAACCTTGTATGATAGTTCCATCCAATGATGTGTGTATAACCTTGTATGATAGTTCCACCAATGATGTGTGCATAACCTTGTATGATAGTTCCACCAATGATGTGTGCATAACCTTGTATGATAGTTCCACCAATGATGTGTGTATAACCTTGTATGATAGTTCCACCAATGATGTGTGTATAACCTTGTATGATAGTTCCACCAATGATGTGTGTATAACCTTGTATGATAGTTCCACCAATGATGTGTGTATAACCTTGTATGATAGTTCCACCAATGATGTGTGTATAACCTTGTATGATAGTTCCACCAATGATGTGTGCATAACCTTGTATGATAGTTCCACCAATGATGTGTGCATAACCTTGTATGATAGTTCCCCCAATGATGTGTGTATAACCTTGTATGATAGTTCCACCAATGATGTGTGTATAACCTTGTATGATAGTTCCACCAATGATGTGTGTATAACCTTGTATGATAGTTCCACCAATGATGTGTGTATAACCTTGTATGATAGTTCCACCAATGATGTGTGTATAACCTTGTATGATAGTTCCATCAATGATGTATGTATAACCTTGTATGATAGTTCCACCAATGATGTGTGTATAACCTTGTATGATAGTTCCATCAATGATGTGTGTATAACCTTGTATGATAGTTCCACCAATGATGTGTGTATAACCTTGTATGATAGTTCCATCAATGATGTGTGCATAACCTTGTATGATAGTTCCACCAATGATGTGTGCATAACCTTGTATGATAGTTCCACCAATGATGTGTGCATAACCTTGTATGATAGTTCCACCAATGATGTGTGTATAACCTTGTATGATAGTTCTATCAATGATGTGTGCATAACCTTGTATGATAGTTCCACCAATGATGTGTGCATAACCTTGTATGATAGTTCTATCAATGATGTGTGCATAACCTTGTATGATAGTTCCATCAATGATGTGTGCATAACCTTGTATGATAGTTCCACCAATGATGTGTGCATAACCTTGTATGATAGTTCCATCAATGATGTGTGCATAACCTTGTATGATAGTTCCACCAATGATGTGTGCATAACCTTGTATGATAGTTCCATCAATGATGTGTGCATAATCTTGTATGATAGTTCCATCAATGATGTGTGCATAACCTTGTATGATAGTTCCACCAATGATGTGTGCATAACCTTGTATGATAGTTCCATCAATGATGTGTGCATAACCTTGTATGATAGTTCTATCAATGATGTGTGCATAACCTTGTATGATAGTTCCACCAATGATGTGTGCATAACCTTGTATGATAGTTCCACCAATGATGTGTGCATAACCTTGTATGATAGTTCTATCAATGATGTGTGCATAACCTTGTATGATAGTTCCATCAATGATGTGTGCATAACCTTGTATGATAGTTCCATCAATGATGTGTGCATAACCTTGTATGATAGTTCCACCAATGATGTGTGCATAACCTTGTATGATAGTTCCATCAATGATGTGTGCATAACCTTGTATGATAGTTCTATCAATGATGTGTGCATAACCTTGTATGATAGTTCCACCAATGATGTGTGCATAACCTTGTATGATAGTTTCCACCAATGATGTGTGCATAACCTTGTATGATAGTTCCATCAATGATGTGTGCATAACCTTGTATGATAGTTCCATCAATGATGTGTGCATAACCTTGTATGATAGTTCCATCAATGATGTGTGCATAACCTTGTATGATAGTTCTATCAATGATGTGTGCATAACCTTGTATGATAGTTCCATCAATGATGTGTGCATAACCTTGTATGATAGTTCTATCAATGATGTGTGCATAACCTTGTATGATAGTTCCACCAATGATGTGTGTATAACCTTGTATGATAGTTCCACCAATGATGTGTGTCATACCTTGTATGATAGTTCCATCAATGATGTGTGTATAACCTTGTATGATAGTTCCACCAATGATGTGTGTATAACCTTGTATGATAGTTCCATCAATGATGTGTGCTATAACCTTGTATGATAGTTCCATCAATGATGTGTGTATAACCTTGTATGATAGTTCACATCAATGATGTGTGCATAACCTTGTATGATAGTTCCACCAATGATGTGTGCATAACCTTGTATGATAGTTCCACAATGATGTGTGCATAACCTTGTATGATAGTTCCACCAATGATGTGTGTATAACCTTGTATGATAGTTCTATCAATGATGTGTGCATAACCTTGTATGATAGTTCCACCAATGATGTGTGCATAACCTTGTATGATAGTTCTATCAATGATGTGTGCATAACCTTGTATGATAGTTCCATCAATGATGTGTGCATAACCTTGTATGATAGTTCCACCAATGATGTGTGCATAACCTTGTATGATAGTTCCATCAATGATGTGTGCATAACCTTGTATGATAGTTCCACCAATGATGTGTGCATAACCTTGTATGATAGTTCCATCAATGATGTGTGCATAACCTTGTATGATAGTTCCATCAATGATGTGTGCATAACCTTGTATGATAGTTCACCAATGATGTGTGCATAACCTTGTATGATAGTTCCATCAATGATGTGTGCATAACCTTGTATGATAGTTCCACCAATGATGTGTGTATAACCTTGTATGATAGTTCCATCAATGATGTGTGCATAACCTTGTATGATAGTTTCCACCAATGATGTGTGCATAACCTTGTATGATAGTTTCCATCAATGATGTGTGCATAACCTTGTATGATAGTTCCACCAATGATGTGTGTATAACCTTGTATGATAGTTCTATCAATGATGTGTGCATAACCTTGTATGATAGTTTCCACCAATGATGTGTGCATAACCTTGTATGATAGTTCTATCAATGATGTGTGCATAACCTTGTATGATAGTTCCATCAATGATGTGTGGCATAACCTTGTATGATAGTTTCCACCAATGATGTGTGCATAACCTTGTATGATAGTTCCATCATGATGTGTGCATAACCTTGTATGATAGTTCCATCAATGATGTGTGCATAACCTTGTATGATAGTTCCATCAATGATGTGTGCATAATCTTGTATGATAGTTTCCATCAATGATGTGTGCTATAACCTTGTATGATAGTTCCTATCAATGATGTGTGCATAACCTTGTATGATAGTTCCACCAATGATGTGTGCATAACCTTGTATGATAGTTCTATCAATGATGTGTGTATAACCTTGTATGATAGTTCCATCAATGATGTGTGCATAACCTTGTATGATAGTTCCACCAATGATGTGTGCATAACCTTGTATGATAGTTCCATCAATGATGTGTGCATAACCTTGTATGATAGTTCCATCAATGATGTGTGCATAACCTTGTATGATAGTTTCCATCAATGATGTGTGCATAACCTTGTATGATAGTTCCATCAATGATGTGTGCATAACCTTGTATGATAGTTCCATCAATGATGTGTGCATAACCTTGTATGATAGTTCTATCAATGATGTGTGCATAACCTTGTATGATAGTTCCATCCAATGATGTGTGCATAACCTTGTATGATAGTTCCACAATGATTGTGTCGCTAACATTGTATGATAGTTCCA